>JAWWEW010000078.1:132988649-133145649 GCA_035583185.1 Anabacerthia variegaticeps
CACTCTCAAGAAAACTCTGAATGTGAAGGTGACTGGGACAAAAGAAATATATATATATATATATGTATATAATGCTTAGTGTCTTTTCAAACCTAAGTATCGATAAAATAGTGTATTGAAAAAACGTCACATTTTTTATCCTAGTAGAAGAAAATCTGCATCCACATACCTTCTCCAGTTCTTCTGTGTGTACACAATGCATATATACTATTTGAATACACTATTTCAATTAAAAAGGAGAATAAATATTTTACTCAGAAGCTTGTGACATCATTTTATTGTATTTTGTAGCATTCTTTCCATGACATGCCTAATACAATATTTGTAACCACTACTGAAAGGCTTGTATGAGGGCATTCACTGCACTTAGAGCCAAATTTGATAACCTATAAGCAAACAGGCATCTACAGTTCTTTTTTTTAAAGTGAGCATTTTATGTCCAAAATAGCAGCCCAAGATCAGAACAATCTTACTGTCTGTAACATTATTATGCTCTAGGTAAATATTAACATATGGAGAAAACCTCATGGTTAAGTGGAAGTCCACAAGCAGTTTCATGGAACATTCATATGTGTCTAATTACTACACATTTTGGTAGCAACACTTGTCATAGCTAAATACAGATACTTTTGTGCTTATAGATGCTTTATTTCCCAGTTTATTTGAAAAGCGTGTTACCCATAAAACTAAAACTGGTATTTGTGGTATTTTTCTAAAAATTTGGTTTGTGGAGGTCTGGGGTCTGTTTTGCTTTTTCATTTGTTGTGTAGGTCATATGCAAGTTTTAGTTCTAGAACTGAAATAATTTCTCTAAGCAACATTTTAGTGTGAGTTTTTCCCATCAGGTATCCAAAAAATCCCCTTGAATGCTAGTCCAATAACACTAGATTACCAAATTACACATCCTGAGCCACTTTAACATCCTACACAGAAAATTGTCTCCACCCCTTCCCCCAACACCACCCCCCCCCCAAAAAAAAAAAACCCAACAATAAAACAACAAACCCAAAGCAAACACCGGGTGCAGATTGAATTTGCTAAACTTCTACAAATAACTGGCAATACTGGGACATTGGTGTTTTCTATACTTTCGAATGGCTGACCTCACGCAACTTTTTCTTTTGTTTTTCCCCTGTTCAGGTATCTGACTGCATCAGGACTGACCAAAATAAAACACTGCATTATATTTGGGGGGACAAAAAAAATACAAAACCAAACTACCCATACAATCTTAGATACCAAGAACTTTACATATAATTTCTCTTCTGACACTCAAAATATCTATCATCATGGTGCCTCATCTTAAAAAATATTACACTTCTTTTTCTGAGACAAAATACATGGGGGCTGAGATAGGAGTACAGAATAGCAGAAAAGATTTGTGGATTACTAGTGTGGTAAGTATGCTTCAGAGCTGACACTCCATAGTGGGGGGTCAGTGCAAGGTAGTTTTGGAAATGAGTGTCCTTTGCAAATGAGAAAAAAAATCCAGTTTGTAACTATTGAGGAATATGAGAAAATACTTAAAACATTAAGTAAACATTTACTGGATTATTTTAAAGTATATTACTAGAACCAACAGGACATACTTTTAAACATGTATAAAGTATTATACACAAAAATGCATAGATGTACAGTAAATATGTTCATTTATATGTAGACAGAGTAATATGTACACATAGATCCTGTTGTGCTTCTGTAAGTCTAAGCAGTGAATCCTGTGGTATGTTGTCTTAAAGCAGTTTTATTACTGTTTTGATGTAGCAGGTGCTGAGAACAATGTACATTAACACTAAATAGGTAAGTCATATCCATTTACTCTTGAAATGTACAAATATAGGAAACAAAGGCCATAAATGGAATAGTACCTACACCTCTGAGACTTCCTTTTTTTTTATTTATTTAAATATGCACAAGTCCGCCTAATGGTGCTATGCAGATTGCTTTCTTTCCTGGTCAACATGTTGACCAAGCACTCAGAACATTATCTCTGATGCACTTCAGGACAACTTCCACTGATTCAACTCAGTGTGCTCCTGATCTTGAAGTCTTCGGGTCAAAAATGAGAGGAAAAAATAAAATAAAAAAATATAAATAAACCAAACAAGCTTGTGGGCTTTATTTTCACAACTTATTTGCCACCAATACTGTCAAAGCAGCTGAACTGTAGTGCATCCATGGGCAGGAGCATATAGCAGCTTTTGTGCACTTTGCAAAAAAATATATTAAAGAAAATCAAGTCTTTACTGGCTTGTTTTATCTGTTGCTAAAAAGATGCTGTGCTGCTTCTGAGCCCTTTCCATCAAATTCTTTTTCTTCTTTTTTTTGTCCTTTGTTTTTGCTGGCCTTCTCCCTGAAAAAAAAAGAAAGAAAGAAAAGAAAAAACTAAACAACGGGTCAAGTAAAGAATACAGAAATTATATTTAAAAAAATCAAACACACACACACACAAAAAAAAAACAACAAAACCAACTCAGTGGTACAGAAATTATCAATAGGGACTGCAAAGGTAATGCTGGCTAATGAGCTAAAATCATCAGTGAAAACACAAGTTTTCAATGTGATACAAAAGGATCCCCAACTGTCATCACTTGTCCGCAGGCACAATTTTGCTGGTATGAGTAACCATGTTGATGCAGGTTTCATTTTTGGCAGGACAAGTCACACAAGCAACGTTATGCAAGTGCCCAAGGCCCAGAGCCAAATGAGTATGTAGACTGCTAACTCACTGGAAGCTGGATATATGCCTTAGACCCTTGCGCAAATTTGCTTGAGTGAGTAATCCTATTTAAGTCATGTCCAATATATCTGTGATTTCAATGAGAAATTAGGCATTACAGCCCAAGTATTTGGTTGGATGCCATCCTACATGCTTTGGCAGAAACATTACAACCTCTGTGAAGAACTGTTATTACTTATTAGTACACTGTGCCTAATTCTCATAGTATATTACTGTGCAGAAACAAAAATTATGTTTCATGCTTCTTACTATTGGCAGTTCACTGAAAAATAATGAAAATCAGGTAATGAGGATCAATTCAGGAAAAAAATTCTCAAGCTTCTTAAATGGGAAAGTTTTTCCTGATCAGTTCTAATAATAAATCAGTGCCCTTTGGTTATCTCAGCAAAGATATCATGGACTGAAAAAATGTCACATACAAAGGCCCTCACTAAGCAATGCATTACCTTTTAAGTATATGCTTAAATCCTATCAAGTGTAGTAGGATTTAAGGAGACGACCAAATGCTGTCAGATGTGAGAATGGTCTGGGTTTTCTTGGCAGTATCATATACTAAAATATGTGATCAATGGTAAAAAAATAAGGTTATTAAACTCTAGAAGTGTCAACTTTGTAAACTTTCAGGAGCACTAAATGAACTTAACAAGACAGTAAAAGGAAATTCAATTAGGAGAGTATATAAAAATGTGAAAATGCATTTTTCATCTACATTGTCAGTACATTATTAATTGGAACAAATATTCGCCAATCCAGCTTTGTCTTATTTCCATATTGTTTCTTAACCAAACCAGTTACAAGAGTTCTTCTCGATTTGATAATAACATTAAACAAATCTGATTCTAGAATTATCAAAATTTATTATTCATTAAAAATATAGGATTATATACTTCAGGTATATGTGTATATTTATATATATATATATGTAATACACTGACTAGGCAACTATTATATAGGAATTATTGGAATACTTGTATATAAAATAGGATAGAACATTAAGGTAATGAGCCTGAGGTTAGTCCATATTAAAAGTCATATGGGTCCTTAGAGTTTACTTCTGCTTCTCATTAAAGTCTGGCATTAAAGTTACTGTGGCATTTTGCCATTTTTAAATCTAGTTAATCCTACACAATAAATCCTCAGTCCAACCAAGCATTAATGAAAGCAGCTTTTAAGTTAAATCTCTTTAGTAACACTGTATCTAATGACGAGGCACAGCTAATGAGGTCAGAGGGAAGGTACACTTGACACACAGTGGCATTACAATAAGACGATTCAAATTATAGAAATTTCCATATAATTTTTTTTAATGGAATTCTACTAGATGGTACATTGTAAGGCATCAGAATTTGGATGAATGTGTATTAATATGTTAATATTAATAGTATATTAATAGCTTAATGCATTTCTAACTTGCACTTTCAACATTCTAAATTTTTTTAACCCATATCTTCAAAATACTTATTAAGGAAGGAGTAGATGAGGAGAAAATGAAGAGTGACCAATTCTGCTGGTCAACTGATTCTCATAAGACCAGCCAATTCAATCAGAGCTTCATAGGAGTTTTGCTGCACAGTTTGCTCGGTGATCTTACTTTCTGAGGTTTTCCACTATACAGACCAATTAGTAAAAGAAATATAAACTTCAGTCAGTGTCTCATGTCATTTCTTTATGATCTCCTCTAGAGAACTAGATTAATTGTTCACTGTAAGTTTAAGGCAGTGAAAGATCCTATTATTTTTATTTCTAAAACACTTTGAGATAAAATGACACACAGCACAGTTGTACCTCTCTGTAAGCCTTAGAAAGTGGCTCCTGCAACACAAACATCAAATCAAATGCCAGCATACTCCCCATATGATATCCTTAACATATGAATGAACTGGACTAGATTTCAGTGATTTGACATGTCATTGTGCAACAAGCACATTACAATGCTTCTGCTGTTCTCCAGCAATTGTCCCCGTACCTGCTTTTGTCCCAAGGCACAACAAAGGCAAATCGCCTTCTTTAACATGTGCCGTGGAGTAGCAACCAAAGTGGAATTGGCATCCCTGAGCCTCTGACAGCTGATTATTTGTTCTCCTGTTAGGAGATTTTTGTCTACTCACTGTATCTCAAAGTATCCTGTTGTACAGAATAAGTTTAATTATTTTCAGGATAATAATAAACCACACAGAGAAAGTCCAGATGACTTGGTGATGCTGAGTCCCAAATTTCAACTGTCATTTAAACCAGAAAACAGAATATAAAAGGAATTGGCTAACCATCAATTCCCATATTGATAGTAGAATGCAATAGAAATTAAAGATTAGCAAGAAAAAAGTGACTATAAAGACTAGAGAGTTCAAACAAAGGATACTGCTGAAATCCCCACACATGAGAACTACTATTAAATCCAAATTTCAATTGCAGTGATTATTTTATCAGCAGAAGCACAGTGAACAGAAGTATCTTCTGAATATCTTACTACAGATGTCTTTTGAAGGACACAATGTTTATATTTAAAGTATATCATCGGAGATAATCCAAGACCCAAACCCTCCCAGTTCCCTGACTGGAGGGTAGTGGGGTGAGCACAGCTGATGGAGCAGACAGACCCCCCGGAGCCAGGATGACAGACGCTACCTCTGCTCTGTGTCATGGGTCAGGTGTGGAAAACCTCACAGGCAGGGAGCCTTGCACAGCCTTCCCCACACCTTGCCATGCTCACTGCTCCTTAGAACAAGAGCCCTGACCCCAAGTCCCTCTCTCCATAGGAAGCAGCAGGGCTCTACCGTGCTTGGCTTTGTTGGGCAGTCGAAAAGGTGTGGATTTTTTTAGCAGCAGCCTATTGGTCCAGAACCTGCTGTTACACACAAAGGTAATTCCTGACTGAACATGAGGAGAGAGAGCAAAAGGATTGTCTCATTAGAGGGGTGTTATCACTATAAAAAAGAGGCTATATTGTTATTGTACAGAATAAAAAGTGAAAATACAAGAGAGCTGGTGAGGGATTTTTCACAAGGGCATGTAGTGATGGGGCAAGAGGGAATGGCTTTAAACTGAGTGTCAGTTTAGATTAGATATTAAGCAGAAATTCTTTACTGCGAGGGTGGTGAGGCACTGGAACAGGTTGCTCAGAGAAGTTGTGCATGCCCCATTCCTGGAAGTGTTCAAGGCTGGGATGGATGAGGCTTGGAGCGACCTGGTCTAGTGGACTGTGTCCCTGCCCAAGGCAAAGAGGGTGGAACTAGATGACCTTTAAGGTACCTTCCAACCCAAACCATTCTATGGTTCTATGAACATCTGAGATATTAAATCCTATCATGCTAGCCTACAAACTCCTTCTGATCAGAAGCACTGCCCAAGCAAGCAAATAATCCAGTGCAGCTGCCTGGGATCCACAGCCAGCACCACTCTTTCAAGTGACATTACGTCCTTCCTAGAGGAAGGACGCTCACCTGCTTGTCGTCTGGCAGATAGCCATGCACCTTGCTTATCCTTTCCAAGTTAGAGGTCTTCAGACCAGGCCTCATCTTCAATCTTAATTTTATGATTGCAGGTTTTTATTTCTGTAAAGACTTTAGTGTTAGGAGCAAGGGGAGCAAATGCAAATAATTCCTACAAACACCAGAATATCTGAGCACTGTTTGGGTTATCGTACTCCTATATTTACTTTGCTTGTGTTTTCCCTGGCACATCAACTAGCTAACTAACTTTTACTTAAAAAGCACTTTTTATCTTTGACTGTCTAAAAAAGGACTTTTTTTATAATCAGAGCCAAAGTTTATTACCAGTCAGCTCTGAACATGATTTACAGTATTTGTTTAATTCTCTGTAAAGTAATATGTAAACACTGAAATATATAGGGCCCAAAAAAGAAATGTAGTTGAATCCAGTGATCAATTATGTAGCAAATAAAAGCCTTGAAAGTTTATCTATCATTCTGTATCTTACATTTCTACACAGGTTATTCTTACAGAAGGGATGCTGGTAAAGCCATTCATTCAAACTCCTTACTGCAATTTTTAAAAAATCAGTTTTGCAATTTTCTTTATAAATTACCGATAAGTAAGTCCTCGTTTTCTAGGTAACTTATCCAAATGGGTGGAGTCTTACAGTGTTATTCATGAAATGTTTGATTGAACCACTTAGTTCTGGTAGGTAGATGGGCAACTAATATGTTATGCAATGAAATATTCTCATTAGCTAATCACATACCACAAATTCTAATCACAACATGTACGTAATGGTACAATAGATAATACTAGATAGACATATAGTAGATAGATAGGTAGATAGATAGATAGATAGATAGTAATGCAATTCCAGCATGAATTCCGGGGGAGAAAAAAAAGCCCCTATATTTATGCTAATATAGACAGCAATTGTTTGTACACAAAAGAGTAACCACTATAAAAAAATTATTTAACTTGGCTCTTGATGGGGTCTTCCTTTTATGATGCTTTTGTACCCCTTTACCAGTGTTCCTCCTACACCTTGTGCGCTTGTGCTCAGTTCTCTGGTTTGTCTCATACCCTGAGCTGAAAGGTGCTTGGAAACACTGCATATTCCTTTCGGGTGGGCTCATGTGGTCAACCTGGGATACACATTACCCGGTTTAGAAGGCGCCTTATCACCTTCTGCAAAGGCAGCTTTCTCCAGACAGGTTTTGGGCAGCAGATTCCTAATATCCAGGGCACTCATGGTTCTCCAGAATTAAAACGCAGCAAATGTATTCACAGGGACTCCAAGCCACATTGTTTGAGATCCTCGACTCAATCAGCCAGCATCAGTTCAGTATCTGAATTGTACTTTATCTGCTGTATAAACACGGCTGTGCATACTGCTCTTCTAACAAACTCCGTCCATTGAGTTCCAGCAAACACAGTATACAGCCACATGGGGGCAGCAAATTTAAAACATTCAACAAAAGGGAGGGAAAACCCACACAGAGCAACTATCTGCAGTTTTATTTCACAGTTTAATTCCCCCAACATTTTCAGCAGTCGCTCACACAAGTCATTACATTAGAGCTATCAGAATGTTTAATATTCCTTTCTTAGTTTAAAACATTTCCCTCTTCTATTGATGATTACTGAATAATGGGATTTACATGTGCCTGACTGCTTCCCTTCCCTGGATTTTCATATGCAGACCTTTCACTGCCAGCAGCTAAGGCACAGCAGAGTCCTGGGAAAACAGCAGACCCTGCTAAATACACCTTTAATTTTTTCTTCCCTTTCTTGTGTCCTTTTAGGACCTAAATGCTGCACACCTCTACATCATTCTCCTACAGCTGTAGATCTATCACAGACCTCATGTATGGCAGCATTTCATCCGTAGGGGAAGCTAGAAAAATCATTATCAAGTCACATCACTGAAGGATGGCAACATCAGGCAACTAATCACAACAGTGGACAGAGATACTCAATGATTAACCAGTCAAAGAGATCAGCTCAAGAGAAAAATGGCAGATCACAGAGTCATTAAGGTTGGAAAAGACATATAAGATCATCAAGTCCAACCACTGACCCAGCACCACCACCATGTCTGTCACTAAACTATGTCACAGATCACAGAATCACAGTATCAATTATGTTGGAAAAGAACTCGGAGTCCAACCTTTGACTGATCACCATCTTGTCAAATAGACCATGGCACTAAGTGCCACATCCAGTCGTTTCCTGAGCACTTCCAGGGATGGTGACTCCACCACATCCCTGAGCAGCCCATTCCAATGTTTAACAACCCTTTCTATGAAAAAATTCTTTCTGATGTCCAATGTGAACCTTCCCTGGCACAGCTTGAGGCTATGTCCAGTCATCCTGTCACTAGTTGCCTGGGAGAAAAGGCTGGCCCCGAACCCTCCTACAACCTTCTTTCAGGTAGTTGTAGAGAGCTATAAGGTCTTTGTCCAGGCTAAACAACCCCAGCTCCCTCAGCCACTCATACAAGCTTCTGGAGGAGCCCTCTCTGGCAGGACATCAGTCAGGCACAGACCTGCAGATGTCTCGTCATTTTCTTCCCATTTGCATCACAGAGCAAACTACACATAAACACTGACTGCAAAAATCCAGCAACCAAGCCAAAAAAAAATGCAGTCCAGAAATTATTCCCCAGAGGTAATTTATTTCCTGGGGGTTTCAGTCAGTTAAAAATTCTGGATACTGAAACTGCCAGAGAAAAGCACAAATTGTTAAGAAATCTTATAAACACACACTGAATGGAAAAGAAAAATCTCCACTGCTACAAAGGCATCCTTCTCTTAAAGCATGATTTACAAACCAACACTGACAAATGGTCTACAGGAAAAGGGCAAAAAGAGCTTTAATAACTTCTCAAGCCACAGACCACGGGCACCTCTACCAATGTCACCTGCTACCACATTCATGACAACTTTCATAATCTAGTTTGAAGTTGTGTTTTTTTTAATACCACAATATTTAGGCTGAAATTGGCTGTGCTGAGTGTGTGCTATAGGAGGAATGTGATTAAGAGGAAATCAACCAAAGTAAAATACCATTATGGACAGGGAGTGAAAGACATTGGGTCTTGCATGGTGACACCGGAAAAGAAGAAGGTTGAGGAGATGGGACAGAAAGCCATTCCTCATTTTCCTGTGTGAATTTCTGTTGTAATTTTAAAACAGTCTTGCAAATATATATTTGCCTCTGAAGACACCAGAAGGGATGGTATGAACACTTAAAGCACATCAGCTGCCCACAAAACCATTTCAAATCCCCAAAGACAAGAATTTGTAAAGGTGGGTTAATTAACATTTGCAAAGCACTGAAACATGGCAACAATGGACACCATAGAAAGTCATGAATTATTTCATTATTCTTTCTTCATTTGCAAGAGTTAAACAGTGTTGAGCAAACGGAGTATTAGAACATTTACTGAATAAAAATAGAAAAAAACTCCATACCATAATTACAGACTAACACAATATATACAGATAAAAAGCAAATGAATAAACTTCTTCAGCTTTGAAGTGCTTGAGTTTGCAAGTTGACTGGTCTTCTTTTATACTTTTTGGTGCAATACTAATAGCTAATGGTATAAATATGTATTCCCAAACTACTGAAAGTAATAATAATCTAAGCAAAGGAATTCTCTTATGCAAACACACAGTTTGATGTTTTGTATACATTCTTGTCTATTTGATGTCAGCCTGCCTGATTAAATCAGAGAAATTTTTGTCTTGAGTAAACATTATTTCTACACAAACAATTACAAAAACACTCATAGTGCAGAGCTAACCTGAGTGATGTCTTATTCAGTTCCTGACATCCAGAATCCTGATAATTAATTTTCACCTTAATAATTTCACACCTTTTGGTAAGTCCCAACCAACATTTAATATTACATACACTTGGTGTCTGCATGCACCAGACAGTAGCTACTGAGCTAATTAAAAGATTCAAAGAGTAATTCTTTAACTAAAAGAAATACCAAAATATCTCAAGTTCCTTTACCTTAACCCTGTTAGCTGTTTTTGTTTTGACACATCCATTAAGAAATTAAAGGTATTACTAAGAACGAGAATGAGCAAAGTGAGGTATTCTTTTTCTCCCAAAGTACACATCTACTATTCATCTGGCCTGAATACAAACTAACTAAGCAATATCAAAATCTCATGGTCTTTCCTTCTGGACAATATTGAGTGACATCAGACATTGTCATCTGTTTAAAAAATACTGATTCCTACACAAAGAGTGGAATTTACATGTCACAGCCTATTGAGAGTTCAGTGGATTTTCCATTACCTTTAGGGTAAGTTTACTGGGAAAAGTCACCTTATATAGCTGAAGTGCAATGTATTTCTACAGTGTAGTTTTCCAGCATATACAGTAGATGGCAGTGAGATATTAACTGAAAACTGGCTTCCACTTCCATCATTTCAAAGAATATTACTTTTTTGGCTGCAGAAGTATGCATATTAACTAATGAATATAGAGAGGGAAGGAATAAAAATTGACATGTGTACTCAGAGAAGAAAGTAAGAAAAAGCACACTAGGGGAAGAGGAAAACTAGTAAACTTAAGGGGACATGAAAATTCTCATAGGAGACCTATATTTAACTGAATAGCAGAGACACTTTAATTTTGGGTCCCATTGTCCTTTCACTCACAGTTGTGTGAAAACAGGTGAGTCTCCATTGCAGACAAAATGTTTGTCTAATGAAAATTTAGCTCAGAATTCAAACGATATGAATATCAGTTGCATGCAGGGTATTCACTGTTCTTATCTTAGCCCACATCATGTCAGATCAGATACTTTGCAAGCAGAGCCAAGAAAAATATTTCTAATGAAAGGTTTGAAGGTTTTTTTTTTTATTTTATTTTCCTTCCTTTCACAGAGCAATATAAAGCAAAATTCAAAATAATAAACATTTCTACACTGTCAAGAGTACACATATACATGTAAATATATTTTAACTCTACAGGTAACAGTTATAATTAAGATCTAATTGGCTTGAACTTCTCTAGGTTTGCTGGGCACTAATCTGACATAAAACTCTTTCTGCCCAGTACTTTAAAACAGATTATTTATTTTTCTTCCTTTTTCTTAGTAAATTTAATTAATTTTATCTCATCATATTGGAAATAAAAAATTAATTCTATTGAAGCAACATTTATTTGTGGTGCCCCCAAGGTTTAATTTCATACTGGAAATTTCATTTTGTTCAATTAAGGGTTTCTTACAGAGAGAAGAGATTATACTGAGAAGCAAATTTTTTTTTAGAACTACTTTTTCTTCTGTGAAATACTGCTTAGTTGTGAAGTCCTCAGTCCTTTTTAAATTCCCTTTAGGAATTGTGGTCAAGAACTGAGAAAAAAATTTGTTCCAGGGTCTTTTTCTTTCAATTTTTTATTTATTTTTAAATGAAACAGCTCAAAAATATTTTTTTTATTACCACTTCTACCTCTCTTCAAGTATTGCACAGTAAATCCTATATAAGTTCAGAAGAAAAAGAGGCTAAATTAAACACCTGACAACAAACTAAAGTATGATCCACCAGGAAGACTCCTGCTGAATAACAACTGAAAATGAATATGAATGTATTATTATTAATATGATGTAAAATTATTCTCTCATTCTGCTCATATAGAAAATAGTGTACCAGATTAACTGCTGCACCTGCACTGCTCACTGATACTACCTGGTTTATACTTGACAAAGCACTGAAACAGAAGGTATTCACACTGCCTACCTAAATTTGGTCAGGTTAGCCTCTGTTTACCCATAACTACATTGGTGTATACGCTGTTCCCTTCTCCTCAGACATTTGATCAGACAAATGATCTAAATTTAGCTTTTAGGACTTCCCTTTCCCTATACATCCCACACACTATGGCCACAGACTTCAGAGTAATGGAACACCTGCACAACATATATTAACCAGCGTTAGAGAACACCTCCAGGTACTGTACCTCGAGTCTGTCACATTTTGACCTGGGGCAGCCCCTGTTCTTCCCAGAAAGGCAGCAGAGGGCAGGGCTGCTCCTGCAGGCATGTCCCTGGCTTGGGAGATCTGAATTGAGCAAAAGGAACGCGGACCAACCTGTGCCACTCAATGCACTACCAGGTAACACCCCAGCAAATTTAGAGAACTACTGTAGACATAATCACTGTCTTTGAGCTGTGGTCAGTCAGGATTTAAAAGATGTCCTGAATTATACGATCTTAACCCTAAATATATGACAGTAGCTTTCTTGCTGGCTTAAGAAGTACTTTCCCAAGACTGCCTATGAGGACCTAATAACTCATACCTGCATACCTTTTCAAAGTCTGTAGATTAAGTAAAAAATACCTAGCTAGGAAAATTAGATAATCTATGTCTCTTTTAGAATGCCTACATTTTGTATTAATACAATTGAAAACATGTTTTATTGCTTAAATCTTAAGATGATGCAGTGATTGCAAGCGAGAATTGGAGTCAAGAGAACCTCTAGTGAGATCTTTTACATAAACGTGAGAAATCAAACATTAATTCCACATGCTGTTGAGGTTACTAAATTGTTGGAGAAATGTGTCTGATCTAAATCTGAAGACAAGGGGAGATATAGGATCCTCCTCTTCCCCTGTTAATTGTTGCACGAGTTAATTATTCCACCACCAGAAACTTCTGTCCAATTCCCAACTTAAATTTTATTATCCAGCTATTATTTTTTCTTATTTCATTCTGTCCAAGATCAGACTTTTCTCTTCATGTGCTGTAGACAACGTTTGTTCACCATCTTTCCAAGAAGTTAAATATATGGCAGCTTTCTTTAATGTTTATTTTGTAGTCCTCATATAAATTTTTTCAACTTGTACCTGCGCAGTTTCCAACTGGACTATCTGTTCTGTTTTCCAATATCTTTTATAAAATACAGGTCTTAACCTGGATGTCAGAGTTCTGAAACTGATCTGCTGTGCTCTTCCCTTATTACAAAAGACATACAGCAAAGAATTGCATTTGAAATTTTCTCTCTACATTGTAGTGGACTTGTGATTTCCTCTGAGAAACACTGCTTTTTAGATGCCATTCCTCATCCTACAGCAATGCATTCCTAGTTCTATAACTCTTAGATCCTCCAGGATAACTTTACATTTAACTAGATGAAAATCAATTATGTTTGCTTTACAAAGAAACCTGGATTTTTCTCTGGATCTACTCTATAGTATTGTTTACCATTATTCTCAGATCATTCCTTTTGCTAAAAGATGTTTATATAATTGACTGAAACAAACAGCAATGCTTACTGAAACATCTTAAGGCCATCATCACTTTTCCGAGACATCCAGACACCACATGCTTTAATTTCATTTTCTGGTAAAGACAAACAAATCTCTATAGGTCTATAAAAGTCCCAAGTCTGAACACATTTAAGTGTGACAGGTAGACCTGGGCATGACTTCTCTGATGCTTCTGTTAACTTTGCTTCTACAGCTGCAAATATGAATCCAAACAGAATGTGCTTTGCAGAAGCTTTCCATGTATGAATATACAGGCTTAATCTCATACAAAGAAATTTTACTTTGAAAGCAATTCTGTTTGGTTAAACTTACCTGCTGATGGCATAACAAAAACAAACAAAAACTGCCCACAAAACAACATGGGCTGGACTTAGCCCTACACCTCTCACAACTTTTACATCAGAAGCCGCAATAGGCAAAATGTGATCTCTCTGAGGGTGCCATAGAGCCCAGACCTGTTATTTACCTTCACTATCGAAATGCCTGTCTAGCAAGTGCCATCAGAAACCTAACTACAGTCAATTTTCAGAATGAAACAAGTATTAGTACAATTATGGGGAATGCCACTTATCTGAATCCAGCTGGAGATGCTGGGTTATTTTTGCCTGAGCTGTTCCTCATTGCCCACCACCCAGCAACTACTAGTCACAGCTTTTCAGGCAGAAGAAGCTGTACTAACAATTGTCAATCCAAAGAAGCAGTGTCGTGCCTGCAGGATGGCTCAGCTGCCTCCCATGCTGCTGGAGGCCACGTGGCCAGCTGTGCAGGCTGCATGATGAGCACACACATGTTCCTTCCTCCAGCACAGCTGCAGGGACATCTACAGCTGGGCAATGCTGACTTCACATATAGCAACCCTGCAGAACTGAAAAAAGCCTTATCTGAAAATTATTTCATTAAACTGAAACAAGCCTGTGATGATAAATTTATCCATGTGAGCTATTCCACATGCTTACATGTGCTAAGTAACGAGCACATATTTCAACCCTAAGTGCATCAATGTTTAAACACATTTTAAGCCATGTATTTTTTGTATTTAGCACTGACCTGAAGAACACAACAACAAAAAAATGCCTTTCTTCCCCTCCCAGAGGTAAGAGACGTGGATTTGTTAGGGGAATCAGTGAATGATCTGCAGCACCTCTGCTATGGCAGCCTGGCACTGTAGATGCTCTTGACATCATAGCAGGCTCTCATATACACAGCAGCTGGATACACAGTTGGCATCATGTGATATAAGAAGCAATATAACATGGTGTCTAATAATACATGTGGAGTGGACAAATTAAGTTCTCTTATTATTCTGATATACATCTGCAAGAAAAACAGCTCTATAACCTCCACCATCAGTGTAAACAACCTGTAAGTTTTTTTCTGCATGAAATGAATTAAAATATATATTCACTGAAAATTCAACTGAAAGTTGAAGAAAAATATGTGGATACTTTCTTAAGAAGAAAAGGAAAAAGAATATGTGAAATAAACACAGCATGCAGCTTAAAGGCTACTTGCCATAAAAGGCTTTTCCTGACTGGAAGTTACAGTACAGATGTACTTAAAAAACAGATGTACATCAAAGACTGTTGATTAGAAGCACAGAAAGAAGTAATTATCAGTTTCATTTTTTTTAAAAAAGAAATTCTTTATTCTAATACCAATAAAACCTTAGTATGTACAGAATGATTCTATGGGTTTAATTAACCATATGAAAAATATAAATGCATGTGCTATTCCTGCTCCACATCATCACAGTCTTATGGCTACTTTGGGTGAGCTTCTAATGTATGTGAGATCTTGCCTTCATTATTTTGTGACAGTATTAGCTTAAAGACTGAAATTGTTAAATTGTTCAAGACCTTATTTTTTTTTTTTCTTAGAAATGCCTGATGATAATAGTTCCAGAGTACTTCCACCAGTAGATATTGAAGCTGGCAGTCATAGAGAGTCCATCCTGGAGTACATTACAGCAGCACAAATCACAGTCCTTGCTAAACTGGTGGCCAGCTGCAAGGGTTACATCTTATGAACAAAATGAGCAACTGGTCTAGTGGGTGGCACCCCTGCCCACAGCAGGGATGTTGGAACATTAGGATCATTAAGATCCCTCCCAATCCAAACCATTCAATGTTTCTATGAAAATAAACAGAGCACAGGTTTGAATATTGTCCTAAAACACCAGCAGGTTTCCTGTCATGTTTCTTGTGCCAACTAATACATCTCTCAAGAATGGTACCTTTCTGCTTGTACGTTCTTTGCAGAAGATCAAGAGATGGTGAAACATTTACGTGACTCCTTTAGACTTCACTAAGTTCAAATTTACACCTGTTTTTCAAGCTGAACAGTTTCTGCAGTTCTGATCTAGATGCATGTGTGATCAAGCCTTGGAATGGAATACATGGACCTATAAAACAGACATGCAAGTTGTGGTTTAACCCAACAGGCAATTAAACACTGCAAAGCAATTCACTTACTCCTCTTCACAAGGGGATGCAGGAGGGAGTTGGAAAAAAAAGGTAAAATTCACGAGCTGTGATAAAAATAGTTCAATAGGACAGAAAAGGAAAGGGAAATAACAATAACAATAAATATAAAGAATATATTAAACAATGATGCACAGTGCAATTGCCCAGTCAGTCCCTGAGAGGCAGCTGCCAGCCCATGGCCAATTCCTCACAGTTTTGTTGTTCAGCATGATGCCATATGGTCTGGAGTATCTATTTGGCCAGGCAGGGTCAGCTGTCCCAGCTGTGCCCCCTCCTGGCTTCTTGTGCTCCCGCAGACTCCTTGCTGGCAGCACAGCATGAGAAGCTGAGAAGTCCTTGCCACAGTGAAAGCACAGCCCAGCCATAACTAACACATCAGTGTGTTATCAACATTATTCTCATCCTAAATCTGAAACACAGCACTGTACCAGCTACTAGGAAGAAAATTAACACAAATGTATGGCTTTGGCTACATACTTGGACTGGTTGATACCATTTTGAGTGCTGTAAGGAAGTATTTATTTGGACCAAACTCAGCTAAGTGATTATCAGCTTCTCACATTGAGGTAGAGTTGAACTCTACTGAATGCTAATTATTTCATCATGTTAGCAAATACTCATTTCTTGGCCAGCGTCTTCATCCCAATCTATTCCATATGTTGATTTAAACTGTCCTGTAAGATTAATAATGGGTGACAACTGGATCATTTAGGGTGTGACATACTTATCAAATTAGTTACAAGTATCCTCTCAACTGTTTATTTTCTCTGCTGAGACAATTAAGCCACTATTATAGCTAGTTTCCTTCTCTCTAACTCAGACTGAAAATATTTTCTTCTCATTTACTGACTTCAGAAGATTCCTTTCAAAATCCTGTTTGAATTTACTCCCCTTCCAGTTATGCATAACATCTTCCAGTTTCCTTCTGTGCAGCCGAATCAATACTCACTCCCCAACACTATCTAGTTGTTCTTCTTTAAACTTCTTTCCACATACACAGGCTTTGAACACGTGATTTCTGTTGTTCATTTCTGTGTAAATAAACTTTAGATAATAGCTCTTTCCTCAAACCTGATTTCAACAGGAAACATAAAGCACTAATATACGGTTGAAAAGTTTGTAGTACAGAATAAGCATTTCTCCTTGGTTTGACTGTCTTCTGCAGGCAATTTAAATTTGTATGATAATATGGATTATTAGTCAGAAAGTGCAAGTGATGTAACTTGTTTTTAGCAGAACTGTGGAAATATTCTAGGTAAAAGTAAAAAAGCCAACTGACTCTCATATCTCCACTATGAACTTTTGCAACTTGCACTAGTTTTATTTACACATAATTAGCGAAATGGAAAAATCCTCCCACCAGTAATACAAGCAGGCCATCTAGAAAAAATAAGTTTTCATATGCACATTAGGATATAATATCAACATCATAGCACCAGTTACAGAGTTGTTTATATAGTTAAATTTTCACCGTTACACAGATTTTCAAAGGAAGATACCTTAGATATTTGAGTATTTCTAGAATATTGAAAACAATTTGAAAATTTTAAACTAAGGATCTACCCAACAGACAAAAGACACAGAGACATTTAAGAGTGATTTGTAAGGTAAGAGCAACAAAGCAATTATTCATTGTCAGGAAATGTGTCTATTAAGATTAAATGATCATAATATTATTTGTTTCCAACAAATACAATTCTCTGATCTTTAAACAATACGTTATTTTGAAATACCTCTGATTTTATAAATTAGATGACTGATTTATTTTTGAATATCTGGATAAACATACAAGTAAAATCTTTCTGAATCAAGACTTTCCATGCCAAGTCTCAAATGTGAGGGATTTTTTATGATTAAGTATGAATTCCTGGAAAACATGGTTTATCATAGAAAAACTGGCAAAACTTTCACAGTATTTGCTCTAGCAGGCGCCACTGTAATGGACTGCAGATCTATGAATAGGCCAAGAACAGAAGCTAAAACTAACACTGAACAATACATTACAAAATGGGAAGCTAGGGGTTTTTTGGTTTTTTAAAATTATAATAGATGGGATTGATTTCAATCCATAATTTACATAACGAAGAACTTAACTTGCTTGATCTCATCATTTCTCAAAAACATTGTTTTGATAAATGATTTTGTTCTGAAATTCCATCTGGCAATGAAATTCTGGTCATCTTTGAAGAATTGATTTATTCTCTTCTTACATGCAAGAATTACTGCTTGGGAACATAATTGAGCTTTCAAACATCAGATCAGATATAAGTTACTATCGCTAACAGAATTTTGTTCATTCCATGCTGGCCATAAGTCTTGAACAATGCGCTGATCCTCAGATTTCACAAATCCTTAAAAGCCTATGTGCATAATGTTACGGGCTGCAACAGTCAGCTGGTGGCATCAGGATACAAAAACATGAAAGCGGCTGCTCTGGGTCAACCAAGAATCCACCAAAACCACTATTGTAACAGTAGCCCAAAACTAACATGTCAGTAACAGTTTAAAAGTAGGACAAAAATATATGCTCCCTTTCACAAGAAACTTCGCCACGCATGATGCCTGGCATGTCCATTGCCATATGGAGGCACTTACTGTAAAAGGGGTTGGAAACAGGTTTTTGCTGGGGAATGTATGTCCTGGTAGAACCCTTGTAAGTGAAAGCCTCAGCCTGATCTTCCTCCACTCAGTAACTTCTTTGCCACTTCATGATGCTAATCTTGCAAATCTAGTTAGGACCATGTAACTATGACGTTTTGGCTCCTGATTTTTCAGCAGATAATAAATCAGGACAAACTTCTTTTGAATACAAGGGACCACAGACTTTGCTTGACACTGAAAAATGCATGAAGTCTAGGATTATCAAGGAAAAAAGCACAAGACGTGTTGAACCTGCAAGTCTCACATGTACTGTCTGAGAGAGACATATACATGAGAGACCAGAAACAATAAAGTAAAATATGAACTGCTCTATGAGATGAGACTAACAATATTTTTATGCTAAAATCAGGATATTTATTATGTCCTGATCATCGGGTCCATTCCTGACATGATAGGACATGAATCTATTTTTGCAATGCCAACTTACAGCATAATGTAGCCATCAAGATGCTTCCACTGTAAAACTTTATCTCCACAGTACATCACCCAAAAATGTGTGCATCACTCCACCGCTAATTAAAATGCCTTACAAATCAGGCACATAGTGCCTGCATTTCAGTTATCTGAGGAAAATATCGTAGTAATGATATTACTATGGAAAATGATTGCATATTTTTGCATAGGGCTTCCAAGTTTCACAGTCTGGAAAGACTGGGCCAGGATGGTAGTTACAAAAGAGGAAAGCATGTAGAGATGTTAATTTCTGCTAAGATCACTGGTTAAGACTCCCTCTCTTATAAACTGACAACATCAGACAGCACAACACACTGAACTAAGACCTCTATCCTATCATCTTTGGGAAAGGAAACAAAATTATTTTCACTGTGATTAAATGGGGTCAGAAAAGAGAAAGGCATCTGTTAATATTCTGTGCTGAGGCAAGCTTATTCAGCCAACTATTGTGCTAATGCAAATGGTAACAGTTTGTTGCAGATGTGCAGCAGAATACAATGCTGCCAAATCATCTGGCTTTTTGCAGTTAGAAACTGTACACAGAAGATGCTGGTGGGTTTAATAAGCGTTATAAAAGAGAATTTTAAGGACAATGCCCCTTGCCTCCACCACCAAAACTCCAAACATTCAGTTGTAAATGTTATTTTGAGAAGATTAAGATGTAGGGTGACTCATAAATCAAAGTCCAAGTGGCTAAGGGATTTCAGACTTCTATATTGACATTTCAAGGCAGATGGAATCTACTTAGGTTCTAGTCACTTATATATAGATTGTAATTATTATTGTAGCTGAAAGACAGAGATTGATAGAGTGACTGTAAAATAGAGGAAGTATTTTAGGATAGTAAAAAAGAGACAAAAATGGTGCTAATGTGTCAGTTATAAGAGCACCCACAGTATAGCAAAGAACTACATTCCACTTTCAGCTACATCAAATAAACCGCAGATATTTTGCTGGCAGTACCATATCTCAGGTAAGTTCTGACTAAATTTTTTTTCCCATTGAGCTCCACAGTTTCAGAAATTTTCTCTGCAATCTCCCTCAATGTTCTAGTGAGATGCGCAGCTTCCCATCAGTCACCTAGTCATATAAATTGCCCTTCCTCAGAGAAGCAATGTCTACATCTGGGCTAAAAGGTCAGGTGCTCTAAATTACCTAGCAAGGAAGCACATGTTGCACTACTTCTCTTTCTATTTATAATGGAGAATCATAAGATTAATAAAAAGCCATGAACTTTTTACCTCTGGCAACATTCTTGCTTTTTAACATACTATAACAATTTATGATGTTTATTACTGCTTCAAATCATATTTTGAAATCAAACTATGCATATTAGAGAATGCTTGAAGCTGGAAGGGACTTTGAGCTTAAAAAGAGAGGTCATGGACCTCTCTCTGGAGGTCATCTGGTCTAAACACTCCTGTTCAAGCAGGACCACGCAGAGCCATTTGCCTCTGACTATGTCCTGGTGGCTTTTTGAATATCTCCAAAAGATTGTGGAAAGAGATTCCACAATCTCTTTAAGCAAACCTGTGCCAGCACTTGGTAAAAAAAGTGTTTCCTGATGTTCAAGAAGAATCTCATGTGTTTCAGTTTGTGCCCATTGCCATCTTGTCACCAGGCACCACCAAAAAGAGCCTGGCTCTGTCCTTCATCCACTCTCCCTTCAGGTATTCACACACACTAGCAACATCTCCCTGAGCCTTCTCCTCTCCAGGCTGAACAGTCACAGCTCTCTCAGCTTTTCCTCACAGCAGAGATGCTCCAATCCCTTTAATCACCTTCACAGTCCTTTACTGAACTGTGTCCAGTAGGTCCATGTCCCTCTTGTACTGAGGAACCCAGAAGCAGACACAGTACCCCAAGTGTGGCCTCAAAAGTGCTGAGTAGGGGGGAAGTATCTCCTTCAACCCACTGACAATATTTCTCCTAATGCAGTTTAGGACTCCATTAAACTTCTATACTGAAGTACATTGCTGGCTCAAATATATACATATCTTGAGATTTCTTATTCAAAGACTGCATTAATATATCCCATATACTTAGATTACCTATTAAATACAAAACAGTATCATCACTAAACTTCAAAATTATCTGGTAGACTAATAAAAATTACATTATCTGTCTACATTAATTGTATCAATTTTTTTTACAGAGATTGAAAACTTGCAATATTGAAAGAGTGAATTAAAGCATTGATGAGACATACAGAGTGGAAACCGTTGTTTATTAAAGAAAAATAAAATACAAGCATAGGAAGCAGAAAGAAACCAGGGAAGTGGGGAGGAGTATAGCTAAACAGGGGGAACTGTGTCAAAAGCAGAAGGAAGAAGAAAGCATGCAGAGGAACCAGAGATGTCCGGAAATAGTTTTGAAAAGTGTTAGAAGTCTGGTAGTCATTAGGCATAACCAAAGGCAGAACAAATGACATGTTGACATGCTTTTTGTAATGACCCACCAAATGAAGTAATTCATTATTTAATATAATGCTCTTTAAATGGAATATTTTAACTATTTGATTGAGGGCAGAAAACTCATAGCATTATGCATGTCTGCTAAGCTCAGCAATGTCAAAAACTGAGTTTTTGATGAAGCTGCCACAGTTTGATATATACCCGGAGTTGTGATTTTCAATCTGCACTGTGCAAGCACCTGTATAAGGATGGATCTTTGTACAAGCACCCTGAGTGGAGAGTCACTCCACAGAACAAGAACATCAGATCTTATCTCAATACAAGACTAACAAATTACACATAAGATTCAAACAGAATATTATGAAATACTATCAATTTTTTTTTTCCTCAAGCAACTTAAGAAAACATATCAATTTTTGTGGCTATGTTAGTGAGCTAAGTAAAAGAAAAAAAAAACACCCCAGAAGGAGAAACGTTCCAAGAAAAATGCACACTGTGAGAAACAGCTATGTGTCCTCTCCAAACTGCATTATTCCATTGAAAATCATTTATTGTAGTAACCAAGAAATGGAGTTTTAGGGTTATTTAGTAGCCACATCTTGACATTTAGAAAAATAGCTGTATATCAAGTATCACAATTATACACAGTACAATAACATTATAATCATACAAAACAAAACACAATCCGTTAACCACAATCTGAATATTTTCATATGCTTCTGCAACTACTACTTTTAGCCAGCACTGGAAGCTCCAAAAGACTGGAAGTTTGTTCTTATGGCATGATTTTAAGGAGCAATGTTACATCCCTTTTGAATGGTAAAATAAATTAAATCATGGTCAAGAGTTTTTGCAATGATATAGAAAGCTAAATATCCTTGAGGTTATGGTTAGGATTCTAGACTGTATTCAAAGACATACTGTGCTATCATTATTTCAAACTAATATGTAACTCACAGGTAGCTACAATAAAAATATCTCTATACCTCACTCTTCCTTTAACTATTCCATCCCCTGATTTTCTCTTGTAAAAATAAGGCCTTAAATACTTGAAAACAAGTTGAGTAGATTTTCACTGACACCAGGCAATTCCAAGAACAGTGCAAAACCATTTTTATTGCCAAACTCTTTCAAACTTCATTTCTAAACCAAAGTCATGGAGGACTCCTTGCAGAGCATTCAGCACATGTGACCACTAGATTATTTGTTCCATTTGGGATGATATGTGTAACTGCAAAATATTCAGAAATGTTTCATAAATTAGGATGCTGCTTTTGAGAAAACCAAGAGAACATGATTTAATGGGCCTATTTGTAATCTAGCATTTTACAATCTTGAATTTTAGTGTGGAGAAATATAAGACTATAAAAATCTCACAGCACACTCTACAATACCATTACTTTGGGAAAAAAAGACTAACTTTATGACAGACATGACAAACATCTGAGGGATTTAGAACAGCAAGTCCAACTAGAAGTCAGTAAGGCTTTTGAAAAAAAGCTGAAGGAATCTCTTAGAACACACTCATCCTTCTGAAAGAATACTCTTTCGTAGCAAATGTTCAAAAGTGCTCAGCACTCCGTAGGGCATGATAATGAAAAAAATGTTATGGAACAAATTTTTGAAAGCCTGAACAACAGCAGCTGTGTATTAAAAGAAGCACCAATAGTGAAAGATTAAAATTATTCTAGCTGCAAGCATCTTCTGGATTTAGGAAATACTAGCAATCTTGGAAGCATACAAACAGTTCTATGCAAGTACGCATACATGTTAGCATTTATATTATATATAAACAGACAATTATTGTCCCAAACTCTCCAATGCTTTTGGGAATGCCACAGTAAGCTTTAGGTATAAATGAAAAACATGAGATATACCAAATTGAATCAGAAAAAAATTAAGCACACACAAAATACAAGTTTTCATATCTTAGCAAAATGGTTTGAAAGGTATAAAAACCAAAGCAGAATAACAAATGTGGGCTCTTGAACTACACAACTCAGATGAAAATGTTTCTAAATTTTAACACTATATACACTATTAGATACTCAATTTCCTGCTATTTTTCCATCAAAATAAAGCTAGACTGTAATAAAGACTGTAATAGACTGTATGAAGCCCCAAGCAAGGAAGATCTAGATCTGATTATTATTATAATTATTTTTATAATTTTGGCAGAAAACCACTCCAAAACTTTCAAACTAGACAAAGTATCTCTTGCACTTATCTTCAGAAGTGTAAGATTACCCTAAGTACATTTTAGCTCCTTTTTAATGGGAAAATATGTTTGCTAGCAAAAATGAGATTATGGAGCTTGTTTAGTATTAACTTCTGCCAAGTGTAAACAATGTTTCTCTGAGTTACTACCGAGTCATATGGCTAAGGGCAGTAACTATTATCACTTCATTTTCTGTAAAATGGCTTAGGCTTGAAACCTCCCACACTTTCGCCTTGCGACAGCTCAGGGCTGTTAAACAAGCAGAAAGTGCTTGCTTTCAAAAATCTCATATGTATGGTATCATGGTGACATCACTAGCCTTCTATGCCCCTTTAAAAGGAGCTTTTTTAATTTTTACTTTGGCTGAGCTGAACCCCATCTTCACATGAACACTAATATAATAGGATAACTTCAATCAACTCAGCTTTGAAGACCACAAGTAACACATTTTTAAAACAAAGCTAATTTTTACCAGCCAAATGCAAACATAACTGAAGACTGAAGTATTTTTATCTGTAGCAGGAAATTGCTGTCCTTAATACAGGATTTGGAAAGTCTGACTGTATCACAACCGGGTTTAGTGCAATCTCTTTTTGGACACACAATTATACCTATTCAAGACAAATGAAACTGCTGACAGGAACCAAGGAAGTAAATTACCAGCTATTATTTTGCTTGGTCACAATGCATTGCATTAGCTCATTTTTCAGAGCCTAATAGAGAATATGAATTTCTAATCTTCTCAAATTAGTATGCAAGGTCATTGCATTGAAGTGTTCCTTCACTAATAACACTTGATTTTTTTTGCTGCTGACTAGCTTTTACATAAACATCACAAAAACCAAATCTGCAGTTCCACAAGACATTTTTTTTCACAAATTATTTGCCAAATGTTTTCACACAGAAATACATCAGAGTTTTCACGTGAATAGCTAAATTAGATGCTGTTTTAGCAAACACTGAGAACTCTTAATTGGCACCGTTAAATATGTTCCCTTTGGGGTTGGATATCAGGTAAAAGTTTGACAACCACACTGAGGCAAAAATCATGAGCCAGCTGCAAGTAGAATTTAAAACCACTAGATTTTAATGCAATAATTAATTTCCAGTGTTTTTAATTTAATTTCTGCTGTTGAAACATTCAAAGTGTCCATGTTTTCCAACTTTTGCCTGCAGCTACAAAGACTGGAAAAAACAGCTAAAACATTAAAAGTGTTATTATGTGATGGTTCCAGCAGCTGAGCTTTAAGAAATCAGGAAACTGGTGACAAAAATTACACAAGAAAGTAATACAGGAAACTACCATTAATGTCCTCATAACTACTTTAGTCTCTTAAGTGTTTTAGGAAGTGGTAAGGTAAAGCCTTTTTATAATAATTCCTGCAAGTGATCCATGGTAACTTTCACAGTTCAAAGAATTCTCTTGAAGGAAGTATCTGAGCCCTCTCAAAGTATCCACAAGGGACAAATACTCTATTTCTGGGTATTTGTACCTTTCCTTTCGCAGCTGAAGCATTGCCACACTGACAGCAACAGAGTTTCACTCCCTGAAAAAGTCTCTCAACAATCAGTCATTTTTGATTGAGGGAGAAGACAAATGTTTGCACAGCACACTGTTCTCAGTAAAGTCACTTCCCCTGTTCCCTTGTTTGTTATTGTCTTAGAAAAAGACCATTAGAAAAATTACTGTAAGCTAGAAAATGTAAACAAACAATTCAATTGCTAGTGAGCTGACATGAAGTCTCTATCAGTTCTAGAGAGTTTATACAGTTAATTGTACTAGTAGATGAAATTTTGCTTCACATAGGAAAATAAAACACACCCCTATCAATAGATCCACACCCTTCTTTAAAAGCCCTGAAAGATGATACAGAGATGCTGACTTGGACAACTGTCTAAAAAAGAATAATAATTTTTAAGTGGTTGTTTTGAAACATGTTGCTCCCAGCTTTGAAGCACACACGCTGATGCAGACAGTTATAACTCCAACTCCAGCAATGCTATTTAAACTCCCCTTCTATACTCAGTTGGTTGGGGGAACTATGTTTTTTGTTTGTTTGGGATTTTGGGGTTTTTTTTGTTTGTTTTTTATAATTTCTTCTAGGACAACCTTTGCTGAATTAGAGGTTAAAAAATTGCACAATGAAGTGAGAAGGACTGTAGTTATATGCTGGCTCCTATTTTACATTCACTTTAAGTTCTGAGATCCCATTACTTGACGAAACAACTAATGATTACAAAACAGACAGATTTGCTTTTTGTTGAAACCAACAAAGCAATGAAACTTTGCTGGAACTTCTGACTTCTGGCAATAATCATCAAGAAGTTCATACTCATCAATACTAGGAGAGATTAATAGGAACTCTTCTATAAAACACCACTGACCTATTCCAGATAACTATCTCCCCAAAAAAAACTAGGAGGTGAATGCTTTATAAGGCTGAGTCACAGTATGAGACACTCTAAACCTACGACACTGTAATAAAAGGGGGAGAATGTTCTCTTCCAAAGAAATGCAATTTCTTTTATCTCCCTGAAAAAAATAATTCAGATGTTTGGAAGAAAACTAAGAGAAAAGTAATATATTATTATTTCACAACATACTCCACCCAAAAAAAAAAAAAAAACAAAAAAAAACCATGATTCTGGAAAAGATGATGTATCAATCAACTTTTTTTTAAAGCTTGAAATTTTAAGAACAATGATTTAATAAAAGAACTCCAGATGAAAGAAATACTCAGCATGTTATAAACCTTCTCACAAAACACTTTGCTGGTTTTTGGGTCATCTCTATTTCTGAGTTCTGCAGAAACAATAAATCCTCTTCTCTTTTTCCTTGTCACAGCTGCGAGAAAAAAAATGAACCTTATCTCCCAGGATTTTTCCATTTATATGTGGAGGGATCATGATCCACTGGCTTCCCATGCTCTCAAGAGGTATTATTACAGCCTACGCTCAAGCTGGCATTGTATTGCAGAGACGATTAATAAAGTCTGGTGGCACAATAATCACGTGCTCAGTGTTGCAAATTACAGCTGATAGCATCTATTCATACATCCTGAAGAGAATATATATAGAATCACCTACAATGACCATGAAAAACTGATTCTGACCATTATATCAGCATGTCAGTATTTTGTATTATCACACTGAGAGTCTGTAATGATCTTGAAACCAACTTCCTTTTGTTTCAAGGCTCACCTCCTTTTGTTCTGCTGCTGTACTTTCTTTCAGCTAGAAACCTTCCACCAGCTATTCTTGTGGCCTAATCAGAGCAGTGATTTGAAGCCTGATACAGTACGTGCTCAGCTGTGGAGTTTTTATGGCTCAAAAATTTCTTCAGCCATCAGTTATCAAATACAATCTCTTTTTTTCCTGTTGTAAATACACTCAAATAGTCCTACTCATATATAGCACTCCTAGTGCTACATGGCAGAGTTGCAAAATGCTTTTTAGTGCATCTCTCCTGCACAATCTTTTGCAATGCTTAAAATTGTCCTCTATATTTGACCAAATTGTGGTTTTTCTTTGCAAAGTCTCACAGAAGTTGTTTCTTCTAGTTTAAATGTTATAAGGAACAGATGGTAATTGAGGAGGTAACAAAATAATCTGGTCCATAAATTCAGAGCAAAAATAAAAAGCTGGAATTTAGCCATCTTTTTGGCAGTTTATAACTACTTTTTTTTTTTTTCTTAGAAACCCTTTAGACATTTGTCACGTCAAGTAGCAGTACATGTAGCAGCTTTGTCAGTATTAAAGATACTATAGTATTAAAGATAGATGTAATGTAGCTTCAGGGCAGCTATGCCAGACCTGATCAAAGCTGCTTGGCACTTGCCTCTAGTCAACAGCTAAGGTTTCATTGTGCAATATTAAAAGCAATAAATTAAGCAAAAAATTTTGTCAGTTTTTACAGTACTCTTTCTACTGTGCTGAACTTTTTGTATAAGTACAGTTGGCAGCCCAATCAAGATGTCTGCATCTCTGTCTGACAGAGGAGCAGAACAATTTAAGAGCTGGCTTCCATTTGCATCAGGAGTTCACTCTAATGTGTATTGTAGTGTTAACATGGGATATTAATGTCACTGAAAATACCTGTGGTCTTCACACTACACCATAGTTAAACCACCTGTGTTTAAGTTGCAAGTCATGCCCCCTGTTGGAACTTCTTGAAGTTTTTAATAAATCTGATGTGCCATAAAACACCTGCTTTGGTGTCTTACTGCTGCTGCTCTGCGACAAGATACCTCTGACTTTGTACCAGGTTTGCAGGAGTCATGTCACACGTATGATCAGCTAAGAAAGCCAAGGAATGCTTATAGGAAACCCATAAATTATAGTTTGAGTCAAAAGGCTTAAAATGTACAAATATATGAACAGCCAAGCTAATCAGGTTCTACAAGAACAGTCTTAAAAGATGATCTAAATGTTTGCTACTGCATCTGCAATATTTCTATACAGTAAATAGATGTGCACGACACAAGTGTCAAAATGGAATGTGTTGTGTAAGGCTGTATAAACTCAGCCTCCATTTGAAGTCTAATAGCCTTCTACTTGATTCACACTGCATAAAGGAAAATGAACTGAAAAATTCTCACATTAAATGGCAAAGACGATGTAAGATCCTAATTCAGTGGAAGACCCTTTAGATCAGATTTTTGGGGCCCCTTCAAAATCTGAATTGTTCTGGTTTATACAGAGAAAATAACTGTGTTCAAGAGAGAGGACTTTCCGCATTAAAGGAGCCCCTTCGGAAACCAAACATACTGGTGCATGATTTATACGGCTTCTATGCTTGATCATTTGGCGCAGAATTTAATACTGACACAGGCAAAGTGCTGAGATAACCCCATAATATTGCATTGCTATTTACTTGTTACTACTAATTTTAGACTAATTCATTAAAACTGTGCCCTGAAAATTATTTAAATCTACACACTTTTAGTGGGCACCATACCATGTAAAAATCAATGCAGAGTGGGGATGCCCTGCTCATCATGAACAGTTCTTGCTTTCTATTGCTCTTTTCCTTTCCTAAAATTCCCACTCCTTTACCAAATATTATCTGCAATAAGTTTTGTAGTTCTTCAGAATGAACCTGGAATTCAAAGTGTTCAAGAGGAAGTTCTTTGCATGTACCTCTGAGGTGCAAAGCAAAGTGTACTACTGGAATCAGTGGTGTCCAAACTTTCCAACTGGAAATAAAATTATCTCAAGTTATCTCAGAAAGCTCAGGGAAAACAAACAAACAAAAAATGAAACACATAAAAAACCCACCAAAAAACCCAACAAAACCAAACAAACAAGACAAACAAACAAAAAAGACCAAAATCAAGCAACAACAACAACAACAAAAAAGTGCAGATCTTTTCTCTTTTCTTCCATTCCCCTTGTTCTGTATGAGAGATAAAGACACAGACATATCTAGAAGCTCCCTATGAAGGACTTTCACAGCATAACCTAAAAAAATTCATGCAATTGACTCCAGCCTAGCTCTAACACTGGTGGCCACTCAATCAAGTGAGAGCAGCTGGGGAGATTCTAATTCACATATTCCCTCTTGGCACTCCCCCTTCACTCCTGTAGCTGTCTGGTTCAAGTTAATTAAATTAAATCTGGCCTGCAGCAGAGTACAGGAAGCTGCTGCAGTGTCCCCTTCCAGAGTTATTGTGAGCCCCTCTGAAATAGTTAGACAGGAGTAAGCCCCATAAGAGAATGAGTTCCCCAAGTTAGCACTCTTGAGCTATGCACCCATAAAGCAAATCACAGTTCTTTGTCCCAAACATAATACCTCATGACCTGAACACACTATATCTGCACAGCACCATGCCAAATCTAGTAAATCCTGTCTCCCAGCAGAGATCATTAACTCCTGCACAGCAGACACTTAAACTTTCTGTTTCTTGAGCTACCTTACGCAGCACCAGCTTGGGAGCCTCTGAACTACACACTGCTGTAGAATTGCACCTTGTATGTCTGATTTTAAAACACTTTGGAAATCAGTCAGTGAATCAGCATTTGTGGATAGGCTTTACCATCTACTGTTGGCTAACAAAGCCATTAATTAGGACCCATAAGTCCCTATGTGATTTTTTTTCTGTCTAAAGAGGCAAAGAACAGGAAGAAGCTGTAACTCTATTTCTTGGATTCTTTCCTCTCTCCTCCTCTTTGCTATATTCTTTACCCTCTACATTTGCCTCCTCTGGTTTAGGATAGGAGTAAAGAACTTCTGCTGAATCCAGCCTGAATCCATGGGGCTCCTGTCTTAGGCTGCCTTAGATTGCTACAGAGAATTCATAACTATTCTCCAGGATAAGAAAGCTATTATTAAGGGTACAGACAGACCATCACAATCTATCAAATTACAGCAGTGTCATGAGTTCCTACCTTAACAGCCAAGCAGGTGTAAATAGCTGCACGTACACTGCTAGCCTACTGCAAGTGGAAGGGTGATGTATGTTGAGATAATTTGATTTTAATTGGTACTGTACAAGGAGTATGCATGTGGTTACTGGACCCAATGGTCACCAATGCAAGTGAGCTCATCAGTGACATGAAGACTGGAGTGATCATGCACTGCTGGAGTTCATAGTCCTGAGGGTTATCTGTCAAACAAAGAGTAAAGCTGTGACCCTGAATTTTAGGAAAGCAAAACTCCAGCCGGTCAAGGAACTATTCAATTCCTTTCAATAGGGACACTGCCCTCAGGGACAAGGGAGCAGAACAGAACTGGCAGAACTTCAAGGTTGCCTTTCATAGAGCAGAGGAGCTCATGATCCCCAGGTGTAAGAAATCTGGAAAGAAAGTCAAGAGACCGGTGTGGCTGACTCAAGACCTGCTGGTCAAACAAGGGCAAGAAGGGAACGCAGAGGCAATGGAAGCAAGGCCAGGTCTCCTGGGAAGAGTACGGGGACTGTGCCTGGTTATGCAGAGATGGGATCAGGAAGGCCAAGGCACAGCTGCAGCTGAACTTGGCCAGGGACACAAAGGAAAATAAGAATGGCTTCTACAGGTATGTATGTCAGCCAGAAAAGGAAGGTCAAAGAAAGTGTACTCCCCTGATGGGCAAAACTGACAAAACTGGTAATGAGAGATAAGGAGAAGGCTGAGGTACTCAACAACTTTTTTGCCTCAATCTTTGCTGGCAACCTCTTTTCCCACACCTCATGAGTGAATGGACTGCAGTAGAGGGGAGTAAACTCCATCTCACCATAAGAGAAGATCAGGTTGATGACCACCTGAGGAACCTTAACATACATAAGCCTATGGGACCTGATGAGATATATACCAGAGTCCTGAGGGAACTGGCTAATTCAGTTGCCAAGTCCTGCTCCATGATCTTCAAGCAACTATGGCAGTCAGGTGAAGTACCAGGTGACTCAGAAAAGGGAACTACCGTATCCATTTTGAAAAAATGTAGAAAGGAGAACCTTGGGAAATACAGACCTGTCAGCCTCACCACTGAGCCTGGGAAGATCATGGAACAGTCAAGTTGTGGTCCTTGTATCAATGTTGTGAAAACATAATATCTGTATAGCCTAATAGGATTTTTACTTAAGAAAACAGTTCTGTGCGAGTAAAGTCTTATTGAATCCTTTAAAAAATGAGGGATGCTGATTGCTCTCTAGACATGCCACATCTGAAGCAGATGGCTCTCCAGACCTGCCATATACTCAGGCTTGGAGTTTGGGAGAGGTTATGCAGAGAACTGTGCCTTACTGATTGATCCTGAGTAAAATACAATCTGGCAGGTGAGTGTTTTCTACTTTCTCTGTTGTGACTGAAATGGCTGACACTATAGTATTCAAAAATAGCTCTTTGGCCAAGAATCAGAAATGAGTATGTACATGCCTTTTCTTCCTACAAGTGGACTGTAGTTTCAGAAGGAGCAACAGGCAAAGAACCAACAGGACTTACTTCACAAGGGCATGCACAATAAAATTTGTCAAGTACCTTTTATGGACAAATTCAATCTGTGCACTTGGATCAGCTACAGCTCTTTTCAGTATTTGTATTTCTATGTGGATTAGCAGCTGGCTCTCCTTCAGTGCTTTTAAGCAACCCTGAACTGCATAATTGCCATGGGACTATTCTAACTCATACTCTGATCATTTACAAGGATTTACACTCTGGTACACTCATTTACTCATTAAAAACACGTAACTCCCATAGGAGATACTGCACCACACAATACTCATGATACTTCTGAAATATGGTATACTTAAGGAAACACACATGTTGAGAGTGCTTATCTCATCTAAGATATAATAATGGCAATAAATAAATTGTGCATACAACCTTTTAACGATTGGAAAAGCTATGTAAAGGTCTTCCCAAGAAAATAGTTCCTATTACTTTAATTAAAAAGCAGGATTGAAGGATAATTTATAGTCAGAAGAAAGAGAAAATATGCACTTGAGTTGGCTCTTCTGCACTGCCAGTAATTTCCTCATGAGCCTTTAAAAAGAAGTTTAAAATGTATCCTGCCAATATGGTAAAACAATAGATTAATTTCCAGAGGCTCAACTGTCCTGATAGAGTACATAGAGGTAAAACCTTGCACTCAAGTATACACAGTCTGTTACAAGATACGCCTTAGGCAGTGGTACTAAAAAAGGAAAACTGAAACAGAAATCAGATGACAACAAGGCTTTTCCACAAAAGTGTTTTGTTAATGCCATGAAAAGTACCCTCTAAAGGTCACTTTAGACAGATTTTATTTCTAGTTTATGCATTTTTAAATTCTGCTTCAGTCAAAGAGAACTAAGTCTCCTGAATGCTTTAAAAATGTGAGTCATCAGTTAAAAAAGCAAACCAAAACCACACTTCACTACAACAGCACTCCAAGGACATTTAGGCTACTTATATCTATCTAAGCAAAGTTACAGGTTTAAATATAAGTAATGCATTATTGCACCATATTCACACAGACTCAGAAATATTCATAATTTTAATTGCAACCCCTAATAATATTTATCCAAACAAAAGCAGCAAAAAAGTTTTGTAGGAGCACTGTGACTTAATAAAAAGCTGCCTTAATTCCCATGCAAGATCAACCACACCATTTTCAAGGATAATACAGACCCAAACATTGGGTTACCTAAATTACAAATCTCAGAAGGGTTATTATTATTATTATTATTTTTTCACAGCCCTTAATTGCTCAGCCACTTTAAATGACCTGATTTCAAACACAGAAAAAGGAGGTGGATGAGTCTTGTTCAAAGAGCTTTGAAAGCCACCTCGATCATCAAGTAATGCAATCTAGAAAGAGGAAAGAGGAGGCATTCCTGCAAAATCTGCATGTTGGTCCTTGATGGACAGTACTTGGTTTCAGAATTAAACATAACTGCTACTCAAACTGATGCTCAAGTTTACATGGCTTATAAAAACTATTTCTAACCATTTTACAAATATGAGTCTAATTGGATTACGTTTTCCCTTTGGGAAACAACTGAGGAATGGATTGCTCCCAAAAACCTAATAGAAAAATAACAACTATTTTTAAAAATTGCACTAAGTTTATACTTGACCCCATTTTAATGAATATTAATAAAGTGCATGCATAATAGAGTTATTTGTTCTCTTAGCTAAAAAAAAAAAAAGAAAGAAAAAAAAGAAAAATGCACAAGAAATATCAGTATAGGGTTTTTTTGTTTCTAAGAAAAAATTATAGAAAATATGATATTTTAATGCAGAAAAGAAAAATCAGAGTTTCTTGATTTATTTGAGTTACTTTGTAGTATGTTATCAGCTGAGCAGTACACTGACTAACTTTTATCTACAAATCTAAGAGGCACCAGGTATAGAAGTGCTCCAATACTGGTACATGTGTGCATGCACATCTAACTGTCAATGAGTGCAAATGCCATGAAAATGTAACCACAAACTTCCTGTGCATTTCTACATTTTTCACTTTGAAACAAATAAAAATGTCATTTTTTTATAATTTGTAAATCATCATCTCAGAAATAAGCATATGAAGAGGAACAGAACTATGAAAGGGAAAATATTTAATGTCTGAGGATTGTCAGAGTAATAGCTCATCCTGATTTTGTCAGGATTTTTGAGCAGAAGGCTGGACTAGATGACCTTCTGTCGTCCTTTCCAACCTGAAACTACTTATGACTCGATTTTCACTTTTTCTATTACCAGAGATGAAAATGTTTGCAGTCTTTTTAGAAGCTGGTACAAACTTATTGGCTATTGATGATATAGCTCTTTGCCTATGTGCCTTAATTAAAATATGTAGTCTAGTTGCAGGTGCTGTCACTGAAATGAGCAGTATTATGTGTTTCATTTTCTTCAGGGTCTCGATTTCCTTTATAATTAGTTTTCAAATGCTGCAGTCCCTTCTGAAAGTGATCAGCATAAGGAGAGAAAAAATCCACATTTTAATACTCACAGCACAACATTCTCTCTATGAAGCAGATGTTGACAATCCAGACAAGCAGAATCTGCAGCTGACAGAAGCCTGTTTCCTGAACAAATGTACTAACAAGCATGCCAGGCTCCAAGGGTTAAGCCACACTATAAAACCGTTCTTGTTTCCTGGAAAGACTCCAAATTACATTGGACTACTATCTTGTCCCTTGTTGCTCCCACTTAGTAGCTCCTTCAGAAAATGTGCAGAATGGCCATCAACTAAAATACTCATAAAAATACTTTTTTCATTACTGTTGCTTTCCCAACCTGCACTGTGCACCTAAATGTTTTTGGTGGAGTTTACGTCTTGTAAACTGATGCTGAAGTGGGTTTTCCTTCTTCCCTTCAAAAGCTTTGAGTCATGCTTTGTAACTGAAAATTATGGGTTATATTTTCAGGCAAGCTAAGGCCAAGCCTTCTTGGCCAGATTATAGTTGGCAGGCACAAAATACATCAGGGAGGCATGCCTGCTTAGTGATACCAGTATTCTAGCAGAGCCAATACTCTGTGGAGCTACACTTAATGCAGTTTCTACCTGTCTGGTGAGCACAAGAAACCTACTGCAAACTTAACAGAGAGCTTCAGTAGGCAATGACAGTATATTCTTGTAAATTCTATATATTACAGTCTTGTTTAAAATACTAGTAAGCCTTGCAAACCCTAATTTTTAGTATTACAGTGATAAATAATATTTTAATGTCTTCAAGATTCATAAACTACTAACCAAAGCAGTAAGATCTGTTTGTAAATCTTATCATCTTTCCCAAAGCCACAACACTTTCTGTTTGCTACCATCCCTATTCAGATCACGCATCAACTTATAAGATGATCTTTTATAAGTAGGATCATTTTCTTTCATCTCTAACTTGACACATACATTTATGTCATGACTTTACTAACAATGGATTGAAATCCTCCATTTACTAAAAATGTCAACAAATTAGACTGGACTTCTCTTTACGATTTGAAAAGTCATAGCAACTCTAAAATACAGTTCTATAGCTGCATCTCTCCACTACTTCTACTGGTCTTTCAATGTTTTCTTAGACTGCCAAGGTGCATTAACTTAAAATAGAGGTATATTGTGCTATGAATCTTTTAGATCCCATGCAATATTTTGAATTTAGAAGTGTGCAGTATTCAGCCAAAGACAATTAAGTGAACAGGTCAAGTAATAACAAATAAATTAAGAAATGAGCACTTTCAAGTAAGCTTTCATCCTAATTAAGGCTAATCTCAGAAATGCATGAAAGAACAGCATTGTATTCAAAACATTACACATACTCTGCATATAATTTCAACATTAAGATAGGCCAAATAAAGAGATCTCAGCACTCTAACAATAACAGTAAAGATTTATTTTGTTCCCTACAACTAGTCATTTCAGCCTCTCTCTAATTGGAAGCAGAAGATACCAGAAATTTTGCAAAGACAAAACAGGAAGAACATGTTCTTTCAGACTAAACCCACAGTATGCTCTGCCATTCAGACACAGAATCACTCAGGTTGGTCCCCAGTCCAAACACCTGTTCTGAATGGTCAAAACCATTCAGACCAATTTGATCAGAGTTTTGTTGAGTCAGGTCTTGAAAACTTACAGGAATGGTGTCTACACAGTGTACTGGGTCAATCTATCCAAGTGCTTAACTGTCCTCAAAGGGGAGGCAACTTGCTGTTCCTGGACTGGCCTTTGCTACTTAGGCAGCATAATATGACCAACAGGAGACAAAAAATACAGTGGTTATGTTCACTGAGACCCATTTAAAGAAAACTCTAGGCTTGACTCTCAGAGGGCAGACAGTGTTTGTAGGTATTGTGTGTTGAGGCAGACTGCAAGTACAACATACAAATGAAGGTCTCAAAATAGTCTTGGCTTATAAACTTTTTAACACTGGGTACTACACTGTGGATGTATCAAAAAGCTCAAAAGAATGTGATCAACTGACTGAAGAAAAAGATCATTCACTGAGTTCTGGTGCTACATTTATTTTCCCCTTTTTTATTTTTCCATTTCACCCTTATGAAGAAAAGGTTCACTGTAGCTAAAGGGAACCTCATGATATTCAACAAAGACAAGTACAAAGTCCTGCATCTGGGAAGGGAGTACTCCCTGAAAAAACATGGGCTGGATACTGACTGGCTGGGGAGCAGCTTTGCTGGGAGGCACCTGAGGGGTCCTGATGAAACCTGAGCTAAACGTGGATCAGTTTTGTGCCCTGGCAGCAGTGATCACTTCGCTCAATCTGCTGACATGATAATACAGCCTGACAGCAGATTAAGGGAAGTGATCATCTCCCTTTATTTGACATTCATCAAACTACAACTAGAATATCATCTGCAGCTTTTGGTCCCCCAGTTCTGTTGAAAGAGTTTGGCTCAGGATCACTGACATGGATGGGAGCTGGAGCACTTGCCCTGTAAAGAGAGGCTAAAGGAACTAGGTTTGTTGAGCCTGGGGAACAGAAAGCTTTAGTGAGCTAGAAGGACTTGGGGGTGCTGTAGATGACAGGCTGGACTTGAGCCAGCAATGTGCATTTGCAGAAGTAATAGAGTTTGGCATAGAGTAATATTCATGTATCAGACAGCTTGAAGAAATGCAGTCTGCTTTTCTTACTTGTGCAATAGTTATGAAAAATGAGAGCAACCTGCAGGTTCCCTAAGTGTACAAACAAGACAGGAGCAATTACTGACGAATGCACGAATATATAAATGCAAAAATATATGGGGGGAAACCAAGACAGCAAAATTTTTATTGAACATTTCTGCCTGCTGATTTCCCCATTGCTTAATACAATCACTTTAAAAAAAAAATAAAAAAAAAAATCTTGTTTTCTGTCTTTTTTGAGCTAAAGACAAAAAAGCTTACCAGGAAGAGACCAGCATGGGTAGGAGGTGGCGTGAACAATCCAAGTCTCCTGTCTCTAAGTCTAACCTCTCACAGTATGACTCATGTTACACTCAAACCACAAGGTAACATAACGTTAACAAATACGCAAATGTGACATTACCATATGGTAATAACAGTTACATCAATTGTTACTGACAATAAGAAAATATCACTAAATACCAAATGTGAAATCAATGTTACTCTTATGTTGCTGGCTTCAGTAGAAAAGAAGTGAAATCACCTTTCACTTGCATTCCAGCAGGTATCTCTACAACACTGCAAATAATGGGGAAGTGATATTCATCATCAACTAGAGTTGTACTACAGCCATATGGCCAGATGGGTAACAACTGAAGAACTTAGTAGGAAAACAGAATTTAACTCCACTTCTACTGCAAATATGCAAAAACCTGTTTCGGAAGTTTTCCTTTAGTGTGAACCATAAATAGTAACAGTAAAATGTACAAAAGCAGAAAGCATGTGACAAAAGCACTTTATTTGACCCTATTCTACCAAAAATATCCTTACTTCCTGTGCTCAGTTTAATCCATCACAATCTACAATCATCTTAGCTGTATAATCCAATATGTATTCCCCACATTTGTGTGAGTTTCTGTTCTGAGAACATTAGGATGAAAGGATTTATTAAGAGCCTCTCAACCAACATTTACAGGGATTATGGTTCTTCAGTCTCCCAGTACTGCTAACTTTACACTTTTTTCTCTTACTTCCTCAATTTAAAAGTCCAATTACAAAATTCCTAACATTAGGAAAACACCATATCTTTTTAAAGACACAAAATCTTTTCCTTAGCAACCAAGACCTGCCTCATTTGAGCTTCCCTGTAACCTGTGTCTATGCCTCCAACTGTGTCACAGTGATCAAATAAGCAACAAAACATTCTGAATGTCTAATGAGGCAATCTGTTAACTAAAATATGATACATGAATGGGATCTTAGACCAACCCTGTATATAATAGTAATTAAACATACTACAAAGGAGGAGTTTTACACAAAGCAATCTCTGTGGCTTCTTCACCTGCAAAGTTAACCAGGTCTGGGGAAAATATACCCTAGGCACTTAAAACACCACTAACATCCTCTCTCCCAGGAGTTTCTTAGGAGTTAAAAAGGAGTTTATATTCTGGGCAGTGTTTTATATGATGGCACAGAAGCAGTATTAAGCACTGGCATTCAGTGTGGAGAGTTCAAACCTGCAGTTTTGTACATATTTATTTTTATCTCTGAAAACACATCAAGGAATTCCACACCATGGGAGGAAAGAACTGTTATCTTTAGGATTTACTGGAGCCCATGAGAGAGTACTACAAGCCTTTTACACTGAATTTGTATTTGCGGTAACAACTTTCCTAATATGTCGTGAAAAAAAAAAACAAAACAGAGATTTGATCAAAGATCTTGATATAGACTAGGCAATAAATATCCTAAATCTTAGGAAAGACACTGTGCTTTTGAAAAGATAAATTTGAGCTGTAAATCTCTAAGCTGTTACCTGAATTGTTGAACAAGAAAATTTGAAACAATCTAAGAGAATCTGCTGCAAAAAGGTATGAACATTCAATGGCTTCAAATGCTACAGCATTCTTAAATACTAGGGTCCATTTCAGCACAGTTCTCAAACCATTTACAACAATTTGAATAATTTGTAGCCTAACTAAATTATCAAGAATAAACCCACATTTCTGCTTGCCAGGAGTTTATATAGAAACTGGGCATTACATCCATAAAATACCTCCCTCTATACACACTGGGTACATAAATCACTCAATCTGTACCATATTATGTTGAATTGAAAACATTCTGCAATTTTCTCAAGTTTTCCACTACAGGCTAAACTTCATGCATTTGAAAAAAAAAAAAAAAATACTGATTGGAGATTTTGTAGAACCTCACATGGGCTCTTTTTATTTCTTTTCCTTTTAGCAGTAAAACATTTCCTCAGATGATCTGATCACTAACCCCATTTGAGCTTCATGGTTTGTTAGAAGTTAACTGGAACATCAGCAGGCTGCAATCACTAGTAAATGTAGCTACCTCGATGTAGAGGCAGCTGATTCACATTCAAAGATACCATGACACAAGACACCCTGGCAGCCCAAATCAGCCTTCATTTAACCTTTTTGTTTTCTTTCCTGTAGAGATGTTCATTTTGTAGGTTCCACTTTTCAATGTGGAGAAGTCTAGTTAGGCTGCAGGTTAACTGCTGTACAATACACCCCAGTGCCACTGTGACCATGCTCTACGTAAGCATTCATGTGTGTGCGAGTACAGGGCATGGGACAGGGAGGCAGAGTGCATAATAGACTGCTAACCTCGATAACAGACAATAAACTTGATATACCCTTCCAGACTGTGTCAGGTCCTAGTGACAAAAATTAAGCTTGCACAGATTCAATCCATAAACTAAAACTTTACGTGTAATATACACACATACTGGTAGGCAGAATGTTCAAGCCAAGACAGACATCCTAAACAATCCCAGAACACAAAACAAACTTATTTATGTACCTTTTCTAAGACTGTTTCAGGTTTATCTAATTCACCAGGTTACGGCTTTTCTCGGGATTCTTCAACTCTTTATTCTTTTTTAATTTGTCTGATCTCACAGTCAGCCCAGCTAAGAGCAGGACTTTGGACTAGGGATCTCCTGAAGTCCACTCAGCCTGCATCTTTCTTTAATCCTGTGATTCCACAAGGAACTGCATCCTTATCATCTGCTGATCATCCACCTCTTCTACAAATTTTGAAACCTGTTTAAGTGATCGGGATGTGCAACTGAAAACATTTAAAAAAAAAAACAACAAAAATTCCCTACCAGTGACATGCCTCCACTTTGGTGTCTAAAAACTGAGCACAAATTTGAAACACAATTTCTTTTTTCAAATCAGCATCACTACTTAAGTCTTAGAATACCCTGATAAAGAAATTTGAGTATGTCTTTTATTTATTTGTGGTAATTGCCATAAACTGGTCTCATGATGAAAATCTTGGTATCTATCACTATTCTGCTTGTATCACATCTATCATAGTTTGGTCCCAAACTACAATATTCAAAATAAATTACATATTCCATCTAATATTTGCAGGTAAGAATGCCATGTGCAACTAACTTCTTTTAATTTAAACACCCTTCACACCAACACTGGATGAGCCACTTGCAGAACAGTTTAGAATCCTAATAGTTTCTGCCATTGCACGGAACAATTAGTTATTCCACTGTCAGTATTGTTTTCATGCTGAAGTTCAAACCTGTTATGGTTCTTCCATGAGGCACCTCTTTGAAAAAGCCTTGGTACCACACCAGGGAAAACACAGTTTCACAGTCTCCTGAGGGACTGATCTCTCCCACGCTGAGCATTTCCCTGGAATCTTGCTATATAAACTAGGACTGCTGTAGTATTGCTGCCTTTCCATCTTGGCTGGCAGAATAGAGACAGAATTTCCTCTTCAGCTGGGATGAAATAGTTCTTTTTTCCAGTTAGAAGTAGGATTTAATTTAAGGAAAGCTTACAAAGATTTTTGTGGACTACGCTTACCTCCTGGACAATGCCTCATGGCCATTTTACACCGTCTGGATTCTGCAATGGTCGGGCATGGTATTGTGTCTTTCGCTGGCTTCTTCACAATTTGTCTTGTTCTCGTTTCCAAGCCCCACTTAAATCCACAGGTTTTGTTATTCCTGCTGCAAGTTCCCCACTCACTCCACTGACCCACTTCACAGCCTTCTGATAAAGCAAAAGAAAAGATGAGTGAGTAAGTCGTCTGATTTGATTTTTTTCTTTTACTTTTTTTTTTTTTTAATTAGAAAGCAACTCTCAAAAGTTTTATTGTTAACAGGTAAAAACTAGAAACAAAATTAAAATCTTTTACAGAACCTGGAAGGATCTTGTTAGCCAGCATTAACCTGAGCAAAAAAAAATCAGACTATCAAACTCTACATATAGATGTCATGTCAGCACCAAATATTCCAAAACCCTCCTAAAATAATGAGAGTGACTTAATTTTTTCTCTCTCTAATAAATAAATCCTATTTGGTTGTCACCTGGATTAGAAAAGCTCAAAAGTTCACATTTTCAGGTTGTCTCCATAATGAAATGCAAACAACCCTCTTGAAAGAGTCTGTTCTGACACAATTCCTGAAACCTTACAAATTCTGAGTTATAAATCCTCATACAAGCTGATTCTACAGCTAACAGGAGAGAACTTTCTGATGCACAAAAGAGTGGCATTCCCAATAATGCACTATTTTAAGGTTTGGAAAAATTTAGTAGTAGTAGTAGTAGTAGTAGTAATCAAGACACAATTCATTAGTGAATATTTCCTGGTGAGAAATACTGAGCATCACCTTAAAAACAGTGCCATATTTGAACATGGCCACTCAGCAAAAGAGCTACTTCAGCAGCACTGCTGTGCTGGAAGACTCACCCACACATTCCATAAGGTCTTCCAAGGCTGCAAATCCAGGAGGGCATCCTCGAAAGCAGCGGCCTCTGTGCGAGTAAAAGCCAGTTTTGCATTTGGTACAAAAGTCTCTGCTAAAGCAGGAGTCGCAGTTTTCTATTCTGCATCCTGAATCAAAAGGATCACAAGGAACAATGAGACAATAAAGTTAGGGTAACACTAAAAATAAAGGAACTTGTAAAGCAACAAAATAGCAAAGCCAGAAGTGTTATAATGAGTACTGTTGTCCTGAAATCTACCTGCTGTATGGAAGAAACTAAAGAAAACTGTAATTGTCCACCACATTTTCCCTCTAAATATGGATAAAATCCCTAGTTTACTTATATTTGAGCTAATTATATCTTTTTGGAGGAAAAATACTCAAATTATTTTCATGTTTAAGTAATTTTGAAGAAACTGAGATGCAACAAATAATTTTGGGATATATGCATGTATTATATGTATTGTCTACAGTTTATCATTTGTCACTGAAAGCAGGATACTGGTTTTTTTCCCATGAGTTGACCCTTTAAATATCTGAGTGGGTGTTTTAATGGGGTATATCTGATATCTGTGTCTACACACATGCATGTGCTATGATGTAAAAAGTTTCAATTTTTCTGGATTTAACTTCTCTCTATTATTAAGACACTTAATCCACAAAAAACAACCATTCTTAAATGACTAAAAGACACGAAGCTATAACCAATAGCAAAATAAACAAAAAAATCCCGAAACAATAAACCAAACAGCTATTGCCTTTATGAAATACTGTTTCTCTGAAAATTTAAGAGAAATATAACACACAATAGATTAGACTCAGAAACATCCTTTTCCATAGTAAAATATGGCAACTTGGAAATGGACTAGTTATCAATGATCATACACAGACCACACATATCTTAACAAAAATACCAGAGAAAAATGTACCACAGATTAAAAAGCGCAAGCCATTATATATGGAACAGCAATAAACACTTCACAATTCATTTAAAAAAAAAGATCTAATTCTTCAGCTAACATAATTTATATAAACTACATTAACTGTATCCTGTCTTCAGCTATCTGAAGTCGCAGCAAGAAGCTTTTTTTATTCACGCCATGCAACAATATACTAATAATTTTGCTTTGTTATGTCATCCATTTATTCTTACTATTTTATAACCAAAAATAAGCACAAACCATAAGGACTTCTGAAATAGCTATTGGGAAATATCCCCCATCAACACTTTAAATTTAGCCAATCTTTATAAAACAGAATTTAATATTCTTGAACTTCAGCAAGCCAAAATAAGGCATGACACAACACTAAAACAGTGTGTGTGTGAATGTGAGCATGTAAAATTATTCTCTGTTAGCAACTGGGAAAATATGAGGCTTTTTAGATCAGATTTCTTGTGGCATTGGACAATAAATTAGGCAGACTGAATAAAAATAAAAAGTATGTTTCAAATGGTGGCAGAACTTTGCTTGGTTAAAAGGAATGTAAGCATCACTTTGAAGCCCTGCACAGCCAAAGGTAAGCTCTGCTGGCTCTATTTACACGCAACCATACATGACCTGCATGCTACCAACTCTGTTGGCCAGCATCTCTCAAAGGGGCTTTTAGAACTTGTGTTCTTATAAGCAGCACAAGTTGGGCTTCTTTCCACACTTCAGTTTATAAGAAATTCCTAAGAATAATAATTTCCTTTTCACAAGGGTTGAACCAGTTCCCAAAGAACAGGAGGTTAATGCCTACACAATGACCCTGCAAAATCAATTCCCTAGATTAATGCACTGCAAGGCAAAAAAAATTAGGTGAGCTGCTCTGGAGATGTACGACAATAGTTAACTTGTAATCTGGTTTGTTGCACTCAAGGTGTACTGCAAGTATTTTATTAAATGCAATGCTTTAGTCAGACATTCTGTGTGTTTAAATATTCAGAAAAAAACATTTGCCTCTTGCCCACCCACATGAGACGTTCTGAAAAGACATCAAGGCTTTTATAAATCATGTAATCCAATGATGAGGTGCAGAACAGAACAATAAAAGAAAAGATAGGATCTTGCAACCCTCCCTCACATCCAAGTGATGCAATACTTTTTAAGTAATGTTTTAATTATTGCTTTCAAAGCATGTTGGGGAGTAACATGCTAAAAGCCTTTCTGTGTGTGTGGAAGAGGGACTAAAGGAAAAACTTTCAAATCCAAGTTGCCTTTTGATGTGATACAGATATAATTAGCAGGTGAAAGCCTGCCTCACCTTACACTGGGGATACCCTCCATGAAATTAACATGTAAGTTAACAGTGTACATATGTGAATACCCCATATTTAAACATTCAATGAATGAATCAATCTTCTTTCAATTTCTTAATCATACTTCAAAGTTCTCATCTTATTTATAATTTTTGCTTTACCTTCTATGCCAATTTTCTTTTGTGTCACAGTAGAGTCCTTGTCATAACTATTTTAGAAACATTAGTAGGTGAAGGTTGGCTGGAGTGAAGCTTGGGTGAAATTCGGGTGGAGATTTCCACCAAGCCAGTTTATTTTCAATTTTTTTCCTATGAAGATAAATTACTCCCAAAATGAAATGTAATTTAGGAGGAAGTATTGAAAGAATATTAGGAATACTGTAAGAATTCTGAAATTAAAACATTACTTCACCAGAATGACCTGCATCACAATGCTTAGGGGTGCTGGGTGCTATCATAATGATAATTTAGCTCAGTAATAAACCACACTGTAGCTGAAGACCAGCTAGGATTGACAACTCCTTTCTGACACCCTCCATACACTCAGTTTGAAATTATGAGGGTGCTCCTGCACTTAAGACTTGTAGAGTTTTATAAATTTTAAATAATCTAAAAAGATAAAGAACAGCAATAATCCAAAATTCAAAAAGCTAACTACCTAGAACTATCTATTTTCAATCACAAACTGTCACAATGGTGGTTAAGAAATACAGAAAAATGTATAGAGTATGTTATTTTTGATGCCAAGCTTCATCTCCTTACATGGCGTAAATGCTTTGGGGATCTTTTTTTTTTTTTTAATAAAAGTGCAATTAGTAAATTAATGGTGACTGAGATTAGTAAATCAGAATAAATGAATTCTTTAGATTCTTTTGTTTACAAAGTTAAATATACCAATGTGAAGAGATAAAGTGTACACATTTTTATTTGGACACCTAGAAAAGTTGATACTACACTAAGAACATGAAGATATCTTTGTTTGGAAATAAATATAACTGTTGAATTTTGTATTTATTTCTGTTAATCAACATCATTATCTATGTAAACATCATTAAATATAGGTCTTAATGGAAGTCTATTGCAGATTACTAAAATTGTTTGTATTCTTTTATTTAAGTAATAAATCGGATAACAATGAATAATCTGCCATGAAATCTACAGAACTGTTGGACATAATATGCAATAATTAAGAAAACCAGCATTTTGAAAAATTAATTTATACTTTACAATAAGTAATATAATAAACCACAAGAAAATACTGTTTAATGACCTGAACTGTTTTCTTCTGAATGCTAGTTTTCAACCCTTTGAACTTCCTGATCTCAGCACCTTATGCCTACCTCTGGAGAAGGAAAGCAAAATCTTTCCTACTTGTAAAAATCCCTATCTAAATACTTTTAAATTCCCTTCAAATTAGATAGTTTACTGATATAATAAACTGGAACAAGACAGAGATTATTTTTTTCATGTGAAGCAGATTCTTGCCAAAATCAATTTTATTACTTCAATTTACTTGCCACAGACTCAATCCTCTTCTTACAAGTCTAGTGGTTTCATTTTCTGTATAATACCAGCTGCTAGATAATGTGGTTTGTGTATTCTTTTTATTCCACTTAAGTTTACACCAAAAAAACCCTAAAGTAAATGAGACCAAAAAATTGAGATAAACATGAACTTTAGTCTCAAGAAATTCTTTAGAGGAAAGAAATAGATAATGAATAACTGAGAGTATGCTTCAGAAATGCCTTCTGCCCCTACCAATCCCCCTTTAAAAATAACCAGAAAATGGTGCCCAGTAGAGGTTTCCAAATAGACAAGAGGAACTGCCTTAGAAATAGGAAGGAGAAGGCCTGGAGGTGGAAGCTAGTGGAGAGAGAGAAAGGTAAGATTGGTGCAGAGGGGAGAAAGAGTCAATAAATCCAGTCTTACAGGAGAACACGCTTTGGGATCACATCTCTTTGGCAGGCCTACCTGCAGAGCAACAGTGGCAGAGATGAAAACCTAATCATCAGAAACTGAGAGTGAGGAAGTGAAGGGTGCTTCATTGCTGTTGTTCCCATTTAGATAGCAACAAAAGGTCTGTAGGTCATGGGCAGGCACTTGAGCACCTGCCTCTTCTTCCCCTTGTATTCAAACTGCAGTGTCTCATCAAGGATCTGCTTCCTACCAGACCTCAGATCCCTTCTACTCCTGCTCAGCATCATGTCTCTTTATATCCCACTGGCTCTCCTATCCTCTACTCATAGCCAGGACCTCCCAGACATGGTAACACTCATACTGTAACCTATCTAGCACAACCTCATGTTTTTTTTTCCAAAGATTCCACCTTGAGAATGCCAGAAAATCAAATATTTCCTTCTATCCTTCCACTTGAAAGGTACAAAACACCCTTAGGAAGTCAATCCCATATGAAGACTTTACATCTTCCTCTGGTATCATCCTCACATAACTGGATTTTAAAAAGCACTCAGGAAGGCCCAGAGAAATTCTGCTGATGTGCCTGATTAGAACATTTCTAAACAGATGACATTTCTTGAAATGTTATACCATTCCTCTCACAAGAGTTGTATGTAAATGCTAAAAGAATAACATTATGACCTCACTGAAATCCATAACAGAGGTCTTAATTGCTTCTAAATGCAAAGGCAGTTTTAAACTAATAAACTTCTTATTCTATCAGATAGACTAGTGTCCAGTGTAACGTCTTTAATGGGCAAGATTAATAATAAAAACACTAAAGAAATATAATCTTTCATGCTAAATACAAATTTTTAAAGTGAAAAGTGAGAACTGAAGAAGAGCAGCACTCCAAGAGTTAGAAAAGCTAACTTTCTAGAAGCTGATTTTCAATCACAGGTTGTCATAGGAGAGGCTGTAAATTCACAGCTCCATTACTTCACCTGCCAGGGGACAGGATGGAAGAGAAGTCACTACTTTGTCTGATGAAGCCAAGCTGGGCTGAAATTAGACAAATCTGCTTTGTCCAATTATTTTCTGTTTTCAGACAAAGTAGAGTGAATCAAAAATTTAACCCTTCGACAGAGCTCTGAAATGCCAATTTATGGGACAAGATGCATAATTTCTCCAATGGAAAGACCACTGACAGTGTGCAATTTATTAATTTAGGCTGACAGGAGAGGAACAAGGTGACTGACTGACCCTTCAGCAGAACATGAGCGTAGCTTATAGTACATAAAAGTGCTTCCATACTTAAGATCAGAGAATATGCTCAAGAAAGAATCATAACACCATGAGTTAGTACTGTGTCACTCCTCAGTCAATGGTTGGGGAATCTACCAAAGTGAAGGACTATGGTGAGGAGAAAAACAATCATAATATTTCCCTTAAGAAAAAGGCCATTGCCATAAAAGACTCCAAAGACAGGAAAAAAAACATCTGGAGTTTGTTTTCTGAAAGAGAGTGGTAAAAGGAAAGTCATGTACAGGACTTAGGAGCCAAAGCTCCTTTCTCTTTAGCTTTCAGGAAGCTCTGGCACCTCATGGCACTTCAGAAATAATTTTCTTCTGGAGTATTTTTGCACATTTTGAAAAAAAGTAATAGCTATGAGTCATGTTTCAGTCAAGGTTAGGGCACCCAATATAATACAGAAGAAATGCTTTTAGCCAGCCATCAATAAATCATTTTTTATTTAGAATTTAAAATCTCATTTATACTGCCATTTACTTGAATATCATAAAAATACCAAATCTGATTGGCATGGATGAAACTTACAATATTTATAGAAAACTACATAAATAGTTCTTTAAACAACTCTGCTAGGACAAAGCTCAGATTACAAATCATGCTCAAATTAGAGATACATTTTAAAAAGATGAATCACAGTGATATTAACAGATTTTCATGACCTGCTTTGGCTTCCAGAGAGTCATGATAAGCCACTCCTACTCATTCTTTTAAAACAAGCATTAAAGAATTGACATACTTACATTTCAGAGAAGGAATCAAAAGCTCAGGAGCTCAAAATACAAATTTAGATATAGAATTAGATTTAAATTCAGGTACATGTCCCTGATATTGAAAAAAGAGCATGTGCTCCTGTAAACAGCTTCTTTCTGTATTATCACTACAGAGAGTGCAACATTACCAAAACAAATACAATTCTTCCATTATAAATTTATGACCAGCTTAAAAGGTGATGCAGAATAGGCTGTATTGTAGAGAAATATAATACCTTTGAAACTTAAAGAATAAAATGCTCCATTATTGAGATGCATGTACTTCATATTTTAACATAACTTAAGAAGAACCTTTACTAGATTAGTTTCTCATGCTAAGTGCAGTAAGATGAATTTTAAGGTCAAAGTATATGTATCTTAAATATAAAAAGTAGTTGTTTATTTGTAAAGTATTTTTACTGATATGCATAATCTTGAAAATTTTAAGTCTCATTTTGCATTTATGAAATATCCATATTCTATAGTGTTTCTATTGTCACATTGTCCCTTTATAAACATAATAAATGTGATTTACTATCCATCCATAACTCTCTTCATATCAAAGATATTTTGTAGTACAAATAGTGGAAAACAGAGCTGATCAATTCCTAGTAATCTTAGTAACAACAACAATTCACAGCAAGTTCTGCTCCACATGAAATGCAGCCACCAGTGAAGACTGGGGAAGACCAGTTACCTTATGGGAAAGCGAAGTGAGAACAAGTGAAGGGATCTGCATGAATGGAAACCAGCAACCACCAGCTAAGAACGAGAGCTGCCCTGAACTGTACTCAATGCCTGCAACACTAAGAGAAAATTACCATATTTTGCATAGAGAAGCTGCAGACTAAACCTAAGAAGGAAACATGGCATTCCAAAATTTAAGGGTTTGGCAGCCTTTGCACTGGAATTGGGTCCTTGCTTGAGGCATCCCCTTGTGTTTAGGAAGTCAAAGTAGTAGATGATGATTCACTACAGCTAGCTTTTTCCTTTTGAAGGTCAAACTCATTCTTTCTGTTGAGCAATCATTCCAGAGAAGCCTCTGGGCCTTAGCAGGTTGGTTACCCTGGGAAGTTACGACTGCTGCTTGGTACAAAGCACCTAATACTCTGGTCTGTCACACTGAGCTCTGGCACATGGCACCCTACTCTTCTTGCCTCACATCTCTCTGTCTCTGCTGTAATTTCACCTGTCTCCAGTCTGTTCCCATGACCATGACATTCACTCCTTCCAACTCCTGCTCCCATCCCTCAGCAGCTCACTACAACAGCATTGGTACTACAGATCTAACTTCATGCTGCCATCCAAATTTTTATTTTTTTAGCTGAGATAGTACTGCCCATTGTCACTCCACACCAATCTGTCATCAACTACCACCACCTTCTGTGCTAATCCTCTCCAGATTTTTGTGATAATTGAACCCCCTAATTGCTACAATTGCACTGACTACAACAGGTCATATGCTCTCCCATACTACATAAGTATAGTCAAGCAATGACATATTAATGTGTCTTGCTATTTTGTAACAACATTAAAAAATTCATTACCTTTCTTAATGCATTGAATTAACTACATGTGCTTAAATAAATGCTCAATTTGTTTAAAAGCTTTTTTTTTTATCTTGATTTTACTGAAGATGAATGGAAGAGGAAATTATAATTTTAGCCATGTCAGGCCCTCATAGGAGAAACAAGGTGAACCTAAGCAAATGAAGTAGCCAGCCAAAGCTGAAGGGAGCTGTAATTTCTATGCTGAGTGGTTCCTTGCCCTAAAACTTTATGGGTTGCTATAGCCACAGACTAAGCTGAAAGGTTCAAGATAGGCTTGATCCATTAATCAGTCCAATCACTGAGGTGACAGATTTCATCTTACTCTTTAATTCAGTTTTGTTTTTTCCTCATGAGATTCTCTCTTGTTGGAACAGTTCAGTTCAAAGTCAATAATTATTAAATATTTCTTGGAAAACTAACAAAGTGTACCTCTTCTCTTTGGCATTCTTTTACAGAAGAGTCTCAACACTTTCCAATTTTATGTCTGAAAATATTCCATTCTCATACTGCAGCATTCAAGGAAACCCTGTCCAGTAGGAAACTCTACACTGATCTCTAGAGAAAAGCAGTCTCAAATTTCATGATTCACTGTTACTAGAAAAACAGTCTAGAGCCACTTAGCAAATTCAAGACACACATGCTACTTACATGTAGAAAAGAAAATTTGTCTTGAAATCCAAAATTTCCATCATTTTAGAGCTGCTGCACTTGGCTGTTGTATTTATTGTGTTACATTTGGCACTAAATACATTTGGCTTTTAAAATCATGTCAACATTTTCCATAAAAAATATGTTCTATAGCTTCTCTAACAGAAATGGGCAAGTGTTCCAGTAATGAAATGTTAAAACAGCTTTTGTGCCTATAAAGACATTAATAGAGCAGAAATCATTTCAACTTATGTAATTCAAGCCCTATAACTCCCAGAAGGACTTTAACATAGCCAAATTTTTTATTATTTCTAGCTGAGATAGTACTGTCTGAGCAGTGGAGTCTGTACTAGGCATACCTAAGAGTATCTAACATCAAGTAGCAAGAAACCTATTTTTAAGGAAGTTTATTTCAACTCAGCTTCAACCCACAAAATGTCTGTGCATCCACAATGCTTCCTATGTAACATGCAGGATCACCAAACCAAGAAAAAAATGAAGATGTCATTTATAAATGCAGCAGTTGGCAGTTATGGTAAAATAAAAGTATGGAATACAAAAATCATTATAGGGGAACCAGGACTGGTTGGTAAATGCAACTGCATCATTATTCTCACAGAGGGGGACTGTTAAAGACATGAGGGTGAGATAAATATCAAGTGCTCAACACATGCCAGTATGAGTTGGACACAACTCACATTTATGCTTTTCAAAATCAATCCTGTAATTCAGTGGTAAGAATGAAAAAATGCAATATTGAATTCACGCTCCATCTTCTGCAATTCACTTTTTTTTTCCTTTTTAAGAACAAATACTGCCAGTACAGACTACTTTTCCTATCTCACAAGCACAGTACAGGCTAATACAGATAAATTAATCTATTTCCCAAATCTATAAATATATCCAAAAACATTTTTCACATGGAGTTTTTACAGCCCAGTTTTGAGAGGTTTCAAGTAAAGAAGTTGTCAAATTCACAAATGAGTTATGAAAATTAAGACTAAGGTTCTAAATTACTTTACAGAATGGATACATAAACCATATACTGCTCTCATTTAATTTTTTCATCAAAACCTAACCACCTGGTACAGATTAGGCAGCACTCTGTAATATCACACAGCCATTGGGAAGAATGCTATATCCATGGAGCCCACGCAGCGAATGGGGAGGAAGAGGTGGGATGGGTTGGGACTGATCCAAGTATGGTCATAAGTGCTCCTCATCCAGTCCAGACTGCCACTGAGTGACCTCCCGTGGGTCTCAAGATTATGCGTGATGTGAAAGCCAGCACACACTTCTTACAACGTGGTGTGTCCCACCAACATGGCACAGCACTGAGGGGGAGAGCACTGTACATTTAACAGACACTGGATTATTCGAGGACACAAAGAAAAGCTGTTTCTCACTTCAGGTTCTTCGGTTTGGTGACCTGGTTCTGGTTAGACTATGACAAAAACATTCCCCCCTAAACACAAACTAGAGGTAATAGCAGTGATTAATAATCCATATGGGTAATATTCCACATATGAGCATATGGAAAAATCAATATGAATCAGCACAACTGCCAGACAGAGGTGAAATAACATGAGATACCAGAGCATTCATTGACTTTAACAGTTGTGCTTCTAGGCACAAACTTACAAACAGGGAATCTTGTTGCACATTAGCAGGTTGTAAATTTCCAAATAAAGTGTTTCACTAAAAGTGAAAGGTTGTTTGTTTCTTTTTAATAGTACATCTGTTTTATTAAATTAGCAACACTTACATATTAAAGCATGTCTGGTGTGAGGTGTCTGGTCACCTGAAATTTGTGTGGGAACAAAAAGGATGACAAGAAGCCCACCCATATATTAGTGTATGTACTGACTAGTACCTACATGAAGCACTGTTAAAATAATTCTTAATCCTTGTTTCTTAAAACTAGGAATATCTGCTTAAATCATCATTCTTTCCTAAATTTCCCTTCTCACTAAAATAATAATAACAATAAAAATAACAACAACAATAAAAAACAGGTAAATGCATAAACTATTTAATCTACTGAATGGTACATATCTTGGAACGAGCGGGGACATTCTTCAGCAAAGAAATTTTATGATGATCTGGAGACATCTGTGAAAATATCACTCTGTTCCACAACATATCATCTTAAAAACTGAGCATGAATTATGGCCTTCCTACAAAAGCACATGTAAGGGTTCAAAAAAATAACTCACTTGAACATCTGTTCATGTCTGGCGTTCGAAGTCCATAGTACCCCGATGGGCAGGAATGCAAGCATTCACCATATTGTCTCATTCCTTCTCTTCGTAGGAAGAAGAATAACTTGTGTTGGCATCTGATGCACCCATTATCCTTTGAACAAGATAAACAACCTTTGCAAATTGGATTTGGTCCATAGCTAGCTGCAAAATAAGAAGATAAATAACACTTTAAGATCATTTGAACATTATTTTGGCTGGAGGTCCTCTTCCCTCTAAAGTGTTACTTATCTTCTGCATGACCACAAGAAATTCTGAAGGAGCGGTTCTGAAAGTGCACTCACTTTCATGTATCTGTACTGGCATTGAATAAAAAGAAATGCAATCTCTATATTTTTAATTATATGTAGAACAATTTAATGAATTTATACACATTTAAAATGCAGGTACAGGCAGGCAGAAAACAAGCTTTATAAAGTTAATCAGTAAAAAGTTAAGGAAAAACAGAATGTTGGATTCCAGTTTGAAGCTGGGGACATAAGCACACAACAGCAACCAAATACAAGAAGTTCACCACCCTGATAAATGCACCTGGAATGATACGCCCATGGAAATCCAGCAACACCACTAATGGAATTTCTGAATTGGGAAGCAAGCCAATAGTGAGAGTAGAAAAGTCTCTGCAGAACAGGTACAGCACCAACCACCCATCCTGTCCCCTAGCTCTCATGTCCTACAACTGCTGTCTTCTTGCAGACTCTTCTTGATCTAATAAGAACATCAAGGCATTTTTCAAAAAAGAGTAGCAGTTTTACCTTCTCAGAGCCTCTTTCTACAAATTTCTACTCAAAATGGGCTGAAAACCATGTGCACAGACATTACCAAAGGAGAGCATTTAGTGCAGATTACCATTTCAGGTCACCAGCTGCTGTGCATTCAAGTCTATGCTCTGATTTTGTTAGATTATTTTGTTTCAAGTTACTTGGCTGGTAACTGCAACACAAACTTCAGCTGTATCGCTCTTTGTCCTTATGAGCTTTTATTTTCCTGCCTTTCTGCAGAACTGCAGAACACTCCTCTGTCCCCATGGGCTGTCAACTCCTCAGGGGCTGAATCAGTACAGTAGGTTAGCCGAGGGAGGATGGCTCAAGACATTCCTGAAACCAGCATAACTTAACAGGTCTGTTTTAAATATTAAATTTGCTACAGGGATTCACAGAAATTTGCCAGTTCAAACCCGGTTTACTAGAAACAAAAGAAAAATATTATGCAACAGAGGCAAATGTCATTGGGGGCTCAAGAGTTATTTAACAGAGGCCACCTGGAGAGCAGCTAGCCAAAAGGGCAAAGACTATGTTTAATTGTTATATTCACATCCTAATGTAGTGATCTGGTACTTTTACCTTGTATGGCTGGATAACTGAGGTTTTTCAACTGATGACTTCACCAGCAGAGCCAGGGGGGGAAAAAAAAAAGGAAAAGCCCACCACCCTCTGGAACCAGTAGCTGATAAGCTTTACTCTCACCTTCACACATCTGCACACCACATTCCCATTCCCTCTCTCCTTCCATCCCACACACACGACTAACTAAGTTCAGCATGACAGCATTCGAGACTGATCTTGTACAAAATAATACTAGTGGGTGGCAGGCAGGATGAAGCCAAGCAACCTTGTGTGAAACAACTCAGTCAGTGGGACACTTTCTGAGTACTGGAGTCCTCTGGCACCAGCCTCACCTGATGAGAGCCTCTTGATGGGAATAGCATCCTTATCCTTTGTGGTGTACATATGACTCTTCAGCAGTCTGTTGGCTCTTTCGTAATGAGACACCCTACCAGACCAACTGCCTTATACTCCTAAACCAGTTCCCATCTCCTATTGCCTACAAGTCCTGAGATATAACTTTTCCAAGAGTTTGCCTTGTAACTATTCTCATTCACAATCCACATCTTCAAAGACAGACAAGAGGGGGAAAAAAAAAAAAAAAAAGATGAGCTAGGCCTGAATGCATCCCTCATCTCAGTGTCAGCAAGGATGGCTTATCTGTAACTACACCAAATAATATGTGATCATGTACTCTAAAGAAATTGCTACATAAAACATGGGGGGCAGCTTAATCAAGGTTCCTCAGAGAAGCCTGTATTATAACAAAAAAATAAAAAGAAACAAAGCAAATACTCAGCACTCAGAATGGTTTTGGGAGTTTTGAACAGCTGAAATCAGGATCTTATGTAGATGTTTTTGACTTAAGGCCAGACTAATTGCTGAACAGCATGAATATAGCTAAAGGATACTATATTTATACATATATATGGAGATATAGATATGGATATAGATAAAGGCTATACATATGGATATAGCTAAAGGCAACAAAACAACAGGCCTGCTGCCAACAGACAGGGTAAAACTGTCTCAAAGGGGGAAAAACATATTTGACACAGGAGTTAGCAGGTCTCATTGAAAGAACTTTAAATTAGATTCAAAGGGAGAAATGGATAAAACAAGGCTCACCAGAGATAAGTCTAAGGACAGTATGCCAGTGTCTGAGGGACAGGGTGCTAGTACAGACCTTCAGTCTCCTATCTCAGGGGAGGTAGGGGATGGAAATCTATTTAGCAGCAAAGAAGCAAGGGTAATTCATGTGTTAAAAACCATGGAAGCACCTGAAAATAGCCATGTAGGAATTAGGGCTTCTCTCCCACATAAAAGGTGCCAGGATCAATAGAGTAGCTGAAGTGCACCAGTGCACACAGCATGGGTAACATGAGGAGCAGAAAGTCTCTATAGAGCAGGAAAAGTATGACATAGCTGATATCACAGAAACATTATGCCAGACGTCACACAACTGGAACATTGCAGTGAATGGCTATAAACTCCTCAATAGGGAAGGGAGGCAGTGGGACAGGCCTGTATGTTATGGGGTGTTTTGGTTGTCTGGAGCTTGATGATGGTGAGGATAGGGTTGAGTGTTTGTGGGAAAGAATCAGGGACGAGGCCAACTAGGCAGATATCATGCTAGGATTCTGCTACAGACTTCCCAATGAGAACAAAAAGGCAAACAAAATATTTTGCAAGTGACTGGGAGAAGTCTCACAATAGCTTAACTTTGTTCTTGTGGGAGACTTCAACTTACCAGATGTCTGCTCAAAATACAAGACAGCAGAGAGGAAAGAGCCTAAGAGATTCCTGAAGTGAGAATTACTTTCTGACACAGTTGGTGAGAGAGCAAACTAGGGAAGGTAACCTCCAGACCTGTTGTTTGGGAATGGAAGTCATGTGGTGGTTGGAGGCCATCTTGGGTAAAGTCATCACCAAATGGTAAGTTTTTGGTTCTTGGTGAAGTAAGAAAGGGAGTCAACAAAATCTCTGCCTTGGACTTCCAGAGGGCAGACTTTGGCCTGTTTAGGAGTCTGGTTAATAACATCCCTTAGGAGGAAGTCCTGAAAGTCAACAGAGTCCATGAAGGCTGGACATTTTTCAAGAAGGACATCCTAAAGGTACAGGAGCAGGCTGACCCCTTATGTGAAAAGATGATCCAGTGGGAAAGAAAACTGACCTCACTGAACAGGCTGGAACTCAGGGGAAAAAAAGAAGAGTTTATAACCTTTGGAAGAAAGGGGAGACAATTTAGGAGGACCACAAGGATGTCATGAGGTTATGGAGAGAGAACGTTACAAAGACCAAAGCCCAATAAGAACTTAATCTAGCTACTGCCATAAATTGCAATGAAAATATTTCTATAAATACATTAGCAACAAAATAAGGGTTAAAGAGAAAACAGTGGGAAAACAGTGACAAAGGATAAGGAAGAGGCTAAGGTCCTTAATATCTTCTTTGCCTCAGTCTGTAAGAGTAATACCAGTTGTTCTCTGGTACCCAGCCCCCTGAGCTGGAAGACAAAGACAGGGAGCACAGTGAAGCCTCCATAATCCAAGGGGAAATGGTCAGTGACCTGCTACACCACTTAGACCTGTGCAAGTTTATGGGGCTGAATAGAACCCACATAAGGGTACTGGAGGAGCTTGTGGAAGGGCTTGCCAAGGCACTTTGACTCATTTACTTGTCAGCTGGAGGTCTCAGCTAACTGGAGGTTAGACAATGTGACACAAGAAGGGTCAGAAACAGGATCCCAGGAACTGCAGGCCTGTCAGCCTGACCTTAGTGCTGGGGATGGTCATTATGTGCCATCATGCAGGACATACAGGACAACCATGGGATCATGCCCAGCCAGCATAGTATGAAAGTCAGGTCCTGCGTGTCTGACCTGATCTCCTTCTAGGACAAGCTGATCCATGTATGGCTATGGATGTTGCCTACCTGAATTTTAGTAAAGCCTTAGACACTTTCCCACAGCATTCTCCTGGAGAAACAGGCTCCAAGTTCCTGGCTTGGATGGGTGTATTCTTCATTTGATAAAAAGCTTCCTGGTGAATGGCAGCTGGTCACTAGTGGTGTTTCCCAGGGCTGAGTACTGAGGCCATTCTTGTTTAACATCTTTATCAATGGCCTACCAATGGTCATCAGTTTGTAGATGACAAGTTGGGTGCAAGTGTTGATCTGCTGGAGAATAGGAAGGTTCTGCAAAGAGATCTGGACAGGCTGTATCTATGGGCTGAGGCCAACCACATGAGGTTCAATAAGGTAAAGTGCCAGGTCCTGCACTGGGGCTATAGCCCCATGCAATGCTACAGGCTGGAGGAGGAGTGGCCAGAAAGCTGCTGGTGGAAAAGCACCTGGGAGCGCTGGTTGACAGATGGCTGAACATGAGCCAGCAGCGTGCCCAGGTAAACAGGAAGGCCAAAGGCACCCTGACTTGTATCAAAAATAGTGTGGCCAGCAGGACATGGGCAGCGATCATCCCCCTCTACACACCACTGGTGAGGCTGCACCTTAAATCCTGTGTTCAGTTTTGGGCCCCTCACTACAAGAAAGACACTGAGGTGCTGGAACATGTCCAGAGAAGGCCCACAAAGCAAGTGAAGGGTCTGGAGAAGCTGAAGGAGCTGAGGTTGTTTAGCCTGGAGAAAATGAGGCTTGGGGTGACCTTATGACTCCTTACAACTACCTGAAAGGAGATTCTAGAAAGGTGGAATTCAGTCTGTTCTCCCCAGTAACAAGAAACACGGTGAGAGAAAATAGCCTTAAGTTGTGCCAGGGGAGGTTTAGAGTGGATATGAGGAAATTTTTTTTCATTGAAAAGGTTGTCAACCATTGGAACGGGCTCCCCAGGAAAGTGGTTTAGTTACCATCCCTGGCATTACCCAAAGGATGTGTAGGTATGGTGATTAGGGGCATGGTTTAGTGGTAGACTTGGCAGTGTTAGATTAATGGCTGTACTCGATCTTAAAGGCCTTTTCCAACCTGAATAATTCTATGATTTTCAATAGTGTGGCCTGGGGAGCAGGGAATAGAGTCTGGAGCAGACACATGTCAGGTATACTTGTAGGTCCCTTGTCCACCTTCTCTCATTGACTTCCATGAAAATTCGGACTTCTTGGCTACAAAATGTGTCTCAGTTTGACTCTACTGTCCACATGTAACTCTCCTCAAGCACCTTTTTTTCTGTTTCTCGTAAGATGACTTTGTTGATAACCCTTTGCTCTGCAGGCAAATTCAATTATGCTGACTTCTCTGGGCTTCAGCCACAGCTCTCACAGGAAAAGGAGCTAACAACATTAAACCCTCTTCCATTATCCTGTGCTATTTTTTGTTCAAGAGAGGGATGGCACATCTTTCATAGCCTAAGGTCAACTCAAAATATATGAAAGAGTTCAGTAAGACAGTAATTCTGTAAGTTGTATACATTTATCCCATAATTTTAACTTACATGTACATTTCCCAAACCATAACATCTGGACCCTCTTCCTTCTTTACCTTGTGAGCAGCCTTAAGAAAGTTTTTTCATTTCTATGCCTGTATTTTTTCCTCTCTTATAGGAACACTGTGAGACTCAACACTTGTAAACTGCTCTGAAATCCTTAGATATGATGTATTGTATATATGACATATTTATTGTTACTTAAATGAATGATTATTTAACTCACACATTGAATTTGGATAGCAGAGTTCAAAACTGTCGCATAGTGATGAATTTCTCTGTTGGTCTCACAGTTACTAAGTTATAATAAAACCCCAAAGGTGCATCAGATATTTTTCTTTTTTTTTTTTTCTTTCTTTAACACATTACAAAAATTTAAAAAAAAAAAAATCACTGCAGAATTATACAGGGATAAGGGGAAAATAATACGATTTGTATGCTGTAATACAGAGAGCAAACTTTATGAAAGAATCTGAAAACTGTGCTGCTCAGTCACCAAACTGAAAAATTTCTGGGTATTACACATGCATAAGTTATTATAAAGTGTGTATCACTGAATCAGAGTTCTTCCACATTGCTGTTGATTATATTCTTTTCAGAGCTTCATGGGAAGATCTGACTCTGCAACCTTTCTATTACTTCAATTTGCCCCAAAGCAGGGAAAATCACAATATGGTCTACTAATAAATTACTTCGACAAAGAATGCATACTTTAACAAATCAAATACCGCAGCACTCGTTTTGCTGTCTCGTAAGCATTCCATCTTGAAGATACCCACTTAACTGTCTCTCTTTTGCCCCTATATACATAGGCTATTATCAAATCTGACAAAATCCTGCCTGCCTCAAAGTCTTCCCTTACCATCTTGGTTCCTTAACATAATAAATAGAATATATTCTTATCACATACAGCTTTTTTCAGTTCACATATAATTACTCTTTGAAGGAGGAAGTGAACGCCTCTGCATTCAACAGAAACATCTATAGACTTCCTTTTATATTTCTTTATAACATCTTCATTTTCCTTCTAAGTTAGACTGCAAGAAAAAATAACAAGCTTACAAAACATGGTCTGTCACAGTCCAAGTTACCAACTGCATCACGTGCAATGTAAAACATGACACTACTCATCCTTGTTCCGACCCTGCCTGGAACACCCTTCTCAGCTCTGTGTGCCAGGCAGGCAGGTTTCCTCCAGCCAAATCCCTCATGGAGACTTGCTCCTTCCACAAGGCCTGCAAATGTTAACCAGTGTCAGAGCACTGCTGTCGGCACATCATAAAACTAAAACGCACACATGCTCTAAGTTAGCACCATCCTCCGGCTCTCAAAGCACATGACTGTCCTGGTTGTCTATTGACTGTAAGGTCCTTGCAGCAGGAGAAATGTTTTGTAGAGTCACATGAGCACGTATACAAGTGTGAACACTGCACATAAACACAAACACACTTTAACACAGATAATGCCTTTTCTATTCCTTCTGCTTCTACAACTATAGTCTAGAATATCTAGAAAAAGCATTTACAGAATTAATTCCCTATGTAGTGCCTTTATTTTAAATCTGGTATTAAATTTGTCAAGTTTGAAAAGGTTACTTGAGAACACAGACTAGTACCCAAACACTGAATGAAACACTTTGAACCCCAGGGTGTTCAAAGTTTCATGGTTTGGATCCATATCAAGTAAAATCAAATGTCAGCTAATTACTTTAACTGTCTAGATCAAATGTATTTAAGCCACATTGCTGAAGCAGTTTTAAGTGAATTGTTATGACTATTTGAAATTACAAGAGAATCAACACTGGGAAATGAGTCTAGTCTGTTCCCTACAAGAATACAAGTTGTTCTGTAAGCAAGACAACTTAGAGCATTTGATTTTCTGTGATCTTACTGTCCTGCAGCCCATATCACAACCACTGCTTCTAATTTGTGTCTTTCTTGTATACCCACTTCCTGGGTGTCACAAAGCTCTTTTGAACTTGGGACTTCGGCCCACTACAAGAACCTGGTATTTTTATGCTTCTGTAAAAACCAGGCTGAAATGGACAAACAAATCCAAAACCATTTGGAAAATGAGGAAACTCTGCCAGAGAAATAAAATACTAGAAAAAGTAATTCCTTGAACAATATTTCTTTAAAGAGCCAGGCTAACATGCTCATTATGTCTCTAATATCACTTGCTATCCGGTCATTGGCAGACTTTGGTCTTCTGAGCTCTCTGAAGTCAGAAACCGGGCTTGCTGATGCAACATCCAGTTTAACAGCACTCCCGCTCTAACTGGGATTGCAGCCATCTAAATGCTGGTAATTGGATTTTAGTACAGATCTAGCAGAAATGTCTCCAAGACACTTATCACTCTAAATATGAGATGTGCAGATTGGATTCAGAGGAGGGAAGCAACTAAAAGATCATTACAAGCTGCATTTATTGCAGAAAGAGTAGATTTCATAATCCTAAATTCAATTAGTGCTACAAAGATATCCCATACCTATCTCAATAAAACCAACTAAAATACACCCATGCTTGGCATATGTCTTCAGAGTACCAAAGAATGGAACAAAGATTAAAGCTTTATAGATACATCAATATTACATAGTATACCAAGGTACTAAGACTGTAACATTGCAAGTTCACTACAGTTTAAAACATCTGATGACCTATGAACAGAAGCCAGCCAAGAAAAATACCTATATTTCACTAGAACTTTGTAAAAGCAAAAGTGAGTTTTAGACAGCAAACTTCAATAACAAAACAAAAGAAAAAAGATGTCTAGTTTCTTTCTAGTAATTATCCTTAAGAGAATTAAAAGATTCAAGGTCAAAGGGGATTTTTAAGAACAATTAGGCCAATGCCCTGTACAAAGAAGCCACAGAACTTGTGCTTTACTGAAACATATCATTTAAGAAACCATTCAATCTTAATTTTTAAATTGTCAGCGGTAAGGAAACCACCACAACCTTTGCTAAGATATCATAGAGGCTAATCACTCACACTGTTGAAAATCTGCAGTGGAATTTTGAACTTCAAATAGTAACCACTGGACCTCTTTATATCTTTGCCTGCCAGTTTGTTAACAGTTTTTCAATGTTTTTTTCCCATTGCAGACCCTCTGATCAGGTCAAGTCCGAGCTTTCTCATGGGTAAGATAAACAGAGCAAGATTCCAGAATGTCTCACCACAAGGCAAAGTATCCAGTCCTTTGATCAATGCCTTAACATTTTATCAACAGGCTTATGGCTAACAAAAAATAAAAAAAAGCTCAGATTGGAAAAGCAACTATATCAGTGCCAAATACAGAAGTGATGTAACTTCTCTACTTTTCCTAGATATTACACTCCTTAAGCACTCATGTGTTATATAAATTTTTTTGACCACAAAGATACCATTTCCCAAATTCCACATTGCTCTGGGTAGGAAGCAGCCAGTTACAGAGGAGATCACCCAGTGTTCCTTCTCAGGACACTGGGCCTTCATCACTCAGGATCATTTTCTCTGAAGCTGTCCACAAATGAGAAAAAACACATTCTCCACTCTTCCTCTGAAGACAGATTAACTGTAGGGTGGCATTTCACTTCAGTGAGTTTGGTATAAATCTCACCAAGTTTATGCTTGTAAGTGAGCAATTTTTCCTTCTTATTATGAAACCATTTCTTCACTTCATTAAGAGGTCTTCATTATATTTTCAATATCATAATTTTATGCTTAAACTACTCTCATTTAACAGCACATTTAGGTATCTCATTATTGATCCTTCTGATTATTCTAGTGTAGGCTTCAAAAGACATGTCTTCATTCCATCTACCTTCAAAAGACAGTGGCCTTTTATTCCACTTTCAAATCAAACATTTTGCTGTTGCTATACAGCTATCCAGCTGAATACTTTCAGAATTTTCTGCATGGTTCCCCCCAGCACCATGGTAGGGAGAGTCATTGTGAGGGTCAGTTTGATATAATTCTCCTTCAGCACCCTGGCAAGTCTCAAGAAATCATCTACATGATGAGATACTTTGCACTATTTAGTGACTATAGGCATTATCAGCATTGCATACTGACTACCAAATTCAGGAGCCTAATTTACCAATAAAATGACACCTACATGTTGGCCTCAGGATGCCTTGTCCTCTTAGACGTTCTGAGAACATTACTGACTCTTTCTCCAGCTAGGCTGAACTGCAAGTTCACTTCCTGGATATCTACTGTCAGCTGGAAACATTTAACTCCCTTTGTACACTTCTGTCCACTGTTACAGTGTTTACCAATTCTCACTTGTCTTAACTCAATGTTGCTTCCTCCTTCTCCTTGTGATGTGAATTCTCCTCTACAGTTCCTGTTTAGTTCCTTGTTTGAAACTTTCCTGTTTCCCTGAAAACAGGGCAGTTTGGCTGCTCAGACCCCTTGCATTTCCCCAGTGCTACCCAGTGATGGTACTTGTCCTTCCAGTCCAAAAATCCAGAGCTGTCACCAATCTACTTTTTATCCATGGGAAGTTCATTCTGTCCACAGGATGGGGAAAAAAAAAAAAAGGAACATCTGTTGCAGGTCACAAACACCACTCCATCACCTGCCTTCCTAAAAAACAAGTACAGAAATAGACAGAGAGAGGAAAGTGTTCCACTCCCTGTTAAAATGCCCTAGGAAATACTAGCTATAATTGCTATTTTCTGTTCACAGATACACCAGTTTTATTCTAGGTCTTCCTGCTGTGACTGACAGAGAATAATTCAACACACACTCAAACCATGGGCAATAAAAGATTCAAGCACTACAGTTATAAAGAAAAGGTAAAATAAAGTTAAATTTAAAAAAAAAAACAAAAAACACTCACAAAACTCCACCCCCAGAAAAACATGAAACAAACAAACAAACAAACAAACAAACAAAAACCACCAACCAACAGTACACAAATACCACTCACAGGTATCTTGAAGCCTAGTTCCTCTCCCCACACCAAGTATTCACATTTGGTATTTGAAAGTCTTGCATGATGCACACTCCTGAGTTTTAATTGACAGGCCAATTCATTTAAGATATGGTAAGAAATGGCATTATTCCAACTAATGAACCAGCCACTTCCTTTAATCCACTCAAGTTGTCATCACACTGAGAAGAGTCCCTCCAAGACCTCTGATTCATCACCTCTTGATTTGATAGAGTGATGCTTTTATAAACATGGACAATACTTGCCCATTGCTGTACTGTTTGCACAGCTCTGGGCAGTTTTGTCTATGCCAAATCTCAGAAGTCTTTACCTTATCTATCAACTTCAGTCTCTGCAAAAATATTCATGATACAAGCTTTGAATAAACTTCCATTGGGTTTTAGGGTACTTTTAGAAGCTTCAGATAATTTTGTTAAGTGTCAGTAACTTCATGTATAGCAGCCTCAAGAAATCCAATCATAAAACTTAAGAGGATTTTTAACATGCAGTAATTTTGAAGGATAACTTTTCTTTCAAATATTTTATTTAGATTTTACATTAATTACACTTTCAGCTTTTTACAGGTCTATAAAGTAAAACATAATTTATAGTATGCAACTCCTTAAAAAGAAGCTGCTGTTCGTCAAACCCCAACAAATCAGACATGGAGGCAAAGCACCACGATCACTACTTTTGGCAACAGCACAGATTTCATTGCGTCTGATGAAAACTGCACAAATCAACTGACGGGGCAGAGGCCAGACCTCCAGTCTGCTCCACCCCCAGAGTCTCCCCCAATGCTCAGCTCTCTCCAAAATGCCCTTCATGCAGTGCTGGGGCTCTTTTGCCTTAGTGACAACTTTAGCAGGCTGGTTTCAATGAAGGGATGACTACAGCTCCCTTCCATCAGTGATTGACCAGCCTCTCACTGCAGACAGCAAAGCAGAGGAGTGTGTCTACTGAAAAACCTCACTGCTCAGCACCGAGTTCTGTGCCTGCACAGTCCTGACCTTGGAATCGTGAGTTTTCAAAACCAATCCCTGAGTCCTCCCAAATAGGCTTTGGAAAATCACATTTCTCAGCCAAGACTTTACCTCTTTTCCACTTACATCCGCTATATCCTATCTACACATGAGGCACAGACTTTGTATGTGAGAAGACGTAAACAGGGAAGACAATACATGAAAATCACCATGTTCCCCAAATCACCATGTTCCCCAGCTTATTTCAAGTGGGAATTTTATCTGCCTTTCAATGAAAATAAATTTCATTTGGAAGCATGAGCAGATGCTCAGAGGCTGATAGTTCCCCTTCTAATACAGAAAAATAGTTGTGCTTCTGCCAGAGACTTACTACACCTTGGATCAAGTCTTTATATATGGTGTTGGTGTGAAAGCTGCCAGGGGAAACAAAAATTAAAAAAAAACAAACCACACTCTAATTCCCTCATAACATCACGCTGGTGAGGAGGCCTGGCCAGTGGAGATCACAAGGCAGTGTATTTCCACCTCCCAGATGGTTTTAAAAGGCACTTGAACACCAGTCTCAAACTTTTGCATTCCATATTCCCATGTTATCATTATCCGGAAATGCACAGGCTATCACAGCCTATTCTGTAATTACACAGACTGCATAGAAATGCATTTTCCCCATGTACATATTCTGTGTGCCACTATCTGATGGCTCATTCAACAGCAAATTTCATCCAGCATATTGCTGCTGCAAATCAACATCTGGGACACAAATCATATTGGAAAAAAGTCCCAGGCATTTAAAAAAAAATCACTTTTTCCAAGTCTTTTAATATCTAGAATATTTCAGCTGGCTGCTGCAAATAAGATTCATCTTTAGCATGCAGGTGAATAAACAGAGATTTAATTTTTCCCTTTTGATGGTGGGTTTACTTTGTCTTCTATTGTAAGTTATAACTTTTTCAAGCACTGAAAACTGCAGGGATTCAACATAAAGGCATTCCAACAAAAACACAGTTCCAAATCCAGATCCACCCAAACCACTGAAGACAAAACATTATTGGCAGCACTGGAAGTAAAGAGGTGAAGATCCAGAACACTCTGTTTAAGACACAAAGTACAATGAGATACAAGAAGACTTTATGTATGATGCATTATATTTCACTTTACCTTTTCATACTTCTACTGAGCAATTCCTAAAAAGGTAGAAAAGACTGAGGACCGTAAAAAAAAAAAAAAAAAAAAAACCTAGTTAGAGAGGGAGTTCAAGTCATTCCTTTCAATTTCTGGAAGAAATGAAACATATTTTAAAAGTCACAGATCTGTAATCTGAAGCTAGACAACCCATACAGAAATGCCAGCAGAAATAAAAAGAGGCAAAGACTACACAGTTAGTTCCATTGTTATATTAGGTACCACTAAACTAATGAATACATGCTTAACTATCAATACTATCACATTTTATTGATCAACATGAACTGGCAAGTAACAAATAAATGTTTGACTGAGAATGTAAATCTGGAACAGTGAAGAACATGCCTTTTTCCTCCAGATTACAAAGCAGAGAATACACTGCTTAGTGTTTCATAAATACCAGACAGCTGGAACATTGAACAGCATGTAAATGGACAGTTTTGGGGTTTTTTTCTTTTTAGTAACATTATTAAACTGAAAGTTACAGAAAGTCATAGCCTCTAAGAATGAAGAAATTCAAGATTTAGATAGCTGTGAATAGTCTGTAAGATTTAATGTCTTTACATATAAGTAGCTGAGTAGGAAACTTTAAAATGCACCTAAGTTTATATTCACAGTATCAGAAGTTTTACAGAAAAAAGTTACAGAGTTCTTTACACTGAGCAAAAGCTAGTTCTGGGCAAAGCTTCAAGCGAGGATCTGTACAAGTAGATTTGCCAGATGTTCAAGCCTGATGGAGGCAACCTGGGTTTCAGGTTAGGCATTAGGTTGAGAACAAAGCTTGAACCACACAGTATTGCAGAGAACTAAACTGGTAGTCTCCTGATAAGATATGATCAGTCTGTAGAGAAACGGATTTGGGTGCTGTGCAGACACATCTCTGCATTTGCTCAGTCTACAACAGCTGACAGAGAGTAGCTAATGATTACGTTTGCACTAGCAAACTGATAGCACTTACAAAGCTCCCAGCCTGGCCTCTTGGGCTGAATCCACTTAAATTCTACTTTAAGAAGCACTAGGCAGGGAGGAAATACCGTTTTCTCCTTGTCCAGGAAGGAAATTCAAAGCTAGATGGATCCTGTGGTTATTCCAACAGTTACTCAGTTTCAGTAAGTCCGGGACTCCAAGTGGCATCACAATACTCCTGAACAGTAAAAGGAAGGAACAACCACTTCAAGCCCATCTGGACAAAGCCCCAACTAAACTTGTCTGGCATCACACCTGACCCTGCTTTGAGCAGGAGACTCCTAAAAAAGGACCACAGAGAGGTCACTTCCAGGCTGACTTACCCTGTGGTCCCACGACCTGCATCTCATGTACCCGATTTCAGTTGTTGCCTGAAGAAGGCAGCTTGAGCTACATGTGCAACGCACTTCTGATGGAGGAGGAACAGGTAAACAAAGGACATGGGGATATGGAAAGTTTTCTGGATGTCCAGATATATTCCTTTACACAGGAGATCCCATGAAGGGAAAAACCACAAAATAAAAAATACACCAAACTATTAAAGAGCATCCAAAGGAGGTGAAATGAAGATGGGGAAGGGCCTTGAGGGGAAGCTGTATGAGGAGCAGCTGAGGGCACTTGGCCTGTTCAGCCTGAAGAAGATGAGACTGAGGGGAGACCTCACGGGAGTTACAATTTCCTCATGAGGACATGTGGAAGGACAGGCACTGATCTCTTCTTTGTGGTGACCAGTGACAGGACCTGAGGGAATGGCCTGAAGTTGTGTTAGGGGAGGTTTAGGTTGGATATGAGAAAAAGGTCCTTCATCCAGAGCATGGTCAGACACTGGAAGAGGCTCCCCAGGGAAGTGATCACAGCACCAACCCTGATGGAGTTCCAGAAGCATTTGGACAATACTCTCGGGCACGTGCTGTGACCCTTGGGAATGGTCCTGTGCAAGGCCAGGGGTTGGACTCGATGATCCGTGTGGGTCCCCTCCAACTCAGCACATTCTGTGGTCTGCAAAATATCAATGAATGAAATGGAAACAAAGCATTTTGGAAATATGCTGAAATTGCAAATAAGGGAACTAAAAGGATATCTTCACAGCTGGAAGTATCTTTTCCCACACATAGTGATTCATCTGAAGAGAAAAAAGCTCACCAGAGGAAAACACCTCTAGGTAGCAATGCAGCTCAGCTCAAATGAGATTCAATTCAGGAAAACACAAGACAATATCCACCAGTGGCCTATAACCCACGAACATCTTCCCCGAGAGGTACCTTTTGAAAAAAGCTGGGACACGTTAGTTATAAATCACACATAGTCTCATACTTCAGGGCCCAGCCAGTCACCTGAAAAAGTTACCAACTTTAACAAGCAACCAGCACATATATTTTCCCAAGAATGAAGGAAAATTGTCTCCCTCTGAATGATCAGAGATAGACCATGAGGAGGGGGAATAATCAAAATAAAAACTTGTGTCTAATTTAGAAATGTCCCCAACATACTCAGAGTCAAGCTAGTTATCAGATTACACCCAGAAAGGAATTTTCTTTCATCAAATCTGCATAGACTTGCAGCATGTGGCATGGTTTACTAGCTGGGACTGTCTGGGCAATTTTTATTCAGTTAATTCTCGCGTTTCCAAGGACCTGAAATGTTATGTGACTACTTGGTCACTGCTGTAGTCTGTGACACCTATTTTAGTAACCTGTGAACTGAAGTACTTTGTGCCAGTTTGCATCTTAACACCTGAGCATTACACCTGAGTAAGAGGTAATAATACTTGTCAATACTTTAATAACAGGCCTTCCTTGTAGTAAAACAAATTATGACATGCTAAATAAATCACCTTTTTTTTTTTCTCCTTTTTTTACAAAGGCTGTACCTTTGTAAAAAAAAGTACAAACCTCTGAGAGGCAGAAAGAACTAGTCAAGGGAGCCCTCAGTTTAGGATAAGACTCACCTAGGTTCAAGCAATAATTCAGGCACAGCTATTTTTATGACTTGGACAAATAACTTAGCTTTTCTTACTCTTTCCTCATTCTTAAAATTGAGATAATAGAACTTCACTAGCTCAGAATAAAAGGAGTGTCAGTGGCTTAAAGTAGGAAGTTACATAGGCTTATATTTTACTTTAGAAAACCAGAGAGAGAGAGAGAGAGAAGAAGAAGAAGAAGAAGAAATCAATCTGTTAAAATGGGAAAAATTAATTTCTGGAGTATTTCACTGAAAATAAATGATTCCTCCAAAGTTCTCCCATCAGCTCTCCAAACACTTAATTCTTGAGACCATCAGAGGCAAAAATTGCATAAGCCCCTGAAAAAAAACAGCTACTGAAAAATGCATAAAAGTTTTAAAATGAGGCACTGAAAACCTGGAAGCTAAATAGATATTTTGATATTCAAATAGGTTTTTATTTTCAACATTGCTGCACATTAACAGTCTCCAATAATTTCAACTAAGTCAGTAGCATCCAGGAACACTCCAGTTATGAGTCTCCTGGTACAGTTTTCTGAATGATAAATGTTTGTTGATAGTTTTCCAGAAAGGAAAGACTGTGTAGTACAGCTTTGGTGCAACTATGGTCTTTAACTCAACTTGCTAAGTCATATCATGATTACAACTCCCACTACTAGATTTTTTTTACTCAAAGTAATTAACGGAAAGAAAAATTATCTTGCCACTGAAAGCAGATGATTTAAGTTTTCTGTAATGACAGGCAAAACTCTCTAACAACATAACTACTAGGAAAGCCAGTGGAGAGCCAAAGTAACATCATCTGAGTAAAGAATATCCTAGCTACACTGTCATTTAACAAGAGAAGCCTAAAAAATTACTAGTACTAAACATGCCGCTATATATTTGTCCAAAATTCCATATCAGGACCAACACCCCTCCCCCCCAAAAAAAATAAAAATTTAACATTCTTCATTCACAAAACTATGTGTAAAAAAAAGTCTTTGTGTCTTTGTGTAGACAGGCCTGGGCTCTAAAACAAGAAGTCAAATTGACTGAGAACAAATTTACTTCATTGGATATAGTAATGATAGTAATGAAAGCTTGTGTCCTGGGAAAGAGACTGCAGTTAAATTACCCTATAATACACCTGTTTTCTTCACAGTTATTTCATAGGAAGAAAAGTAAATATTTAACCGTATCCCTCACTCTGTAGCTCATATTTACTTCAGTTTATAGTTTCATAAGATTTTTAGGAGCTATTTGTAACACAAAGCTTCAGCTGAGAACCATAAGCACATTTTCATCCCTACCATAAGAGTCACACTTTTAGGAACTTAAATTTAAACTTACCTTGAACACTTAACTACTTAAACTGAAACTTCAAGTTAATAATCTCTATGGTGTTGGGGGTTTTTGTTTGTTTCCTTTTATTGTTTTCCTGACATTGTGAAGCATACAAGCAAATATGCATATTTTTTTGAAAATTGAATAAATGAGACAGAAAGTTCTTCAAAGTACAGATCCTGTCCAAAACATGACTGCAAAAACAACATGGTGGTGTTCTACACTTGTGTCTCAAGGACTTGCAGAATAGTTTGCTCAAGTTATGAGCATGCGTGTGCACACATGTACATGCACACATATGCATATATATATACTCCCTGACAAAACCAGCCCTACAAAACAAGCAATTAAATCATGTCATACAAGGTGCTTGTATTTCCCTCAAAGATTTTGTACTCATTATCCTCTCTATTAAACCACTTAAAAACATAGCCTTCATAATTAAAAGATGTAAAGAAAAGCAAAATTTAGGTTGCCAGAGCAATTTTACTTCATTATTTTTTAAATATTTAAGCACTTTTTGCCACAATGATGGCTTTGCAAAGCCAACAGGACAATCACCCTCTAACACTATTAAAAACAGAGAATGTATGTAAGACAGTCTCATAGAAAGCTTTGTCTTATAAAAGATTTTTAATATTTGCAAGATTATCTTCTTTTAACTTAAAATATAAACATCATGCCTCAATATAGTACTATGTTACCCAAACACTCATTTTCAGCAGCTAGTATTACACTCTTTAAGATACAGCATAATCCTAAGCACAAAACAACTCCTAATTTTAGTGTTCTCTTATGCCTAGTAAGTAGCATAAGGGTCTCCTTACCTTCAGGGTCATGGGGCAAGACTCAATGGTCCAGCTCACTAAGATCACCTGGCATCACCTCCACGAAGGGAGAAGTATGGAAGCATCAGGCCCTGTACACTGAGCCAGTGCCTCCACGTGGAGCTGCAAATCCTGGCTTAGGACAACTGCCTCCACACTGGTCATCACAGGCAGCCATTGATGAAAAGTCTGTGATTGCAGTCAACCCTGTACCAGCAGACTTGCCTCCAGCTACTACCTCTTTACACCTGAGCAAGAGCATTGGCCCCTGTGATTATGACCCTGAATTTGAGGCATACAAAAATACAAACTGATGTTAACTTTGGGGCTGTTTTCTTTTTAAAAAAAAAACAATTTTTCTTCATCGGCACGAACATAAAATGAAACAGATAAGTATTTGATCAAGATAAAAAAGTAGATAATTTAGAATCACCATAGAAAATGCAGGAGAGATAATGATGTGTGATTATCAAACTTTAATATTTCATTGCAGCCAGAGGAAAAGACTGGATCTTGGAAACAGCTTCCCCTCTCTGCAAGGTTTTTGTAGGGATTGTTTGACGATGCAGTGCAGTCAGGTCAGACTAGGATTCTGGCAAAGAGATATCAAATATCCTTGAAGAGGGAATGAAAGGGGAGGGGAGGGGGAATAGAGAGATAGACAAATATATATATATATATATATATATATAAAAAAATAATGGCACCTTTCTATGCCCATTGTCTCTCTCCTACCCTCCTCATATATATCACCATTCCCTGCGGAGCTATTAAACTCAGTGTATAGCCCCTTACAATTACTATAACCATCTGATTTTTATAACTTCCCACTCCAGGCTTTCATTAACCCCAGACTCACTTGATGCCAAGTCTTCCTTCCTGGAGAACCAAGGCTATGTGTGGAGTCCAGCTGGCGAGTCAGGGAGACGTCGTAAATTGGAAGAATGTGCTGCAGCTACTTAAAGTTGTGGTGAACCAAAGGAAAAGGACCAATTGCACAAAAGATTTAGGAAATGGATAGAAGGTGTTAAAATATCTATCAAGAGCATAATTTGTGAAATGACATCCAGAGGGAAAGAAAACCTAACACTAAAGACAAAACAAAATCATCTACCCAGACCTGATTCTGCACAGTGACCCATAAAAGCAGACCCCAAACAGCCACCAAACACCTACCGTCATACTTTTCCTGACTTCTAGAAATATAGCACAGACAGAAAGCAGCAGATTTCCCCATCTTATTGTTGTGCCTCTAATTTTAAAGCTGCCAGACTTTAATAGCTTTTCAGCAACGACCTCACATGGCATGCCTTGGCTGGGAATATATTTTTATAGCCAGTTATAGCTCCCTCTCCAAATGGAAACACTGACAGGTTTCTAATTCCAAAAATATTATCAGGAACCATAACAACATGAGTCTGATTTAAAACATAACCAGTGACCTGGAAAGTAATTTTTAACACTCTGTGTTTTAACATTTTGTGTGCTTTTTCGGGGTGGGTTAAATGTAAAAATTAGAAACTGAAAAAGAAGCCCAGATGACAAAAATGCACAGATTTTCCTCATTCAGCGCTATGGTCCTCATTGAACAGATGCCTTCTTCACCTCCAAAGACAAAGAGAAAAATAAATTGTGGCATATACCTGCAGAAAAACATTGTGCTATGCTTAGCTCTGCTTTGTTGCAAGCATTGTAAAACATATTCATTTTAATTTAGCTTTTAAAAATTAGTTAATTTAAATGTGGAAAAACAGAAGGATGCATAAACAATTTCAGAGAACCCATAGAACCATTTGGTTTGGAAGGCACCTTTAAAGGTCACGTAGTTCCAATCCCCTGCAACGAGCAGGGACATCTTCAACTAGAGCAGGTTTAATCTGATCTTGAATGTTTCTAGGGAGGGATCCATAAGGATCATGTAGTCCAACTCTTAGCTGTTTACAGGGCCACCCCCAAGAGCTACATCATGTGCCTGAGAGTTTTGTCCAAACACTGCTTGAACTCCGGCAAGCATGGCCCTGTGACCACTTCCCTGGGGAGCCTGATCCAATGGGGCATTCACCACCTATCTGAGAAACCTGTTCCAGTGCTTCACCACCCTCATTGTTAAAAATTTATCTCTAGTCTGAATCTATCCTCTTTTAGTTTAAAACCATTACTTGTCCTATCACAACACGTCCTGTTAAAACATCTGTCCCCATCTTTCTGGTAAGCCACTTTTATGCACTGGAAGGTATAAGGTCTCCCTGAAGCTTTCCCTTCTTTGGGCTGAACAATGCCAACTCTCTCTCAGCCTTTCCTCCTAGGAGAGGAGCTCCATCCCTCTAATCATCTTCACCATCCTCTTGTGGACTCTTTCCAACATGTCCACATCCTTCTTATGCTGGGGGTCCCAGAAGTGGATGTAGCACTCCAGGTGGGGTCTCACCAGAGCAGAGAGGCAGAATCACTTCCATCAACTTGCTGCCCACACTGCTTTTGATGCAGCCCAGAATATGTTTGGCTTTCTGGGCTACAAGCACACATTGCCATCTCATGTCTAGTCTCTCATCCATCAGCACCCCCAGGTCCTTCTTTGCGGAGCTGTTCTTGATCTGTTCATCCCCCACACTGTACTGATATCAGAGATTGCCCTGACCCAGGTGCAGCACCTTGCACTTGGTCTCTCTCGTTAAACCTCATGAAGTTCACATGAGCCCACTTCTTGAACTTGTTCAGGTCCCTCTGGATGGCATCCCTTCCCTCAGGCATGTCATTCGCACCACACAGCTTGGTGTCTTCTGCAACTTGCAGAGGGTGTGCTTGATCTCACTGTGTCATTAATGAAGATATTAAACAGAACTGCTCCCAGTACAGGCCCCTGAGGGTCTGTACCACTTGTCACCAACATCCATCAGGACATTAACCTGCTGACCACATGTTCTCCTCCTTGCACTGCAGCAGTTCATCTACAGACAGTTCTAACTAACTTCTGAAGAAGTTGACTCAAAAACAAACTCACATGCAAAATTAACTGATTACAGAAACTCACACAAAATGTTCTGATCACACTAACTCACAAAATGAACTTTAATGCTAGAGACATCAACTTTGCCCCACTAAAATTCAAATAAAATCACCCAAAATGCTTGGCTCTTCAAACAACTAACCTGCCAATTCAACAACAAATGTGAAACCAGGAATTTTATATGTCATGCTGTACTTCTGCACCACTAGTGTGATGACTTTCTGAATATAGTTTTCTAAGGTATTCTGTTCCCTAACTATGTAACTTTTTATCTGAATCTACCTCATACTTAACAATCCTGTGATACAAAAATGGTCCTTCTCATTTGCAAGGATGTACAGAAAATATCATCCCACTTTACACAAGTTCTTCCTGTTTCTAAGTCAGTCTTCATTCCAGTGCAGAATACAGTAGGAATAAATAATTCAAAGACAAGCCAAATTCTGATGCTGCCCACCTGACAAGAGTATTTCATTGCACCAAGAGCAGGAACACAAGCACTTGGAACTGGCATCACAGGACTTTCCAGGTACTCATGACCTTTCATAATATTTAGTGAGCTAATGGGAAGCCCACAGTGATCAGCACCAAGATGCAATCTGCTCTCCCTGCAGTGGAGCAGCCAAAATCCTGACAGCACCAGAATGTCATGGGAAAGTGGGAGATCCAGAGCTCAAGAACTGCCACAATCACCACTCCCAGCCTCAGCCTCCACAGCATTTTTCCTGACTGAAAAATACTGCCCCAGGGAAGCCCATCAGACTAAGAGGGATTTATATGCCAGTGGTTTCTGCAGTGATTCCAAGATGGTCTAGACTTGGTTGCATGTAATGACCTGCTGACTGACAATACTTAAGTACACCCACATTTATTTTATGACTAACAATCTTCCTGCTATTGTATTCAGTAGTAACAGTCTCCCTGACTCTCTAGAAGCAGACAGGCTGCAAGAAGTTGCAAATATATACACAGTGCAGTATTTTAGAACCAGCTTACTTCTTAACCATATCCATTTTATTTCATTCTACATATCTCTGTCTCAGCAGAAGACAAGATATCTAGAATTAAAGAATTTTATGTATTTTTGCAATCAGAAGAAATTATAATTATTACTAGATAAATCATCTTAGAGCTGAAACAGAAATTAAGATGTTACTTAGGATATACTTTAGTGCTTGACTTAGTTGAAGACTAGAGAATGTGCATTTATCAATACACAGTTCAAATGTAATTACCATCTCCCTTTAAAAGCTGTCTGAACTCTCTATTTCCTTAAGGAAACAGAGCCTTAATTATAGTTTCCTCCAACTGTAACACTCATAGCTCTTAAATCCTTAGTTTTATAGCCAGTAATTAGAGACTGTATGGTTTCTGTCCAAACAATGGAATTGCTTTAAAATATGAGAACTTTGTCAAGAAAACTAAGTACTTTGATATTGCCAAATTGCCATTTCACTCTCCCCCCTTACCTTCACCCACTCTATATCACTGAATTAATTTTGGAACATAACACATATCATGCTTGGCTTTGTCCCAGACAAATGAACTTGAAATCATAACTTATCATTTACGATGCCTTTTCTAAACACACTTGGCAACTGAATCCCAGTCTGATCCCTTTTTATGAGAGTTTGAGCAAACAAGGCTTTAGATACCAGGAAAAAAATTTGTACCAAGAGTCAGAGTACTATACCCAAACATTCAGTCTTAAATATATATCCTGCAAAAGTAAAAGCAGTTTCAGTATGTGACAAAATACATGACTACAACTTGTGGGCAGTATTTTGATCATTGCAGGCTAGAAACAATATATAGGTTAAAAAGCCTTGCTAAGTAGAACAAATACCACAAAAACTATACCTTAGCGATCTTTTGTTTACATTAGTCAATTAATGACACATGCTTTGCATCCAAAAATCATTAAAAAGAATACAAACAGCACACAGGAAAACAATACGGTACTGGTTGTAGACTCCACAATGTTCTATCAGTCATAAAACAAAATCTTTGAACTAGAAACTGCATTACAGCCACTGCTACCTCAGGAAGCTGCGGTTTGCTGCTTGGAACACTTCATTCATGTGTTATTTTTAGGAATGTAGACATCTAAATAAAATTTTGCAGGGACACAAGGTTATCTAAGGGTGAAATTTAGTTTATCATATTCAAAGACACAAGACAAAAGGAATACAGAACAATAAGTGTTTACTGGGGCAGTCTTTTTGAAGAATGTCATAATTAGGAGAGAAAGAAAAGCTTGTCATAACTCTTTCAGTCCCGGTTGTGCTCTTAGAAATCTGCACCAAGAAGCTCAGAAGCAGTTTCAGATGAAAAGACAGTAGTTTCAACACCACATCTTTTCAAGAATGCATTTCTTCCGCATAAATACCTGGTTGACAACAAGAAATGTCTCGGTTGGTAATGAGAAGGCTGAACTGCTCTTCTGGGTTCATTCAGCTGACTGTGATCAAGCTGGTAACTCCCTTTTCCTTTTTATTTAAAAATGAATGTGATCTTTCTCATAGTTTTGTTCCTACTGATGGCACAGGTACTGCTAGAGTTTGCTGCAGGGACAAACACCTCTAGGGTCTTCAACTGGCTGTACCAGCACCAGCTTATACTTTTCCTTTCCTCATAAAGCAAAGTTCCAGACAAATGCTGTTTTACCAGGTCCTCCTGCACCCCCTGTACAACCACCTAGACTGGCATGGACCTCTGTGGAAAGGCCTGCATTCTATAATTACATGGAGAGAGGATTAGGAACATCTCAGTTAGGAAGCAAGACACTCAAGCATTTACATGTCCAATTAAATGGGTTCTGTAGCAGAGAAGCAGGTCACATTCAAATTTTTACCCCAGAGGGCCGTAAGTTTGGGGGGTCTGAGAGCACTTAGGAACATTAAGGGCATTCAGAAGGACTTTCAGCAAGTTTGCAAGGAAATCAGTGTGCAACAATTTTACAAGAGGAGGACACATATAAGTATAGACAAGAAGTTTCAAAAATTAAAATTAGTCTAACACACTCACACATTTTTTCTGTTATTCTACCTCATTTATCAGAGGAAAAAGTACCACAAGCAACCTTACCTCAGGCCAGGATGCATCTGAGATCTTTACTTCAGTTCTTTACTGTACGAGATGTGTACTAACAGCAAGAAGTAGAGATTCAGTAACAAGGAAGCCCAGGTTATAGTTCAACAAAAAAGCTTTGCATGATGCAGCTTAGGTTCTCTATCTTTATTTCTATTTGACAGTAAAATGGCAATTATGCTTGAGTAGCAAGGTGTTTAAAGCCATTCCTACTACTTTTGGTTTTTACCCACCCCTTCAGTCTTTACGCTTGCCTCTACAATCCAACTTTGGTTGTTTGGAAAGGCTGTGGGTTGTGTATTTAGACTCTGTACTAAACCAGTGGGACATTTACGCACATTCAGCTGATTCAGTCATTTAAATCATAGGAATTTTATATACTTTAGGGATTGCCTTTCTGCTGTTTGCAACTGTGCCATTCCCACCCCCATCAATCCCACTGTGTACAGGACGTCACACCCCTTTTCCATCAAGGGGATGTTACGCCTGTGTGTCTGTGTGCGTGCGTCTGTATCCAATGCTAAACCACTTCCTCAGGCTTGAAGGAAAGGCTCCCAAAGAAGGTGGTGTACAGAGGAGAGAGCGTAGAACAAAATTCTCATGGAAAAGGGAAGATAAAATAAACACCAAGGTAAAGCCAGCAAAGGAGTTTGTTAATACTCTTTTTAAAAAATGCTGGCTGACTGCAGGGCCTACCTATCCCAGTGCAGATGCAGAATTGACAACTGATTATTGAATTAATTCTGTGTACTATGAAAGTCCAATCAGTGCTTTAAGAGGTCTTTCAAATTGCATGCTCTTTAACAGTTTGCAGTTCCATGCTCACCTCCTATATGTCAGCTGCCAGTTCTGCATGCTGCTGGAACAAACTAGCTAGTAGGATCCATCTGGAAGTTAACAAGCTGGATCTGGCTCAGTGCCTTTTCCCTGGAGGAGGCAAACCAGCCAGCACAGCCCAGTCAGATGCCTCTCACACAGCTGGGCTGGGAGCATCTGCCACCCCACAACGTCACAGCCTTGGAGAAACGTGAGCACTGCAGTTTTTTCAAGTGTAGAAGAAAGAGGAGTGAGCAGAACTACAAGCTGCTGTTTATCAGAGGGCCAAAGTAGACAGAAGTGGAAGAGGTTGGCATCCAACACAAGGCTGCTCTGAGCTCCTGCTGCTGTATCCCAAGAATAAACTCAAAACTGACATCTAGTTCATATACCCAGTAAAACCCAGACCACCTTAGGCTAAACAAAAACCTAGCCATCAGATCTCAGTTTACCTGTAAAATCCTCAAAATGGAAGATGCAGAAAAAAGCTCTTTGGAACCAGATCAGAAAGCCTGAAACTATTAACTGCAAATATGAATCCTCAAACTATTCCTCTTGCTTAGCAGTAATGAATGGATAGATCACACTTCAGCATGGCTCAGAGAAATCTTGGAGGTTTTTCATCCTGTTGGACAAGATTCCCACAGTGGCATTCAGTGGAAAGGCAAGGAGTCGCCTGGCTCTCCCAGGTACAGAAAGTGTTACTGGGCAACCTCTCTGTCCATTCATCAGCTTTTCACCAAAGGCTTCTGCAGCTCAGCAGATCTCCCCCCAAATGCCCTTTCTGCACAAACTGTTCCCCCAACAGAAATTAACAGGATATGGTGAAGTGGTATTTACAACAGGAAAAATGAAGTTAGATATTCTGAAAACCTCTGAAAAGGTCACTTTTGATAAAGAGGATTGATCAACCAGTTGACTCGTCTTTTTATAATCGATCTCCACCTGCTGGTAGGTATGTTTTCACACTGCAGTACAAGACAGTGTAAGGAAAAGTACTTGACCTTAGAGACAGCAATTAATACAAATTTCAGGAAACAATGCCTGAAAAGGAAAGTTGTACATACACACACACACACACACTCAATCTCTCAATCTCTGTAGCTGAACAAGTCCACTATTTGCTAACAGAGAAAAGGGGGAGACCACAACTCAGTATGACTAAAGAGAAAGAAAGGCAGATGACAGCCCAAACTGACATGGACTCCTACTGCAATAGCCCAAATTGTTTCATTCTCAAATAGAGATGATGATTAACTAAAATTGCATTTGTTAAAACAAGCAGAGAGTTAAAGATATTATTTTAGCTACAAAGTAGTTTGGAGAGTCTAAAAGCAGTTATTATATCCGTTTAGTCTTTGAACTGTTTAAATTAAGGATTAGTCTCATCTCCTTCTGGCTGCTGCTCTTTCAGCCACATGCAATCTCAAAATATCATGTATCAAAACAAACAAATAAAAACATATCCAAAAGTGAAAAAGCTCATCCAAATTTTATGAAGTGTCTTTGGCAACATTAGGCCCAAATTCATGAGAGAACAGACTGGGTATTGATAACTGATACATAAACTTCTGACTGTATCCAGAAAGTGCACAAATGTAAGATCCTAGCATACAGCTGGATAAGAAAAAAGAAGTTAAATGTTTCTAAACCACAAAATAACATCTGCTTACATATGTGGTGCAGTTTTAAGTACGTTCCTGTGAGATCTGCCATCTTTACATACTTACTATGCAGAGCATTTTCACACTCAGAAACTGTGAAGAAGGCACCATTGTGGAGAGACAAGGATGACTGCAGCTCAGTTCCACTTGTAATGAGAGGAATTCATTGCCAGCTTAATCCACCTTGCTAAGCAATTTTATGAAAACAGTTCTACCACAGTCAAAATGAGAAGTGTACTGACAGTCTTTATTTCCAGTGGTCTTGAAACCAGCCTTGTTTTACTAGATATTTAAAACCAGTTATGTGTGTACACATTTGAATGTGTTTGGAAATAGGGGTAAAGAAAGTATCTTTCAAAGCAAAATGATAGGGGTGATTAGACAGTATATACATTTGGGACAATCAAGCAAGCAAGCCATGTCCCAGAGATTCTTTCATTTGACATCAAATAGCAGGTACTTGTTGCCTCCTTGACAAGTGAAATGGTACAGCTGAATACCCTACTAACCCTTCCCTAGCTGCGCTAACAGTTACTAACAATTACTAACAGTAATAATAGGCATTAGAAGAAATAATTAACCTAATGAGGCGTAAGCAGTTGCAAGACATGCCACTCTAAGATGTGCATGTGCACACAAGTTAAATATTTTCCCCTGCATGTGACCAGTAACTTTACCATGAGAAAAATTACACACTCAGTTATAAGGAATCAGAGTATAAAATGGGAATTCTCAGTTTTCCACTTATTTAAGACACAAATATCACTGGAAACCCCTATTTTTTGCAATAAGGATGGGAAAAAAACCCTAAAACTCAAGAAACTGCATTCAAATTCCTCATAGAAATAAAAATTAATTTGCTGAATGTATTTTCAATAAATGCTTCAAACCCGTGAAACATGAGTCAGACCAATTTTTAAAGCACTTTTAGAAAGCACTTCACAAACATCCTTGGATCAGCACTGGAGATACAAAACCCACCCACAAGGTCAGCTGTAGAGGACCAAGATCAAGAAATGCAGGGGCCACACAGAAGCACTTGCATACACAGACAAAACAAATAGAATACATATAAGATTTCAACACATTTTCAAGTCTTTTTAGAGTTGGCAGAAAAATACATGTTCCCTTGAGCCCCACTGAAACTATAAACTTCACCCAGATTTCAGCTTTGAGAGTCTGTTGAAATGATTGTGTTTTCCATAGTGTATTTTCTGTTGACTACAAATGTTGGAAAAAAATACATATACTCTTTCCTTTCTATTTTTTTTGATTTTCCTCTTTGCTGCCCAGCTCAGTAATTGAACATATGGGACTATACAAAGAACAAACTACAGCACACTGTGGAAAACTCTAAAACAAACACATCACTGCAATATAAGTATTAGAGATAAAGAACAGTAACTATAACGCAAACAAAAAAAGAGGAATTAAACAGAAGGCAGAAGCCAGTCAAGCACCAATGCCAAAAGAAAAATATTTAAGAGTCAAACCACTGTCCCACCCACCTATCAAAACAAAGCCCAGGGTAGGAACTATGGAGAGCCAGACAGGAACTAGAGAAATACAATAATTTATTTACACATACTGAATACTATGGAGAGATTAATACTGCTGTGCAAGTGAACAAACCAAGTTTAGAAGTTGGCAGAACATCCTAACATCTTTCTAGGCAATCCTGAAATTCAACATACCATGGCAAGATGCTCCACAAACACTTGCTGAATAATTTTAAAATTTTAAATTGCTTTAACAGAATTGGAGACAAACAGATTTCTCTATTTGGTAAGTATTGACAGTTGTGAGAAAAAGTATGTCACCCACAGGAACTGTTATATTTGTGCACTTGAAGGTTTGCAGGTTGCATTGATTCCAATCTACTTTTGTGAAGTCAAGGTTTGTAAAACATAGGAATGGAGAAGAGGAAAGGACCTGTGCAGGTTGTACATTGTAAAATACATGTTTAAATTTCATCTCAAAATTGGTTTTCTACTACAATCCCTTCTGTTATCATAATGGAATGATACTTTAAAAAAAAAAAAAAAAAAAATCACTGAAATTTCAGTCTTCAGAGTCTATCAGAACTTCCCAGTCCAGAGCACAGCTGTGGGGATTCTGAGATCTGCACAAGGGTATTTGTTTTCACAAATTCACAATGTTGTTTTGCTCAACTACATTAAAACAAATTTTCAGCTTTACTAAAGTTTGTAACATGATTTAATTTCCAGCACAGAGATCTTTGATCACTCTCAAGTCATAAACAAGTATGCCCTAGTAACAAGCTACAATATTTAGTGACCTAGGGGTGGAATTCCCCTCACCTAACTTAAAACCTTAAGGATTTACTCCTAGGTCAGCCCTTTAGGATAAAACAAGTTACCCTTGGAGATGTTCATCATATTCCACTGTTTACAGAAGAACCTAAAAGGTAAGTGGGCTGAACATCCCTGCTGAGCCGCCCATTTTGTTTCATCAACTAATGGCTAGGTCAGACTGAATCTAACCTTCAGATGGCTACAACTAAGAGAAACTGGTCCCTCTCTAAACTTTAATCTATGAAAAGGTTGTATTTTGTTTGTTGTAATGCAAGGGTGGCACACATCTGGGTTAGGCGGAGAGATGCTTGCCAGTAGTACCTGTTTATTGGGTGGCAGCTCCCAAAATACCTCATTTATCTAAATATCTAACTGAAAGAATTGAAAAGCTGCAGTAGAATATGGATTATTTTGCCTATTATTTCTTGAGAGGTTTGAAATTATCTTTTTGCTATACATTCGGCTGGGAACTATGATCACTCAATGCACATGAGTTCATACCGTCTCCCTGAAGTTGCCTTTAAAACCCCTTTTATCGCAGTTTATTAATCACATTTAAAACTCCTTAACCATGTAAGAAAATTACTTTGGGCTTAAATTTCAGTACAATTACCTTCCAGTGGTTGAATTTCCAGCTTTGAGATTTAAGGGGATTTTCTAGGGTTTAATGCTTTTTTTGTACATATGTGCCTTTAGCATTACTGTACTGTTACGTTATAGGAAATGAGGCACTTGTACTTAGAGAACACCAGATTCTTGTTAAATTCAATCAGCAGACAAACAACTGTGTCTTTGTCACAGAAGCCCAAGTTCAAATGCATAGGGATCAGATAATGAAGAAAAAAATAATCTTGTATGACACAATATGCTTTCACTTTATTTAAGAAGTGAATGCACAAGTATCTAAATCAGATGCTCTGGAACCAAAGCAGTTTAAATGAGTGTATTTTAAAGCCTAAAATATGTCTAAGCAGTTGGATGTTATAACAGCATATACCACATTAAAATTAAGTTAAAATCAGACTCTTTCTGAAGTCTTAAATATAAAAGAGAACAAAACAAAACAAATCAGAAATAAATGGCCCTAAGCTCCAAAAATACTTTTAAAATTTAGGGGAAGAGGGGTTAAAAGAATCAGAATTCATTTTCAGAAACAAATTACCATCTCAACATCCTTGTCTTTTATGTTCTGAATATGTAACAGGAAGTGGGAATTGTCAGAGGTACGTATAACTATGTCTAAATTATAGCTATAAAGCCAGCTAGACTAATTGTGAGAGAACTTCTAGTTAGAACCTACTCAGATTACATGCAGATAATAAAAAGAATTAAGCTAGGAAGCTGAAGGGGTTTTTTGCCCAAGTTATTTAAACATGAATCCAATTACTGAAGTTTCATGGAGCAGCTGTGTCACTCCATTCAGTTTCCCCCAAAAAAAAGATGATATAGCTGTATTGCAGGGCTGAAAGATCCTGAATTAATATGGGCAAAAGAAATCCCTTCTATAACATTATTCTGCTTTGGGAGGGGGTGTGGAAGAATCCCTTTTAACATAATAAAAATGATTGTGATATAATGAATAATTATTATGGGATTTTATAGCTGGAAGGCATGGTAGTTATTTCAAAGCCATTTGTAACCAACAGCCTTATAAAAAGCTAGAATGTATTACATATGTGCAGAAGGTAACTGCAAGCATGTATTAAATCTCAGCATCAGAAATAACGAACAGCAGTTTGTTGCTACAGTAACTACCTCTTGATGAAAAACAGTGAGCTGATGAGTAACTAAATGAATTAACAATCAGCCCTTTTGGAAAGGAGAAATTTTGACATATAAATGAACTTCAATGAGATGAGAGCTCTCCTTTCCTTTTCTGACAGTTATATCATTCCTTTCCAGCAGCAATCTGATTGAAACGTAGAACCTCCAAGAGGTGGTATTGACAACACTTATGATGCAGAAGAATGGGATCCAAAATACCCAGGTCCTGGATTCCTATGATAAATAAAAGGCAAACAATAGGATTTCTTTCTTCTCTTCTTGGGGAGAAAAAAAAAAAAAATCTGTAAAGGAAAAGTAGATGAAGCAGTGGCCAGGTTTGCAGTCAGTTTGTGTAACAGCCTTGAAATGCATAAACTACTTTACAGACTATGAAGAACTTTTCATTTTTCTTGCTTTATAGAAATATCAGCAATTCCAATTTGGTTTACTTCACTATCACAAGACAACACTGATAACCCTCAAGAAGATGGCCCATATACCTTTTCTGTCTCTCCAGCCATTAAAAATAGCTTCCCACTGCTGTTACTCTCATATAGCAAAGAACATTTAGTTTGGTAAGTAATATCCCTGCCTTGATCTGAACCTGTGAGCTTTTTCATCTTATTTTGCCCACTTCATTTTGCTGAGGAGGAAGAGCAGGAGAGTGGCTGTACAGGCATCTGACACCCAGACAAGTTCAGTCCACCATGCTTAGACACACGCAACAACCCTGAGATGAAGTGCGAATATCCATGTGGACCATGGAAGAGGGCGATGCATCCGAACACGGGTTGGTTCCTTTGAACAGAAGAGCTAAATGCTCTGAATATTACTTAGGAGGGCGGGTCACCTATATGTAGTAAAAACAGCTCAGTCTACTATTTTTAAAAAAGCTAAATAATTCATGGAATTAATAATTCAATATGAAAAAAATTTTGAATGAAAGCAACAAAAAGGTTGAAATTTATTAGCGTTCCCAAAAAGTCTTGGAAAAGACAACATTTATATCAATTTTTAATATTTTTTTTTCATTTTGACACCTAGAGAGATCATGGTAAGAACTTGAACAGTATGCAGTAATCACCCTGTATGTGCTCACTTATAAACACACACATTTACACACGCATTCCTGAAAAGCACAAGTCATTTTAAGACATAGAATTTAAAACTAGAAGACTAAATTCCTGTCCATGCCCTTTTAATAGAGCCGTGGCCTTTGCTTTCTACCAAAACGTGCTTGTCTCACTTATGCAAATGTAGAGAATCCCCACCTCAGGTTCCATTGGTAGTTTCTGTCCCCACTCTTGGCGATGTGTTGGTGCCACTGGGCAGTTTGGATCCACAGAGCAGCAGACCCAGTTAGGTGTGAATCGGGAAACAGCATATTCTGACGTGTTGTGGGTATGCACATTCCTCACCAGCCTGTGCCTGAGGGGTAGAAGTGAAGGAGGCATTGCTACAGTTTTTAACATGCTCCTCACAGGAATTTTGATGGAGAATCCAGTGATCTGATATTCAATATGAAGTGAGCAGCTAAGCCAGGCAGCACACATGTACAGTCACTGGTTTGAAAATACTCCCAAGCTATTTTTTTTTTTTTGGGGGGAAAGGAGGGCAGAGAATGGTGGGGGGAAGGAGATGCAGGCAATCAGACCACTTAAGTAGTGTGGCCCTAGGCTAGCTACCCATTAGTACCTAAACTATTTATAACTTAAAAGTTATAAATAGAGCTGGTTTATTTAAGTGTTTAGACATGAAACAACTTTTAAGAAGTAGTTATTAACATTTCTGTAAAAAAAATTATCACTGACCCAGGAAGACTGCATTCTACATTCATGTTTTGCTCCATATATCCATGCCTTTAGTCTTTATTCTGAAAGATCATAAACTAAAGTATGCATTGAAACAATTGTTTCAAAATGCAAATGACATACTTGCAAAATTATTTTTTCCTCAAGAGCAAGGATGATGCATTTCAGTTTCTAGGAATTTAAAGGGATAATGCAACCAACACTGATGTCTCCTCATTGTAATAATATAAGCTATATTACAGTTAGCGTGAATCCATTAATGAATTAATCTTTGTCAGAAGAGTGTCTATAAAGAAGCTTCTTAAAAGACCCCAAGGACATTATAGCAGTGATGGTTTACCATTATGTGGTATAACAAAGTTTTACTTAACCCGTTCTAAAAGCAGACATATGGAGTCCATTAAACCCTTCTCTTTTTTGTGGTGTAATTCTGAATGGTCGTATTATGCTACTTATTTAAAATATGGATTGTAACTTCCACCACCAATTAATAAGAGTTCTACAAAGTGCATGCAATTTATAAGATGCACAAACGTTTTCATCAGCACCTAAAACTTAAACACTGTTGAGAACTGTATTTCAGTTAACTGCAGAAAATAAAAGATTAATATGACAACATCCAAATAACTTTGACACTAATTAAGTCAGAGACACACAATTTAGCTGCTGTTAAAGTCAATGAAGAAATGCTTCTCCTGTAAATCCCCCGATATTTAGAATAGTTTGTCTTTTTTTTTTTTATGTACATACATTGTTACACTCTGTCACACATGCATAATCATGCTCTACCACAATATTCCCAAGTAAGAAATTTCCATTTAATTCTATAAATAAATATTTTAAATGAAAGAGTCCCACATATGAAACCAATCAACTCAGCTGATTTCCCTTCCATAATAAAAACTCCCTTCTTCACAGTTCCTTCCATTTGATGCTACATTCTGCTCTCTTACACCAACATCTTTTCCCACCTTCAATTCCCTATTTATGGTCTTTAGAACTTCCTGATCAAATTAGTTAGGCCTTAATCTTACATGTGGTTGCTGAATTCAGTGGAGTTCAATGCAAACCTACAAAATACCTTGCACTATACCTTACTTCAAGGTAAGGGCTATGATAAAAGAACCAAAGAGGCAAGGACCAGATTGCACAATCAAAATTCAAGGGACCCCATTCTTGCAATGCATCCTACCCAAAGCAGTATCCCAGAAGATGCTGGCAGTTAATACATATCAGCATCTGTTAAAAATTACAAATACAGCTGATGCTAGACTTAGGTAAATGTAAGATCCCTAGTTAAATGTTTAATCAAGTAGATACTATCACCTGCAACTTTACAGTGACACTATTGCAGCTTTTCCCCTCCTGTTTAGGCCTCACTGGCTTATCCTGAATGTGAAAGAGAATGATCCTCTCCATGTGAACCCAATCCTTTCCTTTGAAAACTAGCTCTTAACACTGTATCTCCTTTCTCTAGTTATAAAACATTGAATACTTCATACAGCAATCATATAACCAAGAATTAACAATCAAATATAACACATAGCAAATATTCTCAGATGAGTCACTGTACTCTTTACGTTCTTGATCTGTTGGCTTCTCTGCTGAGTAATCATCAGCTAATTATTGCGTTAACTATGGAGCACCAAAATACTTACATCTGCTCAAACACAACCATTAAGGAAAAAAGTAAAAAGATTTCTCATTTCATACTTGAGTGAAAATGAAAATGCACATAATGATGATTTTCAAGAGATCTCATTATGACTTTTCTTCAGCTATTCCCAATTTTTCATATAAAAATGTCCTTTATGTTTTCTTTATGAGGACCGCACAGCTCTATTAAATAATGCCATACCCCTAAATTCAGGGTATGTCTTGTAATACATTTGAGCAGATTTGGGTTCCTCAGTTCAATATCTGGAGAATTCCAATAGATCAAGTAATGTTACAAAAACAGAAGCAATCCTACAGAATATAGGGTGCAATTTTTGCATTGCTTTTGCATCCCACACATATAAAGTGAGCAAGAGGTAATATCAGATGCTACTGTAGACATTTACTGTCTTTTAACCAATATGAAAGTCAACCCAGTGAACAAGACAGAGTTGCCCACCCTACAACACCTTGGGATTCATGTTTCATGGCAAGGACCTCTGTATCCAGGAATATTTCTGGAGCATCCTCCACTGCATCAGTGAGCTGTTAAAATCATCATTGCATCAACACAGAAATGGATCTCTCCCCACTGACAGTAGTTCAAATAGCAGAGGTACTTGCCAAAAAAACGACTGGCTTTTGTTCAAAGAAAACAATGCAACATGGACAACAGGCAGTCAAGTTATGATGCAACAGCACCTATTAAAAGTAGCAGAAAAAAGTACAAAGAAAACTAAGCAACTTTTTCTGAGTGATCTCATCTTTTTTTTTTTAAGGAACTCTAAGAGGAACGCCTACTACTGTTACAGCTACAGGTACCTCTGCTAGTGAATATTCAGTTTCCAATTATTTGTTATAACACAGCTGAGAGCAATTAGACAGTTTACATAGGACCGCTAGGAGCCCAGTGCACATTATGTGGACCATCAGGTCCTGCAGCCTAAACACAATTCTCGATTTAATGGATAAATGAATTTTGCTAAACCACTTCAAATACAGGAATGTTTTCTGAATCTGTGTGCAGGCTGTTAATATATTTCCATGAAGTCTCATTCCAAAGAGATCATAGCACACTTCGTCAGATCCAATAAAAACTGTACCCCAAAACCCCATACCAATGAATTTGGTACTGTTTTCTATGGCTGCTTGTAAGCTTCTAGACTGACATTCTGTTTGACAATTAATTTTTCTTTTTACTAAATGATACTTTCTATGATAGTTGTTTGCTTTTCATGAAAAAGGACTTTTTTCCCTATTTCTCTGCCTAACCTCAACCACTAATAGAAAACACTTTTTTGTTTTTCTCCACCAACTACACTGATTCCCTCACTCTTTTTCCACATTTGCATCTCCGTGCTGTGGAAGCACAAGATCTGAGTCCTAAAGGAAAGGTCTGAGGCTTAAGAAAGGGGCAACATAAGGCTACAGATTCTCTTTCACTGCATCTTCCTGCTCAACTGCCAGCGCCGTGGAACTTGACTTATTCTTACAAACGTCATTATTGAAGACCTGAAATTTCGGCTATGTTGTCTTGTAGAAGGAAGAAAATAACATGGCAGAACACTAATACAACACCCAAATTTTGCTGTGTTGTTAAATCAGTAATTAACTAATCATTAATTAGGTGATCTCAAAGAATGTCTCCATTTATAAAGGGACTGTCCTTTCACTAATGCAAATGTAATAAAAATCTGTCTAACTTGGAAGCCAATACACAGAAATATCTTCAGGACAAACTCCATAAAACAGAAAGGGAAACTTTACCAAAAAAAATGTGATGGCTTTCAATATAAACACTATGAAACTCTGTAGCACACAGTGGGTCTGAAGTACACCAGCTGAAAGAACTTATTTCATGACAATACATCCATTTATGTATGGACTTGAAACACTTTTGAAACATCACAAATTGTTGCTGTGAGCAGTTGTGTGAGCAGGCGGTCCAGTCCCGGGCACCCGGCAGAGGGACACAAACGGGGCCTTGGCAAGGAGCTTACGGCTTCTGCCGTGCTGGTGTGGAGGCAGTGGATGGGCTGAGTCCTGCTGGGATCCCTCCTGTGTCCCAGTGTGGAGGCAATGGATGGAATGAGTCCCTCCAGGATCCCTCCTGTGCCCGCTGGCTGTGGGGCCCGTCAGGTTCCACGCTGTGGGGCTGGGTGAAGGTGTCAGTGGGACACATGAGCAGGTGCCCAGGGACATTCTGCGACCTGTGGCAGGTCCAGCTTAACAGAGTGGGATTTCTGCAGAGGTGAATGTCTCCTGAAAGCATTACAGAGGAGCTGGGAGGTGTGAGTCCGGCTCCCTCCACTTTGTGAGCTGTGTGTGAGCTTGACTTGATTTAATCTGGTAAAGAGGATCTGAAAAGGGGTCTAAGCTGTCCTTGGCCCCGAGTGAAAAGGTTGTTAAGTGCTGGTCCATGCCGGCCATGGTTCCGAGCCCTCAGATGAGGTGCAGTCGGGAGGCTGGGGAGCCGCTGGACAATGTCTTACACAGGGAATTCCAAGCAAGTGCAGCACTGTGTTTCTGAATAACAACAGAAATGGAAGAATCGCTAATATTGATGAAAACTTGCCTGTTTCTTGTAGCCAAAGTAAGGAAGTATTGGTACTGGCTGCCTAGGGAAGCGTGTGAGTCACTGTTCCTCTAGGTGTTTAAAAGACTGAGGATGTGGCACTTAGGGACATGGTTTAGTGGTGGACGTGGCAGTGCTGGGTTAAGAATTCAACTCATTGATCCTAGAAGTCTCTTCCAAGATGAATTACTTTATGATTCTGATATTATGAGGACTCTTGATCAGTATTTTGCCCTTCACAAATTTCAAGCAGAAGTCTAGCATCTTGACAATCCAAGAAGAAAACGTTGCACAGGAAAATTAAAACTGTACTCAAAAGGCCTTCAAGTTTCCTCTCCATAAGCATGTTCCTGACAAATAAGATGCATAGGCTACTCCATAGGGCACACATTCCAGTTTGGAGATCAGTGTTTAGAGATCCACTTTCCCCACTAAACAACTAATTTATTGATCATTATCATCATTTCTTGTAGCAGGTGCTATGGTATCAATAGGAATTTATTCTTTCCCACCTTCTATGTGATCTGTGCACCTCAGATTAAATCTGAGAAGGAAAATCAGTCTTAAATTAAAAGAACATGGTCAAATTAGAAGAGCTTGGATTTACTACTTCATTGACTAGAATTACTTTTCATTATTACTCCCAATGTGAAAATGTAGCCACTCTGATAATTCAGGAGTCTTTTTCCTCTGTCAGACTTAGTGAAGAACTCTTAACATATTCTTTAAATTGTCTTGCTTCCTGATTCAATGAAGAACACTGAGCTGAAGGTAATAAAGGTACTGGCCCTATCTACTTAATCTATGTCCAGCAAGATGTGCCAGGCATCAACATAAAATGTCAGACAGTTGAAATTTCTTAAGGCTTTTGCTTTAACCCCAACATAAACCAATTGCAGATGAGCCTTGTCAACAATCTGCTAGTTCCTTAGTACACTCCAACTATCATGTTCTAGACTGCACACTATATATCTGGTTGGCATTAAAGTGCATAATGAAGAACATATTTACATCCTGTATTTTTCCAATTTTAATCACTATATAGCAGGATTAATGGGCTTAAAGTTCATGTCAGGAGCCAAATTGTTCTAATAAAATATGAAGCATTTATCTACTGAGAGGCTGGAAGAAGCAAAGTTTGTTTATTGCCAAATCTGAAACAATGCTAACTAGAGCATGTGTTACTTAATCTCATTCATGCCCATAAGATTTTACATGCTAAGACTAAGCTGAGTTAATAAAATTCAGAAACTTGAAGGCAATCCCATTCTTTTATTTTTATTGAGCACTAGTAATAAGCTTGGCTCTGTACTAGAAACAGCCTGTTTTCCAGCTCACTTCAGCTACATCTAAGGTACCTAAGGCTTCATTAGTAACATATATATGGCTTGAAAACTACTGGGCAAGAAAACAGTCCTACCAGAGGCCAGGAGAAGCACTGGATAAGCAAAGAGTCTTCACAAACATATCCAATTATCACAGGATTTCACCTGGCACTTGTAAACTCAAGTCAGCAGAAGATGAGCCATTCATTTCAAAGGACCAGAATTCTTCCTGTATCTTTGCCCTAAAGAACTTACAGAGTAGTTTATGCAAATAGAAATACTCTGTTCTAAAGTCCAAGCATGAGATTTTGACCATCATGTTGCTGTTCAGGAAGAAAGATTCCAAAGAACTTGTCAGATAAAGGCACTAAAAGAAGAAAATATGTAAATCTAAGGAATGGCTCTTCCAAGTAATAAAGATCCAAACAAAACAAAAAAAAAAAAAAACACCTCTAGCAGAATGCAAGCAAACCAGAACACTAGATAACATAACTGAATTTATTTCTAAGTTGTGCCAAGTCTTCACCATGGTAGCACTGCTACAAGTCTATGCCAGGAGCAAATATGTAGTCCCATTTCCCAGAAGAAAGGTGGATACAGGAGGTGGATTTAGCATAATCACTGAAAAAAACATAATTCATAGCACTCTTTAAAAACTCAAAATACTAAATTTTAAAATATTTCCAAACTTCCTACAAAGCTATCTTACAAAAAAAAAAAAAAAACTGAGCCAATAAAACTATTTTCAATAAGAAGAGGTTTTTTGGAGGTTGAGGGACAAGAAGATAGTACTTCAAATAAATATGGAAGTTTCAGCAGTAAACCTAGAGAAAATCCTGGGTTTTCAGGCAAGACAAAAGAGCCTTAGAAAAACAGTAGAGAAAGAATAAATGTTAAAAACACTGCCATAGCTGCACATGACTGAGAGGAGGAGGAGCAAAACAATTTAACTAGAAATGGGGATGTCAGAAGAGTGGAATAGATGTCTTTAAACATAGTGGAAAAACTCTGGATTGAAGAATTAGAACTCAGCAAATATTAATGTATCTAATTTACAGAAAGATACATGAAAAAAGACAACCCAAACTGACTCTCTTCTTACTATACAAAGCTACACTTAGCTGCAGGACATCACCTTAATTCAATCCAACATCACTGTACTTTATATCCTGCATGTACTCGCCACATTCAAAACATATACCAAATCTTCTGTCATCCTCCCTGTTGTCAACCCCAGGCATCAGTTTGAGACTTCAAACAAACATAGTGGACCAGACATAGAAATCTTGAACTAGAACAGATGGAGCATATTTGCTTTTCAGAGACATATAGCTTTATCTCCACATCTTGCAGGAATACCATTAAAAATGAAATTAAATGTAGTAGCTTCTGTATTTCAGATACACTTAAATCACAGCAGGCTGGGCCTCATTCTGAAAGAATAATGCTTAATGACTACAGGGCTTTTTCAAATGAGAATTCCCTTATAAAAAAGGCAAAATATAAAGATGTGTTGAATTTACCTGTGCACTCAGGGTGCTTAGCATTCAGTACATTTCAAACAGAAATTAAAACTAGTATTTGGCAAGGGAATATTGAGGGGTTTTTTTGTTAATACTGTGGAAATGCAAATGTAGTCTTAATAACAGATAGGTCATAAGTTTCTAAAAAACTAAAAGCTACTTGGTTCACATTACACGGATTATATTTGCAATATGAATAAGAGACTGTAGAATTAAAGGAAAGAGTGGAAGCCCTGAGGAGGTAAAGACAAACATGCTATATACTTTTAAAATATTCTTAATATAAGAAATATACATTTTTTTAATTTTGAGAATGACTTACATTTTTTAAGCTATGTTTCCATTCTCAGATAAGTTAAGTTAATTTAATAAGGTGTTCAGCTAGTAACTAACTGCAGGCCTCTTTGAAACACTTTAGTTTCACAACCCAGTTCTAAGGGTTCTCAAGCTTCACCATTTTCAAAATCTGATAATATAATTACCTTATTTTGGAATGAAATAAAACATAATCTGGGCTTTTTATAGATATATAAATTGTTCTTACAACAATTAAGTCAGCCTACTGCAAATACCTACCTGCACATGAAGAGCTCCACCCTTTCCATCTGAAACTTGCTAAGATGTCAAGATAAAACCACATTTAAATACTTTCAGACAGGTATCTAGTAATGAAAACAAGGCAGTAATTCCTGCCCCCTTCAGAGCAGTGATACAGAGTAAAATAGCTTTTGCTATTTCATCTCTGATAGATGTGAGAATGCAGAAGGCTTCAATCAGACAGAGCCACCACTTTCTAAAGCTCTTACATCATTGCCACAAATTCAGTGTTCTACATGCTGGTCTGTGCTCAGTTCATAAACCTGGAAGCAGGAAATTTATTTGCTTGTTATCCTTCATAATAAAATATACATGCCAAGAGATTAGCACTTTAGGAGATCTTAACCAGGCAAATCTCTGATATAATTTAAACTGCGGAGTGATAAAACACTACTCTCCACAGCAGAGGAACTGAGGGACAGAAGGAAAAGACAGACTTCTTGCAATGCCTGCTTAAGCTCGTCAACATTTATTTAAAAAAAAAAAAAAAAAAAAAACCAAAAAAAAAAGAAAAAGAAACAGAAAAAAAAAAAAACCCACACCAACTCTTTGTAGACACACATGCAGAAATCCATTATGTGGTGGTGGGGTAGAAGAATCTGGTTTTAAACATACTGACCAGCTCTGTTGGTAAGAGAACCAGGCACCTTGGATTCAAATTTCATGCTCTCACCACTAAACCACAATCCCCGCAGAGCATTTAAGTAAAGCTGTAAAATGGAACATCAAACAGTAAAGGCAAAGCTCTAGGATGTACTTGAATGCCATCAAGAGCATTCAACTAATCAGATTTCTTCTAGCTAAACATGCATAAACAGAAGAGAAATTATTCCACACAGTAGAATATCATGGGGATCTCTACATGGTTACTACAAGGAAAGGAGATACTGTTTCTGTAACAAACACAATGAATAGCAAAATCAAGAAACAAATAAACACAATAACAAGCAGTGATGAAACACAATTCAACCACATTTGTGGCTAAAAAAATGGTTAAGGCTTAGTCACAATTTCATAACTTAGGTATGTCATGTAAATGCAAGAGAATAACTCTAAATATTTCTGACATTAAATCATTTCAATATAAGTCTCTTGAGAGACATGCTATTCCTCCACAGCTCTGATTTCATTGTGTGCTTTTTCTCATTACATATCTGCCAGACTTAACTGTGACTTGAGGTATTTTTAAGAAAGATGAAGTCCAGAATGGCACACACTATGCTGAACCTCACAAAAATCCAGAATCAATTACCATCTTCTGTAGAAAAAGAAACTTTACAGCGAAAATTTTACATGGAAATCGACATACTGAGCGAAAGCACTGCTCACTCCAGCAGCAGCCAATAATGGCTTTAGAGAAAGGTATCAGAACCCTCTTGTTGGTAAAGACAAATTCATCTCCAAAATATGAGTATTCTCAGCCTGTGATACTCAAGTCTAAACCCAGAAGCATGAGATGAAGTAGTTCCTCTGAAAAAAACCTTATAATCTTAATAACAACATTTATATTTTATTATTGCTATATAAAAGCATTACCTCCTTTACCATTCAATGGTCAAACCTTGGATTTAGCAGGAATTTAGCAGCCTGCTGTGGTGAATATCTATCTAGTCGCACGACGTTGGCACAATCAATCGTTCACTCATTTCATTGTCTTCAGTCCCTATCCCAATTCCATAGCAAGCTTGAGTAAAAAAAAATCACTTGAGACTTGTTTTTTCAAAGATATTAAGCATCCCCAATTGTCATTCTCTTTTACTTTATTTTGTAACCCTAGGACTCTATTTTTACACCTAAAAGAGATATCCATCACTTCAGAGATGTGCACGGGAAAGCATCCTGAGCACTCCAACACACTCACAGAACAGAAGAACACATGATTTTCAAAGGCATGACCACAGTAGTCATGTTATCAAGAATAAGGCCGCTGGATTTGCTAATCCTACATAATCAGAAAACAAATACCATGGTGGATGAAGTACCATTGCTACTAACCACTCCACTGGGTCTTCTGGAATTTCTCCTGGAATCTGAAGTGTCAGCGCATGCATTTTTTTTTTTTAAGCTGGCCATATCTACCAACGTGAACTACATGTGTAGCTGTTTATCAGCTAGAGTGCATACACTGAGCTCCCAGAAAGGACAAATGCAACAGAAGGTAGATGACAAAAATATTGACTTTAGTAATTAGAAAAAGCCAGATGCAGCTAATAAGAAGAAGGAATGTCCAACTGGGGGGGTTTTGGTTTTATTTTTGGTTTTTTGTTTAAACTTTATTACAGCCGAGACACCAAGTACAGCCAAGAAGCCAAGTAAATGACTGGATTCTTTGACTATATGACTGCTGGTAGAAAACCGTGCACAAAAAAACTACAGCAGCTGATCTGGTAGGAACACAAGCCCTAAATGGAGGTCTTCGTTCAGGTCAAGCTTTGGCAAATTCTAATCCTTCTCAGGTGATACTACATGTATTCAACCACATCCAGTTGATCTCTTCAAATATTTTCCTTCCTCTCCTCCTTAAGCCTTCCCGAGTGTATTTAAGTAGCACAGACTAATGTTATTTTACCCAATGAACCTCATGTTACATCAGGCTCAATATGCAGTAGTTTCACTTAGTGGATGCTTGGAAAGCTATTAAGGGAAAATAATATGAAACTAAGTCTGTCTTCAAATTCAGGTTTAATAGAGTCACATTTCAACCCTTTTCCAAAAGCTGAAAAAAAAACCCACATATTGATGCTACTGTTAATGTTACAATAACTGAAATAAAAGTTGGAAGCAGCAAGACTTTTTCCAGGAGTTTGATGAAAGAATTAAAAGTAATGAAAGAGTTCTGAAATACAGCATTAGCAAAGTGAACTACTTAAAAGAGAGAAGTATCTGACTGTCAGCCTTTCTGAAGCATCTGACAGAAATATTGATGAGACAACAATATTCCAGAGCAAGCATCACTTCAGGAGTATCCAGTGTAGCTGAGACAGATTGGCACCACCCCCAAATTTGCAATAAAATGAGTGAGATCAGAGTTGGGTCTAGTATCTTTATCATTACATTCACAGCACACTCCTTCCTATTTGTACATACTTGAGAGAAAAAAAAATGGGGGAGCAAGGAAAACATACGATGCAAAATTAGCATGATATAGAACCTTATTTTTACGACAACTTCAAAGGGCTCAGATCACCCAGACAAACTTGGCTGTTTGTCATTCCTATGATTTCACCTCTTACCTTTCATTTCTGCTGTGCATCATCAGCTGTTTTTGCATAGAAGCAAGAATGTAAGAAAGGGAAGAGGTGAAGCCAGTGCTATTTCACGACTTCTGCTAGAATGAGAGTCTTGTTAAGGGAAAGTGACAGAGCTGGGAAGTCCTGCATCACTGCTAAATAACAGGAAGCTCCTCCTCTGGGTTGATTTTAGTACTCCAACAAAGTTAAGGTCATTGCAACTGCCCATGATTCAGTCACTTATCCTAAGCATTCCTAAAGGGAATGGACTCTGTTTCCTCTCCACAGCTGACTATTACTAATAAAAAAGCAGGCACAAGTCAGGTACCAAATACATTTCCAGACCACATTTCACAGAATGGCTGAGGTTGGAAGTGACTTCTGGAGGCAGAATGGGCCATTTGATCCAATCCTGTTCAGGTAGGGCCACCTAGAAGCAGTTGCCCAGGACCACATCTGGATGGCTTTTCAGTATCTCCAGGGACAGAGACTCCTCAACCTCTCTGGACATGTCCCAGTCCTCAGTCACCTTCACTTTAAAAAATGTTTCCTGATGTTCAGAGGGTACCTCCTGTGTTTCAGTTTGTGCCCATTGCTTCTGGTTCTGAGCACCACTTCAGCTACATTGTTGAGATCCCCTTTCAGGTGTGCCTCACCAGTGTTGACTAAAGGGGAAGAATCACATGCTGGTATCAATCCTTCTAATACAACCCAGAACACCATTAGCCTTCCTTGCACCAAGGGCATATTGCTGGCTCACATTCAACATAGCATCCACCATGTTCCCCAGGGCCTTTTCTGTCACGCTGCCTTCCTGCTGAGTGTCCCCCAGAGTACAGTGATGTGTGGTGTTGCTTTTTCCTAGGTGCAGGACTTTGCACTTCTTGTTGAACTTTGTGAGGTTTCCTTTGATTTCTCCAGTTTATTGAGGTCCCCTTGAATGGGGGCTATTTTCCAGAATACTTGCTGGCACAAGATGCAAATAACAAGACATTTTTAGGAGAACAAAATCCTCTTCTTGTACACAAAGCTGAGCAAAACTAGATTTCCTTTGACACAATACACAAGTCTCTGTATTGGATTGCTGAGACCATGCAAGAGACAGATGGAACATGTGCAGAACAAATACAGGCAGATAACTGAAAAATTGTTGGCTTTCTTGCTCAAACAGATACAGATGAGGCTGGACTCTAATTTGAAATGGAGGGAATACTTTTTTTTTTTTGTGCAGGTACATGCCCTCAACACAGAGGTGCTACATAATCCAGTAAACATGGACAAATCTGAGAAAAAAAAGAAAAAAAAACACAAACAAAACAGAGTAAACTTGAATCAAATAAGCTTTATAGCAAAAAAAAAAAAACAAAACCAAACCTTTAAAACCTAAAAAAAAAAAAACACCACCAAAAAAAACACCCAATGTTGGGTATTCTCATTTTATTTCCCGACTACAGCTAAAAGCATTTCCTAAAACTCAATTCCCAAAAAACTTTGAAGGTCCAAGGCAGTAGATGAAATTCAGCAAATCCTGAGACTGAACAAAAGAGTTATGATAAACACTTGTAATTCTGAGGTCTCATTATAGCTAAAAAGAGAAACCATGACCTACCGTTATCTCAGCATCAGCAAAGATGCTGCACTCCAGCATATTGCAATAGCTCTGTAAGAAATAGAGTGGCAAGCCAGAGCACCCATCTAGACGCACCATTTCAATTAGATGCTTACATTATTAACATCCATGCTATAATACTAACATTTCACACTGGAAAGCTGCTTAACATTTACATAAAAGAGGGATTTATTTCCTACTAGCATTCTCATTGATGTACACATGTACCAACCAGAAGTTTTACATGTGGAAATACTAACAATGGAAGCAAACCCTCTGACATCATGAAGGTACCCTCTTCCCATGTATGCAGAATTTCCAACACTGAACCATGTCAGATAGAACCAAACAGGCAATCTATTCATGTAATTCAGTATTTGTTGAATAACTTAAAGACCAAGATAGATTCATGAAGGCCAGGTATATTTTATATGGCCCAAACAAGGAAACTAAGTTAAAGAACTGTCCTGTCATCAGCTGTTGCCACAGGAGTAGATCCCAACAGCAAAGGCACACAATTACCCTACTCCAAAAGGTGCCGTCCCTCACATGTCCCTCAGTAAGTCAGCTTTCCTTACAAGTGACCACTCAGCAAAGTAGGGAGAGACAACTTATCATTTTAGAGAGGATGGGAAACCAAATTTAGAGTTAAAACCACCTCCTGAGAATGCTGCTGATGAAAGTAGAACATGTAACTTGATGAGGCCAAATAAATTAGCAAACTGAAATGCTCTTTGGTGAGTGAAATATCTCAGATCAGAAATTATCTAGAAGCATTTTGCAATAATTGGCAAAAGCTTCAAGCACTAAAACCAAACAGCTGCTGTGTTGCTGCGCTGTGAACACAACTCAGTGCACCCTGGGTGCATCACAGCAATTGTGCCAAGTTACAGTTACTCTTGCCGAGTCAAAACTGAATCCATGACTGTCATATTATTAGCATGCACTTTGTAAAAGGAGATGTAAACCAGGTCTGAACTAGCTGTCATGAGAGGCCAAAGAACAGTTCTGCTATTGGAAGGAAATGCAGGAGAGATTTCGGATTTCTGCTCTGGCAGCATTAGTTCAGAGGTTGTCCTCTAAGCAGGGCTAGCCCTACAGGGGCTAGGCACAATTACAGGGCCTCACGTCAGCTAGGACCCTTAAGTACCATTTCAATATAGATAAAACAAAAGATGACAAAACTAATTTCCATTCAAGAGAGTCATAGACACATGCTAGCCAGTGGAATCACTGTGTAACCCGGTAGGTTTATAATAAAACCATATTTTATCTCTCAAAGTTTTTTAGTAATTCCAGAAAGAAGTAAGAGTGAATCAGTAACACCTATCTTTACTCACAGTTGCTGTTCCAGTTGTTTCCATTTTGCCCAGAAAGTTTTAGTATGGACTTGATGGGTGTTGTCAGCACTGTTATACATCTGTGGATTAATCTGTGCATGCACAACAGCCATGTGTCTGATGTGGCTAGTTTGGGGTTTTCGGGTATTCCAAAGGTGGCAACCATACGGCTGAGAAGACCATACATTACTGCAGAGTATATATTTGTGTGGGACATATTTCAGCCAGCATTTCAACTCTAAAAAGAAAATAATGTGTCTGGATCAGGAAGTTTATATTTTATCACACCACTGCAATTCTCTAACACAAATACACTTGTCCCTTTGCAGTGTAAAAGCAGTACAAGTTTCTTCCAAGATATAGAAGGGCACAAACATTGTCTTCGTTGCTGCACATAGTCTGCTTGGGAGTTAGTGCTCGTGCAACTGCCCAGTGATTAAAAAAAAAAACACACCAACCTAAAAGCCAACATCACAAACATTGCTTATCTTTCAGGTCCCTTCCTCCATCTCATTACATCTATGTTTGGGTCTGTTTTTCATCAAGATGGAGAAAATCTTGACAATTCTCACAAAAAAATATAGACAAAAGTTTCTGCAAGGTAAATTCAAGACTCAATACCTAAACCATATGCTCCTGATTAGTTTTAGATTTAAATCCGAGACAGAAAAAAATGTTTTTTAAAACAGAGAATCACAGTAGAAGAACTTCCATAATACTTTAGATCTATGTTAACTATACATGAAATATGCTATTATACTTTTGAAATAACAGCACATAATTCCATTGAAAGTGGGAGGTTTTTTTGAAACACAATTACAAAACTATGTGACTCTTCTAAATATTCTATGTGTTACCTGCAATTTCTTACATTTACCTAGTTACAGTCATACAAATATCCCATAAAACAACACAAAAGGAATGAAAGCAGACAGCATTACCTCATAAAAGGACAAAGTCTTACAGATACATCAAGTACTTGGCTGTACAGAAATTGGTATTTCAAAAAGCAATACGTAACTAATTATTGAAACAAAGAGCATGAAGGTTTTTTGCACTTCTCACCAGACCTTAACAGGTGGGATCTTAAAAACCTACCACTGATCACATAATCCAGGCACTGAAAATACTAGTTGTATGTTTGCTTTCCCTTAAAAAATGAATCTCTTCCCCACACTCGTTTTACTACTTTTCCTATATCTTTTTGCATTTCACAGTTTGCCCATTCAAGTACATAAAAAAGAGGAAACGTCAGAAAATTTAGTTGCCAGCCTTTCACATGCAACAACTTTGCATGTAAGCAACAAGCAATTGCTTCACAATAGAGTAAGATGAAACCAGAGCTACATAAATTCACTGGAATATTTAATTCAAGAGTATTTAGGTATAAACACAAGGATGAGGCAATGAGATTGGTACATGTCCAGAAAATGCTAGCTGGTGCTCCATGGACCACAGTTTAACAGACAAAGGTCAGAGATGTGGGCAGCTGTTTGAAATCAAAGTGCTAAGCTATAGCAATCCCAAAGACATACAATTAAGGTCTCAAATCCTTGCAGTCTCAGAAGAAGATCTACAGAGGAAAGCATCATGATAGTCTATCATTTTATATGAGTTACAATTAACATCTCCATTCCACATTCAGTACATAATTTCACGTCAATTAAGAACTTTGTTATAGTATTACATATAAATACTAATTTCTTGCAGTTCCTTCTTCCTGCCCCCCATCTCCACTGCAGAAACTGCACTGGAAAGGTGGCATTAGAGTGTTGTCAAACTCATCCTTTCACTCTTGCCTCTCCTGTGTTTGACATTGTGTTGTACCATTATCTGTCTCAGGGGGACATGCACTAGAGAGACCACCACCCTGATCCCTTTCAACTTCATTTCTCCTCAGAGTTTTGAAACAGTATTTGTGAAAATGGACAAGATGGTTCATTTCATCAAAGTTCTCAAACCCTGTAAGAGCTCAACAGCCAGATGTAGAGAGAATGAAGTGACACAGCTAGAATTACAAGTGACCTTACTGCCCACAGATACACAAAGTTCAACAAGCGTAACACTACACTCTGATCAGTAAGTGGCCTTTATGTATGGAGCTGGTTGGACAAAGCTTCACATAGACAGGAAAAATAGCTCTTCATCTGTCTTATGGTTCTTACAGGCAAGATCCAATTGACACTTCACTTCCTAAGATATATTAGTTAGAATCCAAGTATCATAAAGTCATACAAAACACGTTACATGCTGCACACCAAAAGTTACTTGGGAACAGGCTTCAAACCAAACAGTACTGTCCCAAAAAGTAGTATATTTACTCTTCATGCACAAAATTACTTTACACCGACATTTACCAAAGCTTTACATTTGCTAAACAAGTACTACAAAGACAATGAGTACACAAACCATGGCAGCACCTAATTTTGGTGTCTAAAGAGCTCATGATGAAAGGATCAAGCTGTTATATTTGTGCATTATCAACAGCCAACACATATGAAGTCATGCTTTTCACTAAGAAAGGGATTAGCAAATACTTGGAGCCTAGACAAATACAGAAGGTTCTCTAACTGTGCCCAAACAAAACTTTGAGGTGAAAAGAAAGGGCATGCCTGAGGAATTTAATTTATTAAAAAATATCTGCAACTAAACAAATCTCTAATACAGAAATTAGAACTCTCAGAGTCTGTATCTGATAAAGCTACAAGCTGCACTAACATACAATTTTAATACAGGCAAAGTGGTTGAATGTGGTGGATCCCTCCTCATTTGGGGCTGATTTCAGCTAATTTCAGGGGCTTACAGTGAAGATATGTACATCTCAACTACACTTCAACAATAGATTAAGGTAATAAAGCCATCTTTGTTGGTGTTTATAGAGTTTGGGATATGCTTTCTCTGATCAAAGACCAGCATCTACTGGAGGATGAGTTAAATTATACCAACAGCTCAATGGACTGTACCAACTAGCACTACATGAATTATAAAAGAAAATGCAGACATTCATGTCCCAGATAGTTTCACGTAGTCACACAAATCTCATCCCTGAGTTTATAATCAGTGATGCATTTTTGGAAAGGATGCTATGGTCAGCTACAAGCTTTCAAGTTTGATGTATAGTGCACTGGGAAACGTTTTCAGCCTGTGATAGTCTGCAGGTTTTACTGGACAGTCCCTCTAACCTATAGTTAGCTAAAGTTTTTGTTATTAAAAACTAGCTAGATAACCAGAAATGAAATGCAGACCTCCATAGGATAGTCAGACTCTTGGCAGAAAGAGCAAGAGAAAGAAAAAACCCAACAAAGAAACAGCCTACAGAAAGACCATTGTTTATTTCTTTATGCCTGGAATTTTGATAGCAAACACCTCTTCCACTTTCTAGCTTTTAAATAATTTTGTATTTTTCATTAAAGGCAGCTTATGTAAACAACATCACGCTAACATACTTTCTCATAGTAATTATTCTCGTCTGTATATTGTAAATGACACACTGAACTGAAAAAAATGCATTATTGCTGTTATCACCATAGTGTCCCTATGTTAGCACAGAAACTCACTTTTGGTATCTGTCATGCATTTTGAGCTGCTTTAGTGACAGTTTTCAGCCAAGCCTTGGAAAATGTACATCCTCTTCCTCCCCAAATGCGGGAAAATGTAAAATTAAGCCAAGTTTATCAAGCATACAAATATGAGTTCTCCATCACAGTGTAAATCGTACCACAGGTTTTAATACAAAAGCATATAAGCATGGACTTCAAGGTCTGACCAGGGACACCCATCTAGGCCAGCATCCTAACCCCAAGTGACCTACATGGAAGCTAAAGCAATGGATACAGGCAAGCAAAAGCACACACAGTTACACTGTGCCAGCACACGCTCCCCACATCCAGTTTGCACAATAATGGACCTTGAGACACCTGAAAGTATCAGATGCGTATGACTTGCTCCAGGATATCCTGCCTGGCCTCTGGTTGCTCAAGAAAGTCATGTACCTACGAAGCCCAGAAGTATCTCTTAAATATCATAAGCAGCACTACCAACCTACTTTGGGAAGCTGAATCAAACACCCAAACTTAGGTGTCTGTTTCAACAGTGAATCCTGCCCTTGGTGTTCGAGCATTTCTTCTGCAAATCTTCACAATTCACTTGAACATTGCTTATCCTCAGTAATGCTCCATCATTAGCTAGTTCAGTATTCAGTCACTCACACAGAAGATCTGACTTCTGTCAGTTTAAGAAACTTCCTCATACACACCCAATATGTAGCCGAAAGTTTAAAAGTTATGACTTTTCAATGGTTACAGTGTTAGGATATTCTTACTGCTGTAGTAATGATGTATGTGTAAGGAATGTTTAACAATTAACTATCCTAAGTAAGAGTCTGAGGAACAAGAGCTACCTCCAAAGCTTTTCTACTGATCACAAGTACCTGGAAAATTACTCCTTAAAGTGCTAACATGTCTCAGTTCTTCCACAAGTTCTGTTACAAGCATTTAATGTAACACCTGAGGAAAAAACACATCTCAAAGTACAGCTTCCATATGTAAAATATGTTTCAAGCTCAAAGAGAGGAGGCTAGAATTGCTAAAATATTTGGATACTGTTGGACAACTAAAAGATATTCTTTGTAATATGCCTTTTTTTTGAGATAAATTACTTTTTAGGAGCAATTACAGTCCTTATAAAAGTAGATGTGGTCTTTATTTCAGTCAAGTATTTCCAACACAGGTTCTTTTTCCCTAATTCTCAAATCATCTATCTTTGCCAAAGCCTGACCACAAAATCCGGCTGAGACACTCTCCAAGATTATCCCAGTCTCATGGAGATACCTTGTTAGGGAAGCTAAATCACAACCCCCAACACCCAAGCAGGCTTTTCTTTCAGTTGAAAAATCCATATAACAGCTTCCTATATTAACAGGTTTGTGATCAAGATTCCCATCATGTATTAAGACAGTAACGATTTAATTGACATGATTTTGATTGCAGTGACTGAGTCCTTCCATATATCTGTATTCTCCTATAAACATTGTACACACAGCTATATTGAGGTCTGAGAAACACTTCAGACATTTCCTTCTGCAGGTACTCCTCCTATTTCCCACTGTGGATATTTTGCCATCACCACTGTCACTTAGTACTCACTCATTGCCACAGGTATTACCCCTTTATGTATCTCTAATACAGAGTGTGAGCATTCAGGAGATGAGTATTCACCTTAAGCCTTACAACACTCCATGAACATGAACCAAATAAAAAGACAAGTATTTGACAGTTACATGTTTTGAGTTCTTGGATACAGGCAACTTCCAGTTCCTCAGTGTGCATGTGTCCTGTTCACATCTCTCATTATTCCAACATTGGTCTCACCAACTCCACAGTGCCTCTTTGTATTACTCTTAAGTCTTCACATCAGTACAGGCACCTCTGTTACACCGAACTTTTTCTCCCCATTGGGGAATTTTGTTAGCATCTATTTTTTGATGACTGTTTACGATGATCCTTATATTCTCTTATATCAATGCTTTTGCAGAATACCACAACTCCTCACAGGAAGCCAGCCTGGCAGTCTTGATTTCTATGTATCCCCATTTTGATTTATGGTTCTCTTTAGAAAAGCTGTTTCTATTATGCTTCAAAAACAAGGGAAAAACCACTAGTCTTTCACGCACCCTGTGACATTCAGTGAAATGCTAAGACGTGAAGTTCCCCATCTTATACCAACTGCTAAATAGAAATTTGTAAAAGAGAAAAAACGTTCATTGTAATGAACAAGCAAGTAGGTATCCAAGAGAAACAAAAAATCAAGTTTTACAATTCAACAAGAAAAGGAAAGATTAGGCTAAACCAGTTGTGAGATTACATCACTGACCTTTAAGCTAGGTAGCCCTTAAATAGATTTTAAAAGATTTTCTTCAGGAAAGGCAAAGACCATAATTACCTGCTCAGGGCAGAGACTTCCAGAGGGAGAATCTGCTCAGTGTTTTAAGGAAAGTAAGGTTCTGCTCTGAGCAATTAGGCAAAGCAAAATTCTAATGAGCCGCAAAAGTAACTAAAAGCAGCAGTGAAGTTAGAAGAACCTGTTCATTATTATGCATTTATTAAAAAAAAAAAACAAAAAAAAAAAACATGACTAACAAAACACAATCCAATGCCAGGTAGGAACCACATTCTAAAGCCTAACTTTTCATTCCACTTCTACTGCAATGCTGCAAGCCTTGGTTTGGGAAAAGGTTGCAAGCAGAAGGGGAATGGAGAATTCTGGGGACATCCCCTCAAATTTACTAAACTCTTCTTTACTAGAATATTCTACCCCAGCTACAAATCCACACAAACACCAACACAGACATATATACTTGGAGTTTATTGTACATTTAGCTGCTTTAAAAAATCAGCTACACATGATATTTGCCCATAATTCCAGACTGAATGCAATTGATTCCTACCACACAGGAGACTTGATCTATGCCAAAAATTGTATTTCATTAAGAAAACGATATTATGGAGCATCTGAGATCATGTAACAGACAAAGGAGAATGCCAGAGAAATTTAAACTGCCAGTACCCCACAGTGACTGCCTGATTATTTGCAGATGGGATATGGAAAAATTGTGAAATTATTGGAATTTTGGGTCCTGTACGAAAGCATTACTTCAGACTGCATGTGTCATGGCAAATGTCTATTATAATTTGAATACATTCTTAGATTTTGCTTTCAGTGCTTAGAGCTGGCTGTGCTCACTTCTTTAGACTTATTAACTGAAAAAGACTGCATTCTTCAAAGCTCAAAACAAAACCCTTAGGTGACAGCACAAAACAGTGCCAGTAAGTCAACTGTCAATACTGATGGTATTTATCCAATAATTAAACTAAAAACTAATTTAAATCAATCTCCTTTGGAAAAGCCAACTGTTCAACAAGTACAACAATTGGTCTAAGATCAATCAGTGAACATGAGATCAATTAAAACCAGCTTAAGTTTTTGTAGAAGGACAATTCACACAACTCGAGTTAGATGTCTATTCATTTCAGTACTCCCACAATGCAGTCCTTAAGCTCTGTTGTAAAGCAGAAATACCACTATCACCCTCCGCTGTCTAGCCAGCACTCTAAGTAGTTCCACATTTAATTAAAGACACAGTATACCCTTTGTTAGCGCAGATAGTCTGGTCACTTTAAAGGACTACTATCGTTTTAGCCACACACAACAATTAAATTCTGGAAACCATCTGTTGAAAAACCATCAAAACTAAATTGCTTTGCTAAATTGCTTTGCAATTTTATTTGTACCTACTCTGAAGTTGATATATACATGAAAGTGCAAACTATTTTCTTCTCACGGTTTTATTACTGTCTGTACCAGTTTAACACTGGAGATGTCAAGTCCCTCCCCTTCCAAATAATTCTACTCAAAGTGCAATTCTTTCAGAAATACGGATTTCTCAGCAGCTTGAGCCACCTGATTTTCAGCTAACTTTAGAAATGAGAAGGGGACGCATGGCCGAGAAAATAACAGGAAAGGGGAATCAGAACATGCAAATAATAAAAACATTCTACAGTAAGGTGAACCGGCTCACCGGTCCAAAGGAAAAAAAAAAAAAAAAGTGGAAGAAGATAAAAAAAAAGAAACAGAGGAAGCCGCGGCCAGGCTGCCAGCCGGGAAGCGCTGCAGTAACTTCTCCGTCCACACGGGAGCTGTACTGGCACATTGCACCGCTCCGGCTGCTGAGCCCGGCACCCCGACACCAGCGCTCTAGGGGAACTCATCAAGCGTCGGCGCACCGTTTATCAGTTTTCCTCAGAGGCGCGTTTTCAGCAAAGCTGGCGGCACAGAAATCCCCTGGGCGCTAGGGAAGGTGCGGTTCGCTCCGCCGCCGCGGCTGCCCCGCCGCCGAGCCCCGCGGGAGCGGCACGGCGGTGCCGGGGGATGGAAGGGGAGAAGCCGCCTTTCTGCCTCGGAACCGCGGCCGCTCCAGGGATGGTCCACGGAAAGCAGCCTCCAAGCCCGTCCCATGGACACGCGAGTCTTTACTGCGCGGGCTAACAGCGAGCCCCCGGCCGCTCTGAGCTGCTGGACGAGGAGCGACGGCGGCATCAGCAGAGACCCCTCCTGCGGCGGGAGCTCCCGGCGAGACCCCGGCCCCGCGGGGCGGGACACGCTGCGGGGTCTGGGGGCCGCGGGGGGCGTGCGCCCACCGCTCGCCGTCCACGGCAGCCCCGGGCTCGGGCCGGTCCCTTCCCATCGGAGCTCACGCCGCTCCTCCCGCTCCCGGCCCGACCCCCGCGGCAGGAGGGCGAAGGGCAGCCCGGCCAAGGGGTCGCCACGCCGGCTCGGCCCCGCACCCCCCGCCCCACACCCCACGCGCGGCCCGGGGCGCGCCTCACCTGCCGGGGAGCGGCCGGGCCCGGGGAGGGAGGGGCGCGCAGCCCCCGGCAGTGCCCGCCCGCCCCGCAGCGCTCCCGCCGCTGCCCCGGCGGCGTCCCGGGTGAGCCGGCGGCGCCACTCACCTCTCTTGCTGCGTCTCCAGCGGCCAGGCTGGCAGTGGCCGTAATCCATGCAGTTCAGGATGATCAAGGCAAAGGAGAAAAGGCGAAACTGCATCCTGGGCCGCTGGGGTGGGCAGCCTCCTCCGGCGGCGGCGAGGGGCGGCGAGGCGGGCGGCGTGCGGGGCGAGGAGGGGCCGGCGGAGGGTCGCGGGGCAGCGGCTGCCGCAGGGACCGCGGGAGTTTACGCGCCTCTTGCCGCCCTTCTCGGGCACTGTGAACTCACTGCCGCTTCCAACATCTCCCCTGTGCTGCAGGGAGAGAGAGAGGGGAAAGGCTTGGCCCCGGGCGCTCCCGGCCGTCCCGCTTCTCCGGCTCTCCCCGAAAACAAACAGCCAGAGCAAGATCACAGCCCGGGTCGGGGCAGGAGCGGGGCCCCAGCGCGGAGCCACCGAGAGCCCCCAGCCGCGTCCCACGCCGGCAGGCGAGCGCTGCCGCCCGTGCCCCGGGACGGGCTGTCAGCCGGGGGACAGCGCTATTTATCCCGGCGCGGGGCTCCCCGCCCACAGCGCTCAGGTCGCGGGCACGGCGGGGCGAAGCCGCCCCCCACCCCCCCCGTACCTCCCGCGGCGCGGCCCCGCGGCCATCCCGCCCCGCCGCGCCGTCCGGAGCGCGGCCCCGCGGGGCAGCCCCACGCGGGCCGGCGGCGGGGCGTGGGGGCTGCGGGGGCTGCGGGGCACATGCGGGCGGTGTCCGCGCAGAGCCCCCACCCGCCGCCGCCCGCTCCTTTTATGCGGCGGGGCCGTGCGGGGCCGCGGGGATGCGCGGGGCCGCGGTCCGTGGGTGGTGCCGCGGCCCCGGCCCTCCCGCCGCCCGCCCCGGCCCCCGCCCCCGCCCCGCCGGGCCCGAGCGCCAGGCCGGCCCGGGAGCCGCTGGGGCTTTTGCCTGAAGACTCTTCTTCGGCGGGATTCTCTGTCTCCCTGCAAAGCCTCCTCGTCCTTTCTCTGCCCTGCTTACCGCCTTGGGAAAGCTAGCCCTCCTCACTTCTCTCCCTCTTCTTCCCACCCCCACCCCCCCCCCCGCCTTCTTTTCTATGCCTTTGCTTTTCTTCCCGCGGTGTTTGATAATTATTTCTTTCAACCCCAGTTTTAACACCTTGACTCATTTATTTTTCCCACCTTCTGGCTTCCTAAAATCTGATTTCACATGTTCCAGTGTCTCTTCTTTGAAACACCACTTTCACTGTCCTGGCGAGATGGCTCTAAAAGTCCTAAAGTGTGACTTCAGTAAGTGATTTGTAGTGGTTTCTAGCCACATCTCTACTCGGCAAAGGTATTGTAGAGCTAGTAAAACGGGAACCCCAATAGTACAGATAAGGAAGGCTGAAACAAGGGAGAAGCCAAGAAGTTCCAGGTGAATTTAGCTTTGATGCAGCGTCTGTGAGCTCCTCATAGCATCGGCTACGTCGACGTCCACAGTGCCGTTTGTTTCTCTGCTCCTCGCTCACAGTCAGTTCCCCAGCACTGCAGGTATCGACAGACCGTGACTCCGTGCTTGCGGTGCTGGACCCGTTGTGCCTGACCTAATGAGCCCCGCAGGACCTGGGGCGCTGTGGAGCAGGTGCAAAAGCTGGGAGACAGCGTGGGTCTGGCACAGCTGGCCCAAAGCCAGGTCTCATAAACCCAGCTGGATCCACGCTGGGTCTGTGCTGGGTGTTTCTGCTCCTCCCTCCCTCCCTTCACCCTCCGCCCCCGGTAATTCTGGTGCTGAAATACCTGAGCTGCCTCGGGATGGAGCCAGTTCGGTTCTCACAAAAGCAGATGTACTCTTTCCACAGCAGAGCTGGCTCTAGAAAGAGCATAACTGCATTCATGTGGCGCTGTGCCTGAGCTAATATATCGTGTTAGACCCAAGCTGGCTTTTCATCCATGGCCTGAACAATCTAACCACAGATAAATGAAGTCTGACTGTATGGCGTTTACCATACCATCCTGAGACCTCAGAACTTCTGACTGTATTTATCAGTATAATATTTCTCTGGAGCAGAGAACCATCAGTACTGTCAGTTTCCAGACTGAAGACTGGGTTGCAAAGAGGGTAAATAACTTTCCTGAAATCAAAAGGGGTGTATGCAACAGTGTCAAAACTGGATCCTGAGTTTCCCAAACTCTCAGCTATTTCTGTAGCCCCCAGGCTGCCCTTCTTTACACTTACCTACTGTACAGTACTACACTAAGTTAATCATTAGGATCAAATGTAAAGATTTTTGAAAGTCACATTATGGTAGGGATCGAGTGCACCCTGAGCAAATTTGCAGATGACACCAAGCTGAGTGGTGCAGCTGACAGTCTTGAAGGATGGGTTGCCATCCAGGGGGACCTGGATAAGCTTGAGAAGTGGGCCCATGGGAATCTCGTGAAGTTTAACAAGACCAAGTGCAAGGTGCTGGACTTGGTTTGGCACAACCCCCACCATCAATACCGGTTGGGATGAACAGAAGGAGAGCAGCCTTGCCAAGAAGGACTTGGGGGTGCTGGTAGATGAGAGGCTGGACATGAGCTGGCAATGTGCACTTGCAGCCCAGGAGGCGAATTGTATCCTGAGTTGCATAAAAAGTACCATGGGCAGCAGGTTGAGGGAAATGATTCTGCCCCTCTACTCTGCTCTGGTGAGACCCACCTGGAGTGCTGCATCCAGCTCTGAGTTCCTCAGCATAGGAGGGATATTGACTTGTTGGAGTGAGTCCAGAAAAAGCCGCCAGGATGATTAGAGGGATGGAGAACTTCTATGAGGAAAGCCTGAGAGAATTGGGTTTGTTCGTCCTGGAAAAGGCTTTGGGAGGGACCTAATTGCAACCTTCCTTCCAGTACCTTAAGGGAGCCTATAAGGACGATGAAGAGAGACTTTTTACAAGGGCCTCTAGTGACAGGACAAGGGAGAAGGGCTTCAAACTGAGAGTAGTTCTAGATTAGATATTAAGAAAAAATTATTCACTCTGATGGTGGTGAGACACTGGCACATATTGCCCAGAGAAACTTCCAGGGAAGCTTCCACTTCCCTGGAGGTATTCAAGGCCAGGCTGGATGGGGGTTTGAACAACCTGGTGGGAAAGGTTGTCCCTGCCCGTGGCAGTGGGGATGGAACTGGATGAAGTTTAAGGTCCCTTCCAACCCTAACCATTCAATGATTCAAGAATATTTTCTGATGAAAAATCTTTATTTATTATAATTTTCATTATGGGATTACCATGTATGAGGTCCCACTGTGCTATGCAGAGCGCCTGTATCTTTCAGTGTTGTCATAATCTAAGAATTACAGAGATGTGACCTGTCAAATGATTAACACAGACCTAAGAACAGGGTCAGTCAAGGTCAGTCCAGCTCAGTGTTAGTGGTATCCAAGTGGATTTGGAGTGGATGCTAAGGGAAAGAGTGCCAAAAATGAGGCATGTATATACATGGCTTGTGGACTTTATTTTCCCCAATGTACTTACACAGTGAAACTATCCAACAAAACTTGTTGCAACAGCAGCTATAATTTATTTTAGTGAAGGATGTTTACTGGCAACTGGAACTCTTCAAGATGTGTAGTCCCCATATCCACTCTAACTTCATGTGGCAGGTTATGTGCCCCAGACAGCTGAGACTGAGACTTTTTTGCATGAGCAGCATCTTTAGAGTACATGCTTATAGTTCCCTGATGCAGAAATAAGAAGTGTACTACCATCCTAGAGATCCTGTCAAGCTGAGATGCAAGAAAGAGAGAGATTGGACTACAAGAAGGGGAAATCAAACAAAGGTATTAGCTACACCTTTGTGAGGACTCCAGGAACTAATCTCCTTTACTGTTTCAGGTTTACAAACCCATAGTTGTGGTGTTTGATTCCGCAAGAGTTACCTGGAGGTGAGTCTTGTAGTCCTTTATGCGAACAGTGGTATCAGGACCTCCCCGCTAACACAACTCCCTTTCTGGATGTTTTTGAAATACATAAAACCATAAATGAACTTTCTGAAAGGTGTCCTGCTGACACTGACGTTGGCTGAGGTCTCTCAACGTCTAGTAGTGGGTTTCAGGGGAAACAGGTCTCAGACATCTCCCTGTTTTTTTAAAGAAACATAGCCTGTACCCTTCTCTAGCCTAGGCTCCTCTGAAGGTCTCCCAGACCTGGAAAATAAATATGAGGAAAGTATCTCCAAGTGAAAGTCCTAGACGTTGTGAGAAGGATAAGCCTGAGAACTGAGTTTTTCCTGTATGCAGTGGGGTAGGCCATAGCCCTGGTGGGAGCCAGCTCTGTGGAGGAAGCCTGTAGTTGATGCTGATTGGGATTCAACATCCAGTTTGAGACGGGCATGCTGGACCACCCACAAGCAGCCCACACAACACCTGGCAGCACTAGCCATGGGCTAACATCCTATTATATGGTGTAAGTACAGGACATAGCTACTTTGTTGGGATTGCTTCATGTGAGTTACATCAAGAGACAGCAGACAGGAACATTTGCAAGCAGCGAGACACTGTTGGACTGTAACAAGCAGGTGACTGATCTGGAGCAGCATTTTCAAGACCTCGATAGGAAACATAGCTTTGATGATTTACAAGGATTATAAGTAATTACACTTTTTGTGAATTTACAGCTATTTGTAAGCATGCTGGGCTGTTAAGGAGGAAGTACTTGAATGAATGATCCAGAATTTAAGTGATGGAGACCTGGATCAAATTATGATTGGAGGTAAACTCTCAGTTATGCATCAGATATGATAGGCGAGAAACGTTTTCAAAGAGAAGACAAACAGCTTATGCTTTCTATTTTGGGGAGGAATCGTTGGAACCATGCAAGACAAAAAGCATTACAATCAAAGTTAATGGCCAAGAACACAATGCTAGATAGATAACAGGCTAAATTGGATTTAATTCACAAAATGCAATGTTGCAAAAAGCAAGATATTTTGCAATAAGAATATGTTTTTGACACTATGATGGATGGAAAATTCATGGTTTAAAATAGGCCACATGGAGTCTTCTTTCTAGATATAGACTGGATAGAGTTTGGTTGTCAAATATGCAGGTAAGTCTCAGACAGTGATTAGTTACCAGTACAGAAATAATATCTGAATTTGTGTTTTCAGAGAAGACTACACAAAGATAGAAGGTAGGAGGAGAAAAGAAGAGATATATTGAAGAAACTAGTCAGACCCTGTCAGAGAGCTGGAAGGTGGTTCAGGATCGCAAGAGTATCCTCTTTTGGTGAGCTTCTAAAGGAATGATAAGAAACAAAGGCTGAGGAGAACAAGAAAACACATGGAGCTAATGGAGGACTAGAACTCAAGCATGTAGCTAGCTAATTATGATGGTCAATGAATCAATAAGAATTAAGGTAACTTTGAGATGTGACTATGAAAAAGATTTTGTGAAGAGTGATGTCAGTGGCTTAGAAGCCAAATCAGAGTCTGCAGAGCCCAGAAAATGTTTACAGTCAGAAGGAAAAAAGTCAGGGACCTTGGAGATTAAAAATCAGAAGGAAAGAAATGTCCTGGGATGGGTTCTGTAGTATGTGGTAGACCTTTGTGTCTACAGCCCAAATTAAATCAACTTAGAGGGATTGACTGTAGGTATGGCACTCTGTGTGTACTGTGGCACTAACACTGCACTCATCTATGAGGGGCTTTGTCAAAGTGGCAAACTGAGAAAATTATCTGGGCAATAGTTTGTTCAATTAACATAATCATAGAAAGAATGCTTTAGTCAAGGCCCAAGAAGATGATGTGGCAATGATTGCAATACCGGGTGATGAGAGTCTGGGCAACAGCTTTAGCCATGGGGATAGCTAGGAACAGGTGTATTTTACATAGAGTATTCAAAACTCTCAGCAGCAAGATTAATGCATTTGAACAGTGCTGAGATGATTCATTACACACTGTTCAGAAATCACATTTTTATAGAACTAGATTTTGGTTCATAAAAAATTCAGTTTTCTGTGTTTTACTCCATGGAGTTTTCACCGTACTGTAAAAGATCCTATCTTCTACATTTCAGCTATATTAAAGCCAAAGCACTGCTGCTTTTGCAATATAAAGTAATTGTAATTGAATCTTTCCATTTTTTATTGGGCTCCATAAGATGTGATCTGTAAGTATCATAACTTCATCACATTGCAGAGAGAGATCTTAAAATGAACAATAACAAGTTTTATTTTAAAAGACATTTCTCCTGATTTCTACAGCTGGGCAACTCATCAGTACACTAAAGTCATAATCAGACCAGAGTCTGATGATGTCAGTCCTTGCAGCCTTACACTGTAGTAGAAGAGATGTATCTTTATTTTCAGTGAAAGAAATCAGTGATCATGACAAGCCTTACATCTAAACTTAGAAATATATTTTATATACAACCCAGCTTACAACTCTTTATTTCTAAGTCAATTTCTACCTTCTTTAAATTCTTAAAATACACTTAATTCATCATTACTTCACAATGTCTTCTATAATAATAAATAACATTAATAGAATATTGTGCCCAGTTTGGGGTCTCCCAAAACCGGAGCAGGACCACTGGAGAACGACAGTGTTTGGGGGCTGGAGCACTAGCCCTGTGAGGGAAGGCTGAAGGAGCTGGGCTTGTTCACCCTGAGGAAGAGAGGATTTTGAGGAGAGAAAAGAGTTAACTTTCCACACCTATGAGGAGGTTACTGAGCAGGAAGTGCCAGGACCCTTGTGGAGGTGCTGGACAGAAGAACAGGAGACAGTGGTCAGATACTGAAAAGGAGAGGTTTGTGCTGGGTATAATAGAAAACAATTTTTCCTCTGAGGATGAATGAGCACTGGAAGAAGTTTGCCCAAACAGGTTGTGGACCAGCCTTCTTTGGACAAGGCCTTGAGCAGCCTGGTCTGGCCTCTGCTGATTCTGTTTGCTTTTAGCAAGGGGTTGCACTCAGGACCTTCCAAGGTCCCTGCCAATCTTCATGATCTGGGAAACCTACAAAACCCATGAGCTCCCAAAACAGGGTGAGGAGACTGCCCCGTGCACCCCTAGGAACCCATGTAGCTTCCTTTCAAACCCAGAAGAGACCAAAAGATTGTCTTCCATCTCTTCTTCCTCTCTAAAACAAGATCAAACTCCTCGGTTTTTTTACCTCCTTGCGCAGACTTTGCTTATGTAACACTTCCAAGAGTATCCATGAGGATTTTGCCTGAAGAACAAATTCATCAATTCATTAAAGCTGTATGTTTTCATTCAGGGCTCAGAGAAGGAAACAGAAAGGAGTAACATCTCTAAAGTTTAATTTTCAGTACTTTCTGTAAAAAAAAACAAAAAAAAACAAAAAAAAAAAAACCAAACAAACAAACAAACAAACAAAAAACAACAGAAAAATTAAAAAGAAAAATATGCTCTAAATCATGTGTATCCTCCTATCCCAATCTTGACTGGCACAAAACAGCCAGTTCCTGCCTGAAAGCTGTGGACACCACATTTCTCTTGGAGTTTGCAAGAGTCAGTGAGCTCACATGTGTATATCCCATTCTGAAGGTTCAAATTCCAGTTCAGCAGCTAGAATCCACTTCTTTTGGAGAATGGTGATTTTATTTTGCTGGCATATAGATGAGAAAACTACTGAAAAAATAATGTATACCAAGCCCGTTCAGGCTTTCTGTTTTGCAGCACTTTTCATGGCACTCTAACTATAGAGTAGAAGTTTGCAATACATATATGTGGTTTAAAAGTGCTCCAATATGGCCTCAGCAAAAGGGCTTCACACGGACCTGTGGAATGCAAAGGTGAAATATGAACTGGTTTTTGTGTAGTTTTTTTTGCAAAGATTTTACATCATCTGCCCTAAGGTTCATGCAATTGCTGCTTTATCTCTCATACACATACAAACCCACCCACACAAGATAATAGAGTAACTGAGTTTGGAAGGGACCTGGAAGATTGTCTGTCTAACCTCTTGCTCAAAGCACAGCCTACTTCAAAGTTAGGTCAGGTTGCTGAGAGCCTTGTCCCATTGAGGTTTGAAAAGGTTCAAGGTGGAAGATTTCACAGGCTCTCTGGGTGACCTCTTCCAGTTCTTGTCCACCCTCAGGGTGAAAATCTTTTCCAAATATCCAAAGAAAACTTTCCTCATTGCAAGCTGTGATTATTGTCCCTCAGCTTGTCTCTGTGCACCCCATCTTCTTATAAGCTCTCTTTTCTACCTGAATATATATATGTTTGGTGTTAGATATATATTTATATATATAAAATAAATATATTAAAATATATTGCTAAAATGGTATGTTTTAAATGTATGTTTACCTTTATTTTTACTTTGCACTTCTTCTATGTCCTTATCACCTATAAATTGAATAGAGAAAATATTTAAGATATTTTTTTAAAAATTAAGTTCTAGAGATTAACGCTATCACTTTGAAACATCTACTTTGTTTTCCCGCTGTTTCTGTTGGTTGCAGAGGGAAAGAGGAGAAGAGATGTTTGGATACCTGTAAACACAGAACTATTTACCATCATGAGCCCAGATAATCAAAAGTGGCTCTCAGAATGATCCCTCACCAAGAGGAAAGTGATACAATGGAAACTTTTAACTGGAATGTCAGAATTTGCAGATTATTTTCTTGTAACAGAAGCACTGTTCAGCATAGACATAAGTTGCATTCAACATCTCGTCTTCATAACCATCTAATTTAGTAACTGGCTTTGGAGATGTCTTCCAAGTACAATTTAGAGACCTTTACTACTTAATGCTAAAAAAGGCTAAGTGTTAAATGTTGTGATGTTAAGTGTATGTTTTCTCCAGCATATCTATTTAGCAATAAAGTGATTGCAATATTTGTTGGAATATACAAGAAGTATCTCTGCCAAATGATAATAAAGAAGGGAGTTTAAAAAGAATTTTGGACAGTTGAAAATTCTTAGATAAAATCCTGATAATTTCTGTAGTTAATCTACACTGAGTTTCAGAAGTAAAATTGTCTCCATTAATATAAAAACATATGTTCAAGACACTTCTATAATCTGCAGAATATTATACTTCTCCACTGTCACATTGTTGATTACCCCTTGTCTTATATATCTAACAAACAAAGTTCAGGAAAACAAATTAAAAGAGAACTCTTGAGCATTCTGTCTGAAGCACTGTATCTCCTTTAGCCCAGCTCATAGGAGAGCCTGGATCTGTTGGTGATCCTACACCAAAGGAGCAGTAGGTAGTGACAGTAATAGGAAAGGTGTGTGTGGGCTCACTGCACTCGGAATGGCAGCCCCTGACAAGTTCTTGTGACAAATACCTAAGCACAGAAATGAAGGGTTTCAGCGACAGGGCAACAAAACAGCTTACATTCAGTTTTGTCAGAGGAATTGTACAGATGTAACTGAGGACATTTTCAGAACTTGAGAGCCACAAAATACAGCTTTTAATTTTTAAAAAGTGCATTAACCACAGTAGAATATTGTTTTGTTTGGGCTTCATACCCAGCCATTCATGATGGGAGCTGAATGCCAGTTTTCACTTCATTGCAAGTTTTGGAAAGGTGTATCATACCTTTCTTCTGGAACAAAATTTGACTCATTTCTGTCCTTACAGTAAAATAGAGCTAAACCATAAGGGGGGAAAAGTGCAAATTTAAGGTCATCATTTTTCAGAGTAAAATTAAATTAGAAAATAGGGCAGAGAAACTGAGATGCCTGCCATTTCAACAGTACCCGAGGGGCTGAGAAGTGGACTGCTGGAGCCAAAAGCATGAACCACAGTATGTAAGTAGTTGTACTCTTTAACCATGCCTATCTTCTGATGATCAGCAGCAAGCCCATAAATCATACTCCCTAGGGACTGAAAAGCTTAAATAAGTATTAAAGGACTCAACCATGCACTGGCAGAATAATACATATGATAATCTAGAAGATTTAATTTCTACTTTTCTTTTGGGCTTTTTTATTTCTCTCCACTGAGCCCTTTAAAGCTGAAGAATATGTGAGGCCATGCCAAATGCAGATATTTCACTTTCCTTTCCATGAACCCAACACTGAAGTTTTTATCATCACTTTAAGGAATATTTTCAGATCGGTTGGAATTTAGTGATGATTTTCATTATTTCATGTCAACTTCTTCCTTGGGGAAAATACTAAACTTGGATTATTTTTTTTTCCAGCATGACAATTAACAAAGGAAATATTACAAATCACATGTCTCAGTCTAAAAACAACTACTGATTATCTGCAATGCCCTCATGACACTCCCAAGTGTTCCTTCAACCCAGTGCTGGTTTGGCCCACAGCTGGCAGCTGAATATTTCCTGACTGATAGCTGGCTTGGGGAACACAACTAATAACGTTGCTTGGTCCAAGTCCACTCCCTACTGTTTAGTATTTTTGGGGAACAGCATCTTGCACAGTAAGCAATTGTTGCAGTAGCAAAACCCACATTTTATCTGCCCCTCATGAGGGATGCAGAGGGATGTGGCTGGGACAATTTCAGGCAAGGGATTTTTAAAAGGGAATTCATCTTGTGCTACTGATGCCCCCTTCGCAAAGAATCACCTTCAAAACTTCAGATGTTTTTTAAATATTAGCAAAAGATAAGATACCTTATATCTTACCCCTTATATACATATATATATAGGATAGAGACTAGGGGCTAAATCCCTGAAGAAATTTAATGATTAATCAAGTAGAACATATTTGAATGCATGCAACTAAATTTTACCCAAATTACTGCATCTAAATACAAAATGGAAGTGATAGTAATAAAACCCTATCTTGGTTTGCTCCTCAGATGGAGGAATTGAACTCTGTGGCACCATTTAACTTCATTTCAAAGACCCTGAAGGAACAGAGTTTTGCTTCTACCTCAAACCAGCAGATGTGGAAGGCTGAGACCCTCTCTGACAGACACATTCGCAAATTTTAAATGCAGAGCAAGCATGAAATGTGTATCATCATGTCTATACCCCTAGCCCTGCCAGTGTGGTTTATCAGACACATTCGGAAAAAATCTCCAGGAATGGTCTCCTTGAAAACACAGCTGTGGTGAATTCTTTCTTAGACCAGTGACAGTACCCTCACACTACACAACTGACTATTTCTCACACCGTTTGCTTCATGATACTGAAACCTACATCTCTGAACACAACCTAAGAAATTAGAAGGGGAAGGCAGGGTGGGGAGGAGATGACTTAAACCATCCCAGAAAATCAGGATTTTTCAGACTGGAGAGATGCAGGAGAAAGGAGTCCATAGTCGAGGAAAGACCCACACACAGCTTCCTGGTTTCTGCCCCCCTAAAGATGTATATGTTCATCACTTAATGTATAAAATGTTACATATGTCAAGCTACCACCCTGAAATGGGGGGCTGAGAGCCCAGAGCTATACATTGCCTTTGGAGGAATCAGCCCACGACACACTCTGTCTGCAAACAATATCCAAGAAGTTGCTATGAGTGAAGGAAGCAAAGGAAGTCTTGCTGGTTTCCAGTTAGGGAAACACATGGCTACCAGCACCTGTGGAGCAGGAGATGTGCATGGGAATGTGCACTGAGGCTGAGGATTGGTTTGCATACTTTCACCCCCAGCTAAGTGCCTCAGCCTGTAAATTATGGCATAGAAGAGAGACATGAACTTCCCGGGCTTCTTTTAGAAGAAAACAGTGGACTTGGATCTGTTCTTTGACAGAATGGCTGTAGGTAAGGGCATATGGTGACAATAATTCTCAAAACCTTCACTGATGAAAGCAGTATCTCCCTCATGGCAGCAGGGACACTGTGCTTCCTCCCTAATACTTTTGATCAGGACATCATTCACAAGCAACTATAGCTCAACTCTTCTAGAAGTTTCCTGAGTAGCTCCATGGAATAAACACGGGTCAGCTTTTGGGCATTTGTGATGGAAGCAGAGGTCTCTGGGTCTCTGCCTTACAGCCACCTACAGTTTCATGACTTTTAAAAAATACCATTCACAAGTCAAGGACGAGAGAGTGGTCAAAAAGTGAACCAGCACTAGCAGTGTTTGCTGAGCCTCACCCAGGCACTCTAACTCACCTCAGTCAGCCTTCAAACTGCAGTGTTTTCTCATCCAAGCTAAAGGAAACCCAGACCTAGACACTTTGTATTGATATCTGCTTCCCTAATGTTGCTTGATACACTGATGCAGCCAAGTGACTGCTTGCTAGATCAGCCAAGGAGGCTGCGATTCTGTGAAAGGTTGCAGGAACACAGTTTTGTTATCTCAGGTATCACTACAGATTTTTTGTCAGATGTTTGATGATTAAATTATGTTCATCTGCAGGAAGGGGGTTGAAAAGAAAAGCAGGGAACAGCACATAAAAGCAGTCCAGCTAGATAAGTTTTTCCATGCACTTCTTTTTGTAATAAGAAATGTCTGCCATGCCTGCACATGCATTTGAATTCTCGAATTTGAATTATCTCTGTGCCTGGAGGTGATTTACCCACAACAAAAAGCAGTGGACACCGAAGATGTCTAAGACTAAGCTGATAGGATAACAACATATAGTTTTGTCAGAAAACTATCCTGCTTACTTTATATCCAAACTGTCCACTGCCTGCTTGGAAGAGGTCTGGAGAAGGGTAAATGGCATTGTCTGTGGAGGGGACACAGAGCAAGAGCTCTTGCCCAGCCAGCAGCAGGGTATCCAGCAGCTGCCAAAAGAAAGGAAACACACAGCTCACAACTGTAAAATTAGCCATTATTGAAAAGGAATATGGGAAAGAGGGGAGAAGTTTTGACAAGCTAATCCTAAACTTATGGGTAGGGAAGGCGGCAAATCATCTTTCTTACCAGTGCTAATAGCAGCAATATAGTAGAAGAATGAAACTCTGTTGGCAAGACTTAGAGCAGATCTTTCCATACCACTGATGCTTTTCTCACTCTCTTTGGTCATACATCATTCTTATATTACACTTTGTTCCTGAAAAATGTGAAATGCAAACTACCTTTAAATGAAGATCCATTCCATTCATGTTTGTGCCCAAGGTATGACTCAGATGTTCACAACAGAAGCAAGATACTAGTCCATCTCCAGAGGACCCATCAAACCAAGCTTTCTTTCAGATCTTCATCAGAACTAAGCCCTGACCAGTTTTGTGCCAGATTCTGGCCACAATCATAGTGAAATTGCTGGGAGCAATTAATTTTGGGCATTTCTCACTATTGTTCTTGTGTGGATGGTTTATATTAGTGGAGATCTTGGACCCGTATCATGCCAATCTTGGAGAATACAATCCTAGCAATTTCTGGTGCCTGACTTTAGCTCTGGCACAGCTGCATGGCCATGTCATAGTTTTTTATTAAATATAGGTAAGCTGCAGTGTTTGGTGCTGTCACGTTTCTATTCAGTGGTCTCATGTACGAGGGGATTATCACAGAACTGAAGTATGGCTGAAGTTGGAGTGGCCCTCCGAAGGTCATCTGCTCCAATCTCCCTGCTCATGTAGCAACAGCTAGTTGCCCAAATGGCTTTTGAATATGGTCAAGGAACAGTCTAGAAAATCTATGCCAGTGTTTGATCATACTCAGAGATAAAAAGTGGTAGGTTTGGTGTTCAGATTTTTTGACTTGTGACCATTGCTTCTCACCCTATCACTGGATGCCACTGAGAAGTCTGGCTTTCTCTTCTTCATCCGCTTCCCTGAGGTATTTATTTATACACATAGATTAGATCCCCCCTGAGCCTTCTTTCAGCTGAATAGTCCCAACTTCCTCAGCCTCTCCTCATAAGTGAAATGCTCTAGTCCCTGAAATAGTGTCCTTTTGCTGGGCTGACTCCAGTTAGTCCATGTCTCTCTTGAACTGGGAAAATGAGTGGTGATTCTTCTGAGCTGGCACAGAAAATCCAAGTGAGATGGACATTTGTTTTGGGGTGGTATGTCTCAAACTCCTTAGAATGAGGACAAAGATCTGGACCTGGTTATGGACAGTCTGATCAGGCTAATAAACTCTCATGAACATACAACCCAGCAGAACAGAAGCCATATAAAACCAACATGACAAATATTATTTTAACATCTATCTTGGTAGTGTTGTTTATACGGGATGAGAAATGTGGCTGAGCACACTGCAGCATGTTTAATTAAATCCCAAATTGTCTACAACTGTTTTTGCATTTGACACTGCAATACACACAACATTTATGATTTGCTTTTTAGATTTTCCACCAAGATACTCTGTAAGCAGAGAGGTTTTCATAAAAGCAAGTAGTACCTTCAAAGAGAAAACACATCAGAGCAGCTAATGAAAAATAGTATTTTTAGTAAAAAAATATTTAAAACTTGAACTATGTATATCATACAAAATCCTGCAATACTGTATGATTTCTTCAAACAGTAGAAGAAAGCCACCCTTTAAGCCAACTACCTGAAGTAAGCAATTAGCATAGCTATGCTAAGAATGATTCCTATTGCAGATATCTCATATGTCTCAGATATCACTAGCTGATACCTAAGTCAAAACAAGTCCACTTTGTCACTCTGTTTATACTGCTGGGGAGTTTTGGTTATAAAAAAATACTTTCCATAAACTGCACTGTTTTGTATACAAGGTATAGAAAGCACTTGTGTTTGGGTTACTGGTTTCTCCATCAATAGATGGTTGGGTTTTTTAGAGATACCTGATTTGCTCTGAACAAAGCACTTAATAAGGAAAAAACTCTCAAGCCTGCTAGGGCACACCTGATCCAAAAATCATTTAGGAATTGCAAAAACAGAAAAAGGAAAAGCCACCCCGGTGCTCTCTTGGAGGTGAGGTATTTGCATTCAAATCCTTGTTCTAAATCAGGAAAAAGAGAGATGTAAACCTGCTGCTGAGTGTCTTTGGCATGTGTTCAGGCTATACAGCAGACATATTGCTCTTCATGTTCTTCATTTGTTTTTCTGCTAGGCCAGGTCTCAGAGAACACCCACCATGTAGGATGAGATCCAGGTGAAGGAACACACCATGAGCTCCTGCATGTATAAAATTGGGAATTTAACCATGTGGGGAATTCAGGAGTCTCGACAGTTAGCTTGCAGCTATGGAAGGCATAGCAGGTTTAAATCTGTGCTGTAGGCACCAAAAAGTGAAAGGATTTTCTATCACTGATTCAACCTGTGGGGTCACAGATAGACACTAATGGTGATAAATGGGATAATAGTTACCAGAGATTCCCCACTTACTGTGATCCCACTGCTTGGCTGAAGAAAGGTGGTTGAGTACTGTGTTGTTACACATTTCTGCTTGTTAAACTGACCTTGTCTGCTAACTAACGTGTCTCTTCCTTCTGGTTTCTTTCTTTATCCATAATTATTGATTTTTGGTTGAAACAAAAAATTATAAATTAAGAAAACACCATTCTCTCATCTTAGAGAATCTGCAGGAAACCTCCCTTAGACTTGATGCCCGATATAAAAGCATAGATAGCTGTGCTGTTCCCTTGAATGCAAGACAATTTTGGGAACACTCAGTGTGACTAGGATGATACTGCTGTAGGAACCCAGGAACATCCCTACTTTCTGATATTTACAGGGCAGTCCTAACATTGCTATAGTTTAGGGAATGTTTAATGCACAGATTAAGTCTGCACTGCAAGTGAAATTCCAAGTGTAAGCCAGGAGAGAGATACTAGCAGAGCACCAGTGGTTTGGGCTTCACTGTGGGCTGTGCACACCTGCTGAGGACACAGAGACCTTCCTGAGATTTTTCATCTGCACCAGGTCCTGCAAGATAGCATCCTCATTGCTACTAATCTCTTTAACAGGTAGCTTCAGGCTAGCATGGTCACACCTCTGTTTTGTGAAGTACATCCTTAGCTTTTCAAATGCTTTGGGTTGTCCAAGCCCTGTTCAGACACAGCTATTTACTAAAACTTTTAGGGGCAGATCAGGATAAGGTAAAGAATAGGCTTAGGGCCCTAATTCTTCAGTGAACTTTCTACCATCTCCATTCACCAGCTTGACAGAACATCTTGAAGCAGCACATGGAAGGATCCTGAAAGTAGTTCTGGAGTTGGAAGCTCCTGACTAACACAACAACTACATTTCTAGTTCCATATTCCAACCCATTTGACAGCACCAAGACACACAAGCCACCTATAGTGCTTGGAAAAACTATGCTCTGGAAATTTTTATCCTCATTTTAGATCAATCTAGCAATAATAAACTGATTTTTAAGGTTCCTGGCAGGCTGCCCCAGTATGAAAAGCATTCTCTCCCTTGTTGAAACGAAGGATCATTCAGCCAGACTTCTCCTCTAGCTCTGGGAGGTTTGGACTGCAGCAACTTCTTGCTCTTGGCCATCCCCACATCATGTTATTTATTTGTGGCATTTTGCATAAGAGTCCTATGCAAATTATAGCTTGGAGCCTTTGTCCGATGGATAGCGAGAGCTGCATTGAGCCGTTCTGCCAGTGGCAAGCCTGCTTCGGTGTCACTTAATAAATCACCATTCCGAACACAAGAGAAAAAGTATAAGTATGTTGAAAATTGAAATTTGGATCTTTTCTGTCATTTTTCTCTCATCACAAATAAACCAAAAAGAAAAGAAAGGCGCTTGTGGTACCAGAAACCTTTGGATTGTCATAAATACTAACCAAAACCTCCAGCAAGCTGCCAACCAGACTACTTCTCTTAAGCTTATTATTCCATTTCTGTTTCTGCCATTTAACTCCTCAACTGTAATATTTCCATGCAAACAGCACGGTGTGCCCAAAATATCTTATCTTACATTAGAGAGAAAACAAATTTTTTCAGGGAGGACACCGTATCTCTTTTCCCCCATATGGCTGCAACTATGCAAAACCAAAACGGTTTGTCTCTTGGCAGGCAGGCGGGATTCCTAATGAGCCAATACATAGAAAACAGATAAAATTAAGACACAAACAGCAGAGCATATTTTATCCTTTTCTTTTCCCCTCATGCTTTGTCCAGGTTTTACATCCCAGTTGTTGCCAATAAACACCACTACCAGATATTTAGAAATTACATTTCAAAGTCATTTGCTGATGAGCCCCTCAAATTGATGCAAATTGAATACTTCTCCCCCATATTCAGGGCTATCTAGAATTTTTATCTTGTCTATATCTCTGCTCTGATTTCTTCCTAACTTTGCCTAGTACTTTTTGATTCTTCTTATCTGACAGCTTTTCTCTCGCATTTCCATAACATGCTTCATGTTGTTTCAGTCTTTGTACTTTCCCCAGGCTCCTAGTCCATTTGTCATAACCTGTTTGTTTGGACATCACCTTCAAGCATGCTTCTGGAAAGGAGGTTTCCCCCACACCTTCTCTTCACATCCTTTATCTTTACTCCCTCATAGGAGTCCATAAAGATTCCCAAGTTTGAGAACAATAAAGATGGAATTACCCACAGGAGGAAAATACCATATCTCAAATTCCCTGCTGCTCTGGAACCTGCAATGTTGAGTTGATGGGTCCTGCATTATGGATATTTAACTAGTGGATGGATGCCGTTAGCTACCCAGATGGAGCCTGCCAGCTGACAGACATCCTTTCATATCCTACTTACTTTTCTCACAAGTGTAGCATTCACAGGCAGAGGCAGTGAAAGGGGAGGGCTGTCTTGGCTTCCTCCATGGGACCAACTGAGAAGCTGTATGGAAAGTGAAGATAAAGAGAACGTGGTGGGGTACTGGAATATGTGGGCTTAAACTAACACAACATATACATCTTTGTGCCTACATGTTCAACAGTCCTGCTGAGTATGACTCCATACACGAGCAAAGCAATACATGATAGCCCATTAATAAAGTTTACTGTATAATTTTGCCTTTTATTTTTTTTCCCAAGGTAAAAAAAAGTATTTTATCGGCTTTCAGTTCTGTTGACTTCTAACAAGGTTTTTAGGGGGATGATTTTTTGGTTTTTTTCCTGAGCTGGTTTTGGTGGTGAGTAGGAGTGAAGACAGAAATTCAATAAGCCTGCAGGCAATTGCTGTATTGGCAGTGTGCATTGCTTTTCATTTTGAAATTGGCATGAAGGCCCTCCAAGTAACATAAGCTCCCCTTTTTGACAGAATTGACAGATAAATTATATACACAAGATGCAGTCAGTTTTTTGAGGGGGATGAGGATCAAGTGAAGTCAAAATGGAAAGCTCATTTCACATCAGGGATATTCCTTCACTGTACTATTGACACAAAGCACCTTTGATCCAAAAGGCTACTGCAGCACTCCACAAAACGTAGCCAAGATTTGTAATGACATAGCTGTCTAAATTAAGTTCCTCAATCTATAGTTGGCCATACCATTAACTACTCAATAATCACAAGTGTTTGACCTCTTAGAAATTCTACTTACTTAGGGGGGACACTGCAAATTATTAGCATCTTTAAGCAGTGCAAGTAATTTTAGCTGAAACTGTATATTCTTTGAAAACACTGATTGAATTTGTACAAGAAACTAATATCTAACCTTGCTGAAAGCCAAAATAGACGAGTGTCCTTGTTTCTTCTAATTAATTTAAACCTCCTGGAGACTCACAGAAATTATCTGACATTTCCCATTCTTGGTAACATTTTATATTCAAATCAGACAACATATTGGGCTATGTTTTTCCTACAAATAATTTCCAATAAATGTTTTCAAAGCTTTGGAAGCTGTCTGCCCTGAGTGAGTTTCAGATCCTCCAGGGAGATTTATAAGGCAGCATGAAGTGGGGAATAGAGAGGAAAGGAATTTGAAATAAGCCTTTTCCTACATATGCAGTAAGGAAGGCACTGCAGTAAACGAAGAGTACTAGTTAGGTCAAAAATAAACCTGCAGAAAAGAAACAAACAGGTTGTTCTCTGTTCTATATACTGCTCAAACCTCAAAATTTCCTGTATTACAAACAAAAATTTCCTTGTTCTTTTCCAAAAATCATCAGAAAAAGGTTTTTCACATCAAGGAAATCACAAGGCTCATATAAATGAGAAGTATGAACTGCAGTTTGACATAGGATAAACTCTTTATTGTCTAGATGTCATCACCTTTCTTCTCTTCAAAAATACATCAATGTGGCATCATGAGAGGAAAAATGCTCCTTAAAGCAGTAGAAATAGGAAACCTTCCCCCTCTAAATTATGTATGATGTTAACTATTATTATCAAAAAACACCTTGCATTTATGTGGCTCCTATAAAGATATGAAAACATACAGAAATAATTAAACTAACATTCCAAAACTTCAAAAAGGTACTTTGACTTCTAATTCCTAAGAGGGACCACAAATAATACATTTCTGTACTGTGAGATTAAACAAGAAATGTCTCCAAGCCATATGTAGAATCTCAATCCTTCTGCAAGTAGCCATTCAATCACAAGGTTGATACTTGTATATGTTCAATGAATGGCTCTTTGGCACAGTGCAGTATTTCCTTATATACTGTAACTTTTGACCTCTCCAGGAACACAACCTTCTACACATAAGTATGAACAGATAGTTGTCTTAAACAGTTGCTTTCACGTATCCTGCCCAGGGTCATTATTAGAGGAATATAATCTGCATGTTCTCACCTCTTACAAACTCCCACACTGCAGCTTCCTGCCTGACACAGTCAGAGCTGAACAGCACAGCCAGGACATTTCTAAACTACTACTGTAATGTGTGCAAAGCTTTCATGAGCATCCCATTTTTTTAAGGACAAATTCTTACATTTACAGCAGATGTTCACTGCAACAAGAAGTTCAACTTACTGAAACAAGTTTAAACCTTTATGTTACTTGCAGAAAAATTTCTCTTCATGGCCATCTTAGTATATTCAGTGTTGGTTAGCTCCAGGAAGACAATCCAACATGACAATCATCTAATTTATACATGTTTTTAAAGCCCTTAAGCTGTGAAATATGTGTATGCTGCATTATGATTTCACCTGTTACTGAAGTTCAGCTTTGTCCAGTGGCCATACTGCACATAATGAACACGAACTCTCACACGTAATATACTTTGCGACACATAGGAAGAAGTTTAGACTATTCCACCTGTGCACTGCAGATGGGTGTGGTATGCCATACCTGTCCAGTCTTCTACCATGTAGCCTTCTGCAAGGGGAGATAGGGACTGTACATTGCCTGAATTCAAAATACCTTCCTAGCACTGAGGATACACTGAGCAAGAAACAGACTGGTCCTGAAGGTATGTGTGATGTGAAATCACAATCACAGTGCGGGTGTGTAGCTTACTCCTTCAGCCAGGCTGCCAAGGAACCATAGCCATCCTATATGTCAACAATAGTAGAGTATCTTTGGACAGCTGTACATCAATGGTGGTTTTGCTCTTTGCAAAGCATTGCTCATTCTCATTCAAAATGAAAACATTAATTAGGAGGCTTGCAGATTTGCATTTTCACATCATTATAGTTTATTTAGTCAGGACTGCATTATACAAGCAAAGAAGAAAGTTATTTTACAGTCAGCTGGCTGCTCATACATGGCAGGGAATTTTTCACAGCTTGGCTGCTGTTGCCAATTGCCATCCTTTCTAAGGACACTCATATTCATGAACCCAGCTGCAGGGAGCTCGCAGGCACCTCTCGTATAGTTTAGGGGTGGCCTATTCTTGGTACTAACCACATTACCATGCCACTACCCCCCGGTCTTTGAAGTTCACGTTGTAAGGAGGAAGGCACCTACTTGTTGCCATCTTGTTTATTTACAAAGATAGGACGTGCTCCAAATCCTCTGCTGACAGTTACAAAAGATCAGGGAAGCCAAGTCCACTTTTCAGCCATGCTGTGCTCTCAGTGTTTGCTGCTGATCTCCTACGTTTACTTATTCCTGACTCACAACAATTCCAGCAGTCAGTGCCTTTTGTTGGCACAACAGAGTCTTAGGCAATAAAACCTAGTGATGACTTGGAGTACAAAATAGGTCTGTTTTTCCAAGTTGCAGGTGGGATTTAGTTTAAACCTTTATTTTAATGTACAGCTCAGAGGCATCTGATTTTGCTTTCCTCCTGGATTTAAAGGTTAAAAAAAAATAATTGCAGGGAAGATTCGAAGTCCCTCATGTAATTCTTCCACTTGTACATGCTATAAAAGGAGCCCTTTACCAGAGGCAGCACTGTTCCCCTTACAACTCTCCTATTAAAGATCCTTGGATGGTTTTTGTAGGCTTAATTTCTGATGGCATTTCAACAACAGAAATGGAGAAGACATTTATTTTAATTATTAGAATTTTATTAAAATAATTACAAACATGGCAACACATCTTCTCTAAATAAGATAGATGAGGTATTTCAACCTACGGAGATCCGTAGCTTGATACGTTAGTTGTTTAAAGAGAAAATCACAATATTTTCTAGAAAAGAAAAACTTCATAACATTGTAACTGCTCAAGAAATTTACTGAAAAAATAAAGCAATTTCATTCAAAAGGGTCATTGCAGCATGAGAAACACAAGATTTCCCCACCTTCCATCTTTCATCTGTTCTCCATTACAAAAAATAAAGGAGAGGGAAGTCTTCAGATGGTCTTCCTCTCCCCTTTTCAAAGCTTCTTTTAGCAGTTGCTACAAATATTTTTGTAAAAACCAAGCCAAAACAAGAGGCACAAAGTGGACCTTATCTTCATGTAATTCAGAGAACAACTATTCTTGGATGTTTATAAAATATTGCTAATGAGATTGCTAAAGCTTAGTCAATAGAAAGTTATGACGGAATTTGCAATTGTGCTTGAAGTAAGTTTCATCTCCTGCCAACCTACTGGAAACTCACACTCTGGCCAGCTTCACCCTTTGCCTGAGAACAAACTTTGCCTTCCCCCTTTTGCTCTCCCTTCTCTGTGTAATTCAGTCATAACTCACTTATTTCATGAAGACCTCCTGCATTTCCCATGCAAGGAAGACAGCATGTTACCGATACCTACGGCAACCAGCTCAGCTCATCATGCATTTAGCCATGAGGAGAAGCCATTGGGTGAGCTTTGGCAGGGACAGACAGAGGGCGGTTACAGTACCATCATGAGCTGCTCCTGACTGCCTCATTCTTTGAGAGTCATGTTCAACCAAGCTTCCCTCTCTGAACAGCAGTGCTGGCAGATAACAGAAAAAAAAAGAGGGGACTGAATTCTTACTGGGTCACTGAAAGCCAACAGTAGACTTACTTCAAGTAAAGCTTCACTAAAGCTCTTCCTAGCAGCATTTTGAATGAGGTGTTCCCCTTTCTGCCATCAAAACCAGGGAGATCTATCAATTTACAAGAACGATTTTTAACACCACTACCCTAACTGTGTAACAGCAGGTGAGCATCAGAACACACACACTCCTCTCTCCTACCACACAACCACCTTTATGTTTTTTTTATTTTAAAGAGTGAGATAAACACTTTCAGAACTTCTATGCAGAGACAACAAGAGGTGACTGACAGAAGCACTAAAAATAAATCCCTTGCTTAAAACCCTTCTTCTGAAATCATAATTTCAGAAAATTTGAAACAACATGTACAACACAGTTGCAGGTACTTGAGGTGTCACCTGTGAATATAGTTTGCTCTGAACTTTACATCTATTTTATGATTTCTATTTTAGTGAACTGACTAGCAAATGTGTATTCTGGAAAGTGATATGAATTATTTTGAACTCCTGTTCTGAAACCCATCTGTGTACTTAAATCAGTACTTCCAGCGATGATTGCACCAGGATTTAAATGCCAGTGCAAAAACTTCACCCACCATCTCCTCAAAAAAATCAAAAGCAACCCACAAAACATTAGTTTTACATTTACAAGTTGAATAAACCTCGCCCCTTGAGCTTCCCAAGGGCCAAAGAAAGTAATGATTGTTTCTTTACAGAATGTGAAGCTAGTAAAAGTTGAGGTTTTATTGTGAGCTGGACTGAACCCGTTAATGGGAGACCCTCAGACACTTAAAGCAGCTTATTGGTGCAGGCATTAGTGTAGAGATGACAAAAATATATTTTTGTGCCCAATACTTTTACAGAAGTTACCTTTATCATTCTGAACTGAGGTTTTCCTTTAAAGTTTACACATTTACACAAAATTCTCAAGCCTAAAACCTCCATGTAACTGACACATGACTCAGTATGAGAGCAAAAACTACCAAGCTTTTCAGTAGTGCTACAATCTGCATGTACCCCTTCTGTGCATGCACACCTGGTAGGTAAAAGGTTAGAAACATAGAGAATGGAAAGCTATGATAACACAGTACTGCACTCCCGAGATGATTTTAAAACTGTACTTTTAAGTAAATTCTTCCTGTCAAAGGGAAAGCTGCATGTGGGCCCTTTCCTTGCTGTTTACAAAGAAACATTCCAATTTTATCTCATTTAAAAATTCTTTAATTATTACACAACCACACTTCTGTGATTGTGTTACCAAGGATCATGGCTATTACGCAATCTGGATTGTTCTGAAGTGACTGTTTTGGGGCTGTAATGATATCATGAATCTACAGTTTGCAATTTAGTCAATCCCTTGAGAGAAAACTTGAGGAACAGTAAGAAACTTGGCATAGAGCATGCTCAGCCTTAGGAAACTGCTCTCAAAACACAACTTTTTAACTTCAGCACTGATTCAGACTCTTTATCCCCATCATAGGAACCAATCCTATACAGAATAAAGTGAATCCTTGTGCTGTAGACCAGCTTTTTTGCACTAGCGTTTATAGCCCAGCAGCAATCTACCTTTTACTGCTTATTTCCTCCACATCTTAAATTACAGCTGCGCAGCCAACACAACTGCTTTGACAGTCATGAGGCAAAAAACATAGTCTAAGCACAATAAACCAAGTTTATTATAGCTAGACCAGTTCTTCAAAGGCATGAACAGTTTGTCAACACAAAGAATTTGCACAAAAGTGTTGCACGACAGAAAGAATAACTGATCTAAGGGCTTACACAAGAAAAAGTGTAAGAAAAGCTGCTTGCAAAACCAGAGTGCCTACTGAACATTCTGGTTCCTAAAACCTAATATTTTCTGGGAAAAAGGTTTAGAGAAACAATCACTAATTACATTCCCACCCCACAAATATCTCAGTTCTACCTATTGTTCTACATTCCTTTATGTAGTGGTACAAGACTTCTTGCAAATGCCCTGTACATCTATTACCTTCTAAATTATGAGGATATGATTTTTGCCCCTTCCTCCCTGTTCTCTTTTCAAAACTGTATTACAGAATTAGACTGTCACACAATGAGAAGTCAGAATAAGTCACCTGCTTGAAGCAATTTCCATTACTCTGCTGTATTAAAGTATATTTTAAAATAAATTACTAGTGTGCATATTAAATCATAAATTAGAATGGGAGGTGCCTTTGAATGTTCAAGTTCTACTGCCTCCTCAAAGCAGGTCTACATCTACTGGGATGGTCAAGCACTTATTAAACTGAGCATCTCCAAAGGTAGATTCCATATCCTCTCTAGGTGACTGATTTCCAGTACTTGACCATCTTCAAGGTAAAAACCTAAAAATATTATTTTCTCCCTATTAAAACTAATACGAATTTTCCCACATTTCAATTTATGTCCAAATGCCACTGCTCCTGTCTCCATGCATCTTGAAGACCAGTCTTGCTGTGAACTCTCATCAAAGGGACTAACAGTAAAAACTGGTCTTAGTCTTAAGTCTGAACATTACTGAGCTCTCTCAGTTTCTCCTTTCCCAGACAACATGTAATTTCAGACAGTAAGCAGGAGGGTTGGTGAGTTAAAACAACTTTACAGATGTAGATGAAACCCAGAAATTACGGACTGAAGGGGGAAACAGATACAATAAGGGGAAGGTCAGTCACTGATTTTTTCCTTCAACCTTAAATGCAGAATATTGATGCAGATAGTGTCTCTTCCTTTCCAACATCCACATTCACCTCAGTGATTGGTCACTTTATTTCACTGAAGTCTAAAAAAAAAAAAAAAGGATTTTTGATTTTCTCTTAAAGATGCTATTGTACATTCTGCAGTGCAAAGGTGCTAAGAAAATCCAGGAAGTATGAAACAGTAGCTGAAAACCCCAGAAACTTAAAAGGTCCCTTCTAATTCCAATAGTTGAACAAGAGCTTTGTTCCCTTTTGTTTGCATCATTAATCTTAAGAACTTCAGATTTCAGAATAAAAGTTTTACACCATATGCAGCTCATTCATCAGGTCTTTTATAATTCCCCCTCTCAACCAAAGAAACTCTACTCCACAGAGTTTACAAAACCGGTCAAGATAAAAAAATGAAATTTCAAACAGGAAAAATTCCGAAGCATGAACACAGAGGTCTACCCAAATTATTCTACATGTCAACTATCTTAGGTCTTATAAAAGATGTAGGTTACACACACCTTCACTCTTCCAAGTTGCTTCTGTAACACACAAAAACATCGAAGTGCAGAAAAAGATTTTGGTTTGACCAAATGTTCGGTGGGGATCAATTTGTTTGTATCACTCACTTTTAATTTTTTTAAAATGTGACATTTGAAATCAGTAATAGAAGGCTATAAATCCCCGCTTCCAAACTCAGCTCCAAAAGCAATAGCATCCTTTAGTACAAACAAATCTAACAGAACTGACATTTATATTTTGCAAAATGTGACCCAAAATTTTGTAGAATACTACAATGCTAAAAAACCCCTATACAACATAAGGATGTATTTAAGTTAAGAGACACACAGACTGTTAAAAGTAGCCAATTTTATTCAAATGATGTTAGAGCTAACACATAATTAGCATCTCTCAAAAAAATTACATATTTATGTGGTTGTCAGTCAATTAAACTGATTTCTCCCCACTGCAGAAGTATTTCAATAGAAGCCAGAGTCTTGAGTAGCCCAGTTAGGTGCCTAAAAAAATGAATAAATAAAGATTAGAAGAAATTACAGTATTACCTAATAGTCACTGAAATTTATAAGACATTAATTTAAAAGATTGCTAACACTGTATATGGCTATGAAGTGAGAACGTTAATTAGTAAAGGATACCCTGCAAGTTTAAAGCAAGTGTTGTTACAGCAGAAATACACACTGTAATTTTTGAGTCCTCCAAGCCAGTAGCTTCAAAAAGGAAAAGTTCTAGAAGATTCCAACATAAATCTAAGAATAATTTTGCAGCTATATTTTTACAAGAAAATAACAGCACAAATTTCACATGACTTCCCATTAACAGAATAAACTAATGCACCACTACTTGTTCAACTTGCATCAGTATTTCAGCCAAACAGTGAAGAACCCAATAAAGTTTTTAATGTTTTAGCTCTTTCACTGTGTGGTTTGTTTTGTTTGGCTTTTATTCTGTTTGTCTTAAAGATGTATATCTGGGTCCCTACTGGAGCTCAGAGCCATCCACCTTAACAGTGTTGTTCTCTCTCACAGTTTCCCATATTGTAATGTCGAGGGAGGCAAAACCAGATGATCTTGCCAATTTTGTCATTTTCACCGGTTCTACTTAAACCTTTCAATGACTAATTATATCCTCTAAAATCTCATTAAATAGGTTTAACAGTTCCAGTCTTAATCTTAAGCACCATGCATTTTTCTTCCAATACTACATATGCACCTACAGTAAAGTACAACCCACTTGGAAAAAGTAATGTAACTACATTCCTAGGTGTCACACTTCAATATCTGCCCTTTTCAGGTGGTGAAGGGGACCATTTAATGGAAACAGAGCAGCAAATGACAGAAACAGTTATGCAACAGAGGAAGTTATCTAGTGATGAGGAAAAAGGCAAGAAGAAAGCAAGAACCACTGTCTAAATCTCACCATAAGAAAGTAAGCCCTTTCTAATTCAATCCCTAGTGTTAGAACTAAAGTAGGTACATCTGATGAATAGATAAGATAAACAATTATACTTAAATTCATCTCTCATAAAAAAAAAAAAGGAATTCAGAAAAACATAGGTTTATACCAACCTCAGATCTACCACTCTGATTCAGTTTCTTCTCAATGTTCATAGCCAACATTTGACTACGAAAAGACAGGCTTTTGGTCTTTTCAATCACTTGTTGATAAGGTGAGACCGCATTGTTGCCCATGACTACATGGCCCTAAAACCCAGCAAAGACAGAACAAATTAAACAATCACTCAGAATGCAAAAGCCTTTAATGTAATGCTCTGCTTTCAGAACTTTCACAGCTCATCTTACACACAGGATCAAATCACAATAAATGAAGTCCACTACACTTTATAGAGAAACAGAAAGCTCTGGCTTCTACTGTTTGAATTAAATGAAAAATTCAACAAATTCACTTGGATCCATCTGACTTTTAACTGAAAGAGAGGAGGCTTAGATTAGATTACTGTGAGGTTACTGAGGCACTCGAACAGGTTGACCAGAAAAGCTGGAACCCCTGGTGGGATGGGGCTCTGAGCAATCCGGTCGCATGAGAGGTGTCCCTGCCCATTGCACAGGGGGTGGAATTAGATGATCTTTAAGGTCCCTTCCAACCCAAACCATTCTATGATTCTGTGATTCCATTTACAGTCTTACCAGCTTTGAATCCAATTTGGCATCTAATCGTGCATTGCGAATCAGATTGACAATCCATCTTTCCGCTTCTTCAGGAGTCATATTTAGTTTGTCTGCCAACATACTAGAAGACAACAAACGTATCAAATGGTGAAACAGAACCTCTCTGATGTAGGTAAACATGACTGGGGACTATGGAATACAAGTTAAATCAACACAAAATCTGGCACAATCCAAGATCTATATTCAGTAAATACCACATACCTGGGAAGCTTACTTTCATTTGACTGAAATTACTTTATAAAACTTACATGCTCTCCTGAATATCTCCCATCCCACTGTTTTACACTGCAAATAAGAAATTCATATCCTGAAGTATATACTTGTTCATTCTGAACTGCACCATACTGCATTTAAATCCTGACCTGCACAATTTTCATATATTCCTATAAACCTTGAACATAAACATTCTTTTTTTTCATTTACATAACTTCACCACTAACATAAAACCATTACCATCATTATGAAATAAACAACTGAATTGATTTTATTCTTATTTAAATGCAGTCAGCAGACAAGAAAGTTTAGATTAATTACTCCAGGAAAATGTTTAGCAAGAAAACCTTACTGTGAAGTTCAGGAAGAAGAGCCCTGAGACAGAGTTTGGTATAGAAGATGTGTCAGATACACTATGCTCAAACTTCTTGTAATTTCAAGGAAGGAAAGTGGGGGAGAACAGAGAAAGGAAAATTCTTAATGAAACAAGCACTCTTGTCCAGGAATAATTCCTTCTAATAGCATTTCCTGTGGCTTTCCAGCTAATTCCTTTAGCTTCCTGCTGGCAGTTGGCTCATACAGGGCATTTGTAACGCTCATTCTTCCATCAGCTTTCAGACTAAGGTAACAAACATGAGGTAAGGGGTATGGACATGACCAAAGAGAGAGCTAGCTACACTGAGTTGCACAAGAGGTCAATTTGTCACCATTTTACAGGATCTTGCTTAAACATATTCCTCTCCAACTCAAGAAGTGATTTTCTTCCTGATTATTTGTGTCAAGTAAATACCTTATAATCTATCAATTGTTAGCTCATCTACCTGGCTTGACTACCTATACATATGCAATCTTCTCTCCTTTGTGTTCTTGATCTCTCATCTTTCTCACAACTAAAAAAGCAAATTCAATTTTTTGTCACAGATAAACATAAAGGGAGGTGAATACGAAAAAAGTACTGGACTTGCACTGACTCACTTCAGCAAAATAACACAATAAATGGGTAATGGCGTCTGAGCTTGCGGGAATTAGGGGGAAGTAAAATTCAGCCTGTTGATGCTGTTCCAGTAAACTCTTAATCTGAGGTTGAATTAACAATTGTAAATGCAGGCAAGAACAAAAAATATCAGGGACGTAAATTCTTCTGGAATTATCAGTCACCTAGGCAGAACATGAGATATTTCAATAGCAAAAAGCCACAAACTGCTTTACCACCCCAAATCAGAGATGTTAAGCACTTGACTTGAAACTAAAGAAATTTCAAACTGAAAGAACATGGATGTGTAATTCTCATACTTCTTTTAGAAACGCAGTAATATTCAAATAAAGTAACACTTCCTCCAGATGCCACAGAAAGGCTATGGCCACAACATTGGGGAGTAACCAGTGTAGCTTTGGGATCACAGTGTGGAACCTCCATTCTTGGAGGTTCTCAAGAATCAACTAGTCAAGGCCTTAGGTAGCATAATGGAACATTGCATTAGGTCCTGCTCAAAATTGTAATTAGGTTCACAGGATTAAGCCAGATGACTTTCTGAGGCCCCTTTCAACATACTGCACCTCTATTTTACTTTTTCTTTAACATAAAATCCCTGTGTAATTGGAGGGGAAGCTGGCACAGACTTTAAAGAGTCATTCCAAGCCAGAAACTACAAAGTATTTTGTATCACCTAGCAGATAACTAGCAGGTAATTCTACATTTTCCTATTCTATCTAAATTTTGCCACTAGCTCAGCTTCTTCAGAGGTGGCTTTTTACAAAAAAAACCCACTAAAACATGCTAATTGAACAAACATAATAGCATATATGCAGCAACATAACAGAAATAACACCCCCGTACGGGTATCTTTTTACGCACAATCATCTGGAAAACTTAGCAATCAGAGAATGAAAATGACAGAATAAAAAGGATATAAAAATCTACTTCATCTCAACTTCTAGCTTTAAGATTTACATGGATTTAAAATTGTAATATAACTGAAGTTATTACAACCATCTTTTAGTGAATAAGAAATAAATCTATTAAAAACCCCTAAAACTTTATCATGCCTTTGACACAAGAGATGACCTTCCTCCAGCACTTCTGGCAACTGGATTCCATTTTAGGGTCTCTTTGCAGGCTACACTGAAGCAGCTAGTACTACCCGAAGTCCATGGAGCTATCACATGGAGGTACTTGCCTGATAAAGTAATGCACGTGGCCAGAAAAGTATTCTCCATGCTTCCAGGGTAAATGCATTGAAGTTCTATCCTGATTACAATTCTGTAGCAAACACCACTATTCTCTTCTTGCACTGTTAGAGTATGATATGTATCTAATACTCTGAAGAGATACAAACTACAGCTTCGCCTTATACATGTGTAACAGTTCAATAGTGACATATTTAGATTTACATATACATACAAGCATTAATATTAGGGAATGGGTGCAACAAAAGTTGCATTATAGGTTACAATTGTTTATAAATATCACCACTAATTCAATAAAAATAAGTGAATTATAATGGAACAATTTTATTAATATTCAAAGAATAGTCTATCATTTCAACTTAGAGCTAATTTCAAAGTGTAGTTTCTCCAAAACAGTTGCAAAAGAGTTTTAAAAATAATTTCTGTCCTTCTGTTTTATAAGGAAATTCGCTTATTTGTGTCATGATGGGGAAACTTATTTTTTTTCATTTACTTAAAAGGCAACGTTACTGAACACCACACATCTTCATATATGAACCAGCCCATCTCCTATATAGCTTTCCTGTATGTGCAGTACAGAAGAAAAATGAAGCATATTCAGCTTTTCAATTAAATTCAGGCATATCAAACTAACCAAAACAGATTCAGAATTAACTTTATTACTCCCTGTTAAACATGATATTTCAAACAGTAAACCAAGGGCAGGATGATTTGGGATGCAAAAATTTTAACTTAAAACTGATAAAGCAACTATGTTCTTTGGAAAGATGTCAGGTGCCTAGAAGATGTTAAGCAGCTAAAAAATTAAACAGGCATTTATTTTCCATTTAATATAAAGAATAGCAAGTTTCCCACTAACTGTTTTCAAATTCATTCTGAATAGTTAAACTACTTATCGAGCACTGTGGTACAACCATCTACTTTTCAGCTCTAGGAATAGCAGTGGAAATCACTTGTGGACAAAGAAAAAAGAACTATGCCTCAGTCAAACATCCAATTAAAAGCATTTCAAATGGCTAACTTCTTCAAAAGCAAGTCTGAAATGCTCTAAGAAATACTTATGCACCTCACTCTATCAGCCCAAATCTAATGATTGTTACAGCTCTCAAAGAAATTTAAAACAGTGTCCTACTGAGAACCACCTCATTACTGACAATTGATTCCATGTGGTAGGAATACCCATGTCAGTCTGAGACAAATGTCTCAACTCAAAATCTATCACTTGCCTCAGAACACACTATAATGCTTATAAAATAACGACACTGCTACCTATATTTAGGAATCTATCACACATAACAAAGAGCCAACTACACTGCTTTTTATCACCCTTAAAGTTGAAATATCACAAAATATATGAACTGTAGCACAAAAATATGAACTGTAAAATAAATAATAAACACTAAATAAATGACAATCACCTACCATAAACCTTGATTTGTTGAAGCTAGCTCACTATTTCTGCCATAATGAATCACTAGTATGTTGCCCACAGTTTATCAGCATCTTTTGACAGAGACTTGAAAAATATTTAACACACATACTTTAGACTCTGCTCATTGACTGGAGACAGGTAAGAGAAGCAGACTTCTTAGAAAGACCTCTGATCTCCAGATAAAAACACTTGAACATCTAGTTTCATTGAAAACTTGTACTTGAATATGTACAGCATTCACTGCACTAAAAATAATTTATAGAAAAGAGCAAGACACTACTGGGTTTTCTACTTCCCATAAATGCATCCTTAAGTGAACTATACTTACATTTTTTTCCCTCCAAATACTTACCCAAAATCCATTTATGCCTAAGTGTGCAGTACTCTGCTCAAAGTGATTTTAGATGAAGCATTAGCCCTCTTACAAAAATGAACATAAAGTATGGAAAACTTCTGCTCACAGCATTTAGTTTCATTTGCTATTAGGACTATGCTTAAAATCCAATACGTCACAGCTTATTAAAATGCCCAAATTCACTGTTTCCCTTTTCCATCAAAGCCATTGACTATTTTAAGCTGATACAATTGACAAGAAGTATTTTCCAAAGGCAAAGAAAACAAACGTCACCCAGCGACTGGAGATTAAAAGTAGCCAGAATCAGTCCTTTCTCCAACTATACTTATCCATAAAAAAGCCACCCTTTCAATAAGCTTGCAAAACTAAGACAATTTTCTCTCAAGTCCTTTTCATTTGAAATTAGGCAGTGTTAAATCACTTCCTCACAGGACTGTATGCACACCCTTGCTCTGGATGCAGGCTGGTAGCAAGACTACACTGAGCTTGATCAACTTAACAGCCTTCATTTCTGTTTCTCAAGAATCTCTGCACTGTTCTCTACCATTGAGATTCGTACAGCATTCAGAGTTTTTCTCTTCACTTTTTCCTTTTTAATTTAAGGGATGTGGAAATATGGGGAATGTGGCAAAGGCCAAGTGGAAAGATCTCAAACATACACATCAGCTTCCTCCTTAGTTGTTGTTTTGGTGGATTTTTTTTTTTAAGAAGAGACATTTGCAAAGTCTGCATTTATAAAATTAATCTGAGTGAGCAACAGACAAATTTGCTAATAAGAACATAGTCCTTACAGCTGGATCACTCAACTTTGTGCCACAGGGAATAAGACGCATTGTTTCCTATTTAATTAATGAAAGCAAGCAATACAATTCTTATAATTTTCAAAGAACATACCTATAAGACAGACATGAGTATCTGTATACACCAAATATAAATAAATTTAAGCAATTACTGCATTTGCAATTTACTTAATATCAACACTCCACGTTAATGTGTGAAGTTGAGATCCAAATGAAGACACCAGGACTTTGGTGAGAGTGGGTATGAAAATTCCCATTAAATTCAGTAAAGATCCAACTTAACACAATGGCAACATTTTAATTTAAAAGTGCTACTTGTTTGGGGTGTTGAGGGTGGAGAGAGCTTGTTTTTGAAGTTAAATACCGTAATTCATCTCTGAAATATGATTGTTGCAATTTAAGGCCATCACATCACAGTTATAAAACTAGAGAGAGAACTATCCAAACAAGATTACAGTTAGGAGTTTATCTGACAACTAAATATTTTACTACTCAAGTTTACACTGTTTGTCACGCTGTCAACCATGACTGATTTTTCTGAACTGACAAATTAAGACATTATCTCACCCAATGCTGATACACTGATGGATGCGACAGAAAGTCTCAAATATAAAGAGACGAGCATTCTCAATGAAGTCCTCAAGGCAGGCAACTAAGAAGAAGTCATTCACAAGCACCTGCAAGCGTAAGCAGAAAGAGAACACTGGAAGTAGTAATTTGCTGGTAGACACTCTCAATAACTAAAATCAACAATGGCACACCTAAATTATTGCTACATTCCAAGATGGGAAAAAAATGCCTATAGATAAGCAAAATTTTTCATTGTTTTGAATCTTACTACATTTAAATCACACAGTAACATGATCACTGTGGTCTGACTCAAGAGAAAAAAGCCTACTGTTGTCATAACTCTAATGAAGATCCCTTCAATGCAAAATCTGACTCTGCACTCATTTTGCAGGATTCTTCTCTCAATCTACAGTTTGATCAGCATTCTCCTCACCATTCAAAACCGCTTCCTTAGCAGTGCACGTGTGCCTATGAAGTTAAGACTGGATGGCTACCTGCCCTATGCAATGAAGATTATAAGCCTTCTGATTTCCTCTTTTCGGTGACTAAAACTAATCAAAGGGAACACAAACCAGTGGCTTTAAGAATTCCTACTAATGTTCAGCTGTTCAAAATACTAACTTTTACTCCACTCAACCCAAGTGTTAGGTATCTTCAAATGTTCATAATAGATTAACTAAGAATTTTCTAAGAACACGTATTTAACTATCCCAATGTTATTTCACACCACTTTTCACTCCTACTACACCAGGACGATGTATCTTTCACAACAAAAGGCAGATCCAAGCTTTTCTTCAAGCATTCCTCAAACATTAATTCAAAACCTGAAGCTCAGCCAAATGCACGACAACCTATTTGCTTCTTGTTCTAGGACTTCTTAAATATGGCGTTAAAGCTGTATCCTTACTGATAAGTCTTAAGTGTTACGAAATGAGTTATCAAAAAACCCAACACCACACAACCATGAATCAGAAAACACTGGCAATGGAATCAAACACCAATTCTAACAAATTAGCTGGTCATTGCAAATTTTAGAGGTCTTTACTTAATGGAAAAAGAGACTTACGGTTTCACACTCTCTCAGCTTCTTCTGTGCTCCATCAAAATCAAAATTAACATACAAGCATTCCACAAACTCTGTGATAGGGTCCCTGTATGTGTAGGATTCCTGTCAAGAAAAAAAACCCATAGGAACAATATTAGAAATCAAGGCCACGTGGTCACTCAAGTATTCATTATATTTTTTAAAAAATTAAAACAAGTCCATATATCACCTTAAAAAAAGAAAAGGAACTTCCTAATTCCTCCTATAAAAGCTTCATAAACATGCTTCCTCCCAAGTCTGGTTAAACACCCAGAGGTGTAGTCCCACCTTCAGCAGTTAATGATGTCATCTTTGGGTTAGCAATGTGTCAAGAGACTAGAACTGGCTCTGTATCAAACCTCCAAATGTCTAAGATACGGTAGAACCGTCTTCCTATTCAAAGGCTGCTCCAATGCCAAATCCTTCATACTTTAAACTTGATGATTATTTGATCTACACAGATAAGGTAGCTAACAAAAATGCTACTTTCTACATACAAAACTTTATTTCGGTATTAGAGAACTTACTCAACTCTCTCAACTACCAGATAGAGACAACACTGAATTTATACGGAATTATGTAAATTCAGATGTAATGAAACATCCCCATCAGAGTCTCTAATGCATATTTTAAGACAGCTTAAATCAGTATCTGTCAATATCTGCTTTAGAACACAGTAAAATCAGCAGATTAAGGGAATTACTAAGGAAGATGTTTTTCTTTATGAATCAGTTATTTTTGCTTCCCCAAAGAACTCCATTTATGGGCTCATTATTCAGGTTTAAAATTCAGTTTTATGGGTACATGTTTTTTTGCATCAAAACTGTAATTGTTAACTATGCAATTAACATCCACTATGCAAAACAGTCTTGGATTAATCATCTTTTAAATTTAATACAGTAGAATAACAAACTGCTTACCTACGAGTTCAATAATTGCACAGATATTCCAAGTATAAACAATCTGTTACAGCTACTAGAGCAAACAGCTTACCACAAACATAGTTATCCTGTCTGATCCACTTTCAAATCTATAAAACCTCCACATCATAATATAATGAACCATAAACCAAAGCCCAAGTTGGTATTTTCAAGCGGAACACCCTAATGATCATTTTTATTTGCACCAATTGTATAAGATAAACAAAAGCAAAAGAAGTTGCAAAATGTTACTTAAGTATTAGAAGTTTATATTACATTAGAAGCTCAACGTTACAATCAGATTTTAGATGAAAAGATGAGTTTTAACACTTCACACTAATTAATAGCTTCTCATGCTACTTTTTGGGAACACTAATTCTTAAAAACAGATTAAAGTGTGCTTAAAATTTGATCCATGCATTGTGCTTTGCATAGGTAGTTACCTCAATGACTCAAGTGGATATAACTGACTCCTATCCTGTAATAACTACACTGTCACATATATATATCTCCCATTGATCATTCACAACATTATCAAGTGTTTGAAGTGTGACAGCTTGCATACAAGCTACATGCTGATGTCAGCTAAAAATCTTGGCCACAACCAAGTTGATCGCTATCAAGCACAATTGTTTTGCTGCTCTTGTCCATGTCTACATCCACATGTAACTGCAATAATTAAAATATTTTCAAAAAAAAGCATGTGAACACAAATCAACACACACAATTCAGTGGTTTTAAAATGCAAGAAAGAACCCTTATTCATACAACAATTTCTTGGAGGGATGGCTCAAAAAGAAATCAGATCCAAAGCTATTTCACATGTCACTGAATTTTCTGCACTTAATCACACAGAAAGAAAATAAAAATTGAATGCATACTCTATTGTACTCATTGCTCTTTTACATGAAAGGAGGAAAAAAATTATACTGCCCTCCCACTGATCAACGTGTATTTTACTTCAGTGAAAAATCAGTTTACTGAAGAAAAACAAGTATCAAAATACCTTAAGTCCTAACCCAGGCATATATTATTAGAAGAAAGTTATTATGAAGCCTCCTTAAAAAAACCCAGAAAATATCAGGTATTTCAAACCTTACCTGCTGAATAACCTTGACTAGATCTTTCAGCACTTGTCTTCGTTTACGAACATCCTTATTTGTTATGACTGCAGTAGTCAAATATCTGAGGATATGTGGGCACATTGTCTGAATTGCATTGAGATACCTAGAAAGAAAAAATACAGATAAGATGCAGGATGCAAAGGTGTACCAAAATTTGCTGATGACACTGAACTGGGAAGAGCTGTTGACTCCCTCAAAGGCAGAGGGGCCCTGCAGAGAGATTCTGACAAACAAAGCAGAAAGCTGGGTACTCGCTAGGATGGGGCATTCCTGGATGAATGAGATGGGAATGAATGAGACTGGGGAATGAGATGCTGGAAAGCAGTGCCGCAGGAAGGGACCTGGGGGTCCTGGTTGATGGCAAGTTGATTGTGAGTCAGCAGTGCCCTGGCAGCCAGGAGGGCCAACCGTGTCCTGGAGGGCACCAGGCACAGTTGAGGGAGGGGATTGTCCCACTCTGCTCTGCAGTAGGGCAGCCTCCCCTCAAATATTTAGGCAGTTTGGGGCACCACAATATAAGACATAAAGCTCTTAGAGTCCAAAGGAGGGCAACGAAAAAGGTGAAGGGCCTTGAGGGGAAGCTGTATGAGGAGTGGCTGAGGACACTTGGTCTGTTCAGCCTGGAGGAGACTGCGGTTCACAGCTTCCTCACAAAGGGAAGCAGGGCAGAAGTCACCGACCTCTACTCTCTTGTGACCAGCAACAGCACTCAAGGGAACAACACGAAGAAGTGTCAGGGGAGGTTTAAGGTTGGATATTAGGGAAAGGTTTTTCACCCAGAAGGTGGCTGGGCACTGGAACAGGCTCCCCAGGGAAGTGGTCACAGCACCAAACCTGACAGAGCTCATGAAGTGTTTAGACAATGCTCTCAGGCACATGGTGTGATTCTTGGGGCTGTCCTGTGCAGAGACAGGAGTTGGAGTCGATGATCCTTGGGGTCCCTTTCAACTCAGGATACTCCTTCTCAGTGTTAAGCTGTTCTAGACTCCTAGATCTACATATAATAAGTCAGTCCTCTCACAAATAGATAGTTACAATTCTCAATTTTAGTCTCAGTTTTTCCTCAAGAATACTTCTTAAATAGCTTTTATAAACACAAAATAGGACAATACTTTCCCCTGCAGCCCTAAGCTCACTAAGTTTGCATATTCATCTGACTTCATTTTGACTTAAAGAGCTCCCCCATATAGTACGATACAACTTACTGTGGCTGATAGAGAAAAAGGTCAATGATATTGTCTCTCCCTTTAGGATGATTAAAAAACACAAACAAAGACCAGTGGATGAGCCATGTTCTTTGCTGAAGAGACTGCAGCGGAGAGCTGACAGACTAAAAGAAAATGAAGCATTAGTTTAAGTTAAATACAATACATAGTTTGCTTGAATAGTAATCCATAAATCTGTAATTGCTCAAGATTTTGTGATTTTCCACTATCTCCTTGTAGCTACCATCAAGCTGAATTTGGCCTCCAGCTTTTTAACATGTCATCTCAATGATAAATTTACCGAAAGTTATAAGCAAGATAATTTTTCCAGTATTATATTTCAAAAAATTTGCCAAAATTTTCACTGTTACAGAAAGAGATCTTAGCTCTCCAAGACCACCATACTAACCTACGTTATTTCTTCCCTTTCTGAATTTTGTTTCTTGTATTCCCTCTTCAGATGTGAATGAGAAACTACTTGACTTCTCCAGCTTTTCTATGTTTTAAAGCCTCACAAAGGCTTTTTATTGACCTATGCCCTCAGAAAATGATGAAATGCCATAATCACTTCCAGTCAGAAATAAGAATTTAAGTATCTTCATTTAAACCAGCCAATAATGCACAAATAAGGGTCCAGCTACAAGTAGCTGTATTAGCTCCAAATTTAAGCAGCACTTCAGATACACTGCAAAACAACATGTTGAGAATGACCTGTACAGCAAGTAATCATCAGTCCAAACAGCATGACAACTAACTACTGTGATTCTATCCTAAAAAATCTTGGAGTTTAATGAATAAGTCAAATAACCTATTATAACAATACAGAATCAAAACCATGACAAAATTACAGAAGAAAATTTATTTGCATTAGTTATCTGCCACATAGACAATAACTTGGGGACACCAAAACCCAAAATACCAAACACCTTTGCAAGACTCTGGTTCAGGAGAGTAAAACTGTCCTGTTTCAGATACAGCCCACGAGCAAAGAAGACTGAGGGGTCCTTAATCCCTTCAGTTGCTCTGAGTTAGTGCTGCAGCCCTACTCTCCCCTTACATTCTGGCTGCTTGTCTGAGCTCAGGGGCTGGTAAGAAAGCTGAATGGCTGAGAACTGTTTCCAAAAATAAGCTGTCTTGCATTTTTGTCAAAACCCCCATCTTAATGAGATAATAACATGGCTTATTTACATGCATTTTATTCTTTACAGCAAATGAATAGTAGAAGTATCTGAATTCTAAGCAAACAATTTCACACAGTGATACCCTGCGCTCAAACTAATCCTTAAGATTGTGTTTACTGGAAATATATTTAAATATATAGCTTCTTTTTAAGGTGTTGAGAGGGAAGCAATTTGAAAAAGAAGGCTTCGTTATTTCTTCACAAGCACCCTTTGACTCTCCCACTGCTAACAAGAAATTATCAAGTAAAAAGGTGGCAAACTACTCCTAAGCAAGACTGCAAGTAATTTATAATAAAATTTGAATACTACCACCTCTAACCTCTCACCTTGTTAATGTGACTAAGATTTTACTTACGTTATTATCTATAGTCTCCTTTAGTCTTGTGAGATCTTCCATGGCTGCATCCCAATTCTGCATCAGGATTTCAGACGCCAGTTTTCCCCAAAGAGAACTCAAAGCATTTCTGTCTGTTGCTGGAACCTATTTTCAACAACAGCAACAAAGTCACACTCTTAGTATTTTTTTTTTAAATTATTTACATTTAAAATTAAGAAAGGTATTTTCTGGTAGTATTTTTAATTTACCAAGTGTCAAATTTGCATGGTCCTAACTTTCCAAATTAAGTGCTTTTTCTAAAAAAAAAAAAACAAAACAAAAAAACCCATATGGAAAAACAAAACAAACAACAACAGCAAAAAAAACCACCACCAAAAACAAAAACACCCCACCAAAAACAAAAAAAAAAACCACCAAAAACAAAACAAAAAAAACCCACACCAAAAACAAAACAAAAAAAAAGCAGTTTTAGGCATAGAAAAAAGCAGCAAAGCTGCTGAAGTAGAAACTAGGAAATTCAGCCAAAATAAGATAAAGCTCCATGCTGCTGCAGTTTCAGTTGAAAAAAAAGAAAAAAATTTAAATGGCTGAGCACCAGATAACACACAGTTTCCACAACTGTTTTTTTCCACCATGTAAAAACACTTCTAAACTACTAAAACAAGGTTATTACAAAGTAGGTTCCTCAAGCACTCATGAGAGTAAGTAACCACCCTAAAAAGCCAGCATGCCAAGCTCTTTCTGCTAACGCTGTGCCCAAAAGTGTACTTGTTACAGAAACGTTCAGTAAAACTGCAGCTTTGCAGCAGTGAATCTATTTCCTGGAAGGGTAACCCTAAGGTCAAGCTGTGTTAGTTTTATACAGGAATGAATTACACTAGGTCATTCACAGTGTCAAATTCTGTTCTCAGACTGGCTACAATAGTTCTTTCATAGATTATGTTTCATCACACAGAACTTTAAACAAATCTTCCCCCATTAGAATTAGTAAAAAAGTCCTACACCAAGTTATTACCAGCAAAATACTAATACTTCATTTTTTGAAATTAGTTACTTGACATATAAGAACATAATGGTGAGCCCAGATTTCAGGTACAAAGTATTGACAGCTGCCCAAAAACCTACATATATGTTTCATTTCCCCTCTCAGCACATAAAATGAACCTATAACAGCAAAAGTCAGTTTTAGCAATAAAACTTAGACTAAGAATTCAACTCATTCCTACTTTAGACCCTATTCTTCTGATTAAAGATACACTTCCCAATTTTTCTTTAATTTTAGTCAATTACAAGAATTACTGTGGCTTACTCTAGCAGTATCTCAAAGATTTGTAGATGGAAACAGATCACACAGCAAAAAAGTGTCAATATATGAACTACATGTCTTCAGGAATCACTCCACATACCCATGACACACACAGTTTGTAAGTCAGTATCTTCCAGATAACCAAGGTGCCAATTTAGAAGATGCTTTCAGTTTAGGAGGTTCATATGGTCTGTGCTGGTTCTAAATCACATAACTATAGTTAGCCTACTCACAATAGCTGCTTTTAGGTACTGCAGCTGCTCTAGCTACAGTATCTGGATTTTCAAGCAGTTACCTTAAATTTACATTTTAATTAAAACAACACATTCACTGACCACCAACAAAAAATTTACTGTGTTGAGATTCTTACAAGACATTAAATCTTCATTCTCAAAATTCACTCCCACCAGTAACAAACGATATGGATTACAACAACAAGAAAAGAGTTGCTTCAGAGATGATAGATCTGGTTCTACATGTCTCAGTTAAGCTGTTTACATTTCCTAGGGAGATGACTTATACTCTTAAATCACAAATTCAAGAGAAGACAGATGAGAGTTCTGAAAAGAAGCTGGCAGTTCACCATTACCACCAATTACATTCAATTCACCTGTAAGTTTTTCACTATTGTTGATTACATCTGTGCCCAAAAACAAGTATTCACAAAAGCAAGCATTCACTTTGCTGTGTTCCAACATTGCTACCACAAAACCTACACATTTAAAGAACAATTCTGACTTCAGCTTGAAAATAACATAATTGCCGGACAATAGTTATGATTATTAACAATTATTTTCAACTTTTGTGTACAGCAATTGCCTCAAAAAGCTCAAAAGTATTAAATTCTAAGAATTAATACAGATAATTTACTGCTTTAAGTATTTAATTAAAAAAAACCACCCACAAAACAAAACAAACAAACCACAAAACTAAACCCCAAACAAACAAACAACCAAAACTTACCAGAACCCTAAAGAAATAAAGATACTCTGCAGCTCCTGAGTAATTACCACACTCATACTGGAATTTTGCATATCTGTAGAGTGTATCTAGATACTCCTGTCTAAACTGAAAAGGAACATAATAAATGCTTTTATTCACCAGAGAAAAAAAAGAAACATGATGTCATAAGCCAATTTTAATAGTAGAGTAAGCTTCAAAATCTGCAGTTTTTCCAAAGACATTGTACAAAGGAAAAGACAATAGAAACTATGCTCTCAATCCATGCCATGGAATGAAATATTATACCAATACCAGAAAAAGGTGAAATTCTGCATTGCAAAGTAAAGCACATCTTAGTTACACAGGTGCAACTAACATTAAATTTCAGCTTTGTTTGGATAAAAATTGAAAGTTCAAAGGCATATATACGTTAATATTAGGAATTCTGCCTATTAGCTACATGGACAGGAGACAGGGCAAAATGCTACTACATAATTGCTCAAAGCTGCCAGCTGTGGGAGAGGTTGGGTGGAGACACTAGAACTGAATTCAACAGATAAAACACTTACCCCATGCTTCTCAGCTAAATAGTCAAACAGCATCCGACCATCTCTATAATAAAAGGATAGAAAGTGTTATTTTTACGAAGCAAACTGATATTCACCAGGCAACACACTACACATTGCAACACAACTTTAAAGGTAAAATAAACAAAATTGAGTATAAAGTGATACTCCTCCACTTGTTAATCAAAAGCAGAAATATCGAGCTGTCTATTCCTGAAGTGTTATTAAGAAGTTTCAAAATCATAAAATTATTCTAATTTTAAATTAAGAATGCCACCTGCAACAATAACTACAGTTAAAGGGTAGAAAGTTGTTTTAATTTTGATAGCACCCTTAGCTTTCAGTATGAAAGTTAAATTCTGAATTAGAGCTCTTCCCACTTTCATGTTTTAATTTCAGAGCAGTTACTCTAGACAGCCTGGACAGGAAAAGAAACAGCAAGGACTACAGTAAATAGAAGTAGAAAGGAAATTTATCTCACTGTTAGCACTGAGACACAGTGGTTAGCAAGAACCTGAACATAAAACTATTAAAAAAATAACCATACTAATAAGATCTAAACATGTAATTCACCCATGGTAACATCTCTGAATTACTATTTTTTATTCAACATTATTACTAAAAGGACAAGCAGTATTATCTAGATCAAAGGAAAGTTTGAGCCTCCAGGAGGCAAGCCATAAATTCCGTGGGACAAAAATACAGTAAAAATTATTTCACCATTTACTCTGTAGTCAACTCACTGAAAAGATGTGAGCTCTTTTCATTAGAGCTTATGGTATAAGATTCTATAACAAAATGGCACTTTGCCAAGTGAGCCAAGAACGACAGTTCCTAGTAATATTTGTGAAAGCAATTAAATCTCATGGATTTGTTCCAGTAGAACATAGTTCAAGAATGAGGAATACTGATTATTCCTCTAAAATTTTAAAGTCAACATCTTCGAACAGTTGCTTAGAAAACTGAAGTGCTTTGGCTTATTTGTCAAAAAACTTCTACCTGCAAAGTCTCCTTTACACATCATTTCCCAGACTTTGATATTCCAAGCACTGCTGTCATGGATCAAAAGCTGTGATCTAAAGCCGTGATAACATGCAGCTCTGAATTCGATACAGATTCCATATCACCAGCAGGAATTCACAAAAGGCAAAGAATTAAAAGCTGCTTTCTACTATTTACAGCACACTGCTCAAGGTCTAGACAGAAGGACATCTATCAGCCTGATTCTGCCCATTACTATCTAACCCAGATAATCTGGATAAAAAACTACTGGCCATTAACCAAAACCAGAATTTCCGAGTTGTGAAGTTCCCAGACATTTTATGAAAAGAACCACATACCAGTTCTAAAACGAAACTTGCTGCATGTGAGTAGTAGGGCTAATACTCTGTAGCATGAAGCAAGTTATATTCCATGCACTTATTGACTGTATCTCGTGCTTTCAAACAGTGCATTTCTAATTTCAAATAGGTACTACTGACCAATTTCTGTAAATCAAAAGTGAAGCAATACAGCACATTCCCCAAGAAATACTGGTACTTTAGTAATTTTTTTCCTAGGTTAAGTATTGTTATAAAAGCTGGCTAAAGGCAAAGCAAGAATCAAACAAGATCTCTACACACTCAACTAGATTTGAATAGTTGTCCTAGGACCAGAAGTATTTCCTTTAAGATAGTCCCAGTTCAGTCAAGGCAGTTAACTAACAGCAATTGGGCCTTTCATTTTCAAAGCTATACTTTCCAAAGTAAGTAGCTCCTGGCTTTGCATAACCCCAAGTCATAAAGCAAATGCAATTCCTTTTCTTAATGTAATTATCTGACATGAATAGCCATTCTGAAATCAAATACAAAGGCAGCTTACTTAGTTAACACTTTTTACAGTAGAGGCTTAAGTACATTCTTGTGATATCAGAATAGAAAAGAAACTTCTTCTGATGTGCTGCAAAGTTAACAGATTTCATGATTCCTACTGACATCTTGTTTCATGTGCACATTGAGACACAATACACTGCACCTCGTCCTTTCTGCACTGACCAAGTTCTAAATAATTCTGTAACAAATCCTGAAGACAATGCGAAGAGTGGAGAAAACACTGTGGCAAGAAAAAGAGGGGAAAGAAAAGAAAGCTCTATATTTGAAACAAAGAGTAAATTCTAATCAAGTTCCTCTCCCTTCAGGGACCCACATTCTTCAGGGGGTTTATTCACAAAGATATAAAGATTTCTGCAGATTAGAAAGAGGAGTTTGCGCACACAGTATTTTTCTAAGAAATTCCAAAAGTCACGTTACAGCCTTCCATATCAACAGACGCATAAAGCTTGCCGACAATAAACCCAAGTTCATTCAAACTCAACGCGAACAGTAAGTGCTTTATATGGCACAGTATGCTCTATTTGAGATCTCAGGGCAGGTAAGGCTGCAGAAAGGATTCAATTAATACTCCAGTTTGTCAGACGTTTGCAACAGTAATAACTATGTTTCCTACGTGAAGGCAACAAGCAGCAGTTTATGCCAACCAAACACCTGCCCACTCCTCTGATGAAAGTGCAGTTACTCCTCAGTGACTACAGCTGAACTCTTCCACAGAGCCAAATTCAAGCGTAACCATGAAAGAACTCGCATAGAGCTTAGATACAATGTATAGCAAACTCATTCTACTTTCATTACTCCCATAAGCAAATTAAGAAGAAACTGGACACATCTTAAAAAGACTATTATAAGCCTTACACAACAAGTTGGAACACTTCAAGAGTGAGAAGGGTAAAGGGCAAAAGGACAGAACTCCTGGAGGAAATACGTGCTTTGAGGCTAATGGATGCTTATCCACCAAGACTCCCAGGCTAAAATGGCGCTCCATAATCCTTTGTGGAAGGCAGAAAAGAGAATCTGAGTTAGCTTAGCTCATTTCCCTTCAAAAAAAGTCTAAACCCCTTCAAAACCCAAATAAAAATGCCCCTCAACTTCCCCAAAACCAGTCTTGGATATGACTGGACTGCACTGAACGATGACTGTCACTTGTCCCAAGTTGACTCACGAGCATTAAGATCAACAGAGATGACTTTTATACAGCAGGTAAAAGCACTGAAAAGAGCAAACTGATTCCAGCAGTTTCAATGATATGACCACAAGCACTACTTAAATACTGTCTGAAAATAAAAGTGTCCTTCTTTGCAGTCACAACAGAGAAAGCATTTCTATCGTCAACACCGAGGAAGTACCAACAAGCTGTCCTGAGAAACTGTCAGAAATTACCTGGTGGACTGCATTTGTCTGGTGGTCTCTGGATCCTCAAACATCTTGACAATAGGTTCCGTTTCAGCCTGAAGCTGCTTCAGCTGTGCAACAACAGTTGTTCTCTTCTCACGCAAAGCTAAACACACAAACGAAAAGAATTCAGCATAATGTCTGAAGTTTTGAACTGCTGACTTTTGAACACATCTCCTAATTCCTACCTCGCTTGTGCCCTCAGTCAAGTCAAACCCAGAGGTATCTAACAATTCTTTGACTTAATAACAAACTTCTAACGTTTTGTTCTTTCCTCCTGTGGGGAGTTCTAATCAGGCCACTTAAGAGCAGCTAAAGCTGGAGCAGTCTATATCAGACAAGGAATCTTCAGGCTTCCACTACGGGAGAAACAATCTTTTAACGAACTTCACTTAATCCAAGTAAACTTGAAAGAAAGTAAACAGTCCCATGATACTGTTAAGACTGATTTTCTTCGGACTGATGATCAGGTTCTGAAAGCACATTTACAGACTACTTAACTAAAAACTGACAGAAAAAATTTCAAGCAGCTCAATCTGCAAAACTATGATTTTGGACACTCTGCATGCTCAATGGCAACATTAAGCCTTTTATGAAAAATTGGTAAAAAATAGCACTAACAGTTCAGGGTGATTATTTTACACAGATGCAAACTTCCTCACCAAGTGCTCCCAATGGAATAAAATGAAGACTTAAATTCAGGAAAGTCTATATGTTTAAAAAAAAAAAAAAAGTCACCCTGACACTGGCTATGTGACCCAAGAAACAAATGGGATCAGAGAGGCCAAGACCAAATCCCAGGAGAAAAGTGCAGGAAAACATGAAAGTAAGCCGTACACCAGACTATCCGATGCCACAGTGAACCTATCAGACATTTCTTTTGTGATCTGACTACACAGATACTTGAACAGGACATCCAAAGTGGCCAACACCATAACAGTGATCCAACCTAAATCTAAGAACAACTTGCCTGATAGGAAGTGTTCCAATAAGGAGAAATTATCTCCAACTTCAGTTGACTCTTGAGATTATAAAAGAGGAAGGGAAAACAGATGAAAGAAATACCATTCAGTTGACTTACTAAGAATACGAAAATGTTTTCCTGCGACATCTCCTGGATGTGTAATTGTAAGTTGATCTCATGGAAGACAAGACAAAAGCAACTATAAATTGTGCAGGGACATTTCTAAGTATAACTGTGTTAAGTGAACTTAGCTTTCAGTACTATAAACAGTGAAGTCTTAAAAAAAAAATCAGCATAAACTTCTAATGAAGCCAGTGATTCCAGAAGAACCACCTGTCTGTACACACATTCTGATAAGCGTTGATACATGAGGATGGTGCATACCAGAAAGATCCCAGAGCAAGTTAAGGCCTTTGCATAGGAAGCTGTGCAAGGAAGCACCCTGAACAACTGACCCCATGTGCAAGAACTAGTTCTGCTTATTTTAACTGAATAAAAGCCACAGATCAAACAACAGTAAGTCATCACAAAAAGAAAAATCCTGCTAAACTGATGATGTAAAATCTTAGACATTTTAAAAGAGCATAAGAAAAACATTACAAGTGTGGAAATTGCTCGTTTATAATGTGGGCTGAGCTCTCCCAGGGACCAAACTCATTTAATTTTCTAGCACCTGTGACCTTATAACCTTTTACTTTTAACGTATCCTGCTTAAATAACTGGCTGTAATCAGAAAATCAAAGACATAGGAAAAGACAAAGACACTGTGCTGTTTACTACTTCAGTATTTTATTCCTTATTTACTACTGATAACAGTAATATTCTTCAACAGTTTAGAAAGGCTGAAGCAGGGAAAGAAAGCCAGGAGCTGAACTCAATCCTTGTGGGTCCAGTCTCATTCAGCATATTCTGTGTTTCTGTGATATTCAGCCTCGAGCCTTTTTACAGCTCCGATAGAGCCTAACATTTTTGATCAGCAGAACTGATAAGTAACCTGACAGCAAAGCCACCGTCACAACTGTTTCTTAGATTACAGACATGTAAAACCCTCGTTCTCGCTATATGTTACAAGACCTTTCATCATTGAATACATGCCCATTACAACATCTAATGCTAACAAAGATTTGGTTGAATCCCAAGTCTACCAATTCCCTTCATATCTTTTTAAAGAGGTGAACTGCTATCTCTGCTATTTAAAGAGCCTGGTAAAAGTAAGACCCAGAGGCAGAATGCAAAAGCACTCGAGTCTCTTCCTCCTAAGCTGCAGGCAAGGCAGACCCTACTAGTTTAGAAAAAGGTGAGGAATTCCTCCAGATGAAAAAAAGAGGGAGAAATAGGAAGATAGAGGATATTCAAACACTAAGCCAGAAGAAAAAACAAACGAAAAAAAAAGACCAACCCAGAAAAAAAGAAACAACAGGAAAAAACCTCAAAACCAAAGCACCCATGAAAGATAAAAATTAGAGAAAGCAACAGTTTTCTCCCCCTTCCCAAATGCTCCTCAAGAAGATCGAAATTTAAGTCAACAGGGAAGTTCCCAAAATCATGGATAAGACAATAATAGATTAAATTATATTTAAAATAATAATGAATATGAAATTTATTTTCTTCTAGACAAACAACAAATTATGTATTGACAGAATTGAGGCAAACATGCATTTTCAGAAACATCTCTCTAAAGTCTAAAAATCAGACACAGACAGACAGATTAATGATTATTAACAAAGGAACTCTAAACGTAATAGATATTTTAAAGAAAAATTCTACTAACACCAGATCATTGTAGAATAATATCTGACAGATGAAAAGTTAGTGCCATGCAACATCAAACTATACCTTTAAAGTGCTTGAAATTTCCAAATTGGCATTGAAATACCACAGACATTACTCAGATACTAAGTTCCTGATAGACCAACAGACACGAACTTTCCAGCAACAGGGAATACTATTTGTCTCAGTATTTCACATCCTTTTGTTAAGCCCAGTTTTTGAATGCAACAAGCAAATTACCACTAGTCAACTATTATTTTAGTTGGAAAGGTTGTAAAACAAGTTTTACATCTAAATGAGTAGCTTACCATGCGGAATTTCATCGGAATAAAGATTTTTGTACACATCCATAGCAAAATCCACCATGTTGGTATCACTAAGGAGATCCAGTTTCCCTTGGAGCAGTTCTTTTTCATTGTATATCTGAAACAGGAATTATTAACAGATTTATTTGAACAGCATTAAAGAGTTTCAATTCATATTATGTAGTTACTTTTACAGTACAGTTCATGGATTTTTCTAAAATTGAATTATTTTAAACATCAAATGTCACAGCTCTGTCATTAAGTGTGCTTACTATAATGCCTTTCTACATTCACCATCTTGGCAAGATACCAAAACTTCCTGCTCTTTATGAAAGCAGGAACTTCAAAGAGTAGTTAGAAGTTAAGTAACTTATTCTCCTAACAGGAATAGTAATTCCTTTTGCAAAAAGTATATCTGTATTTTAAGAAATAACAAAACCCTTGTCATGTTTCTTTCAAAGTATTGAACACTTTCCACAAAATAAAACTAGTTACATTATTTAATTATTAACTAAGACTAGTTAAACTATTTAAAGTAGATCTCGGAAGAGATAATCAAGATTGATTTTTATAATTTAATTATAGTGCACCTTAATCTAAAATACGTTGCTAGATCTAAAGCACAAGAACAAATTTAGAGTAGCTATATAATGGGATGGTGTGCTTTTAAACTCGTCAAACCATTTTTAGAGTTTCTACCCCACAGTTCAGCAGAGAGTTGCAAACTGATGTTAGGTCTTCAAGATGTGGGTGTGGGCTAAATCGACAATATTCCTCAAAAATATATTTGCACAAGAGCTGTATTACAACTCACCATGCCACATTTATGGACATCGCAAATAGAGACCCTCCGAGTTTATTTGGGCTCTGAACATTGTGTTGTTCAAGATTAACACTACAAAAACGTTGTTTAGTTAACTTGAGCTGATTTACAAATATAAAAATAGTAAAAATGCCCCCAAGACATTAAGCAAAGTCCACATACTAGACACGACAACTGGTTAGGTGAAATCTCAAGATGCACGGTCAATCAGTTCGTTTCTGGAGTCTAAAATAACATCCACTTTAAATTCAAAACTTACGTCATTTTACACGTTTTGCTTCCATTTTAAAATAGCTTAGACGAGTGCTTCAGGTACTTTAGGCTACGCTCTCGATCTACACTACGTCCAGGATTACTGGGTTCTATATAGCAATATAACTTCAAAATATATAACAGAAAACCAACAAGCAACAACTCTAGAAGGGACATGTATTTGTTTTCTACGCAAATTTGTGATGACAAGGGTTTCAAATTAACCAGCGACACCAGCACAAGTCCCCGGACCGGCTTGGTGTGGGCGGCGGCGGGGCCGCCCACGGCCGAGAGGCTGTCGAGGCTGTCCCATGCTGTGTGACCGCGAGTGCGGCTGCGAGGGAGAGCTGTGGCTCTTCCCTTCCCCGAACACCAGGCAGGGAAAGGCACCACGCCACGGCCGGGGCGGGAGAAAGCGCAGCAGGAGCTCTGGGCCGCCTCGCACAGGCGCGGCCGCGGAGCTGCGCGGCGGGGGCAGGGACAGCTCCCCCGGGGCTCCGCTCCCGTCCCTGCCCGCGGCGGCCCCGAGTCCCTCACGGCTCGGCCCGGCCCGGCCCGGCCCGCGCAGCGCCGGAGGAAGGCGCGGGCCGCGACGCGCCAGGCCCACGGGAGGCACCGGCAGCCAGCTGCAGGGCCTGCCGCCTTCCCGCTCCCGCAGCCGGCTCCCCCGCCCCTAGGGCAGCCACGCACCTCCTTGACGGAGAGGAACTCCAGCAGCGGGAACACCAAGTGCCGGTCCAAGAAGTGCGCGATGCGGGTGGTCAGGTCGTACTCCGCCATCTTGGCGCCGGCAGCGGGCAAGGGACGGGCTCTTGTGGGCACTGCGCCTGCGCGGCCCCGCCCGCCCCGCGCCGCAGCCATCGCGCCTGCGCAGTCCGGGGCGGGCGCAGGGGCATTGAATGGGATGGGCCCTGTTGGGGTGTGTCCTGTGTCCCGGTGTGGGGGCATTGGATGGGCTAAGTCCTGCTGGGATCCCTCCTGTGTCCCGGTGTGGGGGCATTGGATGGGATGGGTCCTGCTGGGATCCCTCCTGTGCCCTCTGGCTGTGGGGCCCGTCAGGTTCCACGCTGTGGGGCTGGGTGAAGGTGTCAGTGGGACACATGAGCAGGTGCCCAG
>JAWWEW010000078.1:133145749-133199686 GCA_035583185.1 Anabacerthia variegaticeps
GTAGCCAAAGTAAGGAAGTATTGGTACTGGCTGCCTAGGGAAGCGTGTGAGTCACTGTTCCTCTAGGTGTTTAAAAGGCGTGGATGTAGCACTTAGGGACATGGTTTAATGGTGGATTTGGCATGGTTGGGTTAGGTCTTAGAGGCCTTTTCCAACCAAAGTGACTCTATGATTTGCCATGTTAACTCACCAGCACCCTGAAAGATATAAAAGGTATGTCTTGCTTTTATACTTAGTAAGTTTTCTACTGATTTTTGTAGGTATACAGTTGATTCTAGTGAGTCAAGCCTCATCTTTTTACACATTAAGCATGACTAAAACCTTCGTCACAAAGAAACTTTTTCTTTCCTGGACAGAGACATAAATAATTTGCTTAGTGATTCATATAACTACAGACTATGACTATGGTAGCTACAGTAGCTGTTTATGCAGAATAATGAGTTAATATAGTTGTAGTACAGGTTAGTTCTAAACTTGGCTGGTTTGTTTTAAATGTTAATGGAAGATGAGAAATAAGGAGGTTGTACATTTATAAAGCCATTCTTTAGGCAGCTAGTGATGTTCTCTGTACCTTAACAGAAAAATGTAAAGGCTACAGAATTAAGGACGTGACAGGCTGGTTTTCAGAGGTAAGTCTTCATTGCAGCTCAATTATTACAGTGATAGAAGGTGTCCTGTAAGTGAAAAAAAGCTTGTAGAATGAACTCTGTTCTTCACATGGCTCCAGTTACTAACACTTTTTTATTAATCTGTGGTGTAATTTTGTATTAGTAATGCTCTTCTCGGAATATCATCTGTAAGAAAGAATCCCTCTTTATCTGCAAGACAACCTTGTATTTTTCATAGTAATTGTAGATATCATTTACTTGAAAAGGTAACTTAAGTATGGTTGATGACATACATCATCTCTGATAGTGAAAACTATCCCCTTGTATTACTTTTGCCATAATAACTGTGTGGGTTTCACTAAGGCTTGTTCAAACTTGGCATTGGTTGTTCCTCCTTGTGGGATTAGGGTTACAGAGCTGCTAGTGGAACACAGGCTGTGGAGTTGCCAGTGGAAGACCCTCAGCCCTGCAAAAGGCTGAAGCATCCAAGGCACTGGGCAGTGTTCAATTGCAGTTCCTGAGTGACTGTCTGCAAGAAACAAGTACAGTAATGAGACAAGAGATGTAAAGAACTAGCTGGGTAGAGCCTGTTAGAGAAAGACCATTACAATACTGTGCTGAGGACTACTGTTCTGAGAAAATATGGCAGTGTTTAACTGCTTCAGCCTTATCATCTAGTGAAATAACTATTGCCCTCTTGGTGAAAATTGTTCTAAAATACATTTAAGTTTTCATGGCAAAACAGTCTTAGCCAGACTTAACTGAATAACTGGAATTTTGAATCTATTTTGAAGTCTTGCACAGACACCTGACTGAGGAATTATACAGGGCATAGTAATCTCTAGGCCAAATTTTATTTTTGACATAGGCAAGACTTGAATTTGAAGTATTTTAGCCTAGTGAAGTGCTTCCCTTCTGGAAATTCTGTTCATTGTACTTAAGATTGCTAGTTTGGTTCATGTAATAAAAGTCATTTGACTAGAATTATCTTGAAGAATATTTTAAGAAAATCAACAAGAATATATCTTGTTTTGGCTGAGCCTTTTGATTTTATAATTCTTAAATGAGGAAATTTTGTCTAAAGGATTCCGTTTACATAATTGGCTGTCATTTATCTTATTGTTAACAAAACAGTGGAATCCAACATTCTTTGAATTGTTAGAAGTAAATAATCAGTAGGAAATAATAATAAAATATATTTCTGTCTCACATTACAAAGGGAAATTGAATCTATTAACTTCTTCCACATCCTGTGATATGATTCAAGCCTTACAAAACTAATTTGGCAGTTTTTTTATTTATTTTATTTGGTTTCAGAAATTATATTTCTGTCTTTTTTCTTTTGACTTCGTTTGTATCTGAAAAGAAGCTTTAAATCCTACATTCCATAAATATTCCTACACTTGTTAAAACAGAAATATTTCTAAAATCCAGAATAACATTTACAAGAATTCATTACTGTCAACTATTCCTGGATAACATTCAAATTCACACTAAGACTGTCTCATGATTCAGCTGAATCACCATAAAAAATTATTATGTTGCAGTGCTTTCAAAGCATTTGGAAAAAAAAAATGAGGAAAATTAGTCTAAAATGCAAGTACTGGAAAGTGGCCCAGTGGAAAAGAACCTGGAGGTCCTGGTCCACAGTCAGTTGAACATGATCCAGCAGTGTGCCCAGGTGGCCAGGAAGGCCAATGACATCCTGACAGGAATAGTGTAGCCAGCAGGACTAGGGAAGAGATTTTTCTCCTGTACTCAGCACTGGTGAGGCCACACCTCATTATTGTGTTCAGTTCTGCGCCCCTCAATTCAGGAAGAACACTGAGGTGCTGGAACATGTCCAGAGAAGGGCAGCAAAGCTGGTGAAGGGTCTGGAGCACAAGCCCTATGGGGAATGGCTGAGGGGACTGGTGAAGAGGAGGCTCAGGGAAGACCTTATAATTCTTTACCTAAAAGGAGGTTGTAGCCAGGTGAGGGTCGGCCTCTTCCAAGTACTAAGTAATAGGACAAGAGGACAGAGTCTTAAGCTGCACCAGAAGTGGTTTAGGTTAGGCATTAGAAAGAAATTCTTGACACAGCGATAAAATAGTGGAATGAACTGCCCACGGAGGTGGTGGAGTCCCCGTCCCTGGAGGTGTTTAAGGAAAGACTGGAGGTGACACTTGGTGCCATGGTGTGGTTGACGGGGTGATGCTCGGTCATAGGTTGGACTCGATGATCTCAGAAGTCTTTTCCAACCTAATTGGTTCTGTAATTCTGTACCACATTAAAACCTTATAATTATTTGATACACTTTTTCTGTTCTAAGAATGTTAGTAAAGAATTTGTCTAATGGGATTATAATTAAATTAATGGAGTTACTTTGCATTTGTACTAGTGGAACATGTGTAAGCAGGTTTTCCTCACTTGAAAGTATGACCATATTAAGAAGCTGAGGGCAGCAATGCTAACCTGGTGGTACTTTACCAATGAGCAGTGTTAGGCTCTATTCTGAACTTTCAGTGTGGTATTTTCTGTATTTTTTGAAATATTTCTCTCATTACAAACCCAAATAACTTATGAAACTGTTGTGTTTTAATGTTCACTGATAACTTAAGTTGGCTCTAATACATTCTCTGTTGAGGTGTCAGCCAAACTTAGGTTTTTATAAAACAGGTAAATAAAACACTTTCCCCTTCCCTCCACAAAGGTGATCGGGAAGAACAGACAGAGCAAGGAGGTAGTTATTTCATAGGAAAAGAGAGTTTATGTTTACATTCCACTTGTAGGGAAAAATACTCACTTTCTCATAGTTTACAGATACAAGATACCTGTCAGAATAGAAATTTAAGAGGTGAATCTCTTATGCATGTAGATGTCTCTGCTGGCTGATGTCCTCTTAAAGATTACATCATGTATCATAATATACTGACACATGATAGGGTTAAAATTATAGTTGTGAAGAAAACTGTATGATCCATGGCTTTGGGCTTGTTCTTGATCTGTCACCTTGGCTTTTTTAGAGAATGCAGTAATATTAAAGGAATGGAGGGGGGAACCTTTCATATAGAAACAGTCTCTAGCTTTACACCTTGTGGTACAATTTTGATTTTGTTTGTCAAGGTAACAAGAAAAGGTAGAAGAAAGTATAACAAGAAAAGGTAGAAGAAAGTATAATTTTATTTGAAAATAACAAATGCATCTTCAGTGTTACCAGCTTGTCCAATTCTGTGCTTTCAAGAGAGACTTTAAAGGTTTGTTGTAAGGCAGAACTATGTCTGGGAATTAGAGAATGCTTCAGTGAGCTTAGATGGATTGCTGAGGAATAGATTAATTTGGCTCTGTAAGTATGACATAGTGCACTTTAAGTATACAAAACAAGGCAAAGGAAATTGTAAGTAAAGCTTTATATCCCAGACTACTGGAATCAGTGAGGAAGGGCATAATTTAATCTCAGATCTTTTTTATTGGTGATGATGGATGAGCATGAAAGAAACCAGCTTTACTTTCCAATCCCAAGTTGTTCACAAAAGAAAGATTTGGAGAAAAAACATTGGACTTCAAGTACACTTGAGTTTGAGATCAGAGAAAAAATTAGGTTTTTCAAAATAAGCATGTTCTAAAGTTATTTTTCAAAATAGCTTTATACGTTAAGGGGTGCAATAAGTCATGCATTAAGTAACTTGAAATTGTTGCTTCTTTGATTTATTAAAAAAAAAGAAAAGAAGAAGAAGAGAAGGGAAATAACAGGCAGTAGGGGAAAAGGGAAATTTTCCCAGTGGGAAACATTTTTATGTTTTATATCCCCAGAAAGTATTTGGGAAAAATAATAGGCTATTATGGAAAAGTTTCAATATAATAAGTGTGCAACAACTTATAGTGAATATTATTTTATAAGTTACATATGGAAAGAACTCTACATGTCAATGAACAGCCAGCAGCTCTTACTCTATATTCTTTCTCTGTCTTTGACCGTTAGATCAGTTTAGATTCAGTTATGAACTATAAACATTTGTGGAATGATTGTACATGAAAATTTGAGTTGAAGGTGGTACAGTTATTTATATCACCAGTTTTTTTGAAACAATCATTTGAAAACCATCTGAAGTTGATATAAATCTGGTTATAGCCATGAGTTTCCTGACCTCTGTTTCTGTTAAATTATTTTTTTTTTTTTGTCTCAGATATATCTTCTAGCTGTGGATTTGAAAATTTTCTTCCCTTTCCATTGTTCAGGAAATGGGGCTTGAAACTATCTTAGCCTAAGACATTTACCTCTTAAGTTTCAGTTTTAAAATCTTTTAAATACATAGAAAATAGAGAAGATGTTTGTTTCATGAGAACTTGAATGAAAGGGTTGTAAACTTCAAGCATTAAGTAGCAAGTGGGTCCTTATCTTGAAACTGAAGATTCCTTGAGTTTTTTTCTGAGTAAAGGAGGGTAGAACAATATCTTTGTGACATTTGTGTACGTGAGGTAGTACGTGCAGAAGTTTACCAGTTTGTAAGGAATTAATTTTCATTGTGTTTTCATCTTTTATTAAATTGTATTTTTTTTATTGCTGCTTTATTTAGTACTGCATTAGTTTCTTTGTTTCCTTACTGCATTATTGATCTCTTCCTTTCAGTAATTACAGCACACTATAGAGACTATTGCTCTAATAAGGCCTGCAAATATGTAACATTCACAATCCTGAATTTGATTCATAAGTACAGGATTGTAAAGTACCTGAACAAAAGTAATATTCCCATTTAAACACTGCATGCCCTGCTTGCCATCTAGATTCATTAGGAATCAGTCAGCTCTCACCCAGAGTTCTACAGCTCTTAACATAAGTGTGGCACAACCTTCTTGGAAGCCCTGCTGACTGGAGCACAAATAGACAAATCCCACAATAAACTAATGCTAAAGTAAGTTGCCCCAAGAGCTTAGGGGGAGAAACAGGGAAAGAAAGATGTATAATGCTTCATCCATGTTCCATCTCTTTTAGGTTCAAAATCCATAGCTTTGTAATCAGGTGGTGGATGTGGCCAAAAAGTTCACAGCAGAAAACAGGTCAGAATCAGAACAAAGTGGAAGGGAGCTGTATCTACTCCACTTCTCATTATTTTTCCACATACAATTTTTTTTTTTTTTTTTTTTTAAATGAACCAGCCCACTGTGCACCCTGGTTTAGTTGCCAAATAAGTAATTTAATCTCCCAGAAGGATGGGATAGTGTTCTCTTGCAGCAAGATTAAATTTTAAGAGAAGAGAGTTGTTGGGTTTTTGTCCAAGCAAATGGGCAAGGCAGGTGTCGTACTGTGAACAAATAGTCTGGACATTAATTTCAGGTAACTTAGGAAAATTTTACAATTAAAAACAGAGGCAATATTTAAATATGTTTCCCTGGCAGCTGCATATTTACCTGCATTTACTGAAGGAATAATTTGTCATTTCTGAGTAGTGTTGTTAATCACTCTGCTGCCAGCCTGCTCCGTTAATTCGAGTCTAGACTGGCCCCAGTAGCATGAAGGACAGGGTGTGAGAGACCACAGCCCCGTGTCCATTCTTCTGCCTCATTCTTTTGTAGAGCAGGACTGGGGCTGGCAATTCTAGTCGTGCCTGCTTTCAGTATCTTCACAGAAATTAATAGCTTGGGGAAGGGTGGTGGTGAATACTTGTGGGTAGTGCTAGATGCCTTTGCTGTGGAAGTCTCTGGAATATATGAAGTGGATTTAAGGGCAATCTGGAGATAGGAGATGAGCATTTTGTATAAATACAGGCAGTATATTTCACATTCAGGTGCCTTATTGTATCTGTCTTTAGGAGGTCATGATAATGGTCATGGTCATCATGGCAAATCCTGCAAGAAAGCTGTAAGCTGTATTCAAATTAATGTAATACATCCACAGCCTTGTGCATCAGTGTCAAACAGATAACATTTGTTCATAAAGGATAGGACTCTGCTACAGGCTGCCGGATACTACTCTGTAATGTTCATGGGCAAGGCAGAAGAACCAACAGCCTGTAGTGGATCTGGTTACTTGAGTTCATTCAAGAACCAACAAAATTAGTGGTTTTACTCTATCAGATTATCTCACATGCACTTGCTTGCCCACAGTATTTTGTTTGGTAGGTTTTGGCTTTCCTTCCCAGCAGGGAGGTCATGGCTGGTCCAGAAATGCTGGAGACAAAGCCATGTTGGATTGTAGTGTGCCACTCTTCATGGCTACTGCCCTCAGGCGTTACAGAGCAAGGTCCCTGAGCACCCCCTGGCTGTTGTTTCCACACATACCCCCTGACCCCTGGGATCCTTCTTCCAGCTGAGATTTCCACTGCCTTCTTTCCAGGCCCCTTTCTTCTCTCCAAAGCCATGTCTTTTTTTCAGGGAACCCTTCTTTGAGGCCCCTAGCCTCCCATTTTCTCAAGTAGTCTGTATAGAAACACAATGCATGATCAGCCTCCTAATTGGGGGTTCTGTCTCTGCGTTAATTGAAGGAGTTGGGTTGTGCCACTCTTCAGTCATAATGTTATCAAAATTTATAGCCAGACTGGACTGGTTGCCAGTAGGAAGCAGCAGTCTTCTTGAGGGTTCAAAAGTTCAGTTTCGTATATTCACACAGGTATAAACACAGTTATCACCTGCCTCCTAGTGTTTAATTGTTTTTTTCTTTTATTTTTTTTCCCTACAACAGCAACGCACCAAAGATGCCTGAAAATACAAAAAGAAACCATCACTGTTCTCGGGCTTTGTCCATGGGAAGTGGACTGCGTCACCATGCTAACCACAAGAAAAACATTCCAGTCTTACAGTGTTCCCTGTACTCATCTCAAATTAACTTCTCTAGGAGGGATAACATTTTAGGCGCATTTGTTGAGGAGGAAAATTGAAGCAGGGAGATGATAAAGACTTACTGAGAGCTAGCACAATAGATTGGTGGCAGCACCAGGGAAAGAGGAAAAGATCTGACCTCACTCTGGTCTCTTGGAGTACTTAATTGTTGTAGGGGCCTCCAGTCGGTAATGAGTCTAAGACAGTGGAAAGCACAATTTCTCACGGGGGCGGGGGTTGTGGTGAAGATGTTCATTTCTCTCCTTTTGTTCGAGAGCTGTCTTTGAAGGCATTGTTCTTCCACAGCTGCAGTAGCCTACATTCATTGTGATAATTGTGGGACAATACGTAAAATGGATGATTGATACATGAGATAAAGTTGTGTAAGAATATTACTAGACAATCATATGGAGATAATAAATTACATAAAGACAGCTCACAGAAATACGCTAAGGACAATTTTAGTGCGGTACAATGTGGGAGATGATACAGCATATCCAAATAGGAATGAAAATGGGTAAGAGAAACAGCAACTAAAAGATTTGCTTGAATGAGTCACATAACAGGACATGAGCTGAAGTATTACAGATAGGTGTAAGTACCTCATGGGCAGAAAAGGAAACAAATTCTCTGTGCTTGTGATGAGCTCTGTATTCTCTATGCACCCTGCCATGTTTTTTCCATATTAGAAGGAGGTATTAAGTGGACTTTTTATCTTTGGTAGGAAGTCCAGGTGTACAGGCAGGGTCTGGATGTTTGGACTGAGAGACACCACAAAGCTTACAGACCAGTCTGTACACATCCAGGGAGGCAAGAAGGTACCATAGTAGAGATTGCTGCCTTACAAAATGTGAGTGGAACTCAATTCTTTTGAAGCAGAGCACATCTGTGTGTACCTGCCTGAAGGGTATAGGATATAGAAAGCAGTGAGCAGGCAAAGATTGATTTTGGTTTGTTTTTTTTAATTTGCCTTGTATTTCTGAGTCACACTTTATAAATTTGTTACCAGCTCCATGTTAAGGCTTTTGAGAGACAGGCTTTCTTATGTGTTCCAGCTCATTATTGCTATTTATCAATGGTGTTGTACGGCCTTGGCAGTTTGAACTCCCAGTCAATTTAGTTTTAAGAGCATCTTGAAAAGTTTTATAATAAGTTAAAAGAGTGGGTAAAAAAGGGAAGATGCAGCCTGCAGTGAGAAATTATTATTACTAAAGGAGAATCTGAAGTGAAGATATTAACTTGTTATTAACATCTACTAAGTCCACCGCTTAAGTTTTTTAGCAGATATCTAATAAACATGGCTGCTTTAGGTTTATGCAGTTGAAGGAGAAATGGCTTAGGCACTCCTGTCAAATGATCACCCTGTGGTTGTGGGCTTCTCTTCCCTCTGAGAACAATAGCATGCACTAGTGCTATTGTTGCCTCTCAGAATCCCCATCTAAATGCAGCCTCAGCCAGGAAGGTGAAGGGAAAGCTGCCTTTCCTTTCTCTCTGTTGTACTTCTAATACAATGTTGGTCTGTGCTATTCGTATTACTGTTTTCAGTAAACAGGCTATGATGTTTTAGATCTCAATAATTATTCCCACCTAGCCTAACAAGACTGGTATTTCTAAATGTCTGATATATTCTGTAGACGAGTCTTGTGTGGCATGATACAAACTCATGGAGTTTGATCCAAACTTGTTGAAGTCAGTGGGATTTGTCAGTTGTCTTCAGTGGTTTTTAGAGAGTCAGAAACAGATAGAGGATTTGGACCAGAGCATGAGCAAAACAGATAATGCTGCCTGCAGCAGCACAGCATTTTCCCCACTATATTAAATCACTTTAAAATATTTAAAGAGGTCCAATTTTTCTTTCCCTCCCAAAATACGGAAAACATTTCAGTTGCCTTTGCTAATCTTTTACAATATTTTTACTTCAGAAATACAAGCTTTGTGAGCTACATACAGGCACAGAATGTTGTGAAACTTATATGGTTTAAACTTTGAAGCAATGTTTGTTCATGATATTATGTGTTAAGTTTCATCCCCTAGGGAAGGTGTGTGTGGTATTTTTGTTTTGGTTTTTTTGGTTGGTTATTTTTTTCAAGCTGAATTACTAGGCCCTGAAAAATGGAAGTGCTGATATAATCTGAAATAGTATTTCCTGAAGGGCCCTGTTTGAGCAGTATTCTAAGAGTTTAATAAATCCCATTGTGAGAGTCACTTGTCATTTTATCCCTACAGGCAAATTTGTAAAGGTTAGTTAGGGCTATTTGTCAAAGTTAAATGCTGCTTAAAATTTTGCATCCAAAAAACAAGAATTTTGTAAATATTCTTAGTTGTCCTCTTCAGATTATCTTGGTAAAAATAGTTTTGATTAGGATAGATGGGGAAGCAAGTGTCTAAAGTGAATTGTTCATGTGCTTGCTTAATTATGAAAAACTGATTTTCTGTACGAATAATTTCAACTGAGCCTGCACAGTTTTAGTCAAAAAATTAGGATGGTCTGTGTGTAAATACTCCCTGTGTCAATAGCCAATACTGGGGAAAACGCAGATATTTTAAATAGTATTGGTTTTAAAGGGGAAACTACTGTATTGCTGGCTAGAAGTGTATGTTGCTGTTTGTTCTCTGGATGTGAATGCGGTCTTGCAATTCCAAAATGTTGTCAGTATAAGTTTCAAATGTTTATATTTGTAGATGGAAATTAAGCTACCAGTCTAGTGAATTCCCCCTACTTAACTGTGTTAGAAATTAATCAAGTATTTGCAATAGTAGGGAAAAGGCTGATACAAGAACGCTGCCTTTACAGTAACAAAATGATTTGTGGTTTTTGCTTTTTAACATGTTCTTTAAAGCATAACTGTGTGAAAATGTTTACAAATGAAAATCATATTCTACTTAACTATGGCATTAACATTTTACAGGGAGTTGGGTAAGAACCTTTCTCCTTTTAATTAGAGCAATCTAGGTTTTTCTTTATATTTTTCAACAGTTGCTAGTTATTTTTCTGACAGTGTGAACCTGGAGAGTTTAGCTAGCTGAATTCACAGTAAACCTCATGTAGGCATATAGGATCTGATTTAAAGAAGTCTTTAGAGAAGTGATAGTCTTCCTGTGTAGCTTGATAACCAGTCACCCCAATTCATAAAACAAATACTGAATTAAAAAAAAAAGACTGCTTATTTTCCTGAACTGTTTAGTCAGCAAACTCTTCCCTAAAGATGGATCAAATCCTCTTTTTTAATTTATTCATCATAAATGAATTAAATTGAAACCTGATTAGCTCACAGTTGGGAGAATCTGCAATGACTTGGAACACTTGCTAGGGATTAACCCCAAATCCCAGGCACTGTATTCTTCTGCACTGCCTTTTCTAGTAGCATCATTTGTTCATGGTGAGAGATTTTAGAGTCCTTCTTTTGGAGATTGCTGAAAGACTTACGTGCCTTTCACCTTTTACCATTTAAGCATTTTAAAATGCTTATATGTTGTGATTGGACTCAACAATTCACCAGTAAGAATTTTCTGAGAATCAGTTTCTGATTCAGTATTTATGAAGTCTAGTGCAGGAGCTGCACAAAAGTATTATTATTTTACTCTAAGCAGTAGAAAAATTGCCATGATTGTAAAGTAGTAATTCCATTAGCTTTCTGTCAAAGCTATGCCCGCGTCTTTTCTGGTAAAGACAAAAGCCCTTATGAAAGTGCTTGCTCATTATCGAGAAATAATAGGATACTATGCAGTTAAGTATGACAAGTTTTATTCTTACATCAACAATATGTTAATGATAAGCATAACATTAGCCTGTTGACAGACTGATTTCTTCAGAACAATCATTGTATGTCAAATGGTTTTAGAAATTTTATGAAGAAGTCTCATTTTTAAGGCCAGATCATAGCCAAAAGGTGGCAGTATTCTATTCAATATTCATGTGAAAAACAGTATAAAAATGCATATATTTATTGACACTTTGCTTCTAAAATCAGAACAAACCAGATGATTGTATCTTAAAAATAATGTTGGTTTATGAAAAGAACTTATTTAGAATGAAAGTAGAAGTTAAGTTTCTTGCTTATACTGTAAAGCTTGCAAAAAATAATCTAGTATATAAATTTTAATTATTAGGTGTTTAATGTTTCACATGATACCTACATTGTCACTAAAAGATAACTTTGGAGTCTGGGTGTTTTTATGGAGTGCGTAAGAGCATTAGAACATTTTCTCTAAGTGTTGGCAGAGTTAAATCATTTTACCTTCTAGAAGAAAGAAATTAATCTCCATATGCTTTTAATGTGAGCCAAAACTTCTGCATTTAAAACAATTTGTTTTATACACCCTAGAGATTTGTAATATTTTTCAAAAAGTAAGTACAGGCTTTTTTGTGCTGAGACAACAATAAGTTGAAGAATTGTTGAAATATTGCTTTTCCTGCCTGCCAAGTTGTTTAGCTTTACTCAGTGGTTTGTGTCAGAATAGTGTGAGATTAAAGCTTGAATATTAGCAGGAAAGAGTGCTTGCAAGTGTAATTATGTTCAAGCAAATGTTTCCATATGAATTTTGATCCATAGTTACGTCAAATGTAAATATGAATTTACTGTTGTTACAGAATAAGCCCAATACAGTAAATAAGTATTTTATTTTAATATGAAATACTTTAAAAAATCACTTCTTGTTACAGTCTTTCTTTTGGAAATATTTAAGAATCAAAGACCTGTTCCTCAAATATTGGCAAGTCTATTTTCCTGTTAATATTTTCCATCCTTTTTTTTCAGTGTTGAAAAGTTTTGATAAACATATGTGAGATAGAAGAAAACTTGATTCAGTGGGCAGGACCTAGGAAATCCAATTAAAATAGTACTGGTTTTGATATGCTTCTGTATTCACCTCTAGTAGAGTATAATTCACACCTATTGATCTTTTGTAATATCAAGCAAAACATGGTACAGTTCCCGAGGGAACAGGAATTAATGTTTTTTGATACATCATTGACTTCTCTATTTTGCCACTTCATTTTCTGCAATAGCCCACTCGCTGCATCTCTGAGGGCAGTTCCTTTTTACAGAAAAAGGATGAGACACATTTTTGTTCAAGAATGGTTTTGGTGTTCTCACATGGACAAGAAAGTCATGTGAAATTTAATTCTTTGTATAATCAAATGAGGCAGAGCATTGTATCAGTAGCACAAACTCAGGAAACATCATGAAGATAAGGATAAAGGTATTGGAAAAATGTAGTTGGATAGCACAGATATACTAAGAGACTGTTCAGAAGACCAAAATGGATGATATTATTTTTCACCAACAATTAATCAGTTTTTAACAAAAAGTCCTAAGGAAGTACATGTGTGCAAATGCTGACTTTGCTATTAATCTGTTTCCTGCTGGGCTCCAGTGTTTGTGATCCATCTGATTCTAGAGTTTATTCCCAAAGTGTATTTTAGAAAAGCTCACTTGTACGGAAAGGCCTAGAAATTTCCTGAAATTATTGTGGGAACAAATCCAGATAGTGAAAACTCTGGAATATATTCTTGTATATTGATATCAAAAAGAACCATTGCTTGTGGCAGTGTGTTCCAAAGATACTGAATGTATCCCTGGAGGAGAGTAGAGAAATCTCAGTGATGCATCACAGTTTAAGCAAATTTGGTTAGGAAGTACAGCACAACTACAGCAATTATATTTTTAGATTGCATTTCAAATTGTGTAAGCACATCCACATGTAAAAGCTGTGGCACACGCTTTCAATAAAGGGTAATCATCACAGCAGTCGTCATGTAGGTTTATGCATGTGCAGTTACCTAAGAGAGCAAATGATGCTCACTGTTTTCTTCCTGTAATTAAACTGGTGGGGGTTCGTGCATTCAAGTATTACTCTTTACAGTAAACTTCTTTGTGATCATATATAAGTAGAGCTTAAGGTTGAACTTTTGTCTACTAAGAGAAGGATGAGCTTCCTGAACAAAACAGAACAAGTAGGGGAAGGATTTGGGAGGTTTTTGTGTTCATGCATGGGAAGAGGTTTGCATCTAGTGAATGTACATGTGCTCTGTACCATATACTTGCTGCTGTGGAGTGCCTGTGCACTTGTTTCTAGGGGCTGCTCGTTCTGCCCTTTAGAGAGGCTGTGGTTTCCTCTTGAACTTCTGCCTTTTCCAACACCCTGTTTTGTCTTGATGCCAAATGCAGCAGTGGGCAAAATGAGGGAGGCCATGCACGTGACCAGCCATTCCTGAAGTACATGTGTTGCATCACGTATTACTAATTGGGTAAGAGTTAGTCCTAAGTCTTGCAGATACTTCAGTAAAAATATAACTCACTTGCAAATGTTTGTCCTCTGTGTTCCTCCAAGAAAAACCTATGATGTGCAATAAACTAGCAGTTACTACAAAAGTGTGCTGATGTTTCTGCAGTAGACCTTTTTTGCTTAGATTCCCAAAAATGTTTCCAAGCTTCAATTCTGACTGAACATACTTGTTTTACTTTAAAGGCTATTAACTGCTGGGCAAAACTTGCCAAAATCTAGTTTATTACATTTGTATGCCTCTACTCAGGATTGCTTTGGGGGAATAAAGGCAGGGCAAGACATAGTTTCTAGGAAGTTTTGTCTCCCATAGGGTTTTGATACTATTTCACTTGGGTATAAAATGCAAATCAGTCTACAAGGGAAATATAATTCATATGAAAGAGTGTGGAAGTTATAGGAAGACTTTTCAGGGACTGAAATGGAGTTGGGTACACCAGCATCTCCTCTGAAGATACTGTTAATGATGCCATTGCTAAGGAACATAAAGACCGTGGCACTGATCCTGTGCTGTTTGTATGCTCTGAAGTTGCTGCGAAGTAGTAGAAACTGTGGGTTTTTCCTGACATTTATTTGTGGCACTCAGGGTTACAGTGCACACATTTTTCAAGGCACACAACAAGAGCACAGCATTGCTTTTAGAATAAGCTGCTGTTTATATTGAAGGTTTTTGGAGATAATAGTCTAGATTCTGTAGCACTGTTATCTTCTGCTCCTGCTTTTTGAGATTACTCAGATCACACATTTTGAAAAAGTGCATTTGGTGAATGTCATCATGCACTTAATATATATTTTTCTCTAGAGGACTAGGGGACTTTGTGTTAAGGGCTGCTTTTCATTATTATGTATGTATTATTGTAGTATTTATCTTTCTATTTTTCTACCTAAATTTTAGAATGTTTTAAAGACATTTTTCTGGTTTAGGAGAAATTCCTACTTCTATTCATCACATTCTTCCTTCAGGTATGTATAGGGAGGGCTTGAAGGAGGATTATTCCTTGCTGGAGTTTTGAACATCCCATTGTGGAGCCTTCTGCAGTGAAATTCACTGGCTTTAGAGAATTTAAAATAGTGGAAATTGTGAGGTACTAAGATTGGTGGATTGCTAAAACTTAGAGCTATCTCCTGTGAGCATGATCTGGCAAAACCTTAGTCAGCGTGCTCAGATGAACAGTTAATCTTGCATGCAAAAGCCAGTATGTCACATTTAGTAGTTTCTGAGACCACATGTGAGTCAGTTTTTAACCCTGTTTCCTGAAAAAGTAAGAGTTCTTACCCTGTTAGTCTCTACAGGCCAAATCAGTCCAGTTTAAAAGTAGGGTAGGGACCCCAGAAGGGAGAATCACCTGCAGTAATTCCAGGGACTGAAGACAGCCTCTGAACCTATTTGTTAATCTGCCAGAGATTGAGAGACTTGATTTTCATCTGGATTTCCTGGCAGCCAAATAGAGCAACACTTACCTGTTAGCCAGCCCATCAGGGAGGTAATTAGTGGCAAGACATAGCGTGTTATATCTCTTGTCCAACAGAAAACAAATACAAGTAGATAAGGAAGACTTGAAGATACAATTGCAAAATGTGGGTGTGTTGAGAGGCAGGAGGAGGCTCTTGGTTCTCATCCATGAGACAAAAAGACAAAATCAGCTTCTTCTTTTCAAGAAATATTTGATTGCAGCTAATCAAGTGTGCAACAAAAACACAATTTTATTAATAATTGCTGTCAAATGTATCTGCAGTTAAAAATGTGCCCCTCTGCTGAAGGGCCACATCTGAGTTGCTGTGTCCAGTTATGGGCTCCTCATTACAAGAGGGGCATGGAGATCCTGTAGCCAGTCCAGCTGAGGACTATGAAGATGATAAAGGATCTGAAGCATCTCTCTTACCAGGAAAGGCTGAGGTACCTGGGCCTGTTCAGCCTCAAGAAGAGATGTGAGAGGGGACTTCATCAGTGTCTATAAGTATCTGAAGGGAGGGTGTCAAGAGGATGGAGCCAGGTTCTTCTCAGTGGTGCCAAGTGGTAGGACAAGAGACAGTGAGCAGAAACTGATGCACAGAAAGTTCCACTTGAACATGAGGAAGAACTTTGCCGTATGGGTGACTGAGCACTGGAACAGATTTCCCAGAGAGGTTTTGGAGTCTCCCTCAAGAACCCTCCGGACATAGTCCTATGCTGTGTGCTCTAGGATGACCCTGCTTGTGCACAGAGTTTGGACCAGATGGCCCACTCTGTTCTCTTCCAACCTTACCATTCTATGAATATACAGTCACACAAGTTAAAGAAATTTAACATCAAAGAACTTAGCACTATTGGACAATTTCTGTCAGTTTTGTGGACTTCTGGGCTGACTCTCATAGTCATCCAAAATTTATCTGAAATTATTAAAAAAACCTATTCAATAAGAACTTTAAAATGCTGGAAATCCTCAGGGAAAAATACATCCTCTAAAATGACAAGGCACATCCATATGGTTGATGAAGCTTTAAATATCTTGTTTGATCTTTCTGGCAACCTGCCTATAATCAGTCTGCAACAAAACCTTTCTGTGTATCAGACTTTAGGAACTGCTGAACTCATGAGAAATATGACAGTAGAAGTGAACTTGTTCATACTTCTTTTCCCATAGTGGTGAAGTAAAGATCTAATACATGACTGAGGGGAAAGGTGTGGGTTGTTCTGCTTGAAATCATGACCCCAGGGGCCCTGCTCTTTTGGGTTTAGGTCAAGACTATAGCAAAGATGTTGTTCTCTATTCTCTTAAAAGGATGTCTATGTTGCTAACACATCCCCTTGGAGGCATGAGTAGTTACTCAGAGGAAAATGCTTGTCCTCTGATTGGCAAAATATGTGTAGAAATCACAGCTGTTACTACAAATACTGAAAATGCCTTCAATAGCTGTAAACTCTGAGCTTGAACTAAAACTGTCTGGCTCTAGCTATTGTTGTTGTAGAAATTAAAATTTGTTTCCACCTGTGTGTTGCTCTGTGCTACCTGAGGATCACAGGGTGTAGATTTTTAAACACTGGAGTGTGTATGAAGGTACAAAATTTAATGATATCCCTTAATGAAAGTGTTCAAGCTGCTTTACACAATGTTGACATAAATGAAAGCTGTATCTGTTTTTCATAGAAGAGCCAGTAAGGTGACTGGCTGCTTGCGTGATAACAGAAACTCTTGTGAAACAGCCTAAAGCACAATATTTTGCATACAGCAGGGTTCCGGAGTTTACAATGTACTTCAGTTTGTGCAAACTACAAAACACCAGTAGGGTGTCTTAAAAGGTGTCAAATAACTGAATTTCAACAAAACCTTGGAACCTGAGCTTGGGAAGTAGTGTCCACCTATGAAACCTGGTTTAATGTGCCACAGCATCCTGAATTTGACACCTCACACCTAACTTTTCTCAAAAGAGAGAGATTTTTAGACATACTTTTTCTGATTTACCATTGAGCAATGAGGAGAAAAATTTCATTCCAGATGTATTTGCATTAAAGCAACTTTCACTGTAGCTTTGGTGATTGTTTCAGTAGGACAAGAAGTCAAATGACTGACCAGCTGTCTCTGTTGACTAATTCTTCAGATCTTTCTGCATGTCAATAAGAATTTCGCCTTTAAACTGGAGGAAGTAGTTCTTAGGAGCTTAGTTTTAGAAATATTCATGACACAAAATAGTAACAGCAAATAAGTAATAGATTGAGTAATTTAATTCACTGAAGTGCAGAGGATACATATAAAAATTGTTTTAACTATTAGTGGGTAAATAAGGAGTTACCAGGAGGTAACTGGCTGAAATGGCAGCTTTCAATACTCTTTGCAAGTACAGTTCCTTCATTTTGCCCGTTGTTTTAATCTAGATTTCATTTTGCATTGTATTGTTCTAAGGAGGCATCATTAATCTTTCCAGTTTTTCTATCATCCCCGTGTCCCCTGTGGCTTGGGACTGCAGATCTTGATTATTTTGAAAGTTCCTGGTGTCAGTACATCTGTGCAGGACTGTGATCAGAAAGAGAAAAATCTGTGATGATGCTTTGAGTTTGTCCCTAAGAGAAAAGTTGCAAAACCAAGCAGTTCTCTGGAGTCTTAGACTGCAAGCCCCATAAAACAGTTTGCCAAATGTGCATAACAAATCTGGAAACTTGGTAAATTTTCATCATCTGCACTGAAAGAAAATTCTTTTTAATGGTCCTGGAGTCATCGTGGATGGGACTATTCATGACAATTATTGTAAGTATCTGTATCCCCTAAACTTTACGTTGGTAGTTAAACATTGCTGTCAAAAGTTTGGCATGGTTCACAAGCAGGATTCCTTCTGCCATCCACTCATCAGTTGATCTTATGAGGTACTACCAGGAGAGATGGAAATCACTTGCTGTCTGTACAAGTCAGGTTGGCCCTGGTGCCGGGCACACACAGACACACATGGGAGAAGTGCTCCTGTATGGGGGCACATGGAGTTGCTTGGGTAGAGTCCTTCTGTGCTCTTCTCAGTGACAGTTCTGTGTTTTCACGTGGCTTTCTGTCAAGCTTTAAAATCAAAGTGACTTTTGGAATTGAGAGCTTGCTAAACCCAGAAGGATATGGCTCCAATAACTTGTGAAGCCTCTTTTAAACTGCTGGTGAAATCTTGACCATGTTCCCATCAGTAGGAAGGTCTGAAGGCTAGAGGTTACCACTGACTTGAGTGGGATTAGATTGTAGCCTTATGGGCCTATGCTTGGCTTATAATTAAGTTTCCAATTCTTTTTAAAGATGCTGAAATGTGTAGTTCCCGTTGGCTGCTGTAGGACCTCAATAGGGTTGAATCCACATTTCAAAAAACAAACTTTGTCTCCTAACCTCATAAGAATTTAAGAGCAATTTTAGGCTTTTAAACCTGATCATTCACCTACTCCATTAATTTTAGGAAAGCAGTAGTACCTGTCCTACCCTAAGGCACATAGAAAGCCCACATCACTGTACAGCAATCTAGCAATTTGCTGAAAGTGCAACTTTTCTTGCATGCCTACCAGTGAGATTCCAGCTGGGATTTTCTTTTGTTTGCTCTATTATTCCCTGCTTTCTCTTTTTGCCCTTGCTGTTAATAAAAACCTCAGTATAAAGATAAAATGATGAAAATCAGAACTGATACTTGAAGAGCTTTTTTTTGCCTTTTTTTTGCCTTTTTTTTATTTAAAAAAAAAAAAAGAGAGGTAGTATTTGCTGAATATAACCAGTATGTTTTGCTGTGTGGGTGTACATTACCTGCATGTTTCTGAGTATTTTTGCAATAAGCTATATGATCATACTTTTAGCTTTTTTGATCCCAGTATTTTAACACCGTCTCCCAGCCAGTGACCCTGTAATGAATGTTGCATTTACATTACCAGATCTCATCACCCTATATCCATGAGTTCTGTGGGGCTCAGATTTGTTGAAGACTGCTGTAGTTAGGTCAGTTAAATAATATACAACTCCTAGTCTTAGATGGGGAATTTGTGCAAAGATGTTTAACAGTAAGGTTGCTGAGGAGAAACTAATCTGAACTGGGTTCTTCATAAGGAAGTTGGTTTGTTAAATACTGACAGACTGAGTAAAGGGTTATTTGCTTTTTTGTTTCTAAGTGTACACGTGATGAACACAGGAAGATAGCTGTAAAAGTAAAGAAATTTCTATTATCTGCCAGGGTGCATTTTTTACAAGAAAGTTATCCATGTGCTTTGAGGAGATAGTTAGGATTGTTTTTCCTCAGAATGATTAATGACAAAGGACATAGAACCAGACACCCAGGCTGACTTTGAGGATGAGTCATTCAGATACAAATATTAAATAAACTCAATTATTTTCATTGTATTTCTCTGAAATGATGGTTCAGTATATAGCCCAACAGTGACAGTTTTTTGGTGTAGCACCTATAGTGTCCTTTTTAAGCCTTATGGGTTTCCTTTCTCACATAGTGATAATTTTTCATATCTTAAGAAGACTTACTGAAGGAGATTTTAGTTTAAAAACGGCTTTATATCCTTATAAACTTCTGTATGCTATATATGCGTATGTATTTGGCTACCTGAAGAGTGAGATGACAAGGAACTATTTCTGTGTATAGTCTATCCATTCTACTGAAAATGCTACATTATTCACTGTAAAAATGCTTTTACTACTGGGTAAATTGTTATCATATATTCACAGATGTTTTGACAAGTGAAGTTTGAAAGATTTCAAAGAAAGACATATCCACCATCATTTTTGAAGACTTTTGATAATCAAACAGGGACATCAGTGTGAACTTTTTCCTTGGTGCATGGCCTAATTTCAATGTGCCTGTTTTATTTTAAACTCTTTATAGGGAAAGAAATTACTCAATTATAGTGTTCTTCTGTTCCTCCATTTATTCACATGCTCGTCTAACAATCCTCTAATAATATCTGAACTGGTAGCCAATTTGAGCCAAATTTGACTGAGGATTAGAGGTCTCAAAACTACTAAGGTCTTACACATTTCATGAAAATTTATACTAAAGGAGAGAGACTCAAGTCAGTGCCCCGCTGAGCAAAGCTCACTCACGGCTTGCCCCAGGGAATCTGCTTAACAGATTGCAAGCTCACGGCATTGAAGTTAAACAAGTGTTAGTGCTGGCTAGATCAGGAATTAATTTTGTAGTGAACAACAATATTGGGTTTTAAAGTTTTTGCAACAAAAGTTTTCTTGTTCTTTTGCATTTGGCCCTCCCTTGATTTTTCTTTTTGGCAACTGAACTTTTGCCTCTTCAGCAAGAAGGTACAAACAGGTTTTTAAACTGCTCTGGAATTGATGTCTACTGAATTTTAGACACTTTCAAAGTAACAACTTATATGTTAAGCTTATAGTTCAGGTGTTACTAGTGGATCATGTCCTGTGAGTTGTTACGAGGAATCGTGAGAAGTTATGGCTTGATTCGCTTTCACTTTAGATGGATCATTAGAACTTTTATCAGATGACTGATATGATTTGTTTCAGAGGGATGAATGAAATCCATCCTGGTAATGTGATAGAATAATTAAGGTTTGTTACTAGGATAAAATGTGTTGCTTTAAATATTTTCAATGTGGTTTAGTTTCCTTTCTTGCCAAAGAATGCTCTTATTTTCACAGTATCTGTCACTTTTAATCTGTAAAAGTGCATGGCAGTGTAGCTTGGAGTACATTCTTACTCAGGCAGAAGTCCCACTCATTTCAGGATTAAAATTTTATTGTTAACTATTATGGTTTTAATCTCAGTTAGTCCCCAGTGGGAATACGGACATAAATATTTGAATAAATCTCCATTAAACCATTTGTTTTGTTGAAGATGAAATATCTAACACATCACCCAAAAGGTGCCAGTTGAACATGAGGGATGCAAGCTTCCTGTATTCACAGGCTTCCAGGCTGGTACCTTGGTACCACAGGTGAAAATGTATAACCACCTGGCACCAGAATCACTGCCCTGCTGTGTTTCTTGGCTTGGTCACCCCTCCATAGGAGACCTGTGTAGGAGTTCCTCTCTATAGTTGCTCAGGGTCAAAGTCATGTGGTCTGTTGACAGTCATCACTCTTGCTTCTCTAAGAAACTGTGCTTGCATGATAGAAAGCAGAATACCCAGTTCCTAGGGCAGTTCTCTGCAGTTGTTAGTGCTTCCACTGTAAGTCACCAGGTTTCATCAGGTTTGGAAATTAGACCTTTGCTGTTTTCATGGCCTTGATCATGAGCCTACCCACAAGGAAAATAAGGCTTAAGGCAGCACAGGAAACTTAAAGAACATTTTCCTTAACTTGTTAAAAGTTTTTAATACTATCTCTTTGCTTATAATCATAACTTTCAGTAATTTTCATGCTTTTTCCACTTTTGTGATTTCTAATACTGTACTGAACTGCCTTCGCTATTGACTTAAAACAAAACTCAGTTCATTTTTCTCACTATTGTTGAAGGAAACTATTGTTTCAGATGGTAAAAATAAGATCCATTTGGTATCTGGATGCTTCTGGATACTAAAACATTTTCTGTCATTATTCCCTAAGCACAAGACTCATGACTAAGCATCATACCAGGGTCTGAGTCATAAAGCACTATAAGTAACGTCTGAATTAATATACACTTCCTTGGACGCACTTCTGTGATTATGTCTTGAAGCTTTCTCAGCTGTAGGTGCTTTAATCTGTTCACACCATGGGAGTGGTGAGAACTGGCTGCTTTTCCTAAGGTTTACTCTTTGAGAAAAATATAGAAGGCATAGTTCATCAGCTCAAGTTGTCTTTCCTCTCCTTCACAGTGTGTGCCAATGTTGATACTTTAGCGCAAATAAGGAGGGCACTTTGAAACAACACCCCTGATTGTCCTTACTGACTGTGCTTTGCTTCTCATTGTGGGGTGGGTTTTGTAGCATGTGGTCTAGATTCCTTTGGATGAAGCTAAACTGGAGTATAGGCTCCAAGAGTACACCAATGCACTCCAACCATGCTAGGACACAGTCTATGGCACCAGCCTAGAGTTAGTCCAGAAGTCTCTCAAAAAATCCAAGGTAAAAGCAAGGAAAAAAAACGCCTTAAAATGTGTGTACTGTGGATGTCAAGTATTCCATACTGAGTGTTGTGCTCTATCAATGTTGTACTCTTGCTCTTCTGTGGATGTGGAAACCACAGCACGCAATGCAGGTGTTACATGTTTTTGAAGAAGGGGATGTCTTGGACTTATGTGAACAGTAGAACCACTTACCCATGTTTCTTCTTTCTCTTCAGAAGTTATTTAAGCTTCCAGATCTCTTTAGAGAGAAAGAATGTATGAGCACTATACTGTCTTGTGTTTAATATCTGGTTAACCACTACAGCACTGAACCTTGTCTAGACACATATTTGTAATGTATGTTGCCCTTCACAACTAGTTAAAATCAGCAGCTTCTCTGTGTAGGAGGAAAATGGGGGAAGCAGAGAGGTTTTCACATGTATATTAATTTGTTCTTGCATTGATTTTACCTTTGTTTCAGAGTAGTTATTCCAGAGTTGCACTGTTTTAAACAATGAGTAAATTAAGGGTCATGGCTTGCCATCACCATTTTATTTATGTGCCCCAAAATACCTTGGAGCTTATTCAAATGAATATACTCCATTCCATTTACTTGACTGTCTGATGGCTTACTCATGCAAATAAATGTGAAGGTGATATTTATTTGACTGTCCATCATGTGGTCTCTTTGACTGTATGATAAAGCATACTTTCTTCATACTTTCTTTTTCCCCAAAGGAAAAAACTAAATTAAACGCAAAAAAAAACCCACCCCATGTTGTAATGCTGCAGTTCAGATTTTAAACACACATAAGTCAGGACATTCAGAGTTACGACTCCCTAGAGCTTGTAGCTCAACCATGTTGTACATGTGGTGTAGATTAAAACAGTGATTTCCTCTCCTTTCTGTATTCCTTTCTCTTCTGGGTCTTTTCCTCTTTTAGCTCTTTTATGGTCTCTGTGCTGGAGGTCCTCCGTGGGATGGGTGATCGTGCAAAGGCTCTGGTTGACAGGCATGGAAGCAAATGCCTTGCATGTGAGACTCTGGTACTGCTTGCAGCAGCAGAAGAGCACAGCAAGGAGAAGAGGGAGCCCGGGGAGGCTAGCACCTCTCTGCATGGGGATGGTCCTTCCTCCACTTGCTACTCAACTCACACTAGCTATTCTGTGCTGTCCTTATTGCAGAATTTTCCGAATGTTTCCCTCTTTCCCCAGGCAACTAGCAACAGGACAGGAGGAAATCACCTTCAGCAGTGCCAGGGGAAGTTCAGGTTGGACATCAGGAAGATTTTCTTCACTGAAGGGGTTGTCAAGCATTGGAACAGGCTGCCCATAGGGAAGTAATAGAGTCATCATCCCTGGAGAGGTTTAAGAAATGACTGGATGTGGCACTTAGTGCCATGGTGTAGTTGGACTTGATTTTAAAGGTCTTTTCCAACCTAAATGATTTTATGAAATAGCATATCTTGGGGATTTGTTGGGGGTTTGGTGAGGGGGGGGGTTGGTTTTTTTATGTATGTGCACTTACCTTGAATTTCTTCCTTGATGTGCTTTATTCATGCTGGTCTGTGTTATGGAGGGCTGTGAGTGTGGGGAATAACTTAACTTCAAACCTGTAGGTCCTCATTCTGCGAATGTCACAGTTACTCTGTGCTTGAGATAACCAGACATGCGACTCCAGAGCCAGATGTAGCCTATGTTGACAGACAGTGAAGGATAGATGGTTCTCAGCATTCATATTGATAAAAATTATGTGAAAAGTGTATGTGAGTTCCCACAATACTTATTACTTGGATCTTACCCTTTTTCCTTGATTCTTTTTATATTCTGTATTCCTACATAACCTGAATAAAGTATTATACACTCTTTTGTGTGGTTACTGTTTCTTTGCTGGTCTCATAAATAACTTGTGGTGTTTTCTGACTTGGCATAGTAAAACTCCCGAAGTTCCTCAGCAATATAAATTTTTGGAGACCAATAGGTGTAAACTGCCCAGAAGAGAATGCTGGTTTGTTTGCACTCCTCTAGGCCAAATCCTGTAATGGAAGAGCTCATCTGTCCAACTGTTTTCTTTTTTACAAGTGCATATCATTATACCAGTCTCTGGATTTTCCAAATTAAAAATACAAGTATTTGAGACTGTTGTTATTAGTAGTTGCTTCTTTTTCAATTCTATAAACATTGAAATAACTAAAATATTATTTTCAATCCTTTTGAAATAATAGTTTTGGTTTAGTTATTGTGTGTTAAGCACTTACTGTAGTAAAAATAAACACATTTCTAGATCATCTTATACAAGCAGGATATTATTTTCAAGCTCCTCAGGGCAGGGATTGTGTTTTTCCTTGTATCTGCAAATTATTTATTGCAAGAGGGGCCCTATCCTCCATAACGCTTCAACATTAATACTAAGTGAGTATCTTCATATGGAAATTATTGAATCTGAATACACGGAATTTTGTAAAGACCAGCAGCCTATTGTACAATCATGACAGCACTTTCCTGTTTTAGCTGCTTGTATCTCTCTACTTGGTTTCTCTGCATGTCTTTGTTTATTGACTGGAGGAGACCAAAGCAGAAAAGTGAAAGCCTGAAGTTAATTTCTGAAATGCAGTTGCTCTGAAAAATCACTTTCTGGTGTTCTATAAGGTGGCTAAAGGATTTATGTCCTGCTATATTGAGCATGATGAGTACATGCATTGCTGATTTAAGGAGATCTGAATCTTCCTACTGCTTTGTGGACTAATCTCCACTATGTGCCAGCCATGGTCACCCATCTTTCTTTGGGAACAGTGTCCCTGCTGTTATGGCACTGCTGGGTTTGTGACAAACTCAGAGCTATTGTTCAGCTGCCTCCCTCCAGCCAGCCACATGCACAGGAGCCAGTCATGTTCAGCTCTGGAGTTAGTACGCCTTTTTCTGATGGGCTCAGGTTTTTGGGTTCAATTTTACCTCCTTTCTAAAGATGGCTCTTTCCTCAGACACATATGAAAAGGTCATCCAGACATAAAGTCCACAACATGCTGCATCTCACTCTGATACTTGGACAATATCAATAATAGATGAGCTGCTTGTCAGCAATACTAGTCAAATAATAATTGTGAAAGTAAACTGTCTATAATTAGTGTGCTGTAGCTTTCTTTACACAGTGGCTTCATGTCCAATGTGCTCAGATGCCATCAATGACAAGACACTTGGGGAGAACCTCATCACGTCTGTGTTGACCCCTTGGATAGTATCTTTGGAACCTTCCCAAGGAACTCTGCCTGTTTCTGCAGGTTGATAGCTTTATCCTTTACTAAATTCTTGCTTACATGGTACATGGAGCTGAAATCTGAGCAAGGTTGAAGAAGTCCAAGGAATAAAAGCAGATGTAAAGGAATTGAGTTGGATATGTGGTTTTAGTCAGTGTTGCCAGTTCAGTTTCTATTTTACAACAAGTTTTAACATTGGGTAAATGTTGTATTTTTAGAAAAAGAAAATACTTGCTAGTACAAAAGAACGTGTATTCCAAGATTTAGCGGGAATTATACTACCTTTTCTTCATTGGTCTGAAGAAAGACATAAACTAAACTGATTCAGGCCTGGTTTTGATAAAATAAGAGGAGAAATTCAGGGCAATCACAAAATAGGAGAAAGTAACAGACATTATGAGAAAATATTGGATAGAGAAGCAGTCATTGCCAGCACTATACTATAATTGAGTGTACTAGGTTATTGGGTTTGTTTTTAATGAAATGCTGTAAAAAACAGTACCTTTTCTCCCCGGTTAAATATGTACAGATTATATTTAGGAGCTGCTATGAGGACTAAATTAAAAGATCCTACTATTTTGTATCTCATATATTTGCATAAACCGTATCAGTTCACATTTAATAAGGTTTGCTATCAAAAGAACCACAAACTGTTTAACTTCTTAACATCTGCAGCTTTGTCAAGTTTTTAGAAGTTACATGTCTGAGTAGATTTATTTAACTCAAAGAAGGAATTATGGAAACAATTAAATTTCTTCCATATTTTTGTGTCACTGACAGGCTTCCAGTTCAGCTTTACAATATAGTGTTTCTTTGCATGCAGCTAAAACAAGACATTCCACAGGAACACCACAAGCTTATGATATCTGCCATCAATAGTTGGAAAACTCTCCATTAAAATAAATATTAGAGAAAGGAATATTTCAAAACACTTTTGAACCAAGTCCCTATAGGTGTATATTGCAAGAGCACACACCAATATAACTGGATTATATTGATTTTCATTATTTTCATTGATTGTGTTAAGTCTGCCTTAGATTTTTTGTTTAAATACATTCACATATTTACATGAAACTGCTCTGGTTATGCACAATGTGCCTGCCATTAAAAGGTACAGTTTGGATTTGTATTTGCTTATGAAAGATAAAACAAAAGCAACACATTTCAACTTGCAAATTTTTGTCAAAGATGCATTTTTTAAAGGGTTCCCCATTAACTCTGTGACTACTACTGTAAATGTGAGGCTGCTGTCTCACAGCAAGGATCTATCTGGAAAGCCAGATTATTTTCAAAAGCAGTAAAAGACATGCACAGTCAGAAAAATTACTTGGTAGTTCATCATGTCCTTCCTGTTTCTACTGAAAAATTGCTCAGTACAGTGTATTTTCCATTACTTTTCCCTGTCCACTTTTTAGTAACCCATGGCATATGGTTCTCTGTACTTTCCTGGTGAAGTCTGCTCTTGTGCATATCTAGTTATTACAATCTTTTGTAAGTCTGTAAATCCTCCTAGGAGAATCCCTCTTTTCTCTATTAGATGCTCTTATAATACCCTCCACAACTTTTCCCAATGCTAGTGATTCTGAGTGCTTGCCACTGTCATGACATCAGAAGCATTGACATTTCTCTAGTCTGCTTAAGAGGAATCAGTCCTTCGTAGGCTCTGTAGGATCCAGCTGGAACCAGTTAAACTGTTAAGAGCTCCATCTTTATGACCAGCTCAGATCAACTGCAGAAAGGAGAAAGCTTGTTCTCTTTTTCATCTTATTTAGCACAGCGTATTTGAAACGTATCAAAGCAAGAATATTTGACCTCTTTTATCTACTCTAGCTTTATGGTAATCATAATTAGCATAAATGAGTCTGCCTCTATGGAACAAAATGCACTATCCATCATCTTGATATGCCTGGGAGAACTACACTGCCTGAGCTGCTGTGAAGAGAGAAAAGTAGAAAAGAAAACTAGATTTGATTTTGGGCAAATTGTTAATATTTGTAATACCGGTGTATTGTTACTCTGTGTTGTAAATGCACACATTTCCAGAGTCAGTCAGCTTTTGGATATGGGATTCACAGAAATAAGAGCGTTCCTTTCTGGAACAGCAGGAAGGTATTCCTGTGCCTACGTGTTTGGATATCCATGATGACGTGAATTCCTTCCAGCACATTTCTCCAGCTATCCTTGTCCTATAGAACTAGACTATAAGACAATTGGCTATAAAGTAATGCCTATGACTAATCTATAAGATAACATGATTCAGAGGTTATAAGTCATTTCCAGACCATCACAGGAGCCGTCACGGATGGTAATGCTATACAACTATCCAATCTACTTATTTATTGACTTCAACACTACTGACCTAGAATTAATGTGAATGCCCGTCTCAGCCTTTATAGGATCATAGAATGGCCTGGATTGTAAGGGACCTTAAGCAATATCTAGTTCCAACTACTATGCCATGGGCACGGACACCTTTCACTAGACCAGATTGCTGAAAACTCCATCTGGCCTGGTCTTGAGCACTTCCAGAGACGGGGCATCCACAGCTTCTGTGGGCAACCTCTTCCAGTGCCTCATCACCTTCACAAACCAAATTCTTTCAGCCTTCCTCATAGGAGAAGTGCTCCATCCCTCTAATCATCTTGGTGGCTTCCTTTGGACTCACTTCAACAGGTTAATGTCCTTCCTCTGTTGGGGACCCCAGACCTGGATGCAACACTCTAGGTGGGGTCTCACCAGAACAGAGTAGAGGAGAAGAATCGCCTCCCTTGACTTGCTGCCCACACTGCTTTTGATGCAGCCCAAAACATGTTTGGCTTTCTGGGCTATGAGTGCACATTGTTGGCTCATGCAGCCTCTCATCCACTGAGACTCCCAAGTTCTTCTTGGCAGGGATGCTCTTGAACTGTTCATTCCCCAACCAGGGAGTTGCCCCGACCCAGGAGCAGCATCTTGCACTCGGTCTTCTTAAACCTCATGGGATTCCCACAGGACCACTTCTCAATCTCATCCAGATCCCTCTGGGTGGCATACCATCCTTTGGGCATGTCAAGAGCACCATTCAGCTTGGTGTCATCTCCAAAATTGATGAGGGTGTACTCAATCCCTTAGTCGGTGTCATTAATGAAGATACTAAATATCAGTGTCCCAATACGGACCCTTGAGGGACGTCACTTGTCACTGATGTCCATTGACCCTCTGGTTGTGACCAGCCAACCACTTACCTATCTAACAGTCCACTCATCAAGTCCATTTCTCCCCAATTTAGAGAGAAGTATATTGTGAGGGTCTGTGTCAAAGGCTCTACAGAAGTCCAGATAAATGCCTTGTGGATGGCATGAAAATTTATGAACTGTCAAAATACAGGGACAGCTGTCTCTCCAGTTTTTCACTGGTTTTAAAACTACTGATAATCCTAAAATAAGTTAAGGTCTGTTCAGTAACCTCAGATAGTAGAAGATTGTTATTCTGTATGTCTGAGAATGTGCCAGTTTGAGCATTTTTTGGAAGGTGGAGAAACTCAAAAGGTTTCATCTCTCTGTCCCTGCTGTTGAACCTGCCACACAAGCTCCAGTACTAGGAAACTGGAGGACTGTTGGGTTGGGTGACTCCCCTTCTTCAGGCTGAAAACACTCAGAGGCACATCCTGCTTCAGATTGTCAAGTGAGACCTCTGCTCCAGAGGGAAACACTTCTGAATTAAAACATGCTTGTTCCCACCTCTACAAAATTATTGAGTTTTTGCAACTGGATCCTGTTCTATTCCCTGTGTAATTCTCTGTCAATCCCTCTTTGTGCCAAGTGAAGGGCAGAGATGGAAGATGATCTTCTACCAGCAGAGCTGAAGAAAATTGCCTGCATAGCGGAAACTAACAGTGCTCTGAGCTCTGGAGACAGTGCTTTAAAACTGATATCACAATGACTGTCACATATCCTTTCATGTGAAGGCATTTACCATCATCAAGAAAGGCTGCAGAGGAGCTGCTGCAGCTGGTGAAGAGGACCCACTGTGCAGCCTGTGCAGCACAAGGGTGGCACATCAGCAACAAGTGAGATCAGGTTAAAAGATCTTTATATCCCATTTTTATTATAAATTATTTTTCTCCTGTTTTTCTCAGAGTTTCTACCGAAACCCAGCAGTTTGGGCATCCCTGCAATGCCTCCTGCCAGCCACCTTTCTACTCCTTCATCTCTGCTCCCATCTGGCACACTTTTTTACCTATAAGATATCCAGTTCTGTTCAAGGTTCTGTGCTTATCAAGAGTTGATATTAGAAACAAATTAATATCACATTGGCAAGACCTATGTATTTTTTAAAAAGACATAATGAAACTCCTAAGAATTTTTAGGTTGTAGATTTTTTTGTTGTTGTTTTGTTTCTCCAACAAATACAACCCAAAGAAACAGAGGTGATCTATTTTTGCAAGTGAGGATTTTCTATTTCAGAATATGATAGACTTAGAAATGAGGTAAGACTTTGAGCTTGCCAATGGCTTTGAGATATTCCTGTCCACCTACCTAATCCATTAAAATATTTTCCTTTAATTTAAACGACTGGAAATTGGATTTAAGTTGCTGTGGTCAGCCACTTCTCATTACAAAAGAAATGTTCTTGAAGCAAAACCTTGCCTTGGTATATAGCTGACCAGGATCCAGATCAGGACAGCATGGGTCATATCTGCTCAGGAGAGAAACAGAACTCTCTTTTTGATTTTCCTTCATAACAGTGAAATGGGAACTAGACTCTGAGGTGAGCCTGCGATTGAGCCCTGGATCCCGGCACATGCAAACCATGGTCTTGTTTTGATGGTTTGTTCTCAAGGGTTAATTGAGAAATGGCAGCACAGAGTATGTGTTGCTCTGAAGAAAGCTCTAATTGTCCTACTGTCAGGAGCTGAATGGTGTTCTATGGAATATCTCCTTCCTCTCTTTCTTCCTTTCTCTCTTTCTCTCCTTATCTTTTCTATTCTTTTGGAGGATACTTTCCCTCCAGGTTCCTGAAGAAAAAGGTACGATTACAATAGATAAATTTAAGAGGTTTTCCCTATCTAGGGACAGTGGTGACATCCCCATAAATCATGGGTAACCCTAACGTGGTCTTAAAGAGGCTTAGTTGTCGTACATAGGTACAAGTGTTCCCATCATATTTATCTTTCACTCCACAGCTTACAGAAACCAAATTTCTGTCATCAACAATTATTAATCATCCATTTACCCTGCTGAGACATCTAATAAAGCATCAAATACAGAGTTTGAACACTAGAGAGAAGAAGGAAAAATGGAATCCAAATTTTCAAAAGTAAAGGGAAGAAAAATCTCATGTAACATCTGTGCACCACATGTTCACAAATGACAGTGGGCTTGTGAATGTTTCTTCTCATATGTATATGTCACGCAGATTTAATAGTTCATAATTTCATGAAAAGCATTATTATGCACCATGCTTAAGAGGAAGTGTGATCAGCTCTCCAGAAGCACTGCAAACTGCTCTCCACCGAGGGCAAGCTGCTGCGCTCCATCATCTTATGCTGTCTCGGTCATTGCATGCAAAGCCCCTTCTTTGCAGCAAGACTGAGGTGAAGCACCGCTGAACTGCACCTTGGGAGGCTGGGTCTGAGTGTCATAACCTGTGACTGTACAAGAAAATTAATGTTTTGTGCTTAGACCACCAAAAAATGTTGTTGGAATGTGAGGGTATGCCAAGAAACATAATGTCTCACTCAGAACACAGCGTTTCCATCAGCAGTGCATTAGAACAGGGTGTTTTTAGCTTGAATCAAAAAAAAATCGGAAAGGGTTACACAGCATATTTTACAATTTTTTTACCCAACACTCTAATAGAGGTGTTAATCTAAATGCATGTTCTTCCATTTACTAAACTGAGACAAGCCAAGGGTGTACAAAGGAATACATGGATAACCAGGTTTGCTCTTGCCTTTTATTTCTGGTGAAGTGTATCCATCTCTGCATAAAATCTCTGGGCATTATTAAATCCCAGGTCTTGGGATAATTTTGCACATCCACAAGAAAAATCTAAGTATTGTGTCTTGTAAACATTTATTCCAAGATGTGGAAGAGAGTGATGATTTAAATGCAGAGCTAGGAGCAGAAGAGTGAGGGAGAGAGACATGTCTGATGAAAGGAAATTGTAATTTTATATTATCTCCTATTCTTAAAATAACCTTCTTCCCCACCAAAATGATGAAACCTTAAAGAGGAGATAGAGCTTATAAATATACAAGCATTTTCCCCACATAGATATGGTTAACTAGCAATAAAGAAATTGGAGACTACAGGCATTCCAGGAGTAGTGTGCTAAGCACACAGGCAACACTTTGACTCCTCACAGCCTTAAACACTTAAATTTAATTTAGTTGTAATAGATAGCTTTAGAATCTTGTTCAAGAAAAATGCAGATTGGAAACAGTTTCTGGATTGAGAAATTTCCATAATTTCTCTTTTTCTGCAGATGAATGTTCTGGTTTAGGAAATTATGTAAAAGATGTAAGGGGCTGCAAACCCAGTTTGAAGCATTTCAGATTGTTATCCCAAAGAGAGCACAAAGGCACTGTTTTCCTCTGCCTAAATCTTCATTTAACAAAGTGCTTAAGCACAAGTTATAGAATGATTTAAGTAGAAGTTTTGTTAAATTGGTAGGAAATTTTGTTACAGTTATCAAATCCTTGCAGGACATTGATTTCTATGTGATCAAATTACTTTGTTAAATCACAGCCTCATATTTCTTCTCTGAAGGCTTGAGACAGCTACTGAATTTTACAAAAGGCCATTAATGGCAGTGCAGGGCAAGCAGTGCCTCACTGGCATGAAGCTGACTTTCCTGGCTGACTTCTCCAAAGCAGTTCTGAACCTGCCAGGTAATTTAACTGGGTATTGCATGTGATGAACTGTCAGAGCAAGCAGGACCATCAGCCGATGGACTGACTCCCCCAAACCAAGTTAAAACAGGAGTCAGATGTCGGAGCCAACTTGTTGGAAATTCTCATTGTCTGCAGCTGCACAGTGGAATACTTCCAGTTGCTCCAAATGCACATGTGTAATGCATTTTTGCATAGGAATTAAGAAAAGCTGTAAGGCCAGAACGCCTGAGCAGGCAAAATTTCAGGTTTAAAGGTCATTATAACTGTCAGAAAAAATAATAACATTTTTGGTTTGTCTTTTTCAGGAGTGGAAAAGATGGTGACCATGTTTCCATAATGAACAAAGTGAGGTTGTAGCATTTCTGTTTTCTCATCAGGAACAACACTGTACTGTTGACAGATGAGCTGAGATGCTGCTGCCTTACAGACCTGCTGTCTCCTCACCCTCCAAAGGCTCCATTCTGGATAGATGTCCTGTGAGTGTGCAAAAATAAACCTTTTTGGGTTTTTTAATCCTGGGAAAATGGAGAGTAGAAATCAGCTCTGCAGTGAGCATGAAGAACTTCTGACTCATACCTAATTTGATCTTATCTAAAGCTTGTTGAGCTTAGGAGAAACCTATGCTTGAGTTGCCGGGAGACCTATAGGATGGGAACTATGCCTTCAGAAAACTGATTTCAAATAAGAAACAGAAGGTCATTGACACCAATGCACTGGAGATAAAACAGGGTGGGAAAACACACACATTCCTGGATGTGGCCTCGTTCCCGTTTGAACGACAGGTATGAGAAGTTTTGTAGACTGTGACTGACTGCAGCCCAGACAATTCCTCCTGCTGCTGGACAACCCAGCCCTCTTGTCAGCATTGCGAGAAGGATGTGGCTAGAGTGGATTTACCACAGAGATGTTACATATGGGGAAAACCTGCAGCAACTCAGCCATTCTGATTTTGTTGGTGGGGGATGTAAGACACCAGATTAGTTATTACTGGGTCAGAACCACCTTTAGGGTGGGGGGAGGGCGCTGTGTGTGGAGGGGGAAGGGATGGGTCAAACCTCAAAGAGATGGCATCGTATCCCTCATGGCAGGCCCTGGAACCCACATGGGAAGCCCCAGAGCAGCTGCCAGTCACAAACAGCCCAGGAAAAATATAACATAACCACAGCTCCTGGAGCCCCTGAGCCAGGCTCAGATTGGCAGGGACAGGGAGAACACTGCCCCTCACCCTGACTTGGAGCCCCAGAGGGGCTGGGGGATCAGAGGCCCTGCCTGGTGGCTTTGGCCATAGAGAGCAGAGCAGGTAAAACCAGAGGCATCTGTTTGGCACGTGTCGTGGCCCTGCCATGGGAGCGTGTGAGGGCTGGTCTTCCATGATATTTCAGCGGTAGCTGTATGATCTGTCTCTCCCTCTTTCTCCTTCTCTTTTCTTGCTCCCTCTACTTCTCTTTCTTTGCTCCTTTCTTGATGCTTTGAGTGGCTTGGAGCTGGAGGGATTGGATCTTAAGTGTTGTCGATTCATATGTGCTGAGTTGGTATTGTGGTGAAACATTTTGTCTACCTTGTGCAGTGCCCTTTTTGAACCTTTGCCAGGTTCCTTTATTTTCTCCCATAAATGAATAAAGAAACCACCTGGGAACAAGTTCCTGGCTTGTTCTCTTCATGCTATCTCGAGGTATTAAAGAAACCTATATACATTTGAAAGTAAAACTCCTGGCTGAACCCGTGAGCCCACAGCTCCTGGGGCTGGAGTGTTACAGGGGACTGCAACAATGCCTCTTGCATGGGTAACATGGACAATCCTGAGCAGAGCCTGTGTGAAGCATGTACTCACTGTAACAGTGTGAGCTGCCTGTAAATGGAGTTCTGAATGTCCTTTCAAATATTGCCTGCACTATAACTCCAGAGAAATTCAAACCTATTGCTGCTGATGTGTTACAAGGTGGCTTTGACTGTAAAGGATTTTGAATTGCTTTGTGTCCTGAAGCTGCAAGTCCAGCCAGGAGAACATGTTGTCTCCTGGGGCATTCTCTGCTGGGAAGGCTCTGCAGGAGACTGGAAGATTGCAGATGTAATCACAAGTGGTCAAATCAAAAAGTAAGGTGAGAGAAGCATTTAGTCCATTCCTTAAAAGGATAAAATGTTTCTTTGCAGCCGTGGAAATGAAACGAGGATCAGATTAATACCTGAACACTTGTATCCTAAGCTGAAATGCACTAAGAAATCAATGTTTCATTGCACTTCTGTAAGATGAGACAAGATGATGAGTGATTTACACTGAGGTCTTGGTGCCTCGGTGGGATGGAATCCAAAGATCCATTGAATTAAAGTCAGAGCTTTAATTTTCTAGCAGTGGAAAGCAGAATTTTGGAATCTCAGAATGGAATTTTGTCATTGTACCCCAAACAGGTTCAAAAAGTTTCCCAGGGGGCAAAAAAAAATTTTAAAAATCTATGTTTCTGTGTTTCTGTATCTCTCACAAGCCCAAGAAATTCCAGATTATGAGAGTCAGGAAAAAAGGCTGTATGAAATTGGAATATCTCCCTCAGTTTTATGTTACAAAAGTTTTCATTTTTATGCATTTTATTATTTTACACAATTTTTGCAGGGAGTAAAAGTGAATAGTGTCCATTTACTGGAATAAGTAATAAAGGAAAAGGGGATGTTTTTGTCTCCTAGTTCTGGGGGTAGCAGCTAAACTTATTTCCTGATTACTCCCCATACAAGTGAGTAGAATTTTTTCACAAAAATAATTTTTATTAAAATGTTGCTTTGGATTATACTGAAATACTTCCTTTACATTTTATTTTGAGTAAAAGGATATTGAAGTTATTGTAAATTTTAATGTAAATTGTGAACATAATTCTTGCATTGTGTTACATTAATTTTAATTTTTCCAAAATTTTTACTTTTGCTTTATTTAAATATAGTAATGGTAATATGTATTATGCACATGCAATATCCATGTGTCCAGCTGCCTCAAGGTCTTTTGGCTTAGGAAGGAAATAAAAGATGTTTCAATGAAAAGTTACATGTGCCTAATGATGATACCTTCAAGGATTCTGAAAATATAAAGTAACTCTTCTGCTTTTAATAAGGCATAATAAAATAATGTAAAATAAAATACCAACTAGAACATCACAAAATAGCACCTTGAAACCCTCTAAATGACAGCTTTCTAGCATAAGAGCAACTGATTTGGAAATACATGTTTTGTGGATTTTTGTCCAATTGAGTTTTTCCCAGATATGCCAATATCAACAAAACAGCATTTAGTTTTGTGTGAATCTTAGCAGACAAATTATTTTCTGAAATTCTAAATAGAAATTGTGAGGGAAAAAAAAAAAAAAAAGGTTTTTTCCCAGTCTGCAGCTGTCAGGTTTTAGCTGGTACCTTTTGCTGGTGGTACCTCCCATGCTTCCCCTCCCAGGGTCGCAGTCAAAGGAGATGAGCTTCCTCATCTGCATTGTGAGTGCAAGCACAGGCTGAAGGTGGGATGAGAGTTCTGCCGAGATGACAGAAACATATGTGCAGATAATGTCTATTCTTGCATCTAATTTTGTTCTGCAAAATAAGAGTGGTGAGGGGTTGTAACTGAAAAAGAAAAAATAATAGAAACTAAACTAATGGAAGCTGAGTGATAGGTAAACTCAATTTTGTATAAGAATGATTGTTATCAAGTTACAGTCACAGGATGGTTTTGTCTTGTGAAAGTACTTTTCCTATCAGCTCTCTCTTTGTCTAGTCTTTCAGATCAAGAAGATGTTGGAGCTTGAAATGTAGGCTGTTACCTTTATGGAATTGAGAAGAAGGATAAAAATGTAGGTAAAGTGATAAAAAAGTCGAAAAGGGGAATGAGCAAAGACCTGCTTGCGAGCTTTTACCTTGAAGGCGTGGGCATGCGCTTCAGAGCAGTGAAAGGAATCCCTTGGAGAAGGCAAGATGGCAGGAAGCTCTCTTGAACCCCTGAATGTTCAGATCACAAATCCCTCAAAAGGCCAGGATTTCTGCAGAATACTTTCTGCCATTAATTTTTGCAGCAAATAAAGTAGTTGGAGAACATGGAAATACTTGGTAGAGGACACATGGCTATGGTGCCAGGTACAGATAGCAAGGTATAAATTTGTTATGACTTTTTCCTTACATTTTAAGTTTGCCCTCAGGATTAGTTAGCTAGGGAACAGAAAATAGGTATAATAGAAAGAAAAGCATGAAGAGGCCACACCTAACATCCCAGAGTAAGAGTTTTTTCTCTTTACTATTTCAAGTTGGATCCTCAAATCCTTGTTCCAGACTTTGTCTCTATAACAAATAACCATATCAGAAGGAAAAAATATATATGTGTCTATAATGTACAGGCAAAACTGTGCATAGTGGATGCATAAAAGGATTCTGGATTTTGATGTCCAGTAAATCAGTTGAGCTTTACTGCAATATGGTTTTTTGGTTCCTTTGTTCAGGAAGAGAGTATATATTTAATATAAAGACAATATATCTAGGAAAATAATGATTATATTAGTTAAGAAAGCAAGGAAACTATGTAATGCCCTAGTATTCCTTTAATCTGCTTATCCAGTGCTAGTATAATATGTCTTCCTTCTTTAACCAAGACTGTAAATAAATTAAAGTCCCAGTAAATTACTGAGGCCCTTCCACCCACTTTGTAAAGGTTACGTCACCCAACAAAGATTAAAAAAAAAATTATATATGACTCAGGTGGACAATGCAATTATAAATTTCAAGTATGAAATAACTAACCTCATTCATGTAAATTGTACCATAAATTGACTTTTTACTCTTAAGACAAAAATTAATTTAAAACAAATTTATAGCACTTCCTCTGTAGAAAATTTGCTGTCAAGGAAAAGGCTGAGTTAACTGAATAAATAAAATACCCATGCCCCTTAATACATAATACATTAATGAAAGATATCTTCATATTGATCAGCTACCAAACAGTCATGGTGTCTTATTTATTTTTGTCTAAAAGTATGTTTCTAAGGCATCAGCTGACATTATTTTTCTTTATTGCAGGTTTGGGTTGGACTGTGCTCACTTACTAAGTGTGGACATTAAATACTTAGTTTGAATACACTGGAAAGAGCTGTAAAAGCCTTCCAGATATCCCAGCTTTCAAAAATTCCCATCTCTCATTAAGAATGTGCCAAAGCACTGTTTTAATTAATAGTCCTGAGTGATTTTTTTTTTTAATGTCAAGATTTTAATAAAAAATTATTTAGAAGAAACTTTGAACAAACTTTTCAGTAATTTAATTTTTTTACATTTCATGTTTAATATAAAAGTGATGTTGAACAGCATTTCTGTCCCATACTACCTGTATGCCTGCTTCCTGTTGCTGTAGGATAGCTACCCAACACTGCACTGTGGAGCTGCCAGATGTTGTGTAACCTGTTTAGGAGACGTAAGCTCATTCCTGTGGTTTTGCAAGTCCCTCAAAAGGTATTTGAAGAGGCTTTCTGTCAATAGCACAAATGGAGCCAGGTGTCCCAACATCTTTCTCGTGGCTAGAGAAATGATCCAGAGATTTTCCAGTGCTGGAATTCATGGCAGAGGCAGAGATTTGAGAGTTGAGTGGGAAGAAGTTGCTAGCCTGGCTCCCGAGCTTGGGTCCACGGCAAGTGGCAGGTGTTCCTTGCAGCAGTGCCGTGCAGTGGCACATCCGTGTCACTCAAAGCATGCCTGTGTGCGGAGGAGGACTGTGGGAGGAAACACCTGCTCAGCCATTCAAGCTGAGTTTCGTGCCAAGCCACGTGGAGCTGTCAGTGGCTTTGCAATGCATTTGGTCAATGCTGTGTACTCACAAATATTGCTGCTGTCTGGGCTGGATTTAATTTTGGGAGGATTGAAAGAAAGTACCTTGGGAAGGACTGTATGAGGAGAAGACACATAAACCTTTCTTCCTGGCTCAACTTTGTTATTTTCACAAATGTGGAACACATTTGGTCTGGCATCCTATTGATTTGTTTACTGCTTTTGTGTCCCACATTTGCGGAGGCTTTCCAAACATAGATATTTCTCTCATCTGGTCTGGCTCTGACTACTGCACAGAAACCCCTGGATAGGTGGGTGGAGTACACATCCAGGGCATTTTGGGTGGGCTTGAAAGGGAACGCAGTGAACTTTTGAAATAACCTGGCCTGTACTTTCAGGCTTGCCCGTGGCTCAAGTGTAGAAATTATGGGATTTGTTTGGGAAATGATGTTAGACTGCATCAGCTATAAGCCCTTACCTTGGTTGCACAGAGCTCGCTCTTTATGTGATTTGCCCCTGGATGTGGAATATTACAGCACTGTTACGAAATATTCTGTCTGTGTGCTTTGGAAAGTATGCAATATGGCTTGCTTTCAAACATCACTTCTGTTATAAAAATCAGTGGCTCCTACAGTGACCTGAAACTAGTCAGGTAGGATTTAAAAGAGCAAAGAATTTTACAGATGGCTGATTTGTTTCTTCATTCTGGTATGTGTAAATAGTTTGTTTCAAAAAAATATTTTCCCCTTGCATTTTAGATAAGATTATTACTAGTTTTTCATACAACCATAATTCCCGGTTTAGGTGGAATGTATTTCAGTCAAATAGAACTGAAAGAAGGAAAAAACACATCCGCTCAGCTCAGCCTTTTTCCAGCCAGAGCCCTCTCCCCTGAGTTTTCCTTCTAACCATCATTTCATCTGGTCTTGCCCTCTTCGAACATGCTGAGGAGTTAAGTACGTACTAGCTCCACTGCCCTTACACCTGACATATCAGCCAGAAGGGCTGGAAGATCTAAAGAGGGTATTTTTTTAGTGTCTAATCTGAGACTTGGCGCATAGACCCTGTTATACCGTAGTCTTTCAGGAATGGATTGACCTCGCTGAAATGCCTCTGTAGTGGCCCAGAAGAAGACACTTTTCCCCAGAAGCAGTTGCCTAGCATGCGTCATTCTTGGCAGTATCTGCAAATAAACTTCTTGTAATTGATTTAATAATTTTCAAATAAAAAAATTATGATAGCTGCGGACAGCTATAAATAACAGAAATGAAACACATTATTTGCACTGCACTTTCACATGCACTTGTTTAGCTCTTTCTGCTGTTAAGTTAAAACATCTGTTTCTATGGAAGTGGAGCATTCCATGCAACAAACACAGCACTGGAAGTGACCCACATATTAAATGACAACATTTGACAAATTCTAACAGTTGATTACTGGGGAGGAGTAGACTGTGGTTATAATCAGAGAGTAAACCAAAAAAATGTGTACCTTTATAAACCTAGAGTTTAAATGAAACATCTGTACTAAATCGTGTTTGTAGAACAGCACTGTAGCCAACTACCAGACCATATGATAATGGGGTGTTTTCAACGATCCTTACTTCCATCACATCCCCCAAATCAGATCCAGACTGTGCCCACTGGCATGAATTCTGCTGGAAACCAATTGGGACAGTGTCAGACTACAGTGCATATTGTAAGTTTAGATACAGATACCCATAAAATTTAGTGATTCCAGTGCCTTATGGAGATTATAAGCACAGGTAGAAACCGAGGTGAGTATTAGCTGTAGTTTTGTAGGCGGCAGACTTTTCCAGTCATGTTTTAACCCCTGGAAAAGGGGGATATGTTGCAGTGACTGTGGAATCTTATTTGTAAGGAAATACGAGAGTACAGCAAGAAAGTGGGTATTAGAATTCCAGCAGTGGGTCAACTGGTGATAAACCAAGAGTGCTCAGTCTGGCACCAAACCCAAGTTTGGCAGCTCACTTAAAGATAATTCTTTGGGTCTGTGAAACTGGTATGCAGAAGTCGAGTAAGTACAATTGTCTTTGAGTGCTTCCAGTTGCTGTTAAGGGGATACAAAGCAAAAGAAACATAGTTTAGTCCACCTCTTTATGTAGATTCATAAACTAATATTTATTAGCAGCATCTGAGTATTCACATTTTCTGATTACTGCACTACATTCTCTGAGTTAATTAAAAAACACAAATGCCCAAACTTTGTATTTGCTCTACATAGTCACTACAATCTTTCAAAAACAGAAAAAAACCCAAACTTACCCTGCAACTAAACTACATTTTTAATTTTAGATGGCCCATAACCAAGAAGTTGCTGTTGTATTAGGAAGACCTGTTCATAATGCCTTGACCAACATTAATGATGCTCAATAAAACTGAAATATTGAAAGAGTGAAATATTACTGAACTGATGATCAAGAAATAGTAGTTAACTGGGACATGTAAGGTTCTCATTTGGAACAAGGAGATGAGTGCTATTTGGCAGGAATAAAAGGACAGGCTACATTTACAGAGAACAAATAATATAATGAGTGGTAGTGTCTAAATTTAACATTAGCAGGACATATGTAAAATACTATAATAATGAAATTATCTTATTGCTTAGACCTTATCTGGCAGGACAATATGTCCATCAGGAGTTAATGGGATTCTTATTGCACAGGTTCATAGAATGGTTTGGGTGGAAAGGGGTCTTAAAGATCACATAGTTCCAACACCGTGCCATGGGCAGACAGCTTTGACCAGATTGCTCAGAGCCCCATCTAGCCCAGCACTGCATGATTCCAGGGATGGGACATCCACAACTTTTCTGGGCAACTGGTTCCAGTGCCTCACCACCCTCACAGTAAAGAATTTCTTCTACCACCTAATCTAATCCCACTCTCTTTCAGTTTAAAGCTATTTCCTCTTGCCCTGTAACTGCATGTCCTTGTAAAAAGTCCCTCTATTGTAGGCTCCCTAGGTACTGGAAGGCTGCTATAAGCACAAGAGACGAGTTTTTAAGATAACAGGCAAGTGGTGTAATGAGAGAATAGGAAAAAATCTATACAGCATTCATTTAAGATATAAAGTTGGTGGATTTTGATGGTCCATTACTTAATTTTAAATGTTATATTTAATTTTGCAAATAGTATATGAGAAGCTTAAATACTCAGACCACCACCATCATAGAAACTGTGACTAGTAGGCTACTGAATTCAAGAATAACAACAGGAAAGTGGACAACCAGTGTCACCAATATGCTTAAATATACGAGAAAATCTGAATTAAAAGCCTTTTTTTAATTTGAAATAAACACAAAATATGGGAGTGGGGAGGTGGGGGATGGGGAAATGTTAAAGATCAAAAGACTTAGAAGTACCAGATCATCTTTGCGTTTATATTTTATTCAAACTTTTTTCAATGTTATTGTTGCAAGGGACTATTATATCATCTCACTTGACTTGATCTTGTATAAAACCAATGTCTAGAATGTCTAGAGAGCATCTGAAAGGGCTTCTCCCCATTTAATACCATATAACTAATAATATAGAGTGCCTTTACACAAAATGAAATGCTTTGTCACGTAGATATTTAAGGAAATAAGTCTCACAATTTATATATCTTGCATACTCATTTTATGGTGACACTTCAAAATCCAGCGCAAAAGTATTTACCTGAGTTTCAGACCAATTGGTGGGCTTCTGGTGTCATAGCATTTGACAAATAAAACTGCTTAATCAGGACTATCTAAATTTTCCTTATTCTTTGGCCTCTTTCAGGGTCAGGCCATCAGTATATATTTCAATGTATTACTTTCTGTGTCATTTATAATGGCACTGATGAACTGTTGTATAAAGTTGAAAAAACATCTCTGATCCTGCCAACACCAGTGTCTCATTTCTTAAGCCTAACCTTTTAGTTTGGAAGATTTTTACAATGGTTGTATGTCTGACTAATGAAAGTTGTCAGCTTAATCTGCCTCGTCAAAAACGCTACTAACTAAAATTCTACTTATATTGGGGAGTGTTAGTAATTGATGAAGTCATTCCAAATTTTACATAAAGGTAATTTCAGAGGGTTTTTCTACACCACAGTGTGGAGGCCACAAATTGCATGCTACACTTCATCAGCCATGAACAGAAGAGCTTTATATGCACAGTAAGTAACAGCTAAATTAAATGGAAGGGGTATTCTGTCCAGGTAGATTTTAGGACACCTTTCTTAAAACTATATTAGGCAGGCGTTCTCTCAACAAATGCAGCTACATCTTAACCTCATGATTTTTAGAGTTCTCTGGTATTAAACTCACTTCAGCAGAGAAATTTTTAATTTTGTAAAGCCAGTGAGCATGACTGCTACCATTTTGTAACTCTATTCCATTTTTCTTCTCTTATCATGTACCATTATTTAATTCCATTTTGCCATTTGTATGTCATGTGGGATCCTGACTGTATGGCATGACAGCTGAAAGTCGGCACATATTCTTGACAGCTGTTTTGAAGTGGAGGCTGCTATGCGTGCTACATCTGGAGGTGCTGAGGTTTGAGCGCAGACTGTGGAAAAGTCCAATTTCTGTTTAGGGATGACTGGGATAGATTTACAATATCGAAGGTCGCATTCTGGAAGGGGACTCCATAAGGATCTACTCAAGCAGATGCCATTGCAGAATCAAAGCCAAAGACTATAGCACATTTTGTAATACTACAAAATAAGTTAAATAAAAACAAATTAAATATTACATTAGAGTACTCCTGAACATTGCCTATACTATCCTGAAATAGCAGCCACAAGATGTATGTTGTCTGTCTTGTTTTCTTCCAATTTTGAAGATGTGCTTTTGTATACTTCTACTGCATGTCAATGTAAAATTGAATCTAGTCTTCATAGTAAACTTTGTGGATGACTGGACAAATGCTAAAATGGTAATACTATCAATCGCAAGAAATTCAAGTGTTATTAATTAAGATGCTGTGTGTCTGAAAGAAGTGGAGTGGAAGGGAAAGGGATTGCCAAGTTGATTTTTTAAACTTGCTTGGTTGACATTTTTGTTCTGGAAAATGTACACATTTGTGTTACATAAAAACAGTACATTCTTATAGTTACAAGAAATCTTAAACTTTTAATGACATTATAAAACCACAATCAATATTGCTTAATTTCAGAGCAAAGTAGAAATTCACTTTGTACTCTTGCATATTTTTAAAATAAAGGTGCCCAAGTTCTTCTACACAGTGTAGCATTCAAGGAGTGATGTATTTTTGGAAATGCAGGCCTTCCACCTGCAACTTTTATTCCTGACAATAGTGCTTTCCAAATAGTTCTGGTTTCTATTTATCAGTCCAGAATATTCCTCCTAAACTAAAAATATCATGGGGATGTTATAATGCATAAAGAGGTGACAGGATTGGCTAAGAAGGTGACTGGTTTGGTTATTGGCATTTCCTTGATTCTTTCCCAAATATTTTCATCCTTCTGGCTTTTGGAGACATGGTGCTTCCAATGAACTGAGTGCCAGCCTTGAATATTGGGTACATCTCTGAAGCAAAAGTGGGGTCAGTGGGGAGCTGAGGATCATTTATGTCCACACCGTATCCTTCTTCAAGGCTCTGTTGTGCCGTGTAACAACAGTTTGACCTCACTCTACCACCTTATTCAAGGTGGATGGAGTGTTCCCCAACTCTGCACAGTTCCACAAATTCCCTTTTCAGCAGAGGAGCTGGCAAGGGATCAAGATGCCCCTTTCTTCTTCAGCATCTGTACATCAGTGTCCAGGATAGTGAAGCTTAACAGAGTCTGGAAGGAAGAACAGAACATTTGATAAAGCCAATTAGGGATGCACTTGGGATGCACTTAGGAGCTTTGGTGAAAGCTTTGGTGATGGTTATTACAGAAAATCCAGATTTGTCTTCACTGCTATGCTTAAAGTGATGATTCCTATTGAGTGCTTCCTTCTGTGGCTGCAACATAGCATAGTCGTGTTCAAACCTTGTACTGCACTCATCCTTCACTTCCAGTTTCAAGGCTGTATTTTCATTTAAAGCCAGTGGGGTTGTATCATGGAAATGCAGGAACCCTTGCCAAAAGCAGCGAGCTAAGAACAGCCAATAATCAAAATTGATTTCCCCTCCTGTCATGTTTTGAAAAATTCAATAGAGCCTAGGACAGCCTAAGAGCACTACAACTCCTTGTTGAAGGCCATGTAGCGCATAGAAGTAAAAGATGTACTTCATTCAGATCTTTGGGGTGAAATCCTATTGAAATCATTGCAGTGCACAGAAATGTACAACCTCAACAGAAAGACTTTCTCCATCTGAAATAAAATATTAGTGTTGCTGTTGAAGTACTTACTTTCCTCAAGCAAGTTCCATCATCAGATGGTCTTAATTGAGTTCTGACACTCAATCTAATCAATCTGTAGTAAAGAAATAGCAAAAGAACTTGACTTCAGCTTTCGGAAAATTGCATATGTAACGGATTTGAGTGTCAGCCACAGAGTTATTTTACATGAAGTGAAAGCTACTGTTAGGAAAATCAAATTGAGAAAACATCAAAGCTACTTAGTCAGCTCTATTTCTCTCTTAAGAAGAAAAAACTTGATGGTAAAAGAGTTATTGTTGTGTTACATGTAAGAAACTTTGCTTCTTATTCACATAAATATGAGAGAAAGTTTAAATTACTATTTTACCTCTGTGAAATGTTAATTTCCTCTTTTTGCCCACCCGCAATAGGTTTGAGAGACTATGTAGTATTTTAGACTTGTAGGAGCTAGTGAGGTTTTACTTGCAGAACCAATGGCCAAACAGTGGTTGGATGGTGTAGGGTTTACTCAACACCCAGATGTTACATGGTTTCTAGAAGGTCAGAGGTTCAATATGAATATTTAATATTATTTTTTATATTCTGTGCATATTATTATTACATAGTATTTAGGGAGTAATGAAAAACTGTTAGCTTCAGCATAGTATAATAATACAATAAAATTTGTGTCTGAATTAACAGATGACCTTGTGATTTTTCAAGCTCCCTATTAGATTCCTGTAAGTACTGAGGGCAGTGTCCTGAGACTGCCACGTACCCATCTGTGTGGAAGTTCTTATATTTGAATGGTCACCCTGAATCAGTTCAGGGATCCAGAGCACCATCACTGTGTCTGACACTCCTCTTCCACAGTCTGACACCTCCACCTTTGTTGAAAAAAAAAAAAAAGTAAAAAGGAAACATGCTTTCTGTTGCTAGTTTAGTTTTGCTATCTACGGATGACTTTTCTCTTGGTAAACAACAGGAATAGTAGAAGAGCAGATCAGTGCAGACATCTTGATCACCCACATATACACAAACCAAAATCTACTTTGAAGAATAGTCAGTTCTGGAGCTGGCAGAGATAACACTGCTCACCTGGCTGTTATGCTTCAAACTTTTTGAAGTACAGTATTTTTGGTTTTACTCTCTTTTACTTGGTAGTGTCTACAGTGTTAGCCTGACACCAGAAAATCCCTTGATTATTTATTGCAGCTTCCAAGGGGGTCAGCCTCTACTTCTGCCACTGAGTCATAGGTATGAGACTTTATTAGGCTTGAGTACACATGATGCCTTGCTTGACATAGTCATAGTTGTGTCATAAAAATTAATAAAAAATATTTTTAGATCATTTATTGATTCACTGATTTAACTTAGTCACTCATTTAAGCATCTCTCTTCTTTCATATCAGTTTTCCTACTTAGAAAGAATGAACCAGCTGTGGAGAAATAATCAAATCAATCTTTGGCTCTGATTATAAAAGACTATCTCTATGGGCAGGTCATTAAACAGTCTCTTTACTGAATAAGGCTCTTAGACATTGTAAACCCTTCACAGCAGCTCCACAAGAGAAATTGTGCTTTTTCACTGTAGTTTTCCACTCCCGCCTCACCAGATGGAGCACACATCATATTTGTAGTTCCAAAACAGCTGTCCACAGTGTGTGCCAAAATCTCAATTGCCTTGGCATTCAAATGGTGTTTCACAAGGCATACAAGTGGCAATATCAAATAAAGGAAAAAAACCCCAGCACTACAGAAATATCTAATGGATTGATGGAAGAGTAAACCAGATCAGTGGCACTCATTTCCATTTATCAACTCAGCTGAAGTACTTAGATCAAGGACTGTCTTTCCGAAAAATGTCTTTCTCCTCTTTTTTTTTTTTTTTTTTAATAATTTTGGCATTGTTATATACTTTTGCCTTGGTTCTGGTATGGGATTATATTTCTTCAATTCCTATTGAAAAAATTGTATCCTAGATAGGATTATTTCTTCAGTCATCTACTAAAATCAGCTTCTTTCTGCCTTCCCAGAAACTTATCACATTGCTTAAAACATTAACATTGTGATAACCTAGCTATTTTCTTATGTCTCTGAAGGAAGACATTAACCATCAGCCATGTGAATTCTGAAACAACTCCCAGCAGATGTGGAAGCAAGCAAGAGAATTGCATCCAATGTACATTTTGCTGCTGAACAAGTTATTTCCAATACAAAGAGTCTGAAGGCTTTTTTGAAGTGTGTTTGCTATGTTTCTGTGCTATTCCTACAGGTATAGGAGCAGAATCCATCTTTATGGAAGAGTTTATTTCTGTTAAGCATCTGAATATAGACTAGCTCCTCCAATGCAGTGCTGATAGCCAAACTTACCAGCGTAAGGCTATGTTGAAGAGCTGCATTTATACCTGTGCAGGTACTGTAGGGTGGGCCCTGGAATGTCTTGATTACTACCTTGCAAAACTTGCATTATGTAAATTAAAAAAATGTTGGTAGCTTCAGGTCATGGAAACATGAACCAAAATCTGACGGGGATCATACAACTATTTAAAGTCTTTCAGAGAGCAGATACTCACACATCTCTCTATGGTCCTCCTGCTTTGTGTTTCTCATGTGCTGAGCGTAGTCTGCATGCAGTTTGTTATCCCTCTCCCCCACACTGCTCTTACGGTGTCAACCAGAAGCCAGCTGGCTGGTCCACTCTTCTTCAACTCAAAGTTACTTTGGGGAGTAGCAGAACTTCCTCCAAGAGGCCCAGTGGCTGCTTTTCTCCAGTCAGGCTTAAAGGACCTGCCAAAGTATTCAAAGAATATCTTTTTTACAACCAGAAAATTACATACAAAACATTCTTCCCCTGAAGCCGAGCTAAAGCTCCAAGAGTTAAAAATTAGCTTAAAACACTAACACTGAGAACTGTCTATGAGTAACGCTTAGTTAGAAACAAAATTAAGGACAGTACATCCCTGAAAACGTACACATAGACGTAAAAGTAGATAAAGAAGATACATTAAGGAACAGAACAAGGACACCGAAAGAAGAAAGAACAAAAAAAGAACACCGAAGAGATAAAGGACAGAACAAAGGCCTAAGTCATGACGAAGAGGAGTAAGAATACGACCCCCGAAAGATGAAGGCAACAGGATCTCCCACCGTGAAACCCCCCAAAAGAGATGACCACGCCCAGGCTCCACCTACTATGAATATTATAATCAAATGTTGCAATATTATGAATATGCATGAAAAGATGTTGTAATCCTTCACAAAAATTGTATAAATAATCTTGCTTTTCACTAAAAACTTTGGAACTCTTTGTCCGGTGCAAACTGGGGGTTCCCCAACGTTGCAAATAAATACCTTGCTGTTCATAGACTAAAACTTTGTCTCTAAACAGTTATTATTGGCCATTTTCTGGCATCACCCCTTCACATGCCAGAGTTGATAGTCTTTATCTATAAAGCCTGTAAGGCATGGCATAGCCATCTCCCCTTTGCTTTCCCCCGCTGGGTCTTTGCTGTGGGCACACCATGCAGTGGGAAGTTTGTGCAATACCATCTTATTGCACTTGAGCTCATTCAAACATTCCATGAGGCAGAGACCTCCTTGCAATGTATAATTTTCTCAGTGAGACCTACTGACAAAAATTTAGAATCCTTTCTCCTTTTTATCCCCTGGCAAAAGCTTTACATAGGTTTTAAGCAGTGATAAATAGTATTGTTGCCATAATCCCTTAGTTTTGACTGACTGATCTGTGTATTGTGTGTGGCATGTTATATGCTGGTTTTCTAACACTGGTTTCCTGTCATTAGTCAAACATCATTTTATCCGACCAATGCTGATTTCCAGATGAATGGTAAGGGATTTGATAAAAAGGACAGGCCAATCATGTTTTCACACTGGTGAAAATCATGCAGTAATTCAATTTGATATAATTGTTCTGCATTTACATCAGTGCCCCTTCACAGAATCACAGAATATGCCGAGTTGAAAGGGACCCACAAGGATCATCGAGTCCAACTCCTGGTCCTGCACAGGACCATGCCCAAGACTCACACCATGTGCCTGAGAATATCATCCAGATGCTTCTTGAACTGTCAGGCTTGGTGCTATGACCATTTCCCTGGGGAGCCTGTGCCAGTAAAGCTAGATACCAAAGCACTGTTTTACAGTGGTAATGTTGCACACTACTTAGCAAAAGTGGAATAACAAAGAAGTACTGCATTACATGGGGATGCCCATTAATCAATATTTCTGGTTTTGCATTAGCTAGTTTTTCAAATTCTTAAAAAATAAATTCTCTCTGCTTTTCTACATAGTTTAGCAGAGAAAATGGCAAAAGATGACACCTGAGACCTCTCCTACTTTCTGGAGGTTTGAAGGTTTGGAAAAAGCTTTGGACTGGAGATCCTGAAAGATGCTGTCAGAAATGTTTAGGAGTATGGAAAAAGCACCATGTAGAATATTTGCCTGGATACATTCACAAATCTAATACCTTTAGCCCTTTAATATAGTGGTAAGAGTCAAGAGTCTAGTTAGAAATATTTGTTTAAATACATTGCTTCTTGCCAGATACAGTGATTGTCATATACAGAGAAATGTGAGTGCTTGCTGGGAGGACCCTAGGGTGATCTGAAAGACTCACTTTACCTTCTCATCTGGCACAGGGCTCAAGAGGGTTAAACGCATATCCCTGCTGAGCCCAGACCTACCCTGCCCGTGACAGTAACAGCTTTGGTCTGATCAGACTGTCAGTGTTTGTGGTGTCACAGTCACATTCCAGCACCATCACCCTGCACTGACGAGCAAACTGTTGACAGAAGTCATAGGAGAAAAGGAATATGAGAGGATTACATCTGATTTAACTGTAGGGACTTCATATTTAGTTGATTTTTATACCATTTAAAAACTTTCTGTGTCAGAGAAAAGGTGCTGACAGGCACAAGAATAAATCAGGTTCTGTGCATGAACTATTTACTGGAGAGAATAGAATCATTCCTGTTGGGGTTCCCTGTTACAAGAGATACTGATACAGCAATAAGCCTTTCCAAAGTTTTCCCTAGCACAGGCATCCAAGGGAGCAAGGCAGTGTAAGTGCTCTAGTAGGGTTAATATAGTCTAGCACAGCTAGGAGGGTAATTGAAGACATTGTAGCTATGGTTCCTGGTGAGAAACTCCTTTCTTGGAGTGTGCTGGAAATCATGAGGCCAAAGGCCAAGTGACTTCATTCTTCTCAGAAGAGGCCATGACACACATCCTGGAATGGCACATGGAAATTTCAAAAACATCTTACATGGGCAGAGGCCTCCTACAAACACCATTGTGAGCCCCAGGACATTTTTTGCTTATGACTGTCAAGTCAATAACCTGGCACACTTCTCTGAACAATTAGGGGCAGATATTCAGCTGATACTTGTAGATTGTCCCAATATAATCACATAGTTTCATGTCTGTCTTTCTACAGCCTTTTTAGTTCATTAAAACTGGCTTTTTTTACCCAGTTAGTGACTTCGAAGTGCCAGTTTGCAGAATCTCAAGTCTGCTTCTTAATAACCTTGATAAACATGCATATCTCTTACATGAAGGAGGATCTTAGAACTGATGTTTTAAGGATTAAGTTACAGAGAAACTGCACTCCATATGGGCAACACAAAATAAAACCAAACACAGCCCGAAGTGTAATAATGTCAGAAGAGCAATAATTTGAAATGAGGTGGCTTGTTACAAACTGCAGTCTATTTGGAACAGAAGTCCAACTTCTAACTCCCAGGTTCTGGAAGGTTCAAAGGCTTGATTAGTTATGCCCTGTACAATGCTGTGAAATTCTCTTGTAGTGCTCTGTCAAACAGTAACTCTTTCATTTTCTACCACGAAATGATGTATTTATGCTTGTCTGAAGCACAGAAATTAGGAGCTGCTGGAAAATGTGAGATGGACATCTAAGAGCCTGGGTATTAGTTAAGGTCAACAAGCAATGAGTATATGTCTTTCATAATAAACTTCTACTTGTAATGAAAACAGGGTACTGTAGCAAATCACAGACTTCAGTGGAGTTCTGACTGTACTAAGAGAGGATGATGGACATTCTACCTTCTTAACAAAAAGACATGCTTCCTTGTAAATTCATAATCTGATGGTTTCTAGGAACAGTAAATGCATTTGATTTTCAAAGTCCATCTGTCAGTATGACCATTACAGTAAACCAAAACAATTAGCTAATCATTATACTGTTAGAATGTAATTCATATACATCTACAGGAGCACTGAAAAGGAAAAAAAATATAGTAGTACAGTGCAAGACTTCATCATGTCCATGAAGATCTTCAGTAAAATAACTGATTAGCTTTGGAAAGCATATCAGTCTGTGCAAATGAAAAGGCTTCTGTTGGATAAATTCTTCCTTTTCTTTTTTACAACACTATATAACAAAGATATGACCTAATTTTTCCTCTGATTCATAGTCATCTAATGGCAAATCTGTATAAATCCATTTTCTATCGGTGCTAAATCTGCTCATTTGCTGCTGAGTGCCCTAAAGCTACGGCCCACAATGTACAAGGAGGCTCCCTTTTTGGAGGACAGACAGTTATGGGTAGACACATGGGAGATGGCTTTGTATGGTTCACTGCAAATCTCAGAGCCCCTCTGGGTGTTTTATCTGGGAACAGTTTCATCCATGTGTGAATTTGGCATCAGGGTGCACCACAGAGGACAGCCTGGCACCAGCCATGTAAGATGGGGGACTGGTTTTTCTGGCTGAAAGGTACAAGAAAATCAAGCTCTTGCTGGGAAAGTATTTCTTAGCTCTGGAAAGCCTGGGAGTTTTTTGTGTTTATTTATCTGTATATCATGTTACATTCTTCAGAAACACAATCATATCTAAGCAGAATGAATGCACTGTCTTCTTGTGTTTTACAGATTTTGACGCTGTGCGAGACTTGCACTAAGGTCAGAAAATAGGGTGAAAAAATCACCTGCAAGTACTTGGTCACCTAGAAGAAAAGTATTACTAGGTATATCAGAAAACAAAGTTGCAGTGTTTCCAGAAATACAAAAAAACATTTGTTTTGCCTTGCTAGTGGTGCAGGAGCCCAGGAGTGAAAAGCTAGTTGGAACCCTCAGCTTCTGTCAGCTGTTATACTTTGATGACTTCAGTAACAATATAAGGCAGATGAGGGTTTTCCACATGGGTCCTTGCACCCTGCTCTGCTACTGACTTACTATATTGACAGTCTCAATTTACTAATTTGTGAAGAACTAGCTGCAAAAGTGGGTTTGTTTTTTTTTTTTTTTCATGATTAACCAGCGGATCCCAAAATACTTGAATATTGTAGTGGAATAAAGCACTAATAGTTTAGGGCAGTTTTTAATGTGGTATGAAAATCAGGATATTAATCCTTCTATTTCAGATCACTCTTACAGTTAAAATGAAAAGAATGTGCACTGCCATCTTTCCTCTTGAGATAGTGGAATGTATTCACCTCTACTTGGAGGAAAAACCCCATGAAATAACCATAAATTGCTTCAGCAAATTACAGTCTAGACTTGCTGATTTGTTTTAACAACACAAGATATCAAACCCATATGCAAGCGTTATTGTAAACTGCTGTTCCCAAATGCCTGTAAACGCATTGTCCTGTAGACTAAGTATCACTGCAGCCAAGTAATTACTTAGATTTAATGTGGAATTTGTAACAGGAAAGGAGTATTCGCTGTGTCACTTGTAGTAGTCTGGTTTTTCTCTTCCCCTGACATCTTTAGACAGTGTAGCTGGGTCATCACTATGGTTTGACAGCAATGCAGCTTGCAGAAGATGAGAAGGCAATTTGTGGTTAGGTAACACTGACACAGACAGTGAGCTGTGTATCTCCAGAAGGAAAACAAAACAGGAGTCAAGCTGCATTTCATTTTTAATGCTTTTTTGTGGTTGTCCAAGTTTATCTTTCTAATTCGTAGTACCCACAAGACGCACTCATTTCCTTCAGAACAACAGCTGTGGAATGCATGGAGGATTACCTTTGTGGTTTCCCAGCGACTAAGCTTTGCCTCCTTCTAGAAGGTGGTGAAAGTTGCCACTGACTACAGTGTTCTTTTTTCCTTTGATAGGCTGCCATGTTCAGGCAGGCACATATACATCAAGTACAGGACAGTCACAAGTTCATGGTTATTTCCAGTGAAAATAACATATGAAAATGGCTTTTCATGGGGCAAAGGCTTTTACAAACTATTCATTACAAAATAGGTTGGCACAGCTACTCAAGATTTTCAAAGTTCTGGGAAAATTCATCCAATTGTATTGTACCTGTGACAATGGCTTCTTTGGCTGGCACCTACTGATTGTGTCACTGGCTAGTTAGCTAGTTGGCTAGTTTGGGGAACTGGAACATTTAAATGCACAGAGTAATTGTGATACTGAATTTCTGTGCTAAATTAGTGGCTTGTAAAGTTCAAAATGAAAAAGAATGTCACACACACATACACACAAAAAAAAAAAAATCAAGTAAATCTGTTCCCTACAAATGAAATATTGTAAAAGTGCATTGTAAACACGGAGCACCTGCAAGCAAGACATTACCACTCTCTGACCTCTGCAGTGTAGATTTTGTGGTATGTGCTTGTTCCCCCATGTCCTGTTTGCTTTCACAGAACACACAGGCAGAACAATGAGGCCAAGGGGATAGTCTAACCAGACAGCTTCTTCTGCATACTGGCCTTTTAAATGCTCACTTGAGTAGTCCAGCATCTGACTAACTGCATGTAGCTCCTGCAGGAGTTTCCTCCCAGACCCTCAGGATACAGCAACAATTTTGGGGAGAAATTTGTTCTGAACATAGCAACAAGGCACTTGCAGTCTTCTTTATACAATCGTTTTTTCAGTCTTGGCTTTATCAGACTCAGCAGATAAATAATGTATGCCCTTCCCATTTCCTATGTGAGATCATGAGTGAGGAGCTGTTTCTTGATAGATGTCCAGTGAGTATTTTCAGAAGTGTTTTTTTCAGTCAAATGTAACCATTATAGCTGTCTAGTCAATTTAGCAGTGGCATCTCAGTTTTCAAACTTCAGCCAGGTTTTCTCATAGCTGGGACTAAAGAGGTTCAGTTAGAACTTCCTAACAGAACAAAAGAGCTCTTTTTCTCTGCTTAATATTACTTCAACACAATTTTTTTTCAGTTTCAGAAAAGTAAAAGGCGATGCCTCTCAAGCAGGGAAGGAAAGAAATGAGGACATTTTGATAGTCTGAAGAGAGAAATGTAAAACAAAATAAGTGTGGCACAAATCTTAAGGTAATTATTGTAATTATTACAGACATTTGGGTACAACTTCTTTTGGCAGCTGTGGGACATCAGGATTTTGGGCAGATCCTTTCCTACAGAAAAAAAGGCATTTTTGTTATTGAATAAAGATGGACAATGAGAACGGTAAAAAGGCACTGGTAGACTATCCATGCATATTAGGTTTGACCTAGATTATAAGTTGCAGGTCTGAAGGCCACAGTGTCTCTCGGAGACACCTGCATGATAATTTGAAGTCAAAACAATAGAAGAGCCTAGAGACTCT
>JAWWEW010000078.1:133199786-133350428 GCA_035583185.1 Anabacerthia variegaticeps
ACTGCATTAAAGGTAATATCTTATCTCCATTAACCCTGTGTAGAGTGTCTGTTTTGCAGGATTTCAGGCATCAGTTTGCTAAGAACTCATATATCACTAACTATATGTAAAAATACAGTACTAAATCAGAAGAAATTACAAACCAAGAGTTACAAAGAGCTCTCACATCACCTCTAGTATCCCAAGCTGTAATTTCTAAGGAACTTAGACGTTCCTTCATTTTTACAGTTATGAAAATGTTCATTTTCTTGTTTACTAGCTGGAAGAATCGAGACGGTAAAACACATTCTGTCTAAACACTGCCCACTTTAATACAAGTTGGGACCATTTTATTTGAACTTCTTACAAATGCCTAAATATACCATTCCATAATTTTATCAACACATAAACTGTGCTTGATGCATCAGGATCACAACAGAACAAAGTGTGACCCATAGGATGACCTAAGAAACTATTTGTGTTGGTAATATACCATGTTCTCTCTTCATAATACAATTATGGACCACAAATTATCTGAGAGGTAAAAACAGCATTCTGTATAGCTTAGATGACTTAAAATTAACACTTTGGGCAGTACCAACATGCCTCTTGCTTCTGATTTACTAGAAACATATATTGCAATGTGTTGCAAACCCTTGCAATTTATAGAAATAAAAATTGAGTGTATTGAGTAGGATCAAGTCCAGTAAATTCAGGACCAAATAAATCCCTTACATTGTCTGTGGATTTCTTCAATACACTGGTGAACATCAACTGCTTCACAAGATCTTACTAATTTGCCATCAGATTGTAACACATTTTACCTAAATTGTCGGTAAATGTAAACCTAAATACTGAGTAAAACAAAAGATGATACTGAAGTTAATGATAAATTCCCTTCACTGGAGACTTTCTATCACTCTGATTTTCAGAAGTAAAATATTTTTTGAGCAATAGTCTGAACTATTTGGCTGAGAAGTGGTTCAGTGACAACACTTAATGTATGGTGAGGTGCACAGTAGCTATTTTTTATGACAACTTTTGCAAATCATTAGTTCAGAAATAGTTTGTGGTTCATGTAGTGGAATAAGTTCTTGTTCCTTTCCATTTAATGTCCCTGGCGTTTCTAGCACTGATACCTTTGAGAAGAATGTTGTGGTTGAAACTTTCAGTTGCTGTACTAATGCATCTCTGGTACTCATTGTAGAACTACTGTGCAATTGAGGGGAAGACAGTAACAACTATTATTTTTAGCAGCCATCTATTTGCCAAGCAAAGTGCTGATGACTAAATAATTTGTTACACATGCACTGGTCCAGATTCTGCTTGTCTTTTGCAATCAAAGCTCTCCTTGATGTGTCTAGGAAAACTGAGATTGCAAGTATAGCCAATTTACTCCCCTAAACATTGAAGGACATATTTTTCTGCTTTTCTACCCACTGAGCATGGGCATACCCTGGAAATAATACTTGTAGTATCAGTCACAGAGTAAAAAAAGCATTTAATGAAAGTGAAAAATTTGCCCTTAGATTTATACCAGGCTTGTGCAGGCAAAAAAAAAAAAAAGTGCAGTGACAATCCATATTATCATCTATAAGCAAGGATGCCACAAATCCTTCGCCACTCTCAGGTCAGCATTTGAGCTCCATTCTTTTTATCTCTGCCATATCCCTCAGTGCACAAATGCTGGTAATCTCATTCACTCTTCTAAATGTTATTCAATGACTCCACCTAGGTTAGTAAATCAGCGTTCCCAGGAAATTAACTGCCTCCCCTGTTAAATTGCCAGAATAGTCCCTGGGATGGCTGTGTCTGAGACTAGCTAGCCATCTCCCAAGTAATTCCTGGGTGTAATTCAGGAAGAGGCATAGGCCAGACACCACTGCTGTTTGGATGCAGCCACTGTGTCTGCCCCCATCAGACCACAGTCTCTGAGACCTCCCCCAGGGTAAATGCAGTTCTTTCACCAAGAATTCCAGGATACAGCATATGACAGTCTGAATGGCATTGCCCACAGCCATGGGCTTTTTTGTATTACTAGAGAAGTACATGAAGTCTCAATAACCCTCTTAATTCTTACTACAGGGGGTCTTTCACCAGAAAGCTCTCACCCTGGCATCTCAGTTTGAGTTCAGGTCCTGGGACTGGTTCTCTAGAGCCAACTCCCTGTAGGAGTATCATGGAGACTTCTATCTCATAACATCCAGATGGTTGTTATTATAGTGAGAACTGATCTAGCCGTGAGCTCTCACTCCTTTTCCTAAGACGCCAGTTCTTCAAGAGATGTTAAGACTGCAAATGAAAAAATAGCATGGTTTCTTACACTAGAGAGGAGCTGTTAAAATGTATATATTCACCATTTTTTGCCTCTTCTCTGCAGAACTAGGCTACAGACATGCACAGTTTCTTTGGGTTTCCACAAAAAGCAATTTCAGCACATAAGCTGTGTTACTCCCTCCATTGGACTTTCCATCTGCAGCCTGCTTTCAGAAGCTGTAAGACAAGCAGTTGTTCTGCAAGGACGGGCTGTTTATGTCAAACTGTGTTTGAGGCAGGTCTGGAATGCAGTTTGCAATTATAATTTCCCTTAATCTTTGGTTCTTTTTTAGAAAAGTTGTATTTAGACAAAAGGCAGTTGATAATTTTATAGAAGTGTTTTGGTTCCCTGATAAGTCTGGATGCATAGCCACTCACAATCATCTGAACATATTAAAATTTAAGACCTGAAGATAACTGAAGCAGAAACTTTAAAAATTATTGTATGCATTTATTTTCTGTGGCCTTCAAAGATGTTAATGTTTACAATCCTACACCAACATTCTACTTACTGACCTCTAAGGACACATTATGCATTTTTACATTCACTGCTGCCTTTTCCAAAAATGGCTGTTCCATGGAATGGCAAATGAGTAATTAAAAGAAATGCAGAGGAAATAGTTACAAATAAACAATATAATTAATCATTTGACTTATGGAAATATAATACATTTTTAACTCAACTTCCAGCGCATTCTCATTAAAACCTAGTTAGGTCTTGGTTATGTATTTGCTTGATCTTCCCAAAATTATATTTATGTAACTACTTTTTTATTACTTAGGGCACAAAACAAAAGTGGGTGTGTGAAAATATCTGGCCTGACTATGCCCTTGAATTCCCAAGGAAGGTGGATGTACAGGATGCTTACAGAGTCTTGGAAAGGCATAATGTCCACTTCAACACTGTGTGTTGCTGGCCTTTACCAAAAGCTAGTGAGATGTGGAAAAAGACCAAAGAAGCACTTGCAGATATATTTTAGTATAAAAAGTAGCTTGTTAGGGAATTTAGACAAAATTTTCTCATGCTTATCAACCTCTATACAGAAAATGAAACAATGTACATCCTTTTGATAGTAGCTTTTGAAGAAGAATATACTAAAATGCATTATATGAGCACCTCATACAATTTATTACTATTTCAACTGGGCTGTTATAAAGCTGGGGCTACTTAAGTGTAGTGTGAAGCGTAACAAAGGTCTTTTATTTCTGGCTGTGCATACATGGTAAGCAATGAAGGCATTTATCAGGCCGCATTTGGGATGCCTATACAATCTCCTCCATAGGGGCATAGAGGATTCATGAACTGCCGTCAGGAATTAATGCAGGAAAACTCTCTGTTGGACACTTGAGTGGACCTCGATAGATGGAAGTCCCTTCCTTTTAACGACAGGGACTTTTTATAGACAGGCAGGCAATTCAGTTTATCAGGGGTCTATTTTCATTCTCAAGCAGTACAGTTATCTCTGTTAATGTTTTTGAAGAAGGAAAGCTCTGCAACTTTTAGATTTTCATTTTCAAGTGTTTCATCTATATTTCTTTTGAACAATGAAATTCAAAAAACTGTCAATACCTGAGTCCTTTAATTAAATACAAGAGCAGGCAGTCTAGAAAGAGGAAAAAGTTGCAGGCAGCCTGGTTTTTGTGGTTGTGGAGGTTTTTTACTGGTAAGACAGAGAAGACAGTAGCTGCTAGAGAGGTGGAAGAGAACTGGAAAATTGAAGGGAAAATGAGATTATTTGCACACAACAGTTGTAGGTTGAATGTTACCACTGGGCATTCAACAGAAGTTTGTGCCATATCCAGTCATCTGATAGGTCTCAAGGAAGGGAATATCAAGAAATGTGTCCATAATGAAGCTGAGAGGCACACAATGGAAAACAGGAGAGGAAAAACAAATTTGCGGACACATGTTGATTAGAAGACCCAAAATACTGATCTGTGAGTGGTAATAGTAAGCCATCATCTGACCAGGAGGACAACACACTTACTGGTGTATTTCCTTCATGGCAGAATGAAAAGGAAAAACAAAAGATGGAAGAGAAAGAAGATTCTCTATCAGGAAGCAGTGAAGTAATACAGTGGGAAGAGTCACACCTTAGGTAGAAATCATCAGGATATTTAGGAAACTGTCAGAAAGAACAAAATTCAGAATGATACTCAGAAAGCTGGAAGAAGAGAAAAAGTGGAACCAGATCCAGACTAAGAGAAGGCAGGTCTGCCCTACAGAGGAGTCCTTGTTAAAGATTAATAGATGTACAACAGCAAACAACCAAAGGGTAGAACTGAAAGATGAGTGCAGTGTTAGTGTCAAGCCTCAGAAGAGTAGACCAGCAGGCAAAAGGATCCTTGAGGGGCCACAAAAAGTCTCCAATCCATTCATCACTTTGTGAGTGCTATGGCAACGTTCCTGTTACAATAGATGTGAAACGACTGTATCAACTTAAAGAAAATATTCACAGAAGTGCTGTAAATAAAAGGACAAAAACTAGTCATGTGTTATGAAGCAACAACCACACATCCCTCAGAATAATGTCTTAGAATGCAGTCCAAATGTTTGTTAGGCAGGGAGATGGTCAGAGTGTTGAATAACTTAGGTGAATTTTCCAAGATGTTCAAGCCAGAAGATTGGCAGCACAGTGACAAAATGGGAGAAATTTGCAAAATCCATTGCCTAAGATGAACTCTTATTCCTCAGTCAACCTAAAAAGTTTACTCATAACCCTATTATTGGAACACACAAATCAGAGAGCTTATGCCAACAGAAGATCACAGTCTGAAAGCCAATCAAGACTATTCATGAGTTCTTGAAAAACCTTTGCATAAATTAGTAGACATTTGTGTCACTTGTTTACAAGTTGTTAACCTCTGACTGATAAATACTGGATCAATTCTGGCCTTCAGAGAACTGGGCTTACAAATGGCGGTGAGGTCATAGATGGTTCAGAGGTACTCATTATTTGTCCTTTCACCAAAGTCTGTGTAAGTGAACCATAAGAGGTTCCTTAAGGGCCCTGAGGACCATGGAGAAAGCTTATGAGCATCAGCCTGGGAGGCATTGGCAAGATATGCAACATGTGTGTTTGGAGCAGATAAGACACACAGATCCTTGGACAAGCTGAGATCTTTATTCCTCCCACTAATAACATTCCCAATAGGGTGCAGGTGCCTCCTGTTATTTTGAAGAATTCCATCTAGCTTCTCCTGCCAGGACTTAAGAAGCCAAATATGCACAAAGTGCATCCACCCAGTGCATACTATTACAACATGTAACAGTGCAGAATGGTGGTGGATAATTCACTGGGAAAGCTGGAGGCAAGAAGGCATGGTTTCCAGAGTCACTTGAATGCCAATATTATAAATACTATACATACGATCATGACCTGCTTTACCTTTTTACAACACATGGGAAACTGGAGGTAATTTTATTTATTATCAGAATAATATCTGGATACTGATGAACTCATTAACTGATCTGAAAATCTGGAAAGGACTCCCAAAGGCAATGCAGGTCCAAGAGACTAGGGAAATTAGGAAAGTCACACTGGAACTTTAGTGTACAATAATTCCAAATTTTTCAGGACCACTTTATGGTCAAAAGCATTTTTATAGCACCTTTTGTTATTGAAATTCTTCACATTTTTTTTCTTGCTTACTTTTTCTGCCTTCACAGAAAAGCATAAGAAGGACAAAAAGTGTTTTACAAAAAGCAACACCACCTGTTTTATTATATGAAATGTAACACATATACTTCTCTCTCCTCTGCATATATACACCAAATAAATATAGCCCATATGGCACTCTGAGTATGTATGTGCTCACATTCATGCCACACATAGTTATCCTTTCAAGAAGTCACCTGCTAACTTGTGCTATTCTGCAAACTGGAAGAGCTTCTACTGCTGCAATACTGCACTGTAGAAGATGATGATCTGTAGGACAGATGTTATTCCTGATAAATTCTAAGTCTGGTAGTGTATAAAACATTGATTTTTCTGCTGAATTAAGTATTGATTTAATTGGAGCTTTTTCTGCCTCCAATTTTGAGATCATGGAACGCTATTTCTAAGGCATGTACATATTGCTTGGTGGTTTGCAATATTTTAGTAATGTCTTGAGGCTTTCTGTTTCATTGCAAATGCATTTACAGCAATAAATTGTTCAACAAACACTGAATTTTATTAAACTGGCAAAATATGTGATAAAGAAAGCTAAACAAGCCCACAGTCAGCTGTGCCAAAAATAAACAAATGTTTTCTTTTAAATACTAAAATAATGTGCAAACGAGGCTCAACAAAACTAAAATGCAGAATAATTCCACAACTGAAGTGAGTATAAAATTAAAGTTCAAGAGAAGAATAGTCACACTATCCAGCTGCAGTTCCACTACAGAATGGATTCATCATTCCACGTGTAAGGAAATCCTTAGTAATTTTCTCCTATCCATGGCCACAGTGTATTGCTCATGGTAACTTAAACAAGAGAAAAAGCCCTGCCCTTGAGCTGGAGCAAAGATCCTCCCTTGTAAAGCTTTTTTAGGGCTAATTTTCCCCTGTATTTATCAGTAGAGAACCAGAGCACAGTTGTACCAGCACAAATGAGCATATCCCTGTGTTCTCAGAGATGAGACAACAGGTCTGGCTGGACAAGGCAGGCGACTCTTCACACCAGTCTTGCTGCCTAATCTTACATATGGTGTAAGTATGGTCCCCCTAGAAATGATGCACTCTGCAATTTTTTTCCTTTGCTTTCTACTTTCTCTTCCCATCTTTTCTTCTGTGAACAAGTGTGCAAAAAGAAGAGACACGGGGACAGCCTTGGCATTGCAGTTGCTGAGCTTCTTCAGCACCCATGGAATTACCATCAGGGTTCCTCCTCTGGCCATCTGCAGCAGCACTGCCATATTCATGTTGATCAGCAGGCAACTCACTCCACAAACTCTCATGTGCTTTCAGTGTGAAATAAAAATAGTGCATTCAGTGTTTTAAATTAAGCATATATAGTTTCTCCTCATTTCTTCTTGTGTCCTGTCTTGAACATTAGAAAGCTACAGTTTGCATTTTATGGTTTTATCATGACTACACATATTCAAGATGGGTAATGCAGAGGAGAACACTGAAAGGCAAAGCAACTGCAGTCATAGCAGAAGGTAAGTTAGTCTTCTTTTTCAATCAAATAATATAGGAAGTCATAGAAACATGAAACCGATCTCCTAATGCAATCACTCCTATTTTGTCTGTTCTCAATACCCTCCAGTGACAAAGACTCCATCATTTGCCCAAGCAGTCTGTTACAACATTTAATACCTCCACTGACTTCTTTTCCTGGGTGGATTGCAATTTTCCTGAAAGAGGGACATGGTTATGGCTGATACAAAAGATCTGTTTCACTAGTCAGAGCTCTACTGCTTTCTTTTAAGCTGATCATCTTGTTCGGAACATATATATTTCAGAGGTTCCTGACTGGAAAAGTATGGTGGCACTTCACGCCGGTGAAGAGCTTTCTTCAAAGACACTCTTTTACAAGTCTGGTGACTGCAAAATATGTACATGAACATAGGGTCATGATAATTTCCTTAAATCACCAATTATTAAATGTATAACACCTGCAAATGGCACTTTGTTGCAATGTTGAGAGAAAGGAAGAACATCAGGGGGGGTGAAGAAAGAAGATGATCAGGAGTTTTTTGTTGAGATCTTTAATAGCCCATTCCCTAAGAGAGAGACATTTCCTAAAAGAAGTTTTCTCTGTCCCATTTTCAGTGGCTGTAGCAAGACTTAAGCAAGGACAGGATATACTCCTCTATGGAGAGTTCCTCTAAATGAATATAGACATTGTCAATGAAGACATCTGGAGCTAAGTTAGTCCTCTTGATTCCCTTTACAGTTAATGGAAAGATTTGGTTGTGATTAAGCTTATGCCTTGGATACCTTCTATAGAATGAGATGCACCCCACAAACCTGTAATTTGCTCCACTGACCATAAATTGAACCTGAGATAAATGGCTTGTATACAGACATCTAGACTGCATGCATTTAAAGTGAAGTGAGAGGAACCCTTCTGCTGCTGACTTGTAGCAGGAACAGTTTCCATGGAAGGATTCATATTATTTGCAGGCAAAATTGCAGCCTTGTTTTGATTAGCTTTTTTTTCTGGAGCTGCAGTCTATTAACACTCACTCATGTAGATTGTAATGATGTATTGTATATTCTTTGTAAATCTTATGTAACAGCTCCAGTGTGTAACAATGTCGTGGTAATAAGAATCACAGTTTTGACTACTATGAGGCATTTTCTGCTTGGCTTGTGCTTTGAAAATGCTATTTCTGTCATTTGGCAGCCACGTTGCCAAGGATGTGGGGAGATGTGTAAATGATTCGCTGAAGTTTCTATCCCAAATCAAAGCTAGTGAGACCCCAGGAAAGTCAGAATCCTCTGTTTTCATTATCAATCCATGAGAAAACTTCCTTCCATCTGAAAGTTTTCATCCAAGATCAAGCAAAGAGGACAGAAACTGAGACTGTCTGGTAACTCATGGTGTGACTTAAGCTGTGCTACCAAAAGCATCTGCTGAGAAACTCCTCAGGCCATCTCATGGAGCAGGCTCAGAGCACACAGCTCTGCACTTGCTGAGGGATACCTGCTATTGCAGTGTCCATGCTCTATTACTGCTCTTCTAGTCTGTTTTCGCCTCCACAAAGAAGCCCCAGGCTGAAGAACTGGATGAAGCAAACAGTAGATTAGTGCTGAGAGAACCAGCAAGTGTCTAAATTCAGGATTTTGTAGCAGGGTACATAATCAAGTCATTCTTGGCCCTCTAATGACTTTCTTTTGATCCCCAGTTGAACTGTTTCATATGTTTGTTGTGCTCATGGCTCTGCTAAAATAAAAACACAGCTCAGGAGGCTGCTGCTAATACTGATATGCTTTACTACTGCAATGGTTATGTTCCCTGTAGCTCCCCTAAACATGCCCCATTCTTTGGACACAGACTCTACTTTTCTAACCAGTGACTTGAGCATGAGAGCAATTGGTTGAACTAGTAAAACAACAGCTAGCTGACAGTGTGGAAACTCATAAAAGTTGGCCAAGCAGCCTCAAACAGTTTGTAAGGAAAATGAGGGGTTAAATGACAAATAACAAAGTATACATTGCCCCTAAGTTTCTAAGAAGTCGAAGCAGAAGAAGGGCTGGAATACCTAGAAAAAATAATGTTAAAGTTTGACAGCTCACAAACTTATCCAAACCACAGCAGGACCTGGCAGTGTGTGTTGTGAGCAGCATGTAAAACTAATGTGTGTGAATACCAAATAGCAGTATGGTTAAAACCAGGAATAAGGATTTTCAATTTGGACAGTTAGATTGTGCATAAATGGGGAGTAAATCCTTTGTTTTGCTTTAGGAGTTTAGGTAAGTTGTGTGAGCTCCCTGCATTTTGATTTTCTCCCCTCTAATACCAAGATCCTCATCTTGTATACAGAAACTGGTTATTTCCCTCAGTATGAGGTGATACCTTGCTCAAGGAACAGTACTGAAGCCATTTCTGAATCTGCTGAAGCAAGAATGGATTAGCTACCACTGACAAGCTGTCACCATCATATTGCCTTGGCAGGTAGGATAACCAGACCCTGTGTCCACTTTGGTTTATCTTTTTTTTTAAGGGTAGAAACATAAACCACTGTATCCATGAATAGAACATGCTGCCCTACAAAGAGATCATTTCCTCTTCAAGTCCAGTGGTTGTCCAGACAAAATCATCTCAGAAACACCACAAAAATAATGAGATGTTGCTGAATACAGGGAGAGAACTTGGGAAAGGGAACAAAGTTAATAAATAAAGATTGGGGGAAAGCTCAGGAGAATTCTTTCTGAGACAAACACGTAGTTCAGAAATGAGAAGATTTTTAAATGGTCAGGATGTCAGGAGGGCGTTAAAGAAACATTCCGAGAGCAGACTTCAGCCCAGGGAGAGAGCTGTAATTCCCTTAACTTCAGTACAATTTATTTCAAGTCAGTCAAAAAAGACCCCAAATGTATATGACACACTACTGCAGCTATGAGGAGATGAGTAATCGGGCTGGGAGCTGGAGAGGTGAGTGCAGGAGGGAACATCTGGCCCTCCTTGAGTGCAGGCCCACAGGCACACAACTGCCCGCCGTGACCCCACCATCCTTGAAGGAAATCCATGGAACCTGCTCATCTGCAGACCCCCAGCCCCGAGCCCTCCCTCTGGCTCTTCCCATCTGCTTCCCTGACAACTGATGGCTTGGGAGCACTGGCACATCTGCTGCCTCAGGTGAGGGGCTTTCTCCAGTCCTGATGCTTCTTGTCCTCTTTTCTCTTCCCTGCAGCCACATGGGCAAGACATTTATTTCTTCTGCTCTGCACTCGGAAGGGTATTGCTGCCCACTATGACAAGCATGAGACTGCTGAGCCCTGCAAGCCTGCTAAGGAGAGTGGGGCATCTGCCCAGGAAGTGGGAAAGAAATCAGCTAAGAACTGCGGCATTAGGTCAGCCAGTGCAGAGGCTGCTCCCTCCCACACCTGGCAGAGCTGTCAAGGAGCACTGGGCTGGCAGTGCCTGATTCCACTCCAGGCAGGGCTGGCCCATTCCTGGTGTTCATCAGGAACAGAAGGAGGCCAGCAGGAATGCTCACCCCTCTTCATCTCCCTCCTGACCCCAGCAAAGGCTGCTCCTTACTGCAAATTTGTTCGCTTTAGCTACAGGAAACAGCAGCTTCCAGCACCAAATTTAAGCCTCTGCGACATATTACAATTAATGTATTCTTACACTTATTTAATGCACATCTCAACCTCCGCAAAAATTCTTTATTGAGTGCACAGAGAGCTGTCTTTAGGACAGTACTTTCAAGGCTGTATATACTCAACTAGTAAACATGAACTTTGAAGGACATACCACCTTACATATGGACTCAGAAACTTGGATCTGTGGTGTTTGTTCATCTCACTCTCATTTTCAAATCAGTCTCAGAAGGTTCTCAGGGTATGGTTTAGAGTATCAAGCCATAAAGGAAGTGTTTTTTGACTTGCTTAAGGATGGTTAACATTGTCAATTCATCAAGTTGATTTATATTTCTTGTTTTCCCCAGCTTTCCGAAAGTGTCTCCTCTTTTCCTTTTCTCATGGCATGCTGAATGATGTGATTCTGGCATGTTCTTGTTGTGATTGTCAATAGCTAGGAAGATTTATGGCCTAAGGATAAAAGTATCCTCTGGCTATGGTCTCTTCTTGTCCTCTAGTTTAGGAGTCAGAAAGAGGGAACTAATTTTAAATTGACTGTAAGTCCTGATGCAGAATTAAAAGTTCAAAATCATACTGCTTAGCTACATATGTTCCAATATGTAATACTTTGCAATGGTCAAAATTATAAGAAAATGTCTCAAATTTTTCAAGATGACTGTATTATTGAACTGACTGATTGGTTTCATAATAAAAGAGAGGGTTTTTTTAATAATACACTGAACAAAAAAAAAAATAATTTCATTTTCATTTAGTAATGTGTAGAACTAGCTGTGGTACCCACAAAAAGTAGGTGGTGAGTTTTCTGCACTTTTAAATAAACACCTCAAAAAACATTTACAACTCATTATGTGAGACTGGTATCATTGCCTTTCCACTTGGTTCCTGCAGAAGTGACACAAGAGCAGAAAGTGACAGATCCAGAAAAGAGATTTCACATGACTATTCTGTTTTTAGAGTATTTTAAGCTTTATTAACAAAACACTTTAAACTTTGAATTAAGTGATGAAGCTCCTTGGCATTAGAAAACAGCTTTCAAAACCACTGTTTTAGTTTCCAAGAAGAAAAAGCTTAATACCAAAAACATTTCTCTTTCCAACTATAACAGTATCTGACATAATGGGATATTGTAACAATAATTCCCGTCTCTTGGTGAGCGTGGATGGTTTTCTACTCCACAGTAATAGCAGAGGTATGCAGTGGAAGGGTCAGCCGTGAGCTCGGCAGAACACGGTGTATATGATTTTAGGCAAGTCGTTTGAGACTATCTCCAAGAAGGGCAGCAGGCAGCACTTAGAGTGCATAACTTCAGGATCTGGTCTCATCTTACAGTGCAGGTGGAGGGCTGCACGTCTTGGGAAGGAATCCAGAATAACTGGGAATTGTCTAAATCTAGCTAGGAGAGAGAACAGAGTTATCCCTGAGAACAGTAAGGAGACTGAGCCCCTGTGGGGTACTGTCTCCTGCCTCTTGCCGAGGCAAACTTGTGGGCAGGTGCAGAAAAACAGAGCTACATGTCCAGGGAACAGCAAGTCCAAACCCCTACCAAACACTTCAAACACACATTTCTGAAATTTCAGCTCCTTCAGCATTAGGTGGCAGATGACAGGGCTTTTAAAAGCATCAAAATTTTGTATTTATATGCTTAAAGGTTCTGTCTGTCCCACGTTAGGCATTACAGCTAGCTCAGCAATCCAGCAGCGCTGAACTCTGCAAGTTAATTTTTCATTTTACCTCAGCTATTTCAGTGTTACTGCCTGTGAAGAGCACATAATGTGCAGAGCAGGTGTGTGTTAAATCCTTTTTGGACCTGGCCTGTAACCATTCCATATTGATTCCTTTACTTGTAAAACAGGAATATCAGTTCCCTACTCATACACTATGAGAATAAACATATAAATGTTTTTGGAAGCATTCAGATAATACAGACCTGCATTTTAAAAGTAGCTGGAAGTACAGCTCAGCTGCACCATACAAGGCCTAAACAATCCAGTTCCTTAGATAAAAAAACACTTTACAGGAAAGAAAAATTAGGCATACATAGTATTTATTTCTAGACCACCATTTAAATTCCAGTTTAGGCCTTTTAGCTGTCAAAGTTGTGACATATAATTACACTGTAGATAGTATTAAGAATTAGTAGTTTATTCTAGTCAGAGGAAGGAACATAATATATGCAGAGATGGTTTTCTTGATACTAGGGTTAATTTGTTGATGGAGATGGTGGATTAATTTTGAGTATGGAGTCTGACGTATCTCCTGTAAGAGATCTTGTCAGAGTTAAGTGTCAGACGATTAAGCTTCTGGTGATATTTTCTAAAACCCAGTTCCTTTAGCATACAGAATCACAGAATCAATTACATTGGAAAAGATCTTTGAGATCATCAAGTCCAACCTATGACTGACAACACCATGTCAACCAGACCATACATGAACATAAGAATCCATCACCTTTTTATTTATTTTTTTTTACATCTTCAGCGGAGATACATTTACCCCCTGCATACATTTATTCAATTTCAACACTGAAATCAGGAGCCTTGTTTACTAAGGCACTCTCCATCCTTGTGGCCGGGGTCGAGCAGCAGCCGCGGTGCCGGAGGGCAGCAGGGACCAGCAGGGCTGCTCCGGCCCGCGGTGTGTCGGTGCCCGCCGGGGCTCTGGGGCACTGCAGAGCCCCGGGGATGCTCCCTGGCAGGCCGTGCCGCCCCGGGTGCCGGGGCAGGGAAGGCACGGGCAGCTCTCGGCCGAGCCCAAGGCACAGCCCCCCCCCGCCCAAGTACGGGCTCGGCGCTGCCAGCTTATGTGGGCACAGAACGGGCACTCAGCCTGCAGCCCTGCGCCCGGCCCCGGAGCCTGCAACCCCGGCACGGCCTCTGGGCCCACGGCCGGGGCAGGGCCGGGCCGGGCCCGCGCCTGTCCCGTCCCCGCGCTGCGGGAGCGAGCAGGGCCCGCCGGGGCCAGCGCCGGCTGCCCGACCGCCGGGGCCGCGGCCTGCGCCCGGCCGCGACAGCGCTGCGGGGCAGAGCCGGCTCCGCGGGAGTACAGACGGCTCCGCGGGGGCACAGGCGGCTCCGCAGCCCCGGCGGGAGGGCGGGTCGGGCCCGCCGTGGTGCGGCCCCCCTCCCGCCCCGCCGCTGCCGCCAATGAGGGCCGGGCCCGTCACGCGGCGCGTCACGGGGCGGCCGCCAAGATGGCGAAGGTGTCGGAGATGTACGACGTGACCTGGGAAGGTAACGCCGCCCGCACCCACCGACCGGCCCCCGGGGCACGGCGGGCTGGGGCTCCTGGGGCTGCGGGCGGCTGTCCCGCGGGAGCGGCCGCCACTGCCCGGCCCCTCGGTGCCCGCAGGCCCGCCAGGGACCGCGCACCCCGCCCGGAGCGCCCCGCCGGCCTCCCCGGCCCGGCCCGGCCCGGCCCGGCCCGGCCGTCCCCTCCGCTTCGGGTGTCCCCGCAGGCCCCGGGAGGCCCCGGGGCTCGGGTCCCCGTCCCGTCCCGTCCCGTCCCGTCCCGGGGCTCGGCCGCTGGCGCTCCCCCCGATCGCTGCCCGGCCTCCCCCAAGAAAGTGGCCTCTGGGCTGGGCCAGCAGTTCCTGTCATAGTTCATCGCTTGTTGAACTGAAAATTACCTGATATTTTCCTGGAGTTTGATGACAAGCGTTTCTGGGGCATCTCCAAAAAGCTTTGGAGTGACATACAAGTTTTTGAAAATCTCGCCCTTCATGTCTTTGTAGCTTTCATGTCTGTTTGATCATAATGGTGATTTATTTTTCATATAGCAATACTGCTTGAGGATTGCTTGACGTTTTCTGTTCTTTCATAACCAGTACTTGTTCACATGTGAGGTCAAGACAGCACTCGAGCCCATTGCAGTCTGCTGTCAGGAATAAATAAATGGTTTTCCATAATTTTGGCCATAAAGGGGAAACCTTTAGCTATTTATCATATGTTACAAACATTATACAGTAGAGAAGATAATACAGAAAGAATGTGTGATCATTGCTTTTCATTTATTTACTGCCAGTGAAGAAATAATTGAGCGATAGAATAATTCCCCTATCATGAATTATTGCTTAGTTTGGTTTCTAGATAAGAGAAGGAATATTGCAGGGAATGTATTTTAGCAGATGCCTGTAACTTGCCCATTGAAATAGTGCCCATGCTGACCTGCACCTTTTTGCTGTAGGACTCAGAAGCAAAACAAAACGGAATTTGAAACATTCAGGTTTTAGCTCAAATTGTAGTAATCCTAGAAAATATTGAAGAAAATAGTGCTGTAATAGAATGAATAAGGATGAAGAGGTGGACTTGCTTGCTACCCTGCCTGGTGGTCAGTTTATAGGTATTTCTGCTCTGGTATTTGCTTGCATCACCGTGGTGCCATTGACTGATTGGGAGAAGTGTGGTTGCCTGTTCTTTTGTATCTCCTGTGGGAAGGTGTAACAGATGTGAAGCTCAGCTGGGTTAGAAAACAGACAGGTTGTTGTATGGGAAGGAAGGTTGTAAGTTGTAACACTGCTGGTGGTGTTGTTAGACTTTCCAGGTTCTCTCAAAAAACTTGTGTAAAAAACTTTTCCAGTTTTTGTTTTGCTTGAGCAGACATTGTTACAAACCCCAAAGATTTAGGTGTGGGGTTTTTTTCTTGTTTTTTTTTTTTTTTCTTTTTTTTTTTTCTTCCTGTTGTTCTCAGGTATCAGTGATTGGAAAGAAAAATTACATTTTTTCACAGGATAGGTAATGTGCACTGTGGACATGTCTCTATACATTTAGTCCTAGATTTTTTGGCCAAGAGCATTGTGGAGTGTATCTTTATCCTCTTACGTAGAGGCCAGGCATAGGATGCTCAAGCTTGCTGCTTTTGGACTTGGCTAATTCATGCTGAGGTGAGCATCCTAGTAGTAACCTCCACGTTCTCTTTCCAAGAGTTCTGACGGACATTTGTGGCATATTGGGTGTGTTGAATGAGAAATTTTGGTGAGTTTTATAATATCAGCTTTTCAGTTGGTATCTTGTTTCCAAATGAAAAAGCTGGTGTGTAGGTGAAGATCTGTGTTAGTACAAGGGGCTGTCTCTATTTTAGAAAAATTGAGGTGTTTTTTTCCTACAACAGGCCATGCAAAGGCTTTTCTTAAAGTAGAAGGCTCTTGTCCTTTGTGAGCTTTAACAGATCCCTGGTGCATCGAGATTTTGTGAAATTGACTAGGTAAAAATATGCCTAACAAGCATTAACTAAATAGCAACAAGCTGTGAGATGATGAGTAAATACCAAACCAAATGTCTGGTGAAAGTGCATCAGTGCTACATTATGAGACCAAATTATCCTTGAAACTGTATCATTAATTTGCTCCTGAATATGACAAAACCAGTCGCCGACCGCTATTGCTGTTTATTGCTTGATTTGTCATTATTATTTCATCTTTCCCTTGCGGTACGTCTTCTCTATAGCGCTGGAGTGAGCTTTCCTATCGCCTATACTAGGTTGATAAGAATGTTTTGTTTATTGGGGTGGAGAGGGGTTTGTTTAAATTGGGTTGGAGATGGGGCTAGAGTTGGACACAGATTTGAGATTAGGGAAGTAGAATAACATGAGATAACTTTGTACCTTGCTTTACTTTTCACTCGGGTTCTTTGAGACAGAGGTGGGAGATTAACCATGATTAAATTCTGTTAGGTAAATGTGTTATACAGATAGTTAGGAAAGATAACTGAAAATAACTGTGTTTTCCACTGTTGGAGCTGTTGTCTTTATTTTTTCTTTCTTTGTTTCTGTGTCTCAAGGTTTAAAGTGTCTTTGGAAATCTATGGAGCAGGGAAACCCCTCATTTAACTTCAGTGTCTTGATCAGTGGGCTTAGATGATCCAAACATGGATTCAGGGTGCTATGGTATTAAAAGGGAAGCTTATATGTGATTGTGCATTATATATTTTACAGCTTATTTACTTGAGACAAAGGTGATATGTTGCTCCTTTTTTGTGGTCACTGTTGCTAATTATCCTATTGAAAATGGCATATTTCCTGCTTCCTTAAAAGGTAAAAGGAACTGCGTGGAGTGACAGGGAGCCAAGAGCTGCAAGTCTGGCACAGGAGCATGATTGGTAGGTTAGCACATCAGATGGCAACTGGTGATGTGCAGCCTCTTTACTAGAGTTTCATAAGCCGTGTAGAGCTTTATAGAGTAAATGTTTATCATATTTTCAGTGGTACATTGAAGATGAATTTGTGCCAGGAGTGCAAATGCTAAAAAACCCAAACACCCAAGTAATTTCACTTTAGGAGCAGGTTTTGGAGCACACCAAGTTCGCCTCTGTGGGTAGAATTAGCATGATCTGCAAACAAGCAGCAGTCATGACAATCAAGACCTACTAAAATAATAGTTGGCTTTCACAGAAAACACATTTGTCATATTGTCAGAATTGGACAGAATAAACCAGGTTTTCTTTTCTTTACCTTGCACAGAAGCGTAATGGCATTAACATCTCAAACCCTCCTAAAATGAAGCAGTGACTTTCAGCTTGTGATAACTGAGCTTTCTGGACATCTTTGAGTGCTGTCATAGCAACTCTTGTTTCAGTCAATAATTCTCTTCACTGGATATCAAAACCAAAAAGAGAAAGGGATGGTATATTCTCTGAACTAGACTTCTTTTGATATAAATTGAAAACAAGTGAAAATAATATTTTAAAATATTTTTATTAGGTCATAATGCCTATTCTCTGTATTGTTAAATTAGTATTGCTATTTTCTGTATTAAAAATCCCACTACTTAAGTAGTGGCACTTTTAAGAGTTTCTGTTACATGTTCATGTGAGAGAGATTTTTTTCAAGGAATTCTTAACAGTGTGTTTATGTGAGAACATTTTCTTGCAAATGTATGTATCTGGGAACATGTTATATACAGAAAGAGAAAATTCCTAGTGAATTTAAAAACTTCACTTCTGTCTTTGTCTCTAGTCATTAGAGTCCGCTTTAGATGACAAAGTTGTATCCTTCCTCTGACTTAGGAACTGAATTCATATTTCGTTTGTATGGAGAGACTAGGAAATCATTTTATCTTCATCATCATCTGTGAGCAATGAAGTGTTGTTGAGGTGGTTTTGTTGTGTTCTGTTCTGTCATTGCTTTCTTTTAGCTATTCCTAATTTTCAGTTGTAGTCAGAGGGACAGATGAGTTTACTCTAGGTTTTCTGTATGAATTTATGGGATTACAGCAGACAAAGATGAGATGCTGAAGTGAGTTGGTTTTGTTTTGTTTTTTTACTTGAGACCCTGTTGACAGCTGAGTTTTCAGGGTTAGAGGCAGCACCTGCAGCATCCAGCTGAGTCACCTTTGCCTCTGCCTGCACCTGCCACATGAGAGTGGACAGAGTTGAGCTGTAGTAGGAGATTTGGTGGCTGAAACAGAGGAAAAATATACAAATGAGTTCTGGAAATATAATTGCTGTGGGGTCCCTGAAGGACTGCAGTAGTAGCAGCTATATGTCAAGGTGACACTTTGGAGTTTGCAGGGTATGTCTCTACCAGTAGTCATAATTGCCTTCAGTTCTTCATGTGCTTTTAGGTGTAGAGGACTTGAAAACTGTGATCCAACTCATCAATGAAAGTGTGAGGATTTGTAGGATTACTTCATATCTGGTTGCTCAGGCCAAATGAACTGACACCTTAACAGACACAAAGATAAAAGCAACCTTGCGTCTCTTGGCTTTGCAGTAGACTGCTTGCATAGTTTTAGGAAACAGCAAACGTTGTGGCAAGTGTGTCTGCTCCTTTGAACTTGTTATGTTTAGATTTTTATGTGCAAAGATTACCAATTTAGGAAAACCCAAGTCTAAACCAATTGTATCACTTGCTCAGCCTGTATATGTGACAGGAGAAATCATAATTGAAACTAGATATTTCTTTACAGTTTCCCTAAAATCCCTGATTGTGCCTGCCCAGCCTTGTATTATATATCTCCAAGACTTAAGTTACTGTTTGACTCTTTGGATAGCTTTCTTTGTAAAAAATTCATTGTTTGACAATATTGTAAAAAGCCTTGTGTAAGTTTTACTGTGGTTTTTAGTGTTTTCTTCTGCCTTTTACATAAAATTCAGTATTTCTAAAACTAATGTCTTCTAATAGATTCACATTAATGAGAACCTTTTTTTTTCCACTTCATTTTTCAGTCATCAGCTGATGTTCTATTCTCTGTCCTACAGGTTTTTCTTTATTGCTGTAAATGCTGTACTTGTGTGATGAATGGTAAATTTGTATTCTGTTAATACATAATTCAGGCTCTATTCCATTTGGAATCACACTGGAATGAAGGCATTGATAATTTCCAAGTAAATGAGTGTGTGGAAATCAGACAGCTTATTTATTTTAAGGCGTTTAGCTTGTCAGTTTTTCTGAATGTTTGTGTTTTCTCACATTCTTGCTGTCTAATGTTGAGTTTCCAGGGACCATGATGTGTCTAGAACCATTTAACTTTGCCCATGCATATGAAATGTAACCCTGTGGTGGTTTTGGTTGAAGTTCAAAAGACAAAATATAGCACAGTAACGCTCTTATGAGCGCTCCGAGATCACTTCAGGTAGATGGAACAACATTCAGTGCCTAATTTTTAACTGTCATTTACATTAACTGTGTTTTGATGTGCAAGAAAAACTGACAGTGTTTAGGTCTCTTGTTGTATTTGTTTTTCCAGCTGTTGTAAAGTTTTTAAAAAATACTGGCAACAGCTATCATGGTACCTTCTCCTTAGTAAAGCCACTATCTAGTAATGAAAACTGTTTTCCTTAAATTTCCTCAAAATTTGTTCTTGTATATAGATCATCTACAGGTATATAAATGTATGTGTATATAAAATTACATTCTTAGTGGTTTCCTGAGCCAGAGGATAAGTAAAGCCTAGGCTAGGTAGAACTCTCAAGCTGACTTCATGAGTATGCCTTCTCTCTTGGAGGTCTGATGCATAGTAAATATACTCTTAAAATAAAAATCCTAATGCTAAAATAAACCGTCTTTTCTATCTTGCCTAGATAAACAGCGATATAGCTTTGGGCACTTCCCTGGTGTAGAAAGCCTTCAATTCCGTGTCTGCCTTTCTTGAAGCTCCTTGCTCTAGGAGTGTGTAGATTCTTTATAGAGTGGAAGTTATAGTAGTTTTTCTAATACTTCTAGTGCAAATTTATTTACCTGTAACAGAAATGCAGGTTTAGTGTTGTTTGTAAATGTGTGAAGCTGCTCGGAAGAAATCTCTTGTAGCCTATTTTACCTAACCATGGATGAATTTTATGTATTGGATAAATAGGCATACCTTTCTTTAGTGCATATGTTCCTGGCCTGAGAGACTGCAAACTTAGAATGGGAATTGATTATATTAGAGCACGAGCACAGTTTTTGTAATAGGATTTCAGAGGTCAGGTACATCTATCTGTTCTCTAGTAGTTTTTTAATATTAGTGGAAGTAACTTTTTTAGCTCTATTGCTCTCTAAACCCATTCTTCCTGTGCATATCTTCCAGAAATCACATTAAAATTCTATTGCTATCCGTAAATACAGTTTTTTTTATTTTCCTTTGCCCACAGATATGCGTGATAAAATGAGGAAATGGAGGGAAGAAAACTACCGAAACAGTGAACAGATAGTGGATGTTGGAGAAGAGTTAATTAACGAATATGCATCTAAACTTGGAGATGACAGTGAGTAAACAATCATTATTTTCAAAATTTCCATTGTCTGATTTGCTTTTCTCTTCTCAGTCTCTATTTTATTTAACAGCCTTTTTGTTGTCTTACTGTATGTGATATTGATGAAATATAAATTACTTTCTTGGTCTAATAGGCTGCTGGAATTCCAAGAGTTTATTCTTTTCCCAAATATGTGCTGCACTGAAAGCAGATGTAAAAATTACCTGGTAGAACTGTTAGCTTGCTATATTAATAGTTAGACCGTTATGTGAAAACTTTGTATGAAACCGTTCCTTAGCCATTATTTGACTGATTTTCTGTTCTTCAACACTGTGGCAAAAATTGAAAAGTGGCAGTTCTGCACGTCTGATCAGAGAATAAGTTCTAATTGGGATCTCTTTAGAAGATTGCAGTTATAGTGTTGGGAAAAATAGAGAATTAGAGCTTTTTTTGCCTTTCAAGATGTCAGAAGGTACTTTAGTACTAAACCCACTAAATTGCTTAAATATGTTTTTAATTAATTCCAGCAGTTTCTTAATTTTTCCCTGTTTCAGCAGTGATCTATGGAAGTAGAAGGGGAATAATGTACAGACTGAATTCATTTATCTTATTTACATTAGAAGTGCTTCCTATTATCTTAACCCCCCCAATTATCTGCATTTATTGTCTCTTTTGTGTCCAGTTTGGATTATTTATGAACAGGTGATGATTGCTGCCCTGGACTGCAGTCGAGATGATTTGGCATTGGTAAGTTGACTTTTCCTTCACATTGTAAGTTTTTGTCATAAGTATGTCTTCCAGATAGGTTTTTGGACAGTTATAGGATATTCTGAACTTCATAGCTTGGACTGGTAGAAAGAATATCTATCAAGAAATACAGTGCTGGGAAGAAGCCGCCACCACCTACCTTCTCTAACGTGTAACTTTTGTTTAGACAGATCACATCTCTTCCAATAGCCATGAAAATATCTACAGCTACTCTGGTGTGGGCTAAATGTCAAGAATAATATTGAAGTTGCCATATTGTACAGACAGTGTTTGTTTATTGAAAACTTCTCAAATTATATTGGTTTTTTGAATGTTTTGAGGTAAAATGTCTCATCGTACATGTATTATATGTCATGTTGGCTGCCATCAAAGAAAGTCATTGACATGTTGGAGCAGGTCTTCAAGATGAATGAGGAGCTGGACTGCATAATGTGTAAGGAAAAGCTGAGAGACCTGAGTTTAAGTCTTGAGAAAGCCAAGAAGGGATTTTACTGCTGTCTTTGAATATGTGCTAATGGGAAAGAATAAAGAAGGTGGATAGATATTTTTGTAGATGTGCAGCAAAAGACAAGTGGGAGACATAAGCTGCAACAGAGGAAATTCCAACTAGATACTAGGAAAGCTTAGTGAACACTTTATGACAAAGGGCACAAGGAAGCTGTAGAATCTCATTTGGAAATGCTTAAAAATAGATTGGGATGTGGCCCTGCACTTCCTTGGAAACTGGCCCTGTCTTGAGTAGGAATTTGGAGCAGGTGAAGTGCAAAGGTTCCTTGCAATCCAAATTATTTAGTGATTGTTGATAAAAATATTGCTAGTGACTATTTGAGTTTTGTCAATTTGTATGCAAATTTATTTGAATGATGAAAATAGCAGTTGGGATAAAATTATTTTGAGCTGTAACACCTGTTCATTAGATTAAAAATAAAAAAACAAAGCACTGAAACAAAAAAAACCCCAACAACTAAGCTTAGTTAATCCTTTAAAGGCAACAACAGGAAAAGGGACAATTATGTTTTGCCCAAAAATTTTAATAAGCTTTTTACCCCTCCTTCACAAAACAATGAGAAAAAAACAGAGGCTTGTCTTGTCCCCTGAAAGCCATCAAGCTTGAGCTTGTTCTAAATAAAAAGACATTTCCAGGGCTCCAGGTCTTTCACAGGGATTACTCCTCCAGTGCCTTGTTCTCTGTCAGATGGCAAAATCCTTCATAAAGTCTTTGAGCTTCATGTGATGTCATTTGGGTGAAAGTTAAAGCAAGGGATCAGACGAGAGGATATAGTTGGGAGAAGGGCAGTTTGAAAGGAGGCAGAACTAGACAAGTTTATCTTGCATCCCATATGTATGTGGCAAAATGGAGTACACTGGAAAATACAGCACAAGACTTTGAACTTGTTGTGAACTCACTGAACTTTCCTCTCTTTTGTTCCTCAGAAGAAAATATTGCTGTAGTATAGCTGTCTGTTTAAACAAAAACAAATAGACGTACTGTTTAAATAAATACATTTCTGTGTCCTGATTTATATGTAAAAGAGTTTTGGTCTTTATTTTCAGGGTCTTTTAAGGAAGACTTTCACAAAGTTGTTGAGGGAGCCAGTGTTGAAAGATCAATTGTGAAACACTTTTTGTTTTTACTAACCCTGGCAGGGATTTTAAATTTCAGTTTCTGTGCCCTTTAAGGAGTATTGCTTGAGATGGGGGAATGCAACATTTTATATGCAGCTCGGAAAGGAGGTTAAAAGCTTAGAGGGAAACCTTAGTCATGATTTTTATTTTTTTAATTTGACTGATTTATAATAAAGAAGTAGTTAATTCAAACAAGTCAGCATCATATGTGGCATTTTACTACAGCTGTAGCTCCAAAGTAGGCAAACAGCTTTGGAAGTTCTGGATTTTTAGCAGTGAGCTCTTGACAGCTGTGATGTATTTTGCTTAGTGGGATAGATCTCATCTACTCCTAATGAGAAGTCTTAGGTAGTTAACAGAGTAATTTATCTGACTTCTTTATTTTTCTTTCCTGTATTTATTACTGTTGTCCTTTCTGTCCTGCGCAAAATGACCGTGTAAGGCATGTCCCTGCTACAACCAGCCAGTTGTTTCATACACGTGTTTTAGTGCAATCACCTTGGCAGCTCTTGAACTACTAGTGTTTTACCTGCTGAAATCCAGGTTTATATTTCTTTGACTTTGTCAGACCTTTAAAATTAAAACCCACAATTAAAAAAAAGTCAGGAAGTAAATTAAGTGCAAATGAAAGTTTCACATTCAAATGACAATTGCCATTGTAACTGCTGAGTTTCTGAGAGAATCTTAAAAGTAGGTTATTTACATGGTGCACAGCCAGTCATGAATAACATAAATGACTATGAGGATTACAAGTTTAAATTCAAAAAGAGGAAGTTCAGGGTAGCTGAGTCCAGAACACTTTGAAGATAATAGCTAGTGTAGTTAATTCATGCACTTTTGGTTTTGTAAGTGTTACAGTGAGTTGTTTGTCACTTTCTCACAACTTTTTCTGTCACAATATTGTGTGTGATAGCATAATCTACAGGAGTTTATTTTGGCCTTTTGTCTGCTGTGCTTGATTGAGTAATGATCGTGTAGTCAGATCTAATGTGAACAGTTCTGATCTTACTCCTGCACTTGGGCACTGGTTCTTTCATATTGTCGATGAGGTTTCTTTAGATGTAAATGTCTGTCTTCAGATTGTAGAGTTTATTGTTGTGAATGTTACAATTTTTGTTATTTGAACATTTTCTTGGAGAAAAGTAGTACATGTTTTTATACTAAAAGTCACCACCTTTCATGATTACCTGATCACTGGGCCACAGTGTGGATTTATTGTCCACAAAAGTTCTTTTTAAAGGCTACAAGGTTGTTTAGAAGCTGGAGTGAAACTACTTTTCTGGAGTTTTATGTAAATGTTCCTGTCTCTTAAGACTGTTCACAGATTAGTTCAGACATCATGTGCTATGCTGCTAAGTACATGTAGCATGACTGGAGCAGCAGCAGTTCACTTAGACCTTACTCAAAGTGTCAGTAAACCATTTCTGTATTAAATTTGAGCTTTTCTATGTGAAGTTTTATTGTTAAGATCTTGATCCATTGCAAACTAAGTTGATTGTGATGAAAATAGTCTGTGCTTACTTGAGGGTAAGCATTATGACTTCGGTTACTGTTTCCTCTCTGTCATTCTTCTCTGCTTCTTAGCATCTGGGAGAGATGTGAATGTTGTTCTTGGATGTGCTCTAGCACCCTGTTTGTCTACAAAAGCTAGTTGTTACTTCTGTACTTCTTGCTTTGACCAGTGGGTGTGATGAGATGAAAGAGATTATGTAGCTAGGCCTCTGCTAGAGCCTTAGGTCTGAAGAACAAATTTCTAAGCTGAACTGTATAAATGAGAGTCTAGAAGAGGAGGATTCAGTGTGAAGCTTTTAACATGATTTAAACCACCGGTCTGTTTGAGACCTGTGGACTGTCCTGCCTCTCACCATTATGAGTCAGCTACAAACTTTGCAATGCTATCTAGACACGTTCATGGTATGGTTACAAGTTAGTTTGCTTTAAGGAAGTTGTGACTCAGTCCCCCTATCAAAGATCCTTTTTCACTAATCCAGAGCAATCTGCCTGTGATGAATTCTTTTTATCCTTCCCAGGTGTCTCATTGATTTCAGGAGTTAAAAATTATGCCTCTTCTGCCAGCAGGCTGTACCCAAGCCAGTGACAAACATTTCCTTTGGATTTCAAAGTTTTATTTTAAAAATAAACACAGAACATTGTATTAGCATAGTTTGTTCCATTGTGAGATATCCATTTATTAAAGAAGTATCACATAATCTCTTACTGTCTTTATTTTTTTACTATTTTGTGTTATTATGCAGCAACTGAGTAGACAAAGTTTTAATAGTATCACGGTTATTTTAGTAAGTGAGTTTAATTTTCTAGACAAATAGCTATTTTCAAGGAGACCTGACAATCTAATGACCTGTGTGAAAGATATTTCTTAAAACTAGTCTTCTAATGGACAGAGTTATTTCTGACCTTTTTATCAATGCGTTTTATTGCTTATTTCAAAAGTTGGTATTTACTTTTCCTCAAAACTGTAATTCCAGATTGTTGAATTGTCAGCCAAGGCTTTTTTTTTTTTCTTTTTCTTTTTTGTCTTCTTCTAGCTTCTGTGTATATGCTTATATTCACAATGGTGTTTTTGGTTCTTTGTATAGTTTTGTCTTCAGGAACTACGGCGGCAGTTTCCTGGGAGCCACAGAGTTAAACGATTAACTGGAATGCGATTTGAAGCTATGGAAAGGTAAAACCTGAATTTTAAAAAAATGCACTTTCTGTCTGGAAAAGTGCTTGGTCTTTCTTAAAAAAGCATTCAGGGATTACAAAGCCATGGCAAAACAGTGCTGGGCAGCATTTCTTTATAGGAAATAACAATGTACATGATCACATTATAACTTTTAGACATCTGTATTGCATTTTTGCAGGTACTATGGAGTGTTTCATTTTTGCCATCTTCCCGTCAGATTTCATAGATCAGAAAGATCTCTTACTTGACATAGTAGGTCCTTATACAGTAAAACACTGCACACTTTTTTGGCAAATTCTGTGCGGTGTATGTTTCATCTCACAGAGCTAGAGCAGCATATGTAAATCAGTGCCAGCATTTTTTTGCCTTAATTGTTCTCCTGTGCTCCTAGTTATAGCAGAGTGCAGCTCTTTACCCTTGTTTTCTGAGTGTGGGTGAGGGAACTTAATAAAGCTTAAATCTATAGAGTTTGTTATAGAAATGACTCAAAAAAGCATATGGACTAGAACGGCAGAACCTAAAAATCAGACTGACCTTTTTGAAATATCCTATAGGATGGTTATAACATGCTAAGTTTAAAAGAGATTGCTGAAATAATGAACTGATTAAAATTTCGCATCTTTCCAAGATGAATGACCTCAAGGCTTGAGAATGAACTTTATTGTCCACTGTTCTTTGTCTTGGGTGTCGAGAAGAACTTTCAGCTTTTGGTGCTTTTGAATGCTAGCAAACCTGTTCTGTGACTCTTTTTGCATACAGAGTTGGTGAGGTTTGGAGCCTTTGGGCCATCTTGATACAAGAAATTGGAAGTACACCCTAAATACTTTTTTAAAAGATACTTATTTAGCAAATGTTCTTCTTCCATTACATTCTTGCAAAAATTAACTGTGAAAATGGTATTTGATATGAGCCACCAATGATTATCCATTGTGTGGATCAAAAAGAAGGAATAGCTGGAGTCCAACCACAGGAGCTGTCTCAGAGCAACTAGATGGTACATATTTCACACTCACTTTATATGAAATACATATTAGTGAAGAATTTCCATTAAAAAAAGGCATTAAAAAAAGTTGAAGTTTCATCTTCATAGATTTTCTCTAGAAGTCAAAGAAAGAGGCTTCAGCTTTGGGTTGTCTTGAACAAGAACCTATCTGCAGGTGCTCTAAGCCGTGCCCTGGAGAAGCCTCTCTGTCTCCACTGACTGTAAAAGAAGTCTTGGAAGCCCAGGGAAACTGAGATCATGTTTTCAATTGAAGAGATGAACTTTTTGTTGAGTGACTTGTAGGATCTAAGAAGGATCCAGCTTTCCACAACAGGAAGAGAAAAGAATGAGAAACATCCCTGTAAACTGAGACGTCCTTTTAAACACTTGCTAATCAAAATAATATCCTGGAACTTCACCAAAGCTGGGATTATGGCCATCATGTTCAGTCTTCTAAAATGCATTTGATAAGGTAGCAACTAGCAGAAAACACAAATACAGGATTTTACAGCACATCTGCTCATGTCTGTAGCAGTCACCTTCTACAGGTTTCTGCTTTATGCTTCCTTTCACATTTGCTCTCATACCTTATGGTAACTGGACTGGACAGCTGAGCTATGCTTATGTCAGCAGTGCTTAAGGGACCAGTGAGAGTATGTAAATGAGTGTCTGGGGTGAGAAGGAATGTGTAGCATCAAAAATCAGTCAGCAGTACCTCTGAAAAACTATTTGTCAAACTATACATGAAGACAATGTATGCCCTAGTTCTGTGGCAATAGCACAAAAGCTGTGTAGTCAAATGTGTTTTGAATTGAATTATTTAATTTGGGTCATGTACGCAGTTGTACAGATCTGTTTCCTAGTGGGTTTGAAATGCTCATAGCACCTGAAGTAAACTGTTTTGAGCATACTTCAAGTAACAGAATTAATTTATAAAAAATAATAAAAATTGATGGTGGAAAACTTTTTTTTTCAGGATTTATGTTATAGTTTGAGACAAATTCCTGTGTGAATCTTTTCAGTTTGCTGTATGGAGCTGCTTTTAGTTTTTAAAGTCACAAAAGAAGAAACTTATGTGAAGTCTTAAATTACAACAATGCAGTGAAATGTCATTATTTTGGATTGCTTTTCAAATTTTGGAGTTTCTGTTTCTTGAGAGATGTGAAAGGAAAAGAAGGGATATGATGGTTGGACCTGTTGAGTATAGAAAAAGAGAGGACAGGAGGGTAAGATACTGAGTGTAAAATATCTATGTTGCTGCTGAAACAGTATTCTGTGAAGTAATTACCATGTGTTTTTTTAACTTGGTGACATAGAATACTGCTGTTGATATTTAGCACTCACTCAAACGAATTTTTTATAAATAGAATTTGCTTAGTATATGTATATTATATTTCACTATAAAAAATGCAGGAAGCTTATTAACTATTGCAAGCACAGTCAAAAAGTCAGGAATTCTGTCTTAGCAGAAATAAATGCAAATGGTTTCTTTGAACAGGTATGATGATGCTATCCAGTTATATGATAGAATTTTACAAGAAGATTCAACTAACACTGTAAGTTTAAAAGATGCTTTAAACTCCAATGTTTTGTTGTTTGAAGTTGTGACTATATTTTCTGTTTCACTATGAAAAAACGTATGTCTGTATTAGTTTAGTGTATTTGTTTCCTTTAGTTTCATAGTATAATAACCTGTGTTACCTCATTTTATGATGAGTGATATAATACCTGCTTAAACACTAGTTTTAGAAGGCAGGATTATAAGTAACAATCTTTCCAGCAGTCTCAGTGGCGTTTAGATTGGGCCTTTCAAGTCTTTCATTTCGCTGAATATTTGGTATTTAAAAGACCAATATAGTCTGTCATGTGTCCTCTGTATTCCTAATGCTTAATCTTACTTAACAATTAGCTATGAATACACTCAGGTAGTGCTTGAATATCAGTTCTTTTGATTTATTGTCTGGGACATTTTACTAGCTCTTGAATCAAAATGCATAAAGCATGCCAATCATATAAAACAAAATCTGAGACAGACTGTACTGTTCTTTTAAGTATTTTTTGAATAACTGGTTGTAGAAGCCACAGTGAGCTATTAGATGCCAAAATAAAAGTCTACAGGAACTTGTAGCAACATATTTTCATGCAGTGATAAATCTAGAAATATGAAGAACTATGGAGTTTGAAAATTTTATATGACATGTTGGAAAGTCAGTTAATTATTATTAACCATTGAGGGTATATGTTTGTGTTACTTGGTTTTGAGGAACTGTTTATTGGATAAACTTCTGTGTAAATGTAATACTCGATCTATTGCAGATGTTTTGGTGGTCTCAGGTAAACCTTCCTAGGTGTGTGTTGAATCTCTACCTATCTTTGGTCAGCTTATTTGGTGGGGTCTGCTGTTCAGGAGGGAAAAACCCACAGAACCACAGATAACTGGGATTAAATAGGGTATGCCAGACCTGGAGATTGAGTGCAATCACTTGAAGTTAGTAAGCCATTAAAAAAACCCACAAAACAAGATTAAAACCAAGCAACAACAGTGGCTTCAAGGCAACACATCCAAAAACATTAGTACCAATTTAAGCACTGGGGTAACAGGTGGGTTAAAGTCTGTCTGTTAGCAGTGATAGAACTGAGAGGTTTTGTGCAAGAGTTAAAAGAACTATTTCAGTTCTTCCTTCTTATTTTTCACTCTTCCTGGAGCAGTAGAAGTTTGAGCTCAAGAAGTTTTGAGCACAAGATACCTAGCTGTCTACAGGTAATGGTGGATTTTATCAGTGTGTGGCACAAAGAGTTTCAGAGACACTAAGTCATATCATGTTAAACCAGTATGGAAGCATTAACAGTGAAGTCACAAGAACAGGTCACCTAGGTGCACTTTTTGACCTTTTGCTGACGCCAGTGGAAAATGGAGCACCATATTGCAATGACTTCTGTGAACCACAAATCTTTGAAGTGTGCATTTTTGGCAGTTCTACTCTTCAGCTGTCGCAACATAGCTAACGTCATCTGAGTGGTTTGTTCGATGGTTTTATAAAGCAAAATGATATATTGAAATAAGTAAAATGCAAGATTATTAACTAATTTTGATTTCCTTCGTAACAAAATCATAAAGATCCATGAAGCTGTAATATTTAGAAGTATGAGTTGTAAATGTTACAACAGCTGCATGGTTGGATTTCTTAAGATCTGAGAATTGGAGAGTGTTAAATTCAAAGCAAAAGTTACTTGCTATATAACTGTAGAATAGGTTGGGTAGGCCTTGCATGTGAAAAGTAAAAGTAGAAAGTGTTGATAAATTGTCATGTGCGGATTTCTCTGTGTCTTTTACCTGTTAATTATTTCCATGCAGACATGTGGCTGCTGTAGAAAGATAAGTATTTCAAGATTTTGAAAAAGCAACTGCTGCTGAGTTTGCCTTGGCACTCACTTTGCCTTATAGAAATTTCTTCTGGTCTGCTGACACATTGCTTATATACATGAGACATTTTGGCAAGTCCTTTAGGTGAAACACAGACATTTGTTCACACAAATCATGTAAAAATCATACCTTGCATTGACAGATCAACTAGAAGCATGGAAAAAGCTTTTCCAAAAAATTACTTCTTTAGACATGTAGCAGACTTCTCCATTATGAAAAGTGAACTTTGAACTCAGATTATGTAATGGACTTTCAGGTAAGGTTTTGCTGCATACAAAATGCTGAAATAAAGATAACAGTAATTATTTTATTTCATTTCTTATGATAGAATTCAAAGTAGCCCTTGTTTTTAAAAAATGATAATCTCTCAATATTTTATCTCACTCTGAGCTTACTTGCTGAAAAAAGATGACTCATTTGACAATGGAACAATGTTAATGTCACTTCAGAGATTTCGTTTCATTTTTCAAACCAAGTAGGCGTTGAGTAATGGTCTGTCTCTTTTCTAAAGACTTTAACATTAATGAATGAAATGTGAGTCCTCTGAAATGCACAACTTGCATAAATTTCAGTAGCATAAGATTTGGAACCTTTTCTATTCTTGTCCATTTTGGTTGAAAATGAAGCTCAAGCTGGCAGGTTACTCTGTTATGAAGGGTGCATAATATTTTCTGTTGTGGGGCATTTTTTATTAGTTAAAATTTCATGTAGTATCCAGTTAAAAACCTTTATACTGGTGCCGCACAGTGACTAAGTTGTTTGTAGATCTTCAGATAAAATATTTACTCTGTTTCTGAACAATTCTTTTCTGAACAAAAATAAAGAGAGGGTCACTGTTTTTTTAATAGTTTTGGTATAAAGGACTTTTTTGTTTGTTTTTTGCTGTTAATGTATTTCATTGAGAAATCCTTATCCTGCTCTGCTTTGGAAGACTGTTAGACAGCTAAATACTTTTGTCAGTCAGGCCCTTCTTGACGTAGCCTGTCCAGGAGGGCAAAGAAGATTATGATGAGAAAGGAATTTGAGTTCACATGTTCAAGTCTTAGGTTGGGGTCTAACCCACTCCGCTGTCATCCAGGTGCATCTGCAGTTTCTCCTGATTATTCAGGTCAGCCATCAAGAAGATTGCAGAGCACTTGGTGAACACCAAGTTTCCGAGGGGAAAGTGAGATAAGACGCAAAGTTCTTTCCAATTCTAATCCACAGAAAATCTGATATCTTTATTAGGATAATTCTTCTGCTGTTTTTCTTGCCCCTTTTTCAGCTAAGCTTTTAATACAACAAGACACTCTGTATGCTTGCTTAGCTTAGGGCATGTGGATAATCTCATTAACTTCATGGGTTTAGTAATATAATTGTGTGAACAAAGAAAAATTAAAATTTTCATAATAAAACAGTGTTCTGAGTGAAGCTATTGTCTTCCAGTGTTTATAAAATACTCCACTAATAAGTCTGTTCTTTATGGGAGTGGGCAGGAACAAGTGTATGCATATGGTCTCCTGAAGTTACACTTTCCGATCCTATTTTGACATTCTTTGTAGGCAGGCTGGACATCTTTCAGAAGAGGCACAGGAGGTGGCTGAAGACCTGTGGGAATCCAGAATACTAGAAAGATTCAGAGCAAAATCTTAGTGTCATATACATAGCCAGCAGTTATATTTCGTGAATATCTGAGTTTGTGCATTACTTCCATTGACTGTTTTAGGTAACTTTTTCCCCTAACTGCTTGTCTCTACTAAGATGAGATTAATGGACACTAAATTTGAGTGTTGAATATCTATTTATCATCTGAATTGTGGTATTTCCATGAAACTGCTGGAGTACTGTGCATTCATTTTGAACAGAGACATCCTGGGAAGACCTTGCAGCTTTGTGCATTTGTCTACATTCTCTAAGGAAAATATCTACTAATGGGGGGGTTTTCTGAACTGATGTGTATGTTTCATTAAATATATTGGCAGCACTGCCAGGAAAGACACAACTAGCCCTAAACTTAAATGTGTATGGTGGTAGTTTTAAAGGGAATCAAAGAGCTTGCCCCTGTCTGATACAGGATAGAGTTGGTGAGAAATGCTCAAACTGCAGCTGCCACTTTGGTTAGTCCCCAGTGAGAATGGATAGTTAAGCTGGGAATGCACAGTGTGGTTCCTAAAGAAATGTTCTTTGCTTTTGACAGAGCATCATTTACATTTGCTGGGTTTTTTTCTTCTTCAGTCATGATTGGGGAAGTGAAAGAGCAGAGTGTATTCCACCATTTTTCCCATATTTTGTGAGTGTAGCTCTTTTAAATGTGGATGGAGATTTTGTCCCTTGAAATTAAGTATTTGAGAATATAAGAACAGCGGTACTTGAGTTGTGGCAAGAGGCCATTTTACTTGTTCTGTGTCTGACAGTGACCAATAGCAGATCCTGGGAGAAGAGTAAGAGCACAGCAATCACAGTATGCTCTGATCTGTTCTACCTGTTTCTATTCACCTTCATGTTGCAGTTTTCCTGCCAGAAATGGTAACTCTGTTTTTAGTACCTCTTCATGAAATTTCTGCATAGATTTATTTATAAACTTGTGTGAGTTTGCTGTGCCTGTGTCTGTTTCAGAAATGAAATGGCATGGGCAAATTTCCCCTGTTTTTTTTCCCCTTCCCAAACCTTTAATCTAACAATTTTATTTAATGCCTCTAAATTCTTATGTTACTGTTGACAGTTGTTTTCTGCTCTATCAGTGCTCATGACTTTAGGAATCTTTTGCTCTTTTCTTCCCTGTAAGCTTAAGAAGTCCTAAGGGCTAGCAGTTTTTGTTGCCATTCTCTGCCTTGAAACCCTGCTGCAGTTCTGAGTGTTGTTTCTGGGGTTTTTTTCCTGTATTTGAGTGAGAAATGAGAGGACAGAATGGTAGTCAGTATTAAAACTACAAGAGTATTAAGGAGTTACAAGTAACAAAATGGTGCCACTGGCATGTTCTCTTCTGTATTCGTTTCTGATAATTCCAGTATCAAAGTATTTTTGGCTCGGGGTTTTGGGACAGGGGTTTTGGATGTTTTTACTGAACTGATACTTTGTAGAACTGTTCATTGCAACTCCAGCACCTTCCTCCTAAATGGAAAAATTCAGACAGTTTTTCTGTTTGCGTGAAATTAGTATTGCTTTACCCTATGTGCAACCCTTTATCTGTATTAAATTTCAGGGGTTGTTTTATTGTGCTGACATTAATTATTTTGAATGCTATTCTTTGCTATTGACTTTTGTTCTTTATAGTTAAATAGCTTCTTATAATCATTTAACTTTACATCCCTATTAATTCCCTTGTTGGTTATAAGATGGTGAGCAGTAGTTTTTAGTGCAGGTGATTCTGGGATTCTCAGTGCAGAGAACTCTTTTCTCCTCTCTTTCATAACTTTTGTAAAGACCTTCCCCTCTTAGACTGTGGCAACTTAGTTTCCTTCAGAGCTTTCAGCTTGAGTGAGGCATCTTGTTGAAATTATTAATTCGAGGTTGACTTCTAAATTGATCTTTATTCATCCACACTCTTAGTGTGGTTCTTCGCTCTTAGCTCTTCTCTCCTTGAAGAGATCTCGTAGATTTAGAGAAGCCTTACTTTCCTCTGTGTAAACTGTGTTACTTTTTGTTGCCATACAACATTTCTCATGTTTTCCAATTCCAGGCTTCAGCTTTTTAGTCTGTACAGCTTCTATCAATTTGCTGTGTTCTGGTGTTAGACTTTATAGACTATTTATTGGATTCCCCCAAGAATTCTGTAAAAGGTTGTGTTTCGCTTTGACATTATCCCTAATTCAACTCAGCAGCTCTGTGCCTGCATAGGTTTGCAAGATTTATCCTGATTTAAGTGTCTTCCATGACTAACTTTGAAAAACTCTGAAGTCTGGTAAGAGTACATTTGTTATTGTGGTTGTATTCAGATTATGTGGTGTGTTTTTGACGTCTGTGTAATTCTTTCCCTATATCTTTTTTGTAGCTGTTTGCACTTCTGTTTTGATTTGCATATTGTAGTTTGAAGGAAAATATTTCAGTGTATCAAACACAGACCACATGCACATTTTCTAAAATATTAAAAAAAAAGGAAAAATTTCTTTTTAAGATGAAAAATATAATTTGTTTAATGTTCTCATAGTTACACAGATAGGAAATGGTTTCTTTCCTAGGCCTATCAGTCCCTGAAAGTTTTTCTACTAATACTTTCTTTACTACCATGAAATTTGAAACAATCTTAGACTTTCTCTTGGTATTACTCTTGGTTTTACTAATAACATTCAGAAGTTGATAAATGTTGAAGCCTTCACTTCATTTTGCGTCTACTTAGTGATAATTAAAAAGAATCATGACAAATGGAGGATTAGTTCTTGTGCCAGACTTGGGATTATTTTCTTGAAAAGAAATTGCTTAGAAAGAAGTGCTTAGATTCCTGGTTTAATAAATATATATATACTGAACTACCTTAGTTGATATGATACTGATTACAGTGTAAGTATTTCTTTAAGATGCATATATCTTTCAGTTAAGAATTCTGGATTTACAAAATTGACCAAGAACCATTCTAAGTGTTTTGTTTCAAACTCTGGAAAATTGATAGGGGGAAATCCATGTCATAGGATCTGAATGGTCAAACACTGCAGATCTTGTTATAGCACTGAAAGTTTTGCCTTTTCCTTTTAAGGTGGAAGGAAAAAGGAGATTGAGGAGATTCTTGTATGAAACTTGTTCTTAAAAATCATAATGTTATTTTTTTATCAGTGTGATTGTTGAGACTATTTTAGTAGGCTTCTTAGATTTCAAAATAATCTCAAATCCCTATAGTTAAAAGTAAATTTCTTATTGATATTCTTGGTGGATTTGAAATTAACAATTGAACAGATTTGTACTTTTCAGTTTGCATTTTTTTAGTATCTTCCAACAGGTCACCTAAAAGTGAGTTTGTATGATGAAACATGAGGGTTTTGGTAAAAAAGGGCCTTAAATATAAAAAACACATGAAATTGCCTTTTTTTCTTATATCAGCTGTTTGTAAAGATAATAAATAGGATATATTAAATAAATGCTAGGTAAAACTTCTGTAGAATTGGTAGGAGTCTTGCTTTTCTTATCAAATAGCTGTTTTGTGTGGTAAAGTGTTGCCCATGGCTTTGTGCAGTAAAATTTTTTAATTTGTATGGAAATAAAGAAAAATTGATGCTTGATTTTGCTGCTGTCCTCAGGATGCTCAGCAAGCATGCTGTGTGTGAGCCGCAGCTCTTAAGCTGATACACACAGGGAGCCTCATGGGCATAATCAGAACAAGAATTAAAAGTTTGCAGCACATAAAACAGCCCGTGTTTTGGTTGTAGTATATTTTTGGTTGCATGTATTTTTCTTAATGTACTGACTACTGCAGTAATTGAATTTTGGGTTTTATTTTTAAAAAACCTGATAGACTTTATGATCTAAAGAAAACTAGAAGTCAGATAGTCTGTGAATACAAATAAAAGTTAATAGTAGTTTGTTTTCATGTCTTTATTTTTTCACCTGTCATATCACTGCTATGAGTCGCAGATCTGAATACTCTCTTGGCTTTATGATTTTATTTATGTGATGGAAAAATGTTAGAAATGGCTTAAAAAAACCCCTTTACATCCTTACAGACGTCTTTCCAGTGAGACTTTCAAAAATTCTAATCTACTATACAACATTTTTTTCATCCTCTGGATGTCAGCACTGTTGTACAAGAGTGGCTGAGCCTCTGTTTTGTAAACTCAGAATTCTCTGTAAATAAAAATATCCTAGCAATTTTGAGGGTGATGAGAGTCCATATTTCTAATCCAGTTGCTGCTTTATTTTTGGTGGTAAGAAAGGTGGATAAAAAAAGGAAGTTTTAAATGCTATTTTTCCTCAAATAAGAAACAACAGTGTAATTTAGAAGAAATTCAGTGGGATTTCGTGCAGCAGGGAAATTCTGTCAAACGTATATTAATTCATTTAACTCCTAAGTGCTACCACCAGAACATGTTAATTATGTCTATAATCTTTCATCCTTATTATATGATTGCATTAGATGACATATTTGCTAAAGGTAAACATAATTTTTTATTTGTGACTAGAAATAGTTGTAGCTTTTCATAAATTAATGTCTTGAGACTCCAGTGATTTATGTTACTTGGGAGTGCTGTGGTTAAGAATTAAAGCAGCCATGGAGAAAAATCTGTTTCCAGTCTTTTGAAGGACTGACTTGGATGTGATTGAAGGAGTTGCCTTAGAAACAAAGAGAAGAGTGATTTATGTAGACTGTTTCTGTTTGCCATTTCAAATTAAGTTGAGTGATCTTATATATTTAATAGATGATTTCAGTTCTCAAGAGCTTACTTTTGATTAGTCTCTTGATTTCTTTTTCTTTAGATTTTGAAAATAGCAACTGAATTGTTAATCTAAGAGCTATATCTTAAAGTCAGTAGTCTGTTACCTGCAGAAAAACCTCCATCTCCATTGGCTTTAGCTGCAGGATACTCTCCCTTGGCTGTGCACGCTTTATCCCCACTTTCCCTTCTCTCATGTTTCGGGCTCAGTGGGCAGGTCACTGGACTGTGTATAATATCAGCTTTGGGCAGTGAGTTAACACTGTCCTGGTGTTCCCACCATAGCAAGGGGGTGACCTGCTTTACAAAATGCTGTGAGAACTCTGCGTAAAATCTGATAGAGAACAATGGTTTGGGGGGGGGGGGGGGGGTGTTTGTTACTTTGTGGTGTTGTTTAGTAATAGCAGTATGATGACCATGTGGGATTATTATTTTTATATTTGAACAAAATAAGTTTAATTAGGCTGTTATCTTTATTTTTTTAAAAAGGCAAAAATAAAATAAACAGTGTGTGTTATTGTTACAGTGATAAATGTGTCAGCAGTTAAAATTTCCACTTATGGCTTTTAGCCAAATGTCTCCCAGTAAAAGTAGAATGATGTATGTAACTTCACAGGTTGCAGTTTGACAAAGAAGCAGTGGGGAAAAAATGACCGTGGGTAAACCCACCATACTGCCTGTGTCCTAATTTGTCCCCTGGTTGTTCTGATGAGTCTTCTCCCTGCCTGTGTGTTGCATCTAAACAGAAGAGTGAAATATGTTTTTTCTCACTGGAGTTGTTTTCATGGAATTTTTGTCGAATATATATTCATGGGAGAGGTAAAGGGGATGAACTCCAAGGGAAGAATAAATCAAGAGTTAGTGCTAAAAGTGTTTCTAGCTGTGCTATTTTGGTCCTTGAACTAATTTACCACCCTTGTCTTTTGGAAGCAATTGATTTGTTCAAATGATGATAAAGGATAGGAAATTATGTAAGAGAGTAGTTATGTTTAAAATACTTTAAAAATATAAGAACTCTTTCAGGCTATATATGACTGTGAACTTAAGGTACATCGTGAAGAAATTGATTTCAGAGATATCTGAAATTCAAATACTAAAATTGTTTAAGATTTTGTTGAAGAGTTGTCTGTTCCCATGCTGTCAAGGCTTTTTAAGGTGATACCCAACTGTATAAACTTTATAGGAGATGAAATAGGATGAGAGCTATGAAGGGAATAAGCAGTGGGACTTAGTTACCAGAAAAGTGTCATTTATATTTTTTTTGTCATTAATGTTATCTCATGGAGAAATGGCACACAAGAGGGTGTGTACGTGTCATGCACACCAGACCATATGTCATCTCATGTCTGACTGCAGTGGTTGTTATCAACCAGGAGAGCAGGGGTTATAGGTGAGGCACGAGGCTGATGGCATTTGTTCTTTGAGGCATGTTATGCCAGAGTTTGATTTTACTTTCATTCTGTCAGATTCCTGAATTGATGACTTTCAGGCTGGCTGAGCTGTGGTGCCGTTTGCTCCAAAATGGGAAGATTTCTCTTGTTTTGAATCACACCTCAAGTGTATCTTGATTCTCGGTTGGTTAGAGCATGGTGCTAAAACACCAAGGTCATGGGTTCGATCCCCATAGGGGCCGTTCACTTAAGAACTGGACTTGATGATCCGTGTGGATCCCCTCCAACTCAGAATAATCTGTAAGATTCACAATGCCCAGAGGCCCAAAAACTGTAACCGGTATCCTTCAGAAGCTCTGGAGTATTGGACTGAAGTACAGAATAAGCAACGATTAGAATTACGTGTGTCTTTTCTCCTGGTGGTCTGTAACAACTTTTGTGGACTTCAAAATTTAAATACATTATAATTCTTATAGCTTGGTTTTATAGTTTTTATATTTAAATACATTTTCTACCACATATCAAAACACTGCTCAGTTTTTGCCATTGAAATGGCTATTTCGTATTCCCTTTACGTTGCAGAGCCAACTCTGTGCTCCAGGTACGATGAGAGACTTGTTTAGGAAATTGGTGTGTATTTGACGTTAATTAAAGATGGCATTCAGCACTCCAACAAGAGTATTTTTACATGGCTGAAAGCCATACTTATACAGTCGCAACCAAGATGCATCTGCGGGAATCTCTAAGACTCAGTCGCCATTTCTCCTCTATAATCATGGATCTTGTGAATTACAAGGTGGGGGTCTTTGGAATGGCTGAAGATTAGCATCCCCTGCTGTTTTGTAATTATCAGAATCTGGACAGTCATTTATTTGAATGAAATAATGCATACAGTTTGTGCCTCCAAAGAAAAGCGTGCATAATGTGATTGTAAGGAGAGGTTTTCAATCTCTCAGTGGGATGTCATAGGGTATGTTTATAAACTTCAACCTAGCAGTTTCTCTGCAGTGGAATTCCATTGGTATTGAGATAATAATTTGCACAGTCAAATTGCTTTCCTTACAAAAACCCAGGGAATTATGAGGCCTAATCCTTTATTAATGTCAACCCATAGGCAGCAAGAAAGCGTAAGATTGCCATTCGAAAAGCCCAGGGGAAAAATCTCGAGGCCATCCGAGAACTGAATGAGTATCTGGAACAGTGAGTGTCTTACAAGAATACGGATTGTGTTTTGCTATTCTGATAAATCTTTTTAATTAAAATGGAATTTGCATTTAATTTACGCTTTTGCTTCCATGCTGATCATTTACAGAATCCCTTGCACATTCTTTCTTTTTTTTTCCTTTTTTCCTCTCTTGTCTTCCCTGTACAGATTTGTTGGAGACCAAGAAGCTTGGCATGAACTCGCAGAGCTTTACATCAATGAACATGAGTAAGTTGTTTGCTAAGTCCACATGAAAACTGTTAATTTGAAATCCACTCTGTAAGTCAAAAACCTTAGTGATTTTTTTTTGAAGGACTAGTGTTACAAAGTATGGTGTGTCATTTCCAATATAACAGGCATCAACAGGAAATAATTACCAACCTTATTTGACTACCAAAAGTTAAGAAGGCATTTGATTTTAAAACAGAAATAGTTTACTTAACTGTATGTTTCGGTAAATTTTAAAATCTGATATTTTAAAAGAAGTGGTTTGAGTGTAGCAGGGAACGGCATTTACTTTTGTTCATTTTTCATTCAAGTGATGTATTTTACTGTTTTGAGATGTTAAATTCTTTACTTCTAAAATCAGTTGATCACAGCAACTGATATTCTGATTTTTTTTTAGCCTACCTCTCCAAGAACTTTTAGTAACCTTTAAAAAAAATAGACAAAGCAAAACGTGGATCCAGAGTTAGAGGCATCTGGTCGCCTGGGTACAAAACCCAATGCAATCAAGAATGCTGAATGTTGTAGTAACTTGCTTATTGGATATTTAATGTTTTTGTTAGCTTTTTTTATTGCTGTAGTGACAGGAGGAAATCCCAGTGTGAGAGGATTAGCTCAAAGCCTTAGTGCAAGTTTTCTAATATCACAGTATTAATTCTAACCTCCACCCAAAGGCGTATCTTCTTTTCCCCCTCTCTTTCTTTAGTTCTTCAGCCCAGCCTGAATTATATCACATTGTTTCCTTCCTTCCTTTCCAGAGGGTAGTAAAAGAATCAAATTGTCAAGGAAGAAATAGCCATTCTCATTGTGATGAAAAAATTGCTCCCCTATCACCTCTCCTTCCACTCCATTCTCAAAGAAAATAATTACTAAACTCTTTTAAATGCTGACTTAAGGAATAATTGGAATTTGGATATCCAGATTTCCATTTGTTTGAGTAAATTTACCAGCCACTTTTCCAAGAAAACAGCTATTAAAAAAAAAATTGGCTAGGAAATATTTAAGCTTGTCAAATCTGTCGGTACGCAAGTGAATGATAGAGTGGTGGAAACATGCATATTCCATTATTGGGTTTGGGGTTTTTTGCTATAATCTTTATTACAAAACTGTGCAATAAAACCTGAGAAAAAAATTGCTTTTGCTTGTATTACTCTTGGTCTGTAAAGCCAATAAAAAATAATATGTAAAATTCTCTTCAGTTCATTGAAAGAATTCACTGTGCTCTCTGTATGTCTATGAGCATCACTATTGCTATTTTGATGATTAAATGGGGAAAAATTGGGCTCTTGGCTAAAAAGCAACTGAAAGTTAATTTTTTAAAAAGAAACAATTCATCACCTTATTTGTTTTATCAGGGTCACAAATTTAGTCTGGCTTGTGAAATCACCATGCTCTTATTGTTGCTCATAAGCACACTTAGATGTACAAGATCTGTACACACTCAGTTCTCCACTGTTCTGCAATGAGGACTGTGGCTTCTGCTTTTGGAGAAAGAGGTGGCTGTCATTTTATCTCCAAATTAAAATAGATACGTGACTATCATAACACGCACAGGAGAAAACCACAATATATTCACTCTAAGATACAAGATTTTACAGATTGTGTGGTTTAATATTGTCTCGTAATTACTAAATTGCTTTTACTGCGATATTAAATATCTACCCGCACTGCCATCGTAAAAATTGCATCTCTGAACACTGGAATCCTATCATGTAAACTGTGCGATAGTGCTATCACATATCTGTAGATGATGCATATTCTGCAGAAAATTCTATTATTTGAAAATTATGAAGTTAAGATTCTTGTAAATAAACTTACATTTTGAGCTTGGCTTCTTAATTCTTTCTGAAAGCTTTCACTAAGAAACCCAAGGGCTAGCTTTTTCAAATGGTAAGTGCTTACCCGTTTGGCCTGGTCTGATGCTGTCTTCATACATAAGTTTGAACTGTCTGATTTTTAGAACTGTTCTTGGTATGTTTTTTTTGATCTCACTTTTGTGCCTGACTGTTGGCAGGTAAAATTAACTGACAGTGTAAATGCTCTGGTCTATAGTTGGTTTGTGAATCCTCAGAATTTATTTGTAGGGAAAAAGTGAATTAATTTGTAGTCTCAGTTAAGTGTCTTATAGTACCTAATGCCTGTTTCTACTCATCATTCATGTTGATAAGAAATGGCACTTATTAATAAGACATTAGGGTGTTAAATGCTTTCCATGAGCTGTTCCATATATACCTAGACTATTTCTGTAATGTAAAAAGAGTAACTGGGTTCCAAACATCATTTAAAAATGAAGCATTTTTATTAATTGTGAATCGTGATTTTATGGGGGGAAAAGTAAGACTTTTATTGTGCTGTAAAAAAACCGAAGCAAAGAGCTGCATACTCTTGTTTCATTTTGTCACTGTTTTTTGTATTCCTCAGCTATGCAAAGGCAGCCTTCTGCTTAGAGGAGCTTATGATGACTAATCCACACAACCATTTATATTGTCAGCAATATGCTGAAGTAGGTATTTTCAGAAAAATCCATTATGTTTGACTGCATTTTCTGTTTTTATGTTACAGAAGTGGTGAAAATGGTTTCTTTAATTTTTTTCCTAGGAGATTTAAAAGAGTACACAGAGAATGCTGACATCTCATAGAACTTAATATGTTAAGAAAACTGTTTTCTTACTCACTGTGACTAAGCTAAGTGTAAGAGTTAGGGTAGAAATTATTGTAGATAAAAACTCATTTTAAATGAACTTTTCTTGTTGAAATGTTTATGCACTTTTCAAATTAAGTGCATGAGAAGTTAAACTTCTACAGCAGTGCTGCCTAGGAGGTTATGATATATTGACTGTTACTGTGGAGTCAGATCTTGGAATCCACATAAGAAATTTTGCCTGAAGGAGCACTGATGGAAGAGAGGTAAAAACTGTAGGTAAACTTAGAAGTTTTAGCTTAAGGTTTCAGCTATTTGCAGTCTTTTTTTTTCTTTTCAAAATTATTTTTTTCCTGAATTATAGCATTAACTCTTTAGAATGGGTTTACTTTGTTTTTTTAATGTGGATAAAATTGGGTTAATGTTAAAACTTGAAAGCCTAAATAGCTTTCGGGTAGAAAGACTGTGAAACATGTCTTCTAGTATTGATCCCTATTTTTGTTTATCTAATAACTGGCAAAATGAATAGAAAATCAATGGAGTAATCCTCTAAACTTTGTGTGCTATTTTGCAGTTGAATACATAATGAAAGGCATTGTGTTGTTTTGTGTACTGATGGTGTGCATGCTGAGAGAACAGAGTCTGCATGGACTTCTAGTAGTCAAAATTTAGCTTTAAAGTTTATGTTACTTTTAATAAGAGACTATCCCAAGGTTTTAAGTCTTTATAGGTGTAAAATAATCACTTTTGATTCTTGTAGCAATAAATTAATGCCGGCTTTTTTTTTCTCCTATACTTAAATATTTTAAAATTCCCATAATGAGAAAATCTTGGATTTCTCCCGAGCCAGTATTTGGCCTTTGGTAGGACTCCCTGATTTGAAATATAATGTGAAACAAATCTGAAGTGAATTTTCATAGTATCTTTGCTTCAGAACAAATGCCTGAGGTATGAATGACATGCAGGTTTCAGGAGCTTATCATTTTTACAGGTTAAATACACTCAAGGGGGTCTTGAAAATCTTGAGCTATCAAGAAAGTATTTTGCACAAGCACTGAAGCTTAACAACAGAAATATGAGAGCTCTATTTGGACTTTACATGGTAAGCATGATTATATATTTTCCATGTTCTCATTTTGAAAATGTTTATGCACATATATTATCCTTTACCATTTGTTGTTTTGGTTTTTCTACCCTGTTAGTTTAACTTACTAGCTCACATGATTAACACTATTTTAATATTGGGTATGGACAATTTCGTGCCAGTAAGTACTCGTTACTTGAAGTGCTCTTAACCTTTAAGCCTTCCTGTGTGTTCCAAAGAATTATAATTATTAGCACATAAAAGTAACTTCTTGAAAAAGAATTTAAAGTCATACTCCTCTCTACAGGATGATGAACTGCTGAAGAGTACCAGGACAGTAGCAGTGATTCCTTGCATAGTGGATTTATTTATATATGTGAAAAAGTCTCTGAGATGAGTTTGGTTCTTACATAATATCTTTTACTCTTTCAGGTGAAGGTGGACATAGTTTATGTAGAGTTTTGTCTGCTTTTAAAATGTGTATTCTGATGCCACAGGGAAGAATGTAATGTTTCATTTTTAATGGCAGTTTGGACACACTAGTGATGTATTGTCTCTGGTAACGAATGGGGAAAACTAATTCATAACTCTAACTGTAGGGAAAAGCAAACTGGATTAACTGATCCATGTCCAGGTTTGGTTCTTAACTCAATATGCAACTGACCTGAAGTTTGTTGTAGCTTTAATTAGAACAAACAATTGTTTAAAAAGTTTAGCTAGTTCTTATCTGGATGCTATTTGCCAGTAACTTTTTATTTTTTTGTCTTTTTCCACTGTCACTGTGTCTGGGGCTTAGACTGCAAAGATGCTGAATGTTCAGTTGGTTCAATGCACATAAGTGTTAAAATTACACTGGTTTTTGTTCTTGTTCTTATTGTATTCCTAGTCTGCCAGTCATATTGCTTCCAATCCAAAAGCAAGTGCAAAAATGAAAAAAGATAATATGAAATATGCCAGCTGGGCAGCAAATCAAATAAACAGAGCATACCAGGTTAGTACATCGTTGCTTTATGGTACTCTTAACATGCTCTACTCTTCTCTTCTGCACTTTTTTCTGCTGTTCAAGAGGTTAGATATGGCATGTAAATCAGTATAAATTGCTTGGATTTGTTGCATTTTGCTTCTCTTTGATTTCCTGGAAGCTGTAATTAATATAAGGTTGATATTTTACATTTATTAATTAGTACTTTTTACTTAATAGACTTTTTCTACTACCATTAACTGAACATACACCGCTGTAATGTTGACCTCCAAGACTTAGTTCTACAGCTATTTCAGTAGAACTTTGTATGTCTTAATTCTTAGAGTAACCTGGTTATCCACTTCTATTTTACTAAAAAATAAATTAAAATTCTAGTATTTTATTTTCCTTGAGTTTACTCTGACCTTTCAAAGTCGTATTTAATAGCGTTTCTAATAATTACCTTAGCAATTGTGACTGAAGTTGGTTTTGCAGTTTTGTAGAAAATGCCCATTGAATTGTAAAAATGTAGACTTTGTAGGCCACAGTTGAAGCTTGCTGAAGTCATTACAAGTATTTTCAACTATGTGAAAAATTATGCTTAAATTTTTTATATTTGCTATTGTATCATAAGCCTTTATTTCTTTCTATAACCATGAATGAAAACGCACTTTAGCTCATAGGTTCTGCTCTATGTGCATCCCAAATAGAGTATGTCTATGTGACTCCATTACAGCTATTCTTAATGCTCTGCCAAGCAAAGTTTTATATATAAATAATCCTGAACATCAACATCATACTGTCCAGTTCTCCCCAGAATTTTTTTTGAGCAAAAATGTTGGTATTAAATGCAAAGACATTATATGAATGTAACACTCCTGTCTCTGCAATATCTCAGTATCAGAACCCAATATTAAATTTTTCTCTTGTTGCTACTGTTTCCTGGTTAATACTACCAAATAGCCCTTTTACCAGCTCCATTTATTATAGAATTAAATTAGATTTTCCTTGTATGGCCAATACAGTTTTCTTAGTACACACTGTATGTCAATTCCTTGCCAAGAGTGCAGCTTCTAGTGGCTAACGTGTTTTTGGTGTATTCCAGTTTAGAGGTATTTTCCATTTCTCCAGATTGGCCCTGTAGCCTCTGACTGTACTTTACAGTGAAGAATATTGTATCCCTGAGTACATAATTAAGCATTTTATACTTGTGTGCCTAAAGTTTATTTCTCTCTTTTGCTCTTTAAATGACTCTGCTTTTCATTAATAAACCATTTACCTGCTCATGATGGTAAGGTGTGTATGAATTAAGTACTTTGTCAGATGTCCCATAAATAACCAGGGCTTCTTTTGACTTAAGTGTGTCTGACATTTCTGTAAGCACAATGCTGATGGTCAGATCAAGTATTGCAGGATTAAAAAATAATCACAAAAATCCTCCCAACCAAAACAACTGAACACATACAAAAAAACCCTTGAAGAATGGAATACACTGTGGATTCACCACTGATAGAACAAAACGGGTGAATTTTTAGTAAAAACTACTCTTCCATGCTTTTCATCTTAATAAAATGAACGGCTTAGATTAGAGTGGATTTGCACATGTTCTAAGTAAATATTGTGACTGAAGTTCAAAGCACTGGTGGAGACCTGTTAGCACTTTTGGGAAACTGACCCCTTTCAGCTGTGTCAGGGTGGAAATGTAAAACCTGTGTTGGCTGTGGAATGGCCTACAAGACCTAGAAATAGGCATTTTCTCGTTCTAAATATAATGGATGTTTAATTATGACAGTTTGTATTTAATTGACTCACAGACAGATAAACATGCCTGGTTTTTTTATTTCTTTTGTTTTTGTCTCCACATGGCTGTCTGTTAACATCACAATGTCTCTAATAAAACATGAATTTTATTGGTCTGGGGGTGGTTTCTGGGTGTGTGGGGTTTTGTTGGGCTGTTTTGGTTTTGTTCTTTTTGTATGATTTTATTTTTTTTCCCAGTTTATTTGTTTTTTACTGTTTATATGGAGTTCTTTTGGATTCTACATTAATCATTTTTGGTTGATGCTTTCTGGAACAGACCACATTAACACAACAGAGATGGATGGATGGATGGATGGATAGATACATACATACATGCATGCATAGATATGTAAAACACATGTCATAACTTCTTTGTGACTGTGCTTTTGTGATACATTGCATATTTCATCTACTCTTGTTAGCTGTTTGGGACATAAAGTGAAGAACACTGTGTGTGATTTGAATCATAGCGGAAATATAGCTATTGAGAAAATATAAGTGCTCAGGCTAGGATCTGGCAAGTTAATGGGGTGAACACCCCCTTCCTCCTCACAGAAGTATCTTGAGAAGCTGTGGTGACTCCAGCTGGGCATGACAGCCCCAGCGCGACCCTCCTGACTTTGTTGCATGGCTGTGGAAGTGTTTGGCTGCTCCAGTCTGTATGTCAGACTCACAACATCCAGCGGCTACAGCAAATAGTGTTTGGTGATGTAGTAGGTGTCAGTTTCCCCTGTGAGTCAGTGTTGATTTGTTGCTCCCTCAGCTGAGCGGTTGGAAAATGTCATCATTTGGACCTGAGGACGAAACCTTGGTCACTTGTGCCAGGGGAAGCTCTTACAGTATTCCTCCTTTAATGGAGGGTATGTCTAGCCACGTTTTAAGATAGATGTTTTATTATCTGTGTAAATCCTCTCAACATTCCGTGCATTACCCACCTTTAAAGTTCAATAAGAGCCTTAAGAACTTGTTGGATTTGGCATTGACTTTTTTATTGGTTGGACCTTCACATACTGCTAAATGAAATTTTTCTGGTGGTGATCTTCTAGAGAATACGATGCATTGAGAATCCTGATCTGGATGCCTAGACAAATTATATGAATTTGTGATTTTAAATTATGAGGTTATTAATTCAAAAGTTACTTCCAATCAATTGTTTTGCAGTGAGATTTTTCCCTGTTTCCAGTTTGGATTTGAACTTGAATTACCAGGAGTTTTCTCAGTAATTTTGGAAAACTGCCTTTAGTTTTTCAAAGTACTGGCTATAGCTGCTGCCTTTTTTTATTTTTGTTATTTTATTTTATATGCAATTTACTTGAAATATTTCTACTGGTCTCCTTCTTTCAAATTATTCTGTCATTCAGGCAGTTTGCTTTGGCATTTGATTTTTGCTTTTCCTGTGCATTCCTGAGTGAAATCAGAAGAACTTTTTAGCTTATTGTCATTTAAAAAAAGCAGTGTTTGAGTATAAAAAGGAAATCTTATTTCACCAGTGTTGGTTAGAGTGTGCAGCAGTGTCTTTACATGAAAACATGATGATAAAGAAGAGTTAAATAATTTTCTGAAAAGCGCAGATATTTGACACTCCATCTGGTTAACATACTTATTTTGATCTTAAATATGTAACCGTGCATGCTGATTAGTACTTCTCATCTGTGTCTAATCTAGGAGAAATGTAAACTTCTGCAGGAAGACAGAAAGGTTTTGTAGCTAGAGCTGCTGTATGGAACTGGAATTCCTGGCTGCCAACACAGCCTCTGAAAAAAAGTCATTATTCTCCAGGCCTCTTAAATTTGACTGGGTGAAAAAAAGAAACAACAAATAAAATTTAATCTTAATCTTTTATTTCAGAAATTAGTGAAGTACTCATTTTCAAGTGATTATTATCGTCATCATTATCTTTGTTGTTCTTATTGTTGTTACTACTATTATTATTATTATCATCATCATCATCATCTTAGTTTTGGCTTACCACTGGGAAACTGGATCATTCTATCTGTGCAGACCCTGCAAAGAACATTTGTCTGTTCTGACTGAGGACCTGAGTCACAGTTACTTTAACGCAGAAACAAAATACGGCTACCTGGTGCTCTTCAATTAGGTAATTGGTTTAGCATGTCCTCTGGCAGAAGCATTTCAGCAGAGGCAGGCAAGTTTGATTAATGCTCACAAGAATCTTTAATGTGATCCTATTCATAGTAATTTTCCAGATACATGCTTCTTGGGTACACTGCTAAATTCTTCTATGTTAGCAATCTACACGTTATTTATGGCTGGAGAGGGGTGGGTTTGTTACTAACCATTCGGGAAACAGAAAATTAAATCGTGATTTTTAAGAAATTGATTCCAGCTCAATCAGTCAAATTGCTGTGTAATGGCAGAATAGACAAAATAATTTTTTGTCAGGACAAATTTGAAGTGATTACGTTTCCAAATGTACTTGTTTGTTATGACCCAGAGTTTGGGTTATTTGTTCAGCTTAAACTGTATGTCAGTATCATGAAGACAGCTGCTCTTGAAATTAGCAAGTAGCATTTTTTAAACACTAATGCCTTATGTCAGTTTTGCTTTCAGCATCCATTTAGAGAATAAGTAATTTTTTTCTTATTTTGAAGTTTTTCTCTGCTTGCTTTCTGTTTGTCTTGCCAAATGTGTGTTTTGACTACAGTATATTTAGGCTTCTGAGCTTTTTATTGAAATTTCTGAATGCTTTGAATTTGAAATGATTTTTCAGTTGAAGGTTTTGAATTGTTTTTTAACTTACTTGTTTTTATGAAAGGATTTGGAATCCTCAGGTATCTGTTTACTTTCACAAAAAGAGGATATTGTATTCAGTCAGGTCTAAGAAAAAGTTGCTTCTCTGACTTCAGTGTGTGTCAAGAAATCTTGGATTTTCCTCTGAAGTTGACTATTGCAGATCACTGTGGAAACCACACAGTCTGAAGAGTGGGTTTATGCATCCTGCTAGAATCAAAACATGGCACATCAATTAATCAATCTCCTGGAAATATAAAATATGAAAATATGGTGTTTTCAGTACATCGCTTAACTATAAAGTGTTGTCACAGTAACAAAAATTTCTTTCTCCTAACTATTTAATTTGAAATAGCTTATCATTTACTGTGCCAAAACTATTTTTTTAAAAAGTCAGTTTTGATTGGGAATCTCAGTGCTAGATTGTAGCCCGGGGGTCAAAAGTAGGTTAACAGGTCCTGCAGCTTGTTGCTGGTGTGATATTACCTTGGCTTGATGACTTAATCTTTCTTAACAGGTCATGAAGAGTTTGCTAAATTAAGTTAATTACAAGAGAGAAGGGACACGTTATAAATCAAGGACTAACTATGCGAGACACCAATGCTATTTGAAATAAAAAACATCAAATTGAAAATTTATTGAGTGTTTAGATGTTACCATTTAAGTAGAGAGGCTGTTTTACTATAAGCAAGTTATAGTTACTGCTTCTGTAATTTCTTCACCATCCTCCCAACCTCAAATGCATAACTTTTTAGTGCAGGTGTATTAAAAACGGTCAAGAGTTTCATTTGACTGAAGACCAACCTAGTCAATAAATCTACTGTGTTAGATATGGCTGATGAATGATGGAAATTGTCAGTACTTTTAGAAAAATCCTTTTGAGCTCAACATGGAGTGGTCAGCATCTCCTATCCTTCTACCCCGTCCCTTCCCAAACTTGGCTGCATGTGCCTTAGGGACTCTAAAGCCAGTAGGAGTATTTATTAAGCTGCATCTTTCTTTCTTATCAAGACAGACTTTATTTCAAATGTTCTCTGAAATTGCTCTTGTAATAGTAGCCTACAATCAACTACAAGGTCATCATTTACAGTTACTTTGAACCATAAAATATAATTACGTGTTGTCTAGATTATGTTTGTAGTAGATTTTGGTAAGTAGAACTTTCTCTGACTGGCTATAACAAAAACACAAAAAACCTAGCTTTACTAACTAGTCTAATGCTTGTTACTATTCAAATTATGAATATAACCTAATTTCGATTGCGTAAAAAATAAGTCTGAAATAAAATTTATGTTAAAGTTTACAGAGCAAATGACAGGAAGATCTCTGTTCAGATAAATGTTAAATTTCAAAGTGGAATATTAGTGCAGAATATTCAAATTCAGAGCAAATTAGTGAAATTAGGGAATTCTACTATGAAGTTAGTTTTCATTGCTTCATAAAAGATGGGTGATACAGCTTGTATTCTGGTAAAAATTCTAAGTTTTAGTGCTGTCCTTTTAAGTTTGTAGTAAATAGAATTAATTTTTTATATGTGATGTTTAGAACTCTTATTTTCACAGGATCTGTGCACAGAATTTCTGATATATGACAAATAATCTTTCTTTCTTGTTTAGTTTGCAGGTCGCAGTAAGAAAGAAACTAAATACTCTTTGAAGGCAGTGGAAGACATGTTGGAGACCCTGCAAATCACTCAGTCTTAGTTTGGCACTGAGATCCAATATGAAATTTTGCAATACCGTGCTCGGCCTGTGGGTTATGTTACTCTAGTGCTGTTAAAAGTTAATTTTGTATTGATTAACGTGCTATATAAAACAATGTTTTATGAAAAGTAAAACGCCTATTTATTGCTGCTATAAGAAATGTGATGAATACCCACTGAAATTAATAACTTATCCACCTAGACAACATAACAAAATTACATGCTGCACTTCATTTTCTTCAGATTTTTGTATCTACAGTACCTGCTTCTAAGCCATAATTTGTAGAAATAAACTTGTTAAATGATTAAAAAAATAGTGGTTTATTGGACTTGCAAATGGAAATTATGAATTTATATATGTAGATTAATAACATATGTTAAACATTTTCGTCTTATTTGCATATTTAAGAGTAAAAGCATGCTACAGATGTACATTTTCTGGAAAATGTTTACCATACAGCAAGGAGTGATTATGAATACACTTTATTAGAGGAAAAAAAAAGTTGATGATAATGGGTTTGCTTAATGAGTTGATACCCAGTACTGTAGAAATGGAGAAAACTTACGTGTGTACTTGGCTTCAGGGGTGCTCTTGTACTGGCTTATGGCCAAAGACATTCTTCTCTGTGGCTTTGTGGGCAAATACTTCCATGTCCACGTAATTCCTCAATCAGTATATGCATATGCACTTTTTCTATTCTTTCTCTGTGTCCTTCGTTGCACACATGTTCCACATCGTGACTTTGAAAGCCACCTGAATGCAAAGCTGCATATGCTGGTCAGTACTGATTCTGTGCCTACGGTCTGGGTACCCCTTCACTGTGGTGTAACTGGTACATGATCTTCACCGTAACCAGGGAGTACTGCTGTGTAAGGATGAGATGGGACTGCTTGTTCAACTGCCTTGTACTGACTGGAGGATAATGTTTGTTACACCATCAGCATGAAGCATCTAGCACACTGTAAATCTATACTGTATTTGTCTTTAGGCACTTGTTTATTTATGCAAAGTTACTACAACTTATTTAGTCAAACACCCTAATTCATGCATTTTGCAGTTCTGATAATTCTGGATGTTGTTCAGATGTGTACTGTGGCAATTCAGTTGCACAGCTATCATCTCATTTATTACAGCTTCAGTAAGGTTGCATAACAGCAGCAACAGACCCTTGGCAAATTCTAATAAAAATATTGCTTTATGTTGTTTTCATGACTGTCACCATCCTGACTTAACTTTTAGATTCTATACTGCCTAATCTATATAGATAGCTAGTTTAAAGGCTGTGTACCAAAATGTCCTTTTTATGATCCTGGACTTGATGTAGTGAAACAAAGCTGAGCTCCTTCAGAAGGGTTTTTTTGTCAGTTCAAAGCTTGAAAATGTGTATAACTTAGCTGGTTGTTGCATGAGACTGGGCCTTTAGGAAATGTGTAAGGTCTCACTCCTGTTATCTCTAATGTAGGGTGGAGTGTAATAGTGTGACAGGACAGGTGCTATGCCTTGAAAATTAACTGTATATGGAATCTTAACTTATTTCAGTACTGCTGAAATACAAAACTGCAGATACTGCATAGTACTATATTAAATCATCCAATTCTAACTTGGGGGAATAGTGCGGATCCTTCTATAATAATAATTCACAAACTGGCCTCAGAACCATATTTATGGTCAGATTGTATATGTTTTGGGTGGAAAACCAGGAAAGCATAGGTGAGCCTGTGTATTTCTGCTCAGACTTGTAGTCTTTGACTGTAGGAGTGTGCCATCTAGAGTTTTAGACCCTCATTGGTTTTTTCTCTTTTACCTACATCTCGTATAACTTGGTTGCATTATAAGATTAAAAATGGTGTGAAGCCGTACTGAAGACTAAAATTACGTAGCAGTGCATAACATTTTACCTCCAAGGTATTAAAAAACAGCAGTGCAGTATTTTTGTGCAGCATTTTTGTGCAGCGGGCATCTGTGCTGCTGGAATGTGTTGTATATGCTTTATTCAGAGGCACCTTTTAACATAGCAGTGTCAGACTTGGTTATATAATATATCTGTTTCTCTGTACGAAAATTTGTTCTGTTTCTTGTTTTCAGTGATTTGATGAAAGATTTCATGTAATTTGGCTGCTTAGAACTTTTTCATTTCACTACTGCTTATCATCTTTTTGAAATTACTATTTAGCACTCTGATTTATGCTTGTAGTTTTACATAATTCCACGTAGTAGAGCTTACAAGTTGACCTTGCAAATATTTCTGACGAATTTATGTTTACTTCAAAGGTAAAATAAATTATTCCTATGAAAATGCATGGGCAGTCTCCAATAGAACTCTTGAATTGAAGCACTGGAAATTGAGAGTATTTTCTATAATCAAATAAAAAAAAAGAAATAAAAATCCTCTGTCTGCACAGGAAGTAACTGTATGAAATGCCCTGCATGCTCAGCAAGCAAGGAGGTTGCTGAGAAGGGAAGTTGTGACATAATATGATCTTTGTAAAAGTAATTTTCCAGTTCTAGTAAATGATTTTGTAATGTCACTGATGCTGTGTTGCATTAAAAAAATAGGTTTTCAAAGAATGGGTTACTTAATTAACAAATGAACTTGATTATGTTTTGTATTGTGCTCTGACAGTGACAAATGCTACACAAAACTATTATTATCCAGCATAATTCCAAATTATGTCCCATCATTCCAAAATAAAAGCCTATGTTTTCATATTGTCTCAGTTGACAGCAAAAACTTGGGACCTTTGTAATGCCAGTCTGTGTAACAAGGACCTGTCTCTTTATTTTTGTCAGCCATACTTTGATAATGGCTTGATAGCGAGAGCTTAGGGTTACCCAGTGAAGTAAAGGTCATTGAAGACCCACCAAAACCTCAGATTCTGCCTTTGTGATACAAGTGACTGGTGACTTCTTAAAAACATTTTGTCCAAGTGTTACACAATTCATATTATGTAGCTGCAAAAAGCACATCTTGTTTAGAATATATCCCTAAATCTCTTCAGTTCAGTGCCCAGAATATCTTGCAGTTGCTATTGGAAACTCTGTTATTAGTCAACGGAGGACTTCCTCTTGGCAGTGCTGTATTTGTAATGGCATCCATGTTTGCTAGTCACTGCATTTACAGTGGAACTTGTATTTCAGCCAGCTTTAGAAGGGAGGGGAAAAGGAAAGCAAATTAAACTTGACTTACTGGCATGAATTTGTTAGCTTCTTGTTACTTGCACTCTCATCTTCCAAGAACACCAACTGTAGCTGCAGTCAGGTTTGCAATAATAATTCTTCTTCTTGTAACTCAAGAGCTTCTATATATTCAGCTCTAAAACCAACACTCCATTAAAATCTAAACCATACAGATTGCAGTGAAATGGTGCTATGCGATTTGCACGTAGCCCTGTATGCAGGAAAGGACTGTTGTCACCCTTCCTCAAGTTGGTGTCAGAGTGGAGGAGCATTAGAACAGTTCTGGAGTATGGTTTCGTCTAGAAGATTAATACTCCTTAATGTGTCTCAAAATATTGCTTAGTACATCCATTGTTTGGTGCATGAATAGAGTTTTAGGACTAACTATTGCTTAACTACAGATACTTAAGTCTTCATGGAGACTAAAGTACTTGAAATAAGTCCTCTCTGGAATACCTCTGGACCATGAGAGATCTGTATCCTCTTGATAGGCACCAATTGGAAGTTAGATTCAACCACATCTACTTTTTAGAAATAAATGGTTTTGTAATCTATCTGCCTCTTAAAAATAAACAGCAAACCAAAAATAAAACCCAGAAACCAAAAAAAACACACACCCCTCTCCTGCCAAAGTCACCTCTGGTAAAGTTGTTTTTCAGGTGCTGGATGTGAAATGGGAAAACCTTTGTCATTACATTTCATAGGTGAATTTTTTGTGCTCTGTATGAGAAAATCCCCTGTACAAAGTTGTGCAATGCTTTCAGTGCTTGTCAGGAAGGAAGAAAGGCTGAAGAGCAGCACACAGGCTGCACGTTGGCTGCAGGTTTTTCCTCCTACTAAAGACTGCCCTGTCCTCTATTTCACTTTTCTCCCCTTGGTCTCTTCACAGCTGGAATCTTGCAGAAGATCAGTGCTGACGTGATACTGCGTCCTTTTCACTGTGGGTATAGGTACGGAGGTGAGGGTGCAGATTTGTGAGGGATCAGTTTGCTGGATCGATCCTGGCTCTGAAGGTTTTGCATGTTACTGGCTTCAGTGCACACCTGAAGGTCAGCATGTAAGCCTTTGCCTCAGACTGAAAGGATCTCAGATTTGTCCTGTTAAATAAGCTGAGTCTGCGCAGCTCCTTTGTGGAGGCTTGACAAAGAATGTACGAGGTTGGATGTGATCCGTGCTGAATGACCTGCAATTGTATGGAAAGACCTATTAGTCATGGTGATGTTGTGACTGCAGTTTAGGTCCCACAGTCACTGGGCCTTGCTGTGTGAGTGTGTGAAACAGCATGGAGTGAGTAACTTTGGGAAAATGCTTCCAGATGGGGGGCCCATTATCAAAGGTCAAAAGTATGGCTGGAGGGAGGAAGAACCGCCTTTTCAGCCTCAGTCAGCAGAGGTCCAGTAGCTCTGTGCTCCATAGGTGATGAAATACACTGCACTTTTGCATTGCCTAAATAATGAGAAATGTAAGGTGTTTTAAAAAAATTTGAAATTGTAGTGCAAAAATGGTTTTTTCCTCATCCCTGTGTATTTTAACTCCTTTCAATGAGACCTTGTTGATGCTAGGGTTCCTCATACCATTTAGGTGGCACATAGGCATCTACCTCAAGGCTGCCAGTGGAGAAAGACACATTTAGAGGGAGTGCTCACTTGGGAAAAGTTCCTCATGGGGTTCCATCATGGCAGGTCACGACCTGTTTGCATTGGCAAGAGAAGCACAGCTTTTCCCGCAGACGGAGTTTGCTTAAATAAGGTTCCTCTTAGGATCGAGGCTAATTTTCCCCAAAGAATGAATGATCTTTTCCCAAATTTATACAGTTTTTCTGTAGCAAGCTTTTAGCTTTTGGACATGATGTTTGGAAGTGAAACTTTAAACCAGGCAGATGTAATCCTCCCGGGAACAGACTGCAAAAATCAACAGTGAAGCAGTTTCAAAAAAGTGAGCAGCAAGTAAAATTAACCATTGCCTCTGTTTATTTAGGTAATTGAGCTTGACACAGTGGTGTGTCTGACAAGTTGCTCTGTGTTTTTTATTCCATTAAATACAGATACGACACTCAAAGCTGTCACTGCCCGTCTGAGAGTATTTGTTTCAGTTTAGACTTTTAAAAAACCATGTAAATGTGGATAGATCACGAGTTGGGTAGTGGTATAAGAAAACTACCCAGTAGAACTGTAGCTCTTTCCCTGGACAGCTGCTGCAGTTTGTTCTGCTTAAGTTAAAATCAAGAATGAAAACCATGAAAAATTATTAATAGGTCTTTTAAAAGTCAATAGCTGCTGTGTCTGTTTTATCCTGAAATCAATGTTGTTATTGCTTTACTTTTTTTAATTGAATGATTATTCAGTGGGTTGCTTGGCCATTATTAGCAGGCTTTGTTGTAAGCTGGAAATATCTTGGAAAGATTCAGAGGGAGGATGAAAACTCTGAGAAATCTATAAATACCTTACTGACTGTAATTGAGATAAATTGTATATAAAATGAACACAGAATTTCTGTTTTAAGCATATCAATAACATTTAGTGACTTGTAACAATATTGTAATTGTAATCATGCCAAGCTTTTTGATCAAAACTTCCCAGAAATGTGATGTCTGTATGGAGCCAAAAGTTCTAATAAGCTTTTAAGTAAACTTTGATTTAGTTAAGTGTAGGCACCGCCCAGACTTAGGAGCCTTTGCTGATACAGAAAATTTACTCCTCTTGGGAAGGTCCAATATTCAGGTAATTCTGAGCCTGATTAGCCATATAAAAGAAACAGCTACACCTATTATCAGAGTCATTTCAAGGAATATCAAGGCTTTTCCACACACAAACCATTTTCTCAGTAAAGCAGAGCTGTAGATGGGGTCATTTGGGAGCAACTGTGAGAGCAAATCAATATGTGATACCATCACTTTGGGAGGGAATTGGATGGAGAAGCATAGCAAGAAACTTATGTCTGTCTTTCCTTAGACTCTTCTTTTTAATGTGAAGTTTGCTGAAGAAAAAGCTGTCTGTGAAGGAAGTTCAGTGCTTCAGCTGTCTAACTACGTAACAAAATGTGAATTTTGTCAGGTCTGAGCCTGGCTATTGCGTGGCTGAGGTCAGTGCAAGGAGCAGCATCTTACACTGCTTCCAGGTTGAGAGCCCCATGGCCTTTTGTGCCAAGGTGGTAGGGCCTGGTGCCCCACTCTAACATTAGTATGCAGGACAAGAGCAGCCTTTCTCATGTCTTTTCAATGCTCAACTATAGTATTCAATTTTCTGAATGCCTGTATAACACAAACAGTGCTTTTTAAATAAATTCCAGTGATTTCCCAGTTCAGAGGGGATTGATGATCCCATTTATTCCTTCCAGTTCTAGGCAGCATACATACAAATATTTTGTTCAAAATGAGCTCCTGGGCCCTATTCCTGGATTGCTATTTAGGCAACAAAATAAGGGATGGAATTCTCCAAGTCATCAGTTCCCAGTTGGCCTTGCTGGCACTTTTTTGATTCCAAATTTTTTTGAAAATCAGACCACATATTTAAGTGCTTAAGTGCTTAGACATGGATTTGATTCTTAAATTTAGGCACCATTTTTTTTTCCTTTTATTTTGTGTCCTTTATTTGCCAGACTCCTAAGTGGAAGCAGAACAGATAATTGTCTGAATTGCCCTGGCTCTGTGTTTGTTAGCAGCTGAAGAGTGACTTTTAATATATGGCCATCTGTGCCTAAAGTCATAGGAGGAAAGCAATGGAAGTGACTGCTGACTAATGCAGTAAGATCAACATTTTAAACAAAATCAATGCAAGAAAGGCTGCAGAGACTGGAAATAATGAGTTAGTGAGGTTAAAGATCTACTTGAATTAGAGAAGGTGTAATGAAGCCTGTGCTCTGCTGGGCCCTGGAGGAGCCATATGGTCTCTTTTCGTCATGCCTTGTCCATTCCCACAGTCTCTTGCCTGTTGCCTCCCACCAGTTGCATCTTTTGTGGTGGTTCTTTGGGGCAGAGTTCCTGTCCGTGTGCTGTTGCCAACCATGACACATACGAGGATAGAGAGATGACATCTGGGTATTGGTTTTTCTGTTGTTTTGTCCTGTTTCCTTTTCAGTGGTGGCTGAGACCTGAGGGTGTGTTCTTTGGCAGTGAATGAGAGATACCAGAAAACTTCCATATACTGGCTGTGTTCACTCACTCCTGATCACTTCAGGTAAATGAGCCAGAGGAATCAAAAGCATCAGAAGGATGTTTGTCTACTTTGGGTCCCCAGGGATCTGAAGGAATCTGGGGGACCAACACTGCCGTGCCACCATGGGGGTAGGGAGGAGGGGACCACAAACACTCTGAATGAAGAAGACTATTCAAATGGGAAGTGATCTTACTGAGCACTGGCTAGAATGCAAGAATTTTGTTTTACAATAAAACTGAGGTTTGACTGCTGCTTTTGTACCACAATAGAAGGAGAAACAAAAACCTTTTCACTGCTGATTTAGCCGTACCCACAAGGTTTACTCCACACTGGAACCAGTAGCCTAATGACTGAGTCATTTCCCTGGGTAGTAGGAGGTGGGGATTTATGTTGTCTACCAGATTAAGAGAGAGACTTTAAACTTGAGGTTTTTGTATTTCCCAGCAATTGACCTAACCATCATGCTGCAGAGTCAAGGCTCTGGCCCGCAGATGATTGGAAAAATAGCACTCAATAGGAGAAAGCTTCTCTTGGCAGCTTAAAAGGACGAGAAACTGTGGTTGGACACTTTGCCTTTCTTTCATGGTGGACTTCAGGTATCAGCAAACTACTGAAGTGTTAATTGAGCTCGATTAAAATGAACTATCTTTCAGACATCCAAATGCATCTTCAGTTCTTAAAGACCAATTAACTTAGCACGTTGCTTGGCTCAGAGGTCAAATGATGTAACTGGTTTGTGGTAGGGATGGTGCATGCCATTTCAGCAAAGACAAAACATGACTTCATTTTTCTTACTTCCTTAGGATTGGTGGGTTTGTTTTTTTATATGATTTTAGCAGGGTTGAGTAGATAAGTTTCTTTATTATGATGATCTTTCTGTAAAAGACACCTGTAAATGCGGTTCTTTGTTTTATTAGTAACATGTCTTATCTCCAGAGTCATTCAGTCTGTGGGGTTATTCCTTTCTTCCTGTCCTCCTAAGTAGTTTAAAATATCTCTGTTGAAATCTGTATGCAGAAAATATGTAAGTTTGCTGGAAATTACCTTTGATTAGTTATTTTCCCCTTATGCAATTGAAGGGGAGTTGCTCAATCTGTTATAATGACAAAAATCTCACTAAAATGTGGGCAATGGTGTAGTTCTGTGAAGCATGAAACAGCCTCCCATCCCTGAGTTTTGTTACTGACTTGCCTCTGCAATACGATGCAATCCAGTAATTTAGGATTTTTCTGCTTCAGATTTCTCAAATGTAAAACACAATCAATGGAATCTCTTGAGCCCAAAAACTCACTGCTCATAGGTGTTGCTGTGAAATTAATACAGTCCTTATCAGTTTTATTCTGCTTAACTTCATAAATATTGTATTACTAGTTGGCTCATCAACCAGCTAAATCTGTCTGGGGAAAGAAGTAATTTCTGTGTCTAGTAATTTCTCACAGGTAACACGAAATTTATGTCATGTGGGTCATTCCAGTTAGTGCTTCAAGTGACAGGAAAGTGTAGGGTAAATTTGGCAGAATTCATGTACATTTTATACTGGCTCCAGATGTTTTAAGCATTCTACACATTCATTTTTAAAAATGGTCTTTTAATAGTTGAGGTGGTTATTAATTTTTCTACTCACACTGAACTTTAATATTAATAGTTGATGGATATAAATGAGTATGTCTTGTTAATCTAAAACTTTTATTAATTATCCATAGTTTATTTTCTATACACGTCAAGAGCTTTTATCCTGTAGTCTTCACTGAGTTTATAAAAGATAATCTGCCATTTAGATTAACAAGAGAAATATATTTGAAATATGTTGTATGCAGAATTTTTATATGATCAGCTGCAAAATGATAGATCACACAGTACAGGAATTTGGAATGAAGTATAAAAAGGGCTTGCAGGCGAAAATGAGAAGTGGTTCTGAATGCTGGAGGGGTCACACCTAATCCCGAGATTAATTATTCTGTATACTGAGATTTGGGTTCAGGTCTGATTTAACTCAGCAGGAGAATTTATTTTGATCTGAACATGTGAGTTTGGTGTTGTGAGTTTTAGGTCAAATATTGTATTCCATTAAAATACTAATTTATATTTTGTAAGTTGTACTTAGACCATTTTCATTTATAGTCATAGTTGTCTCTTTATTGAAAGTGCTTCATTGCCAAGTACCTTGCAATGAATGGGACACGTAACAGGTCATGTTTAAAAGTGCATGATAAAATCAGAAACTGATCTAAAATTCTGTCATATTTTTAAACTATTTTTCCATCACAAGTCTGGAAAGTGAGTGACTGATTTTTTAAAAAATTGTCATTAGGCAGCTCTGGTACAATTTATGTTAAGAGGTTTTGGCCTGTTTATGTGTGCTGGAATTTGCCAAAATTAGTAATGCGATATTCCATCTTTAGTAAGCCTATAGAGCAATAAATAATGACACATGACTGTATATGAGTGTTGTTAGTTAATTTTTTTTTGTGGTGTTCATGAAATGCAACAATCTTCCAACCCAGATTCTGCAGCATTAGGCAGCAAGTTGTACTCTGAACTAAACCAGATGCTGATCAGCTCTGTTCCTATTATCGACTTGGGGCAGAGATGGTAACCAGACCTTATTTGCAATGTTAACATTTGGAACAGATTAACAACAGTTAGGCTGAAATGAGAAACCTCCACTTTACTGAAAAGGTTCAAAACATGTAATGCTGTAAAAATCAGGACGTCTGTAGTATGTTAGGTAGGAATAAATAAGTTAACTGTAAGCCACACTTTCCCTTTTGCAGGATGTGTTCTTTCCAGTTTATGAGTGACTCTTTGAAAGGACATGTTTATGAGGTATAGTCAGGTTTAAGTCCTGATAAACCATCTACCTGATGAGGTATAGTATATCCAAACTTGCTGTGCTTGTTTGTTGTGAGAGCCCTCCCCAGAGCCAGGCTGTAAAGAACACTGTTGTCTGGGGGACATATCCCACATGCACCCGTGAGGCTCAGAGACCAGGATACCTTTGACTGCCAGCCTTCTGCTACATTCAAAAACAAACCCGGTGGGTAACATGCCCCAGAGGGGCCTGGCAGAGTATGTGAAACACATGGTGGCCCATTCATTGCACACGAGGCTAGAGAAGTTTCTCTGGGCCTGCTCATGTTATCTCAGAGGACTGAGTGGGAACTGAAGTTGTTCAACAGGAGTATAGCAAAATGCTTTTTAGGCTGAAATTGGGCTAAACCTCATCACCTCTTTGTGAGTGTTGTGTATTTATTGCTGCAACCATAAACTTCTACAGTGTGTTATTTCTGGTGTTGTATTACCTTCCTCCTCCTGTCCTGTGCTTTTTTATTGGGAATATTGCTTTAGCAGGAATTGAATAGCAAGCTTCGATTCTAAGGAGAGTCTTTCTGCAAAAGTCAGTCAGAGATGCTGGGTTCTCATTGTGTCACTTGCTGCATGGTTTCTCCATGTGCCTAGTTTGAAAACACAGCATTCAGGTTTTCAGAGTAAAAGCTCTTTGCAAACTCATATGCAAGGCTTTTATTTAAAGGTCATTATTAAACACTGTCAATACAGATGCTGAGAGAGATGAAGCATTGACATTAGCTACCCTAGTAATCTGGTCAGATTGTCATATAGCAACCAAGTCAGCAGGAGGTGCTTCACTCAAGGCTGGAGGGGGCTGTATTGGTGGTGCTGAGCACTCACCTTGGTAAGCTAAATGGGAAATTAAACCTAATCTGCTCTAATTACATTGGGTAAACTACTGCATGGGTTTCAGTTCGGTTTATGTTGACTTGAAGCAGGTTTTGGCTAAGCTCATAGTGTGGCTGGAGGTATGTTCTGGAGCAGTAGCTGTGGTTCAGCTGTGACTTGTTATGTGTAAGTGCAACTTTCTGCATATGAAGGTACAATCCTTCTTGTAGGGAGTAGCAACAGCCATTCCTGTCTTTTGGGAAGGAGCAAATTCGTAGTGGAAGGACCCCTGCCCTCTACTGCTCTGGCCCGGTGACTAGCCAGGAGGGACATGTTTGGCCATCTCCTTTGTGGGACAGCGAGAGGAGCCAAGGTGTGCTCAGGCAGAGCCATGGCAGCACTGGGATAAGCACTGCAAGGAAGAAACTAGAAAAACACTAAGACACAAAATATTTACTCCATGCAAGCTGGTTAGAGATATGATCTAAAACAGGTCTTACCATGGACAGCAAATGAAGGGCTCCTGGAAGCAGGGGATGACTGCCTGCCTGTAGCACTGTCTCCATGTGCAGTGGGTACGTGTGGTGCACGCTTTGACCGACGCTGCTGTGAGCCCAGGGCTTTGCTCCAGAGGTTCAGTCACAAAAAAAGTAAATGTTGCCTCCTAGCTTGTGTCCATCCAGCATGGATGTGAGGCAGGTTCAGGTGAGTGAGTGGGTGCAGGCTTGCCTTGGTCCTTCACTGTAGAGGTATGCTGGTTTTCCCTCCAGTAGCCCACGGCTGTATGGTTTAGCTCCTGAGTGAATCCACTGATTGGTCGCCCCAGGATGCAGGTTTATGTAATTATTTTTACTCCTTCCAAAATTTGTTGTAGAAAGTGTGTTTGCCTTTTTCTTGACCTTGTAGGTATTTGGACCTTATGAAAATTGATCAAGCTGTTACTGAATTACAGGTCAGTGTGAAGCCACCCTTGGCCCTGGTGTTACTTAGAAGCTTGTCTGAATTTCACTTTGTAGCTGGACCTCTTCTATGCTCCCTGTATTTCAAATTAGGAAGAATATTTTCAGATGCAGAAGAAAAGCTGTGAGTACTTTGCAAGTAATAGTGTTTTCCATGTAAAAGTGGAAAAGAAGTGAAATAATAAGCTGTCATTATTTTAAAGCATGACCTTCTTTTAGATGGTATATGTGGGATTAATTTTCCCCCTCAGAGTAGTTGCCATCACCAAGGAAGCTTGGAGGGAAGCACTTGATGGCACTGACACCACAGAAACAGGCAGATGGGCAGCTCTGAGGCATGGTGGGTGTTTCTATCTCTGCTGAAAGACTTGAATCTGAGACTGAGTTTAGAGTGTCCAGCATAGGTGCACAGTGCAAGACGGTGAAATAAAAGTATAATGCCTGCAAATAACCTATGGCTCAGCGTGTCAGTACACACTGCTGTGTGGCTGTGTTGTTAATATTTCCCCCACCAAAATGGCTGCAAACCATTTTATAAAGTAGGAGCATTGCTTCAAGCGAGTGAGGCAGAGTTTTGAGAAGAAAACTTGAAGTGACACTGTTGCACAGGAAATTTTTGTGTGCCCAGTCTTTCATGCTTTCAGTCCTACACCTCTTTGTATTTCTTCTCTCAGGCAGACAGTGGTTCTAAGGCAGTACTGCCCAGTTGTCATTTCAGCATCTGCCGAACCTGTTACCAGGTTTCATTTCTTGATAGCCAAATTTTGCTCATCCTTTTACCCTAGTTGCTTGAAATGTCTTGCTGGGCAGTGGCATACTTCCATTGGCAATCTCCTGCTCTGAAGACAAAATCACACTATTTCTAACTCTTGCATTTTAACATCTCTCGGCTTTACCTGTGCAATGAACATTCCTATTGTAAAGAATTCCTTAGCCCTTTAAACCCTCTTAACATATAAACCATTGCTTTTAAAGTTCATTTTGCCTATTGTAAGAAATCTGTCATATTGGAATTAGTGACTGGGTTTTAAATATGGAGCTGATACCCTGTAAATCTCAGTTGCAGTTTGCATCAAATTCAGATTTAAAACGAGCAAAAATGTAATTGCAGGATAAAAATTGGCGGTACTCACAGGCTAGGAATTATGTTTCAGACTTTGGAAGGAAAATGATTTGGCTTATTTTTTTTTACTTTCAGGAAGACTATTATTTTCTGACTTAATGGTTTAAGATGCTGTTAAATGAAAAAGAATATTTCTGGAGTAAGTGAATTTTGCAGGTGCTTTGTCCTGGGGTGTCTCTTGGAGTTTTACAGTATGAGTCTTTGTGAAAACAACAGGTCACAAACCTTCATCAGGTGGCTTCCAGCCAGCCAGGAGTGACAGCTGAGGTCGCTGGTGTGCAGCTGCCCTTACGGGCTGTGACCGGTCTGCCTAGCCCAGAATTTTGCCATGATGGGTGGGAGGCTGCAGCAGGGGATAGCATGCCCTTATTCCTTTGGAAAAAAATGTGTTGTATTGCATACAAAGGAGAAGAAAAAGGATTCCGGCCTTATAGTCTGAAGGACTAATAATGGCTCGGCACTTTGCAGATATGTAAGCCAGTCTTAACCGAAGTATTGGCTGGACTTAGTTACCAGAGCTGGAACTTAGCTGGGCACCCAAACTAGTAGAAGAGGCTTGCTCTTGGCAGGAGCTCCCCATGGGCATCACCATCTCACACATTTTTTATTTATTTATATATAACAATATGTTATTCTTTCAGGCATGTATTTGGGTCAGCTATGAGCTTAATTATAAAGGAAAAGTATCTTCTTTGTGGTGATTCTAGTTGGGAGGAAGCTTTCCTCTTTTTCTTTCCCTACAAATGAAGAAGCAGAGCTCTCAGTGTGAGCCACATTGCCCTACCTCCCTGTCCCGAACAGCCTAATCCCAGGCTGTGTTCACACTTTGAGTCACAGCAACAAAATGACTGAAGCACTGAAATTTGATGTAGTGAAAGCTTCTTCATGAGAGACCAGCAGTGCTCTTACTGTCACTCCAAAGGAGACGGGGTCCCTGTCCTGGTACAGGCAAGGCAAATTTGATCAGCAGGCATTTCAACTGCTTCTATTACAAAACAAGCCCAATGTACTACTTGGCTGTGAGATCTGAGGTTTCAGCACTGAAGGTGCTGCAAGTTGGAAGTTATCTTGAAAAGCTGAGGTGTAGGCTATGCTTATGTCTTGCAGTTGCTCTCAGGAACAACCATCCTTGAAGAATGGTAAAATTGACTGTGCATACAACTGAAATGACCCAAATATGTAAGTTATTTTAAAGACAGCCTATGATTTTAGTGATATGATTGCTTTTCTGCCTTCTACTTGTTACACTAAAGATCAATTACATGTTTTTCTGCCCAAATCTTTTTTCCCAACAAAAATGTGCATATCAAATGATTGAAAAATGTTCATGTGTTTTTGTTAAAATCAAGAAATGCCATTTAGTTGTTTCTTTAAAAAAAAATCCTCACTTGTGCTCAAACACATTAATTCTTTAATTCCTTAGATGCATCTCTTTTCTTTCTTCTACCTCTTTTTAAATGGAGAAGCCTTTTCAGGGAATTTTCCCTATGCCAAGTAAGATGCTCTTTCCTGCCTACACGGTATCATTGCAGGAACACTCAAGGCACTGGATCACTGAGGTGCTTTGTGAAGCACTTCATACCATGCTAACAGTTTCTGAAATCATCTACATATTGTCTGTGTTGGTAACATCCTGGGGCTGGACCAAGGTCTTAGAAGTGTTTGTTTTATTTTCAGCTTGTTAAACATGAAGGAGAGGTAGGAGAAATGTTAGTCAAAGATGAGGATTTTACAAGTATTTCTCATTCACTTGATGTAAAATAAATTCTTTACAGAGTAACTGGAATGTCTTTGCACATGTTCCAGGATGGTTGTACCCAGCATTGAGATGAGAACAGTGCCTTTCCAAGTAACATACAGTTAACTCACTGCCAACTTTACGTATAGCCTTTAGTCAGAGACATATGTCATTTCTATTTTACAGCTGTCCAGACACACTTTAAAAAAACCTAAGCCATATACACCAGATGTTACTTAGTCTGGTGTGGTCTACCTTGGACCCTTTCCAAACCTGCCTGCATATAATTTTCAAGTCCCAACAGCCCTGCAGTGCTGGAAGATAAAAAACTGACCATAACTGTACCCTTTCATATTACTTAGAGCTCAGTTTAATTATCTGAAACACTACCAGATATACAGTTCAATCAGAAGAATTCCACCTTAACGTTAACTACTACCACATCCATTTTTTTTTTCTAATTTGAGGCAGGATTTGGGTTACTAGCTCTGAATTATTCAAAGTTCAAATCAGTGAATAATGTAATTATCTAGAGAGAGGTTAAGAAAAAAACCCTCTGAATAATGGAGTGTGTTTATAAGCCCTTATTGGGAAAGGCAGTCCATGAATTTATATAATTTTCTTTTATGTACAGATGGGTTGGGTATGTATATGAGACTTGGGCTTGATATTTTAAAATTTCATGCCTTTAATTTTAAATATGATCACCTCCAGCAAAAATCTGACTTACAGAGCTGCTAAGTAACCAGCAGTGCCAATGGTAACCTCTCAAGAAAGTTTCTCAAGGTTTTTGAGTCAGCACAGTTTAAGCATTTGCTTGTGATCTAGTGGATACTTAAGTGCTTCCCTGAAGAAGATGTCAGTAGCCCAAAGACGGTTTTAAATCAAGGCCTTCAGTTCCTGTAAAGTTTCTTTCAGAGCCCTGGTTCTGACTGTAGGCTGGCTTGGAAGAGGCATTTAGGTTTCTGGCCCTCCTTTGTGGGTTTTGTGTGCTTGGTGGGCCTCAACCCTTGCCCAGGAAGCAAAAGGATAAGAAATATTCTGAAGTCATGTGGAGAGCCCACTTTTAGATGGTATTTTCAATGTATCCATTATTATCTCATATTACAACTGTATTTTAGTATGAAAAAAATATTAGAAAGCAGTTTGATAGGTTGGTTATTTTGTAGTCATTGCTGATTTTCTTACTATTTCCCTCCATTGGTATATGAGTTTTCTGCATAAATTGACTGTGGTAAATTTGTCTCATTTGTATTTGCTGAATTTTTTTATTTGCATTACAAAATTGTTCCCTTCATTTTGGCGCAGAAAAGAGTCCAGAGAAACAACAAACCAAGGAAAATAGTAGTGAGAACTTGTAAAAAGTGGTAAGTGATGTTCAAAATGTGTAATTGATGGAAGCAGAGGCCACTTGGTTATGGATTCATTTTATCAGCATGCAGAAGGAAATTTAAGACCCATGGGACAAATTAGAATGAACAAACACATTTGATTTTGATATTAAGTATTAAGCATGTCCCTTTTATGAGCAATCTATGGCTGTTATTTCCCTGAATGATGCAGTACATTTCTAATAGTGGTACTGCAGGGCAAACCTAAATCAGATAAAAGTGTTTAATGGAGGAAATAGATGTTTCTGTCTCACTCTGTGAATAGCTCCTTTCCTTTAAGATTTTTAAATAGAAATAACAACAGTAGTAATAAACATTTCCAGCTTATGTATTATCTTTTACAGATCTCTTTTAACTTACATTAATAAAACCCCTTGCTTCACACGTTTCTCCTTTTTGATTCTGATTATTTTATGTTTCAGCTTTCTTTTCAACTTTCAATTTTGTGATCTCCTTCATGAGTCAGAACTACAGAGTACTGAAGATTTTTGCTCCTTTTTGCCTTGCACTTTAAGAATACATTCATTTACCAAACTACCCTCACATTTGTGGCTATGGCTCCCTGCTCCACTTTCTCAGTGCTCCATTTGAGCTCCTTCTAAAACTGAAAGCTTTGAGGAAAATAAATCTAAGATGTCAGTGACTTAAAGCCCAGTGCTGTAAGTTTAAGATGTTTGCCTAATATCACATCACCAAAATGGAACAGATAAAGATGAAGTGTAAAGTATATGTAACGTGGCTTGCAGTTAAGTGCAGTAATTGGAGAATGCAGGCAGCAGATCTGGGAAGGTGATAAGGTAAGCAAAAGCTTCTTGGGAAAGGTAAACTGTCTGAAGAGCTGACAGTGATATGCACTGACTGGAAGGAACCCAAAATTGTTTTAGCCTTTAAGCATCCAACAGACATTGGAGTAATTGAGTAATCATACACTCTGGGTCCACTATTCCTGTCACTGATACCCCATGAGTCTCAGTTATTGGTGTAATTTAAATCTGATAGCCACATAATGGACCAAATTCTCTTCTCTACTTTTCAATAAGTCGTCCTATTGGATTCAATATGAAGAATGTTTGCTTAAGTGCAGTGAGCAGGATTTGTGTCATGAGGCTTATTTTGCTTCTCAAAAGTGGTATTCCCTGCTGTATGTACTCTAGAGCACCATAGATGACAGAATACTTATTTTAAAGGAAAATACCCTGAAGCACCATAGATTAGTTTAAATTCTCAAAAAGGTGTAAACTTTTCTGTTTCTTCCAGCATTTAGGCACCTTTCTGTAATGTTTACACCAAAAATTGTCCCCAGGTCTCTCTTTGGTGCCAGCATTTTGAAAGCGTGTCAGATTCTGCACCATAAAAGATGACGTCTGCCCCTATGTATTTCTTGGAATAACAGCTTCTACCTTTCAAGGGTCATGTGGGTCAGAAATTTTCATTAAAAAATATTTGAGTACTTGCCACATACCTTGTCTGTTTATTCAATCTTAATATTCAACAAAACATTTCAATATTGCTAAGCAGCCAGATCGGAAAAAGCTCATTGGAGCATGGGAACATCTTTTTGTGCTGGTTTTGTATATAGCACCTCATACACTGAGGCTCAGGGTGCATAGGCTGTACTGTGCTGCACATTATAAGTACTAATCATCAGGAGAGCTTTAAGGTGGGACTTTTTCAATGAGCATACAGCTTTGTGGAACAATCTGGCCCTAATTTGCCTGGTAAAATGGGTGATGGGCTTGCAAGTGTCTCCCAAGTACTAGGGTGATTGATTAATATGTATGAAGTGTTATAGGTAGGACTCGTTAAAAGGATCTGGTCATCCCCACAGCCTGCAGCGTGTTGAAAGCCCGGCCCACAGCTTAATGCAGAAACTTGGCCCTTGCAGAATTTTTCCAACTAGTAGCAAAGATATCTTAGGGGAGGCTTTTCTGGAGATTATGTGAGTTGATTAAGCTTGGAATTTGGTCAGAACATTTCTTTTGCAAAATCATCTCTCAACATGTTTCTTTCCATGCTCTCCACTCTTCCCATCAACAGGGAAGCTTTTAGGTTGGCTCTAGCAAAGTAGCACTAGTCTGGTAAACTAAATTAGTCTGAACAACTTCTAGTAAACTAAACAAGACACAGTGCTGCTGTGCAGTCATATTGTGTAACTGGTAGCACACTTTCTAGCATGATTTGGGCTATGACAACCATCATTTCTCCATGGAAGGATGCCCATGGAATGGGTGTCTCTAGTCTGGGGAAGAGGGTAGCTGAGGAGCTGTTCCAAAAGCAAGCATAGATGAGAGCACCCTCTTGGAGGAGAGAGGGACAGGCTACAGCTGCATTGACATGAGCTGTGCTGTGCAAAGCCAGAAACCACTCCAGCACATTTTATGTAATAAAATAGCAACAGGTAAGTGTGCATCTGGGGACAAAAAATTGTTCTCTGATGGTAACCCAGTTCTGTTCACTGAGACTCTATGTAGCTGAGATATCTTGTCCCCTTTCTACCAGGAAGCAGCCTCCCAGGCTCTGAGACTCCCCTGCATCATCAGTTCTGCAGACAGCAGTGGGCTGTCACCCCACCTAACCAGCAAATCACCTCCCCACATCTTTCAAAGTTTTCACACCTGGAAAGAGGAGTGAGTTTTCAGAGGGAAAAAAGGGTTGAAGGCTGCCCATCCTCTCTAAGACACGACCCTTCCCATCTGACTGTATTGCTAAAGCTCACCCTGTAGTATTCATCGGCTCAAGTCTTGATTTCTCTGCACACTTTTTCTGGGTATGATAAATGGAACCTCGCCCTTTGCTTCCATTGAGCATATTGCTACATGGGTCATCCTTTAGCCTTGTTGCTTTGACTGTGACACTTCTCATTGTAATCCTTCACTGATCCCTCTTTATCACTTCAAAAATAAGCTCCTTTCTCTCAGATCATAGAACCTTTCAAAACTTAATCTTCAAGCTGACCGTTGTTCAGCATAAAGGATGAACTCCAGCTTCCATCACCCACGTGGTAGGTTTTCAGACAGACACTGCCAAGCTTTCTCCTTTGCTGATCTGTGGCATGGACAAGGCTCTACCCACATCCCCATTCCTTACAGCCATATGCAGATCTTCATTTTACCTGCTGCCTGTGGAAAACTAGACAAATGTGAAGTGTCCCTGACTATGGATACCTCATATTTATACTGTCTGGCCAATCTATATCTAGCCATTGCCTTTTCTTTCAAATTCGATTGAAAAGATGAAGTTTGCAAATATGTTTTAGCTTGTCAGACCTATGAATTCTAATAGGACATATGAAGCTCAGTGTTTTTTCTGAATTTCCTCTTTTCGAGGAAGGTTGGCATATTGTTTAAATGAGACAAGTCTTGTAATAAACTCTTAGGTGTTATTTTAGAACAGAGTATTTTTTTTTTAATAATAGTACTTGGGAAAATACCTGACTACTTCATTCTGCAGGAAATATACCCTATCTTCTGCTGCCTCATAGTGTTTGCCTGTTTTCATATGTACTGTTATACTTTTGTTGATCTGGAATAGTAGCACTTCACTATCATTTCTGATTTCAAAGTAGGTGTTGATTCCAGCAATTTCCCAAGATGGCATTTTTAAAGTTGAAATCAAAACAGAATCTGGTTCAAGGATATGACTGAGAGGAAATGGTATATATTTGCTCCCATTTATTTCTGAATGCTGATAGGAAAAAAAAATCTCAATCCAGTCTCCTCAAAAAATTTTTTTTAGAAAAAGTTATTTTAAAAATGCAGCCCAAGGTGATTCTTGTGGCAAACGGTTTTCTTGTTGCTTGCTTTCTTCTTATACAAACACACAACTAAATTCTTTGATGCAAATAATGAACTAGACAAATCATATAACATATGATTTTATGCTAAAAATGGAACCAGTTGCCTTAGAGATTTGCAAATGTTGGAATAATATATGAGATCTTCTTTCCCTGTGCCCCATAAAGGTTAGACTTTTCCACTGAGAGATGTCAGCTAAGGTGATTATGCTGTGAGCAGACTAAGCCTTGGGATTTCACAGCAGATCTCAAATGTATTTAGTAAGACTAATTAGCTCATTTTAAACAGCACTTTGGTATTTTGTTTAAAGAAGAGCACATTTATATTTTTTATAGTATTTCTATAGGACCAGTTCAAGGTAATTAAATGGAAAAACAATGTAATAAATTCTTGGAAACAATCCCCTATAAATATTGGTTTATCATTTGGCATTCTCCTCTCATTTCCACCGGATACCAGTGGGATTTGTATATCCGCTTCCTTTATGTTTCTAATTAAGAAACCACGTCAGATTTTTGGAAAACCTACACAATCTGTCACTTTGACTGCTGAGGAATGGGCATGCTTCCCTGACCCCTATCCCCATCAATCTGAATAGATCCAATTTCATTGATTTATATCGAATAGAATTTCATTGGTGGCTACTGCATAAATCTACAATGACTTTCACATTTTATTTCACCTAAACAATGATTGGGTGGAATGTGTCTGTTTAAAAGTGACCTTGCTCCAGTTTTTGAACTTTGGCTTATAACAGGGGGAAAAAAGGTTTTAGTCGGTTTTACTCCCAAAACTCGTAAAAGTCATCATTGAGTTTTCCAAGGTATTTGGTTCATTTAAAGTTTTTCACCCAAGGTCTGACATTCTGTCACGCTTAAAATACAATTTATTCAGAAAGTGGCTTTAATAAATGTAAGAAGACTAATTAGGATAAGGTTATTGCTATTTTTTAAAATAATGTTTCATTTCTTTGTAAAAATGTGCCTTGTCTCAGCACCATACAACTAACAAAGCCAAGCTGAAGTACATAATATTGAAGACCTTTGGTTTGCTTTCTTGTAAATGTTGAGGTGAGCGTTTTCTCTTCTTTGGGCTGGACTCGCAAGAGGCTCAGGGCCCAGTGGCAGGAGGGTGACGGGGCTGTAACAGTGCTTCTGCCTCACCTCAGGGAGCACATTTACCATCCACAGCATGCGTTAGGCTTCATCATCCAGTTTCGGGACCAAAACCCATGCTGTTTTATTCTAGCTCACCCTCCAGTTGCAGAAGGAGTTGGGATGTCTGCACAGACAACCTGCTGAACCCCAAGACCAGTCAAATCAAACTACAGCTAAATTGAGCTTAACAACAGTTGAGTCTCCTCAAATGCAATCATTTGAATCACAAAGTCAAAGCTAGCTTGCCATGAGGCATTTTTTATGCAGCCTTCCAAAGCACTTCTTTTTGTTCTAAAAGAGAATGTTTAGGTAAATCTTTGATATTTCTGAAGTCTGTTTTTTTCTTGGTGGTTTATTCAAATACAGTGTTCTTGCATACTCAAATGCTTTATTTCTGGACACTGTAGTGCTAATTCCCAATCCAAAGCACTGAAAAGTGATTTTTGTTAGTGCAGGGTGTGCTGTAGGAAGCACTTTTGTGGTGCAAGATTTCATTACAGGAATCTGTAGACTTTCTATTATTGTTTTCAAAGTGCGTAGGAGATGGAGCACCCTGGGTTCTTCAGGTTCCCTGAAGCAGGCTTCAGGGAGCAGGCTTCCCTGCCTGAGGCTAGTTACCTAGTATTTAGCATTGTATCACTCTCTTTAATTATGGGTACTGCAACATCCCTCATCTAGCTTAACATATTACATGTAATTACTTACCATTCTGGAGTTCTGCATCATAAACTGCTCACTTTAAGATATCTGAAATAACAAATAAAAACTTTTATTTCAGAGTAGTAAATAACATCTCCAGCCACTAAAGTGGAATGTGATTTTAACCCTTACCTTTCTTTAACCATGAAAATTGTCTTAGTGTCCTTCTACATGGGTCATATGCCTTTCCTATGTCTGATGTTGGTTTGAAACATACCCATTATTGAATTTTGATCAGCAACAGATTCCAGGCTTGAGCAAATGATTGCATGCCTTGATATTATAAATATAATCTCTATATGTTGATCTTTACTTTTTTTTCTTCTTTGACACCACATAAAAAGAGGAGAGAAACAGTAAAAATGAGATGTAGATGTTTTTTTCAACATGCTTTGTCTCCAAACACCTGCAGAAAGACCCTGAGCAGCCCACCTAGGGCAATCCAGCTGAGAATATGGTGTAGAAGCTCTTGCACGTGCTTGGAAATAGTGTTTGAAGTTGTTCAGGAATGCACCACATGCACAACCTGCCCGACAGACTCTCAGCTGCTGCCTGTGCCTGGTGCTACTGAGGTTAAGGCAGGGAGAGGAGCAAACCACAAACACAAGATAGACCATGCATACCACCATTCACATACTCTTGCCCTTGCACCTCCTGCCACTTGTTGGTCTCTGGGAGCCACAGATGAGTCAGCAGTGCAACTTCTTGACTGTTTAGGATTTCAGGCGCTGCCAAGCCCCCCTGTGTGAGTGGTGTAACACAGGCCTGAGGGCAGACATGGCAGGAGGGACCATGTCCTCCTCCCAGGGTCTGTGGGGTGCAGATGTCCCCAGAGCTGTTACCAGTTCCTTGGTCCCAGCCACAGGGACCATGTTTGAAGTGGAAGTTTGCAAATGGCTGAGGGAGACCAGGGAAAGCCTTGTAAAAATGTTGATTCTAATGCTCTGCCACTTTAGGTACAGATGTAACTTCAGTTAATGCCTTGGGGCTGGATGATGGGGGCTGTGAAGATTTACTCTTTGTTTGCTGACAGAGCTCTGAAACATTTGGATAAGCATGGAGATTACTTTTATCAAGCTGAAAAGTCTGGAGCTATGTAATATGTTCGTACTCTTGAGACTGAGGAATTATCTCTGACACTTTAGAAGGGAAGAAATCATATATGCAGGACAGTGCAAATGTTATGCTGGAGACTTAAATTTAAATGTGTGCAGCACTGGTAAAATGGGGAAGTCTGTATATGGAATACAAAATTTTATGCTTGTATGTAAAAGGTGGAAAAAGGATTTCCAGCTTACCCATGGCCAGAGGGAGTGGGTTATGCCAAGGGCAAGAAAACATAAGGAGATTGCACCTGAAAACCATCATGCCCCTGTTTGCACACTACAGAGACCATCGACACAACCTCTGGACCATAAGGGTCCCAGCCTCTGTGTTTCATAAAAATATGCCAGCAGGACACAATTAGAAAATGTTAACTCTGGGCCTTAAGTCTTTGCCACTAAACCAGCCAGATGCAAACTGGTATGTTTGAGTTCTCTGGCTGCCAGAGGGTAGCCAAAACAGGGCAGCGAACGGCACCAGCGAGGGTTCATATTCGCAGCTGACTGTGCTGCCACAGTGGCCAGTGCTGGTGGCAGCTGTGCTGGAGCAAGCCCTGGGCCAGGGGCCCTCCAGAGGCCCCTTCCCACCACAGCCACTCGATAAAGGGCACAGCAAGTGGTGCCCAGGCTGCCGGCAGCAGGCAGGTGCCTGTGGGCAGCACTGCCCCTGTTCCTGAGATACGGGCAGCCGAGGGGGATCGGGGGTGGGTGGGAGAGCAGGGAACCACTGCAGCACAAACAATGCCTCTCTACTTAGTTCTGAAGTTCCCTGTGCCTGTACATTACACATACCAGCAACACATGAAAAACAAGTATTGCAGGAGTTACTCGATGTTACCCAGAGTAGGCTGGGCAGCGCTCGGAGGCGAGCGGAGCGGCGCAGGGGGGCTCATTCACCCTGTGGGTTAGATTAGTGCTGCATGTTCCCACCGAGGTCAAGGCGCTGGGCAGGCTGTGGATCAGGACAGGTTCCTGCGGTGGCTGGCACTGCGGCTGTGGTGGAATTTTCTCCTCCTGTGAAGTTTATTTGCAGCCCCTTTGCATCCCTGGAGGAAATCTTCTTCCTTGTTGGAGATTTAATGGAAGGCTTCAACATGCCTCTGGTTAATAGGACATTAGGGTAGATATTTCACAAAGTTTTTTTTTTAGGGGAATGATATATTTTTTTTTGTTTAACAGTGTTTTGACCGCATGTTTTTCAATGTAGACTAATTGAGACATTTTAAGCTTTAATTGCAGAAGTTAGGCTTCTGCCAAATAATTTGTTATTAATTACCTCTAGGCCTGGGGGATTCATGTAAAATACCACATGTGAGAGAACAGATCATGCAACTAGGAGAACGAGAATTAGGCCATGAAAAATACATCAACACGGAATCATAGAGCCATAGACTGATTAAGGTTGGAAAAGACCTCCAACATCATCGAGTCCAACCTTTAACCCAACACTGCCAGTTCCACCCCTAAACCATGCCCATAAGCATCATATGCATATGTTTTTTGAACACTTCCAGGGACAGTGATTCCACCCCTTCCTTGGGCAGCCTGTTCCAGGGCTTGACCACCCTTTCAATGAAGAATTTTTTCCTAATATCCAATCTAGCATTCTTTTGGTGCAACTGGAAGCTATTTCCTCTTGTTCTGCCAATTATTATCTGGGAGAAGAGACCGACCCTCACCTCCAGTTTTTTCTGTTATACCTGTCATTCTACCAGACTGCATGTGATAGACCCAATGGGCTGTGTCCTGGCCATGGGCACAGGTCCTGACTCATCCCTCAGTTATCCTGTACTCACACAAGATTCCTGAAGGTCAGAGCTCATGTACATCAGTAACACTAAAGCTGTCCTGTAGGTATTGTACTTATTAATACATTTTTGGTAGGGATGAATTTGCCACCCACTTAAAAGTCACTGAAGTTGACTTATTTCCAAAGCTACCTTTTAAAAAATATGTGATGGTGTAAACAAAAGGAAGGATTTGGCTTGCCTGTGACTATTTCAGATATCAGTTATGTTTGTGGCCTCATTTATGTAGTCAGTTTTGACGGGCTGTATGTTCTTGCTACCACTAGAAAATGTACCAGAAAGGCTTTTGAAAGCCCTCTGAATTATAGTATCGTGCAAGTAAGAATAAGGGCTTTTCAAATCAGTACACGGTGTGTGCAGCAAGAAAGACAAATCCAGCAATCTCAGCTTAAAAGTCATGTCAAGACAATTATCCTTTTGGAGTGGTGCTACCCAAATTGTGAGATATCTTGCTAACTGGATTTCAGCAAATTTGTGTAAATAACCTGTAACACTCACTGGGAGTGTTTTAGGAGTACAGTATATTATCTCCAAGAGTTAGGATATGTTTGGACAGGGTGACTGTCACAAGTCCTTCTAATCTTTGCTGGGGCTGAGTAGTAATCAGTAGCTGTGAAATGGAGGTCTTCAAGAAGACCTCATCATCTGCACAGCTGAACATTAGTTTTGTGGTTGGTTTTTCTGCCAGGGAGTCACAGAGTTGTTTCATTCTCACCTTGTCAGTATTTTGGGAAATTGAGCCGGCTCAGTGCTTGGTGTGGGCCTCGTGGCCAAAGAAGCAAGGGCAGAAGCACAGCATGTGGCTCCTCCCCAGATGCATCCCACAACTGACAGGCTGCCAGCTGACCTCTGCCTCAGAACCTGCTGTTCCTGAAGTCACCATTTACCCTGCAGCCTATCCCAGCCTGCAATGAAGAGATTGGGTGTCTGAGGAGCAATAGACCATGCCTATATGGGAACTGGCATGGGATATCTGCATGACTAGGTCCAGGCATGGAATCTGCCAGCATGTCAGACCCTTATCAAGGTAAGACCCAAGCCTGTACCTGTGCCTCTCCTGCACCAGTTCTGCTAGAAGAAAAGATCACTGTTGGTCTGGAAAGAAGATATGGTGTATGTGGACCCTACTTACACTGAGACCCCAAAGTGGGCTGGGTGATCTTCAGCCCTCAGTGAAAAACACATTGTTTGAGGTGTCCTGTAGCTCTCCTGTTTAGCTCTCCAAGACCTGCAAAGCAAGGATAATAGAGATGCCCATGAACCTGACAAGTGGAGGAGCGTTAATAATATGGTCAGTGTGCAGTGTTAACTAGACAGGGTATCTGGGTATCAGCACAGAGGGCACAGTGCTCCATCCAGGTGGAACAGTAGGGCAGGTGACACTTCACAGCATGGCAGTTTTGCAAGAGGCCCAGAGAACTTTGAAAGTCTACAAATCTTTGGACAAGATCTTGGCAATATCTGGTGATCATTATAGGGATTAGAACAATGGTGCTGAAAAAAAACAACTCAGCAACTTATGGCATGTTAGTGAAGCTCCCAAAGTAAAAAATTACCTCTGCTTTTTCCTCAGTGGCTTCAGCTCTCTGTGTCCCTGCACGCAGTATTGCAGTGGAGCTTGTCCTTACAGCATCCTTCAGCCTAAAAGCTGCCATTTCCTTCTGTATGTCACTTGGCAGCTGAAAGTGTTAGTAAAAACAAAACCCACTCACTGTTCAATAATTTAAAGAAACAGTGGTTAGACTCAAGTTTTTCTATAAAATAGAAACCGAATATTTGCTTGAAAATATTATATGTTCTTCTAATTTTACTAACTAAAAATACTAAATTGCTGCTATTAGCATGTAACTTTTCGAAAACATTTTTTCTTAATAATGGTTTTCTTAAAAAAATCTCTCAAGAAATATTGCACACAGAAATATTGTACGCTAGTCCAAGATTTCAGCTGATGCAAATTTCTCCAGGTCCGTTGACTTAACCAGAGCTATGATGATTTACACCAGATGGCCCACCATGTTTGATATTATTATATTAAGATATTAGCATATGTATAATTTGCTTTGTACTTTTCTTTATCAGCAGTATTTGCTTTCTATCAGCTTCAGTGGACTTTTGCAACCTTTACTCAGGGGAATGAAATACATTCCATGTGAGTAATCATGTTCCATGATGGATAAATAACAAACTGCTACCACTTATTTAGTGAAGGGTTTTTTAGTCTTAAGCCATATTTTGAAAAGATTTGTTGTAGTAGAGAGTTGTGACTGTGAATGGAGTGTTCTTTGTGTAAGAATATTGTGGGTTTCTGTTTTATAAAAAATGTGTGTAATTTGAAATGGACAGCTCTATAGTAAATGCAGGCTATGTAAAATCATACATTTCACCTACATTTCCTCTTGGGCATGAGCTTTTTTTTCATTACTTGATATGGAACCATAACTAGGTAATTTTAGACTACAGATAAGGAATTTTGTCTGTTATAGTACAGGGAAATAGAGTGAAAGTACCTTCATAAATAGCCTATAGCTTTCCAAAGATGGGTTTTTGGTTTGGCATATTGACTTCGCATTTATGAGGCAAATGTAAGAGAACATCTGGTTTGTTTTATCATTAATTCTGGGAATGTCCATTAATAATGCATTTTTGGGAATTGTTTTTGTTATTCCTGGAGAGCACTGTAATGAACAATCCTATGCTTGTTCTACTGGGAGACACATTTCAGTTTAGAGGTTGTTTTGCAGTCTTAATTATATTAGTTACTATCTCCTTTTTACTGCCAGAAAGTGTGTCCTATTAAAATGAATTGCTGAGAAAGCTGCCAGTGGCCATTGTGGAAAACTAAACTTCATAGTAGTTTAAAAAGGAGGTGTTTTACCCTTTTTTTTTCCCCCAAAATTAAATTCAATTTTTTTTTTTTTTTTTTTGTAATTCTGTCCTGTATTCACACAACCTTTGGAAATGCACGGTATTAGTAACACACACCTTTTTTGTTCCCAGTTATCAGTCTAGCTATGAAGCAGTTATGAGTGGATAAATTGTTCTTGCTGTTGGCAGGAAAATGAGACATCAAACACCTCAATGTTCTTCTAGAATTCCTAGTTCTAGTGTAGCAGGATCACATAACTCCATAAATTGAAGCAAGATTTTCCCAGGTCAGTTAGGCAAGCAGTGGTCTATGTTGGGTTGCGATTGAAGGCTCCACCTATGGCAACTTGGCATGGCTAAGGAAAATCTGGAGCTCCCATCAAATCCCTAGGTGAAGGAGCTGTGAGACTCAGCACTGGAAAAACAGTGTTGTCTTGTGGTTGGGAGTACAGTCAGGAAACACAGATTCTATTCCCCATTTTGGTCTGATGTCTGATCCATGAAAATTGTCTTTATGTAGAGCATTGCACTCATGGATCCAGTGTGAAGCTAATTAAAACAACATGATACTCTTTCCCTTAACTTCCTGGGAGTCAGATCAGATCCACACACATGCTCTGGAATTTCTACCTTGTGTCTGTTGCAGGGTAAATACTAAACCTTCATCTACTTTTCTGTCTGTATTAATTCCGCTTATTTACCTGAGGAAGAACCTTTTCCATAGATGGCAGCTGAATGGGGAGGGGCAGGCGCAGGAGCGCAGTGGTGGTGTTGACTGCAGCAGACAAGGCTGTGTGCACCCGTGGGAAACTACAACACAACATGCAACTGAACTCCCAGTGGTCACGCCTGGACTCAGAAACAGTAAGAAAAACCAGTTCAAACATCAATTCCTTAAAGAACCAGGGATTTTTATTTTAACACTGTTTGTTTAAACCCAAACCCAAATCAGCAACCTTCTCTGCAGTGAATTTTTTTCTAAAAAGAAGGGAAAGTTTCTCCAATTGCTTATGCATTCTACCAACCCAGCAATGTACATAGCATCACTTACTGCACTGATTTTATAATTTTCCAGGACCTAGTATAGCAGCCTCTGAAGAGCTCAGCAGCTGGGGAACATTTTGGATATCCAAATTCCTAATGACCCCAGAATAGTATTCCCAAACCTCTTGGCAGTTCCAAATTTCATGCCAAAAGTTGCAGGCATCTGTCTTACATTTTGAACATTTGTCATCAATATTCTTATTTAATTTAAACATCCGCTTAGGGGGGTCATGTATTCTCAATGAATAAAATTAGCTGCATGTAACCAATCTGTGAATTTAAGTTTAATCATAGAGCTCCGGTCTGGTTACAGATGTCTTTGTGCAAGGACTGTAGTTTACTACTGAATGCCTTCCCCATTAGCTTTGGGATTATCAAGCAAGGATTTATACCGTGTAGAAACCTTTTTCCTTTCTAAATACATAAGTGAATGCTCTCACTGGGGGGATTAAATTCAGGCTCTCTGAAAGACCTACAGCTGGTTATCTCCTTTAGCACTGACTTTGCAATCCACAGTAAGGTGAGGGGCAGGGCATGGTCTCACTGCCTCAGGAACATAGCAAAGATCAAATTGCCAATGAAAATCACAACTCAGTTCCTGCTCCCTGTTGCTCCTGGCGGGGGAGGAACAAGGTTGCCACCACCTATTTTCCAGGGTCAGTTTACTACCTGCTGCTACCTCTCAGCTGCATTGGCTGAGGCTTTGGGGATGCTCAGTCAAAGCTCCACTACCTCTTGCTCCTTTGTGTCAGCCTTTGCTGCTCCCTTTGCTTGTGGTGCCACTCACTGCCCAGTGCAGGTGCAGGAAGGAGGTGCACGGCTGAGTCTGTGAAACATGACTGGGTTGCCTCTCTCTTGCGTATCATCATTATGATGTGGTAACTGATTACAAACTCCTCAAATCTTTCTGTGTATCATAAACATCCTGCACAGATGTGATATCCAGTTTGTCACATAGCACAATTTAATTAATTCATCACTGCAGTCAATTTTAGCAGAATTGTAGCTTTGATGTGACAGCAATGGCAGTGTGCTAGCAGTGCATAAACTACAAACATTTTAATTAATGTTCTTATTTGCATCATATCAACAAGGAAGAGGCAGAAAAAGATCTGAGATTCAGCCTCTGCTCTCCATCCTGGTGTAAATAGTGTCTATTTGTACAAAGTTTAGCTTATAGCATATGTAAGCCATCATGAAAGGCAACCTATTCAGCACATGAAACTGTAGTCCATAAGCTAGACTCTCCCATTTTCGTCATTGAATCTAGAACCAACCCTCCTTAAGGAAGAAATAATTCATATGACTCTTGAAGCTGAATGGTTTGACTGTGGTCCTCAAGTTCTCACATCTCCAGAGTCCAGGAATAAGTCCACTGAACTACCTGTAAAAACAGATTTTGATGCTGAGTCGGTGAGAGGTAAGGATAAATTAATCTGTTTCTTTGTTGTGATGATACATACAGGTTTTCTTTCTCCGAAAGACACTGGATTGCTCAGTCAAAACTGACTTTTCCTGTGCAGCAGCACAGCCACATTACTCTTCAATTGTTAGGAAGGATGGCAGCCTCAGTCAGCTCTGAGCTGTGCTGTGAAGGCCAAATGTACCAAGTTGAGTCTAAATGACACAGTGAATACTAGCTACATATTTTTCCTGAACTTTATTTATATAAAAACAATATAAAGTTCAAACATTTTTGAAATACTGAAAAAGATGTGAATTTGTGAATTCCTGTTTTAGGGGATTGCTCTAGATAATGCCTGGTATTAATTACTCTGTTGTGCTAATAAATTCATATGGAAAGTAGAAATCGAGGGTCATGAAAATTACTTCGCTAAGAGATCCATAAAGAGCTAAATGATTGATGTGTGTGAGTTGTGTAATGAACTAATCCTTCTTCAGGTAATCCTGAGATGTCTTCCAAGACACATACTCTTCAGCCATTCATTAACATCACCAGACCAAATTCTTGAAGTTTTTTACTCATTACAGTGGATTTAATCATGTTCTGGCTTTTCCACTGTCTGTATAAAAAACTCTCAGGAGCTGAACACAGGCACTTGGAGGCCAGAGGAATACACATTGTATTTATCTTTCTCAGCCGTCACTTTCTGACAGAATAGCACATAAATGTAATTTGGGGTATGGGATATAAGCCTCCACCAGCACTCAGCCAGGCTGATGGGGGCTGTTTTCTCTTGCGCATCTTCTCACAGAAACTGTTCTAAGATGAACTGGAACTATAACTGGAGATGATACCTTTCTGCACCCTCACAGTCAAGAGTCCACAGTGGCTGCTTTAGACTCAAGACCTGAAATTTACTTGTTTAAAATACTACCTGGGAGCTGTTTGAACTCACCCTGCTAGCAGTGCCTGATGGGTGCCTTGCACCCAGTATGTGCTGTGACAGGTTGTGCGACACCTCACATATCCCAAACTGGACGTTTCCACTTCTCTCCATGACTCCGTGCTGCCTAAGCACACCTAATTTTCTTCTACCTATGAGGTTCTCGCTTGTCCCAGTCACTGCAGCACACGGACATCCCATCTCCTGGGATGTGGCATGCTGGCTTGCAAACCTCTAACTGCTCAGTGAGACATAGCCCAAAATTTCCTATCTCAGAGCTCCTCTTTTTCTGTGTTTCCACTGTTCCACTTTCTGCCAATTTGCTAAGGAGTCATTAGCATAAAACCTGGACTCTCGTGACTTTTATATTCCACTAGCAGTTTCCCTGATGAGAATAAAGCTAGTTCTGCTTTTTGTTTTTTCCTTTGCCTCCTCCAGCTTCATCACATTATGACTAATACAAATAAAATCAGAAGGTGGATTTGATTTTCTCCCTTGATTTCAGGATGAGAACCCCAGCAACTCTAGTACTGCATATAAAACACACAAATCTCTCCTTCCTGACTGTTTTCCCGGGGGAAGAAAGGAAACACCTCAAGAATCACTTTTATTCATTCTGTGGCTCCATAGAAAAGATGGATGTCACCCAGTAATTTTTCTGAGGGGTGAAGATTAATCTATACCATTCTCTTCTGCTTTTTCTGTTATATTAAGCATATTGGATCTGGAATTTGAAGGTTAATGCCAAGGCACCCATTTGAATTCTCCCCATTTGCTGCTGAAAGTCATGTAGACCACAGCTCAGAGATGAGACATGAGCAATGGGCAGGAGCCACCAACAACACATCCCTGCCTTCTGGCCCTGGCTCTCTGCCTGCTGAGGAAGCTGTGACAGGGGCACAGCATACCAGGAACAAGAGTGACAGTGACCAGGGGCTGTAGTTGTCAGGAGTACCAGGAACCATGTTTTTCCCCATCAGAACTACGTGTGTGTGTGTGTGCAAAATGGTCTAGTTGCCAGAGGTTCTGTAACAGGAGCAGCCAGCAAGGGTTTGTGTCCTCTATTCCCCTTCCAAGCTGTTTTACAGGTACGAAACCTGTTCAGAAAAGAAGCAGAAACTGGTGAAACAGAGAACTAAACCCCCTTCCACATCACCCTGTTTTGGCCCAGCAGTGTTGAATCAGAGAGAAGCAAAGTGAGAGTCCTCCTAACGTGAGAGCAGATGTGAGCCACTGTTTCACCATCCCTCCAGGGCCAGGGGTAGGGCTCCTGGCTGTGTGCTACCCCCAGGCAGCTGCTGGAAGGGGTGCATAGGAGGCTTGTAGCTGGGGTCTAGAAGTTCACAAGGAGCAATGAGCATGTCTGCAGCAAAGTAAGGTCCAGAGGATCCTGAAGAAAAGATGCTGTGAACATCAGTGGAGATGACATAAGCTAGCACGGCTCAGGAAACCTCTGGAGCATAGAGCTGGAGACTCTATCCCCTCCTGCAAGGACACAAAAGAGCTTTGCTTTAAAGCCTTTTACATGAGCAGTTACATTTAGGCATTCAGTTTTCCCCTATTTACTGAATTTAATGTTTGATTTGTTATTTTGTTCTGTAATATAGTGAATGCTTTAGGGATTGGAGGTCTTCTGGTATGCTGGCTTCACAGAAAGTCTGGAGCAACTTCACTTCAAACCTCTCGCCAGTTCAAGTCCCATCGCAGCATTCAGTGGGGAATTGAAGAACTGGATATGTTTCTCCTGTCTCCAGGCTTAGCTCACTGTCTAGATTTATGTCAGCTTAGAGAAGCTGGGGTAATTAAAAAAGCTGGAAATTAAAAAACTGGAAAATAATGTCAGCTGTTTTGAGAGGGCCCAATGGACCTGGGTATTGGTACATGTGGGGTTTGTGGTCTGGACAGGGTCTGTATCTGCTCTCTTTAATGTCATTCTCGTGGTTGCTAGGACAGTGCAGAACTTCCAGAGACTTTTCAGGCAATGTCAGTAGTCTTCCCAGTCCTGCCAAAAACTAGTCTCAGAATTAATATATTTTTTCTCTCAGCTGTCGACTTTCCTTTTAAAGCTCCTAAACCAGAAATATATCTATTTTTGTTAGCTGTAACAGTGACTTTGACAAGCACAGTTTGGGTGCCCCTGGCTAAGGAATATATTTCCCTCTGCATGGATTCTGCAATCCTTTTGAATTTAGTTATTTTTGCTCTAACCTCCATTAAAGACCCCATAGCTACAGGACAATAATAGCATCTCCAACTCTTAATAGCATCCCCAACTCAAAGGCCTAGGTTCTCCGCCAAAGCATGGGACAAGGACAGGCACCCACATAGTGGACAGCATTGCCTTGAGCAGACCTCTCTCCTTGTGAGTGGAATATGCTCAGGGCAAGGATATGTCCCAGATCACTCACTTCACCCTGTAGTGTGAAACTATTCTTTCTCCTGCACAGGGCCTCCAGCTCTTCTCTGAAAGTCACTGCCAGCAAGCCATTTGGAAATCCGCCTGTGGTCATCCCCTTCTTTTAAAATATGGCTCCTCCTTTGGCTGGCTCCAATTCATGTTTAAAAGGAGGAGTTGGGCTCTGCTCTCCTGCATCCTGGCAGAGGGAGTGCCTTCTCTCACTGCTGGGATGAGACAATGAAATGAGGAGGGGGAGGCTGGCAGGGAGGCTAGAGGCATGGCCAATCTGGGTTTGCAGGTCCTGGTCACTGTGGCATGAGCAAGGGGCCTCACTGCTCCTCAGCAGGACCACGCAGCCACCCTCATCAAGCCTTTAGCCCTGTGAAAACTGCAGCACATATAAAATGTCATTGCCTCCTGGGACACATAGTAGCTAAACTTCAGCTTTGGTCTTTGGTATTTAACCTTGGAGTGAAGCAGAATTTGTTCCTCTCTCTGTGTGCTGCTGCTCTATAAGATTAGTTTTAACCCTCCAGGTGGGCTTTTCTTGTTTTTTTCTTGTGTGAAACCAGGAGCCATAACTAATTCCTGAGTCTTCTGATCTGTAGGAACTTCATACTCCATGAAATATGAGTGTGACATTATGCCTGAAGTAATGGAAATGCTTTACATGAAGGTTGCCCTTTTTTGGTTAACAATTGTAAAGGCTGAGGTGCAAAAATCCAACATACGACAAAATGATGTAATTTTAACACTGGGATCTTTTTTACAAAACATGACAAGTTTCCATGACACAGATTAAGTTATTAGTAGATAAACTAATGCATTAAGTAAGTAGAAACAGCTAATTGTGTGAGAGGACCAGGGGAAAGGTCACAGCCAAGTGTTGTGTGATTTATCTCGTCGCTTCTCCTGTATTTAGTTAGCTACAAGCACTTTTGTTGCCTGTTCAAAGCTAATTGAGAGTAAGCTTTGAGGAGAAGCTCCACAAATGAAGCATGAACAAGGGGAGGTGACTTACAATCAGACCGTGCGCTCTGCAGTGCTCCTTCACTTGAGAGCTGGTGGCAGGGCAGAAAACTGCCTTGGAGGTTTTGTCTTTGCATAATGATTGAGGGAAATTATACCAAAGGGGCATGTAGAACAGACCAACATTACAAGAAAAGGATCATGGTCAGCTGTGTGAGAATTTCATTTAAGCCGAAGATGATGAGGGATGAGAGTGAGGTCACAGACCTCACTGAGGCAGGTCATCACAGTTGTTAGCATGGCTTTGGGACAGCAAAGGTAGATGCCACAGTTAGAGCAGCTATCACAAAATTTGAAAAAATATCCAGACACTGTCTACAAACAGTGATGTCATTTTGGGGCACCTTGGGAGGAAGTGTCATGAAGACAAATGCAGAATAAAGTGAAGTCAATAAGCTGGTCTTTAAAAGGAGAGAGACTACCTCCCACTTCATTGTGAGGGGAAAGAAGCAAGTGAACATGACAAAGAAAGAAAAATTGTATTTTTTTCTATTTTAAAGGAAGACTACAGGACTACACTAAAATCTCCCCCTGAGTTGCTACTTTGTCTTCACGGTCCAGCTTCCTGCCTTGGGCTGATTTAAACCTGCCAAAGCCAAAGCAGCTCCTGGTTATGCTCGGCTTTCACACAGTGACTCACTGGAAACTCTGGTGCAGCTACTTCTGATGGTTTTCCTTTACAGTGTAAAAGCTCCTTGCAAATTAAAAGGCTTCCAGCTGAAGAACTAATCTCATTGCATCTCAGTCCCCCCTGAATGAAGTAAATTTTTTTCTATATTATTGTTATTATCATATAAATTATATTTATTTTCCAAGGCTGATTAGCAGACGATCTAGAGAGGTGATTGTCAGGCCATCCACATCTTTTCTTTTAGATCAGATTATTGCTTATAAAGAAACAGATAATGTCTCTTATTATCCATAGACGTACTCAGATGATTTTAGTTAGTCACATCAATCAATAATTATTTCAAGTTGTCAAAACTTTTCTCCAGACAGCTAGAAATAGTTTTTAAAAAATATACTATTATTGGGTTTTCATTAGGAGAGTAAGCCTGTAAAAACCAGAATTTTTAATGGATAATTGGTGGAGGTTTAAGAAAGCATTCCAAGTGGATTTTATGATCAGGTGCTTCTTTATAGCCTTTATACTCACTGAGGGTAACAGATTCAATCTGAAGGGGGATGTGAAGGTCATGGCTATGTTGAACCAGTCTGGAATGAAGGATTGACATAAAGGTTCAGCTGTAAAATGGTACCTACAACTTACTGAAATTCCTTTAGGGGACACGGTTTACCAAGAGTTGTCATCGAAACAGTGTATATCCATGGCTTGACATGGCTAAAAGATGTATCCTAGGAACGGGTTATGTAAGGTAACAATGATTTTTTTTTCTTCAATATTTTCTACTCCTACTTTGCAAACCTTTGAGGTAATGATAAATATCTGACCTAGTGGAAGCTGAATAGTGTGCAATATTTGAGATCTGAAGTTTGCTTTGCATGCCACATAGTTCATTAAAGGTTACATGACAGATCTCTTGGGACTGTCTCCTCAGCTGATGGAAATCCATGTAGTTCCACATGCTTCAAAGGATCTGTCTTTCCTTCCTGCTCTTATGTGTAAACAGCCTCTTAAACTAATGAACCGAGATCTCGGGTTCATGGCACAGTTAGAAAGAGAAAGGAGATAAGATGAACTCATGCAACATTCACATCTTGAGTCTTGGTTGTTTTATATTTTACTGTATCAGAAACCGAACTGTAGCACTTAGTATGGGCTAAAGGTAGATCTGGATGGGGCAGACAGTCAGTTTCGGCACACAAAGGGGAACATCATATTTAACAATTTGTATTGTATACCCTGGAGCTAAATCTGTGCAATTGTAAAGGAGTGTACTGCATTATCAGAGCGCTGAATAGTAAAATGGGATATGCCTGTCTAAATGTAGGAGGTGCTTCAGAATTTCTGAGGTATGGAACGAGCCAGAGCTCAAAGGTTCTCTGCAACAGGTTTCGCATCCTACAGAGGGAAGTTTCTCTCCTGTGAAATCTTTACTCCTCAAGCATCTGCTTGTGCTGCACCATCCCTGCTACCTGAGCAAACAGGCTGAGACTAGACACTCGTCCCCTGCTGGTAAAATAGTTTCTGCTTGGGGACACTGCCCCAACCCCCGTCCTGCAGGGACAGTGGCAGTGTCTGGAGTGTTGTATCACATACATGAGGGCTTTAAAAGGCAACAGCAGAATGGTCCATGGTCTTCTTAGACTATGCATATGAAGGAAAGCTGGACAATAATGGCTTAAATGGTTTTGCATTTACTAAATTTGATATCCATGAAGTTTAACTGGTTAGGAAATGTACTCACATGCCAACTTACTGATAGTTTAAAACCAGAAACAAGTAACTCTGCATGCTACATACAGCAATTAATAACTTTTTAATAGTCTTCAGTGATGGTTTTCAGGAAATAAAGTTGTACTATTAACATTCCTGTAAAACCATTAGTCCTAACTGCATGTAATTGATGGCAGTACTAATGTTTGTAAAATGAACTGAGGCTGATTTATAAGTCTGATAATAAAATAGTTCAGTAAAGGGCTTTGATCTAATAGCTGTGAAAATAGTACACACACCTTAAAGATTATCCTTGCAGATACCCATCCTCTTTTCAACTTTTACTAGCATCAGTCATGACAATTTGGAAGGGAAAAATCCCAACTAAATACATCTTGATGCAGACAACCATTGATCAGCTACACTCTGCTCTTCTTCCAGATATGAACATCCAGTAGACTCCTTGGGACATTTTCAGTGATACTTTATTCATTGCTATTGACTGAGATTAAAGAAAATAAACTCCTTGCCTGCTTCCTGAACAGATCAAAGATTTTCCCTACCGTGCATACACTGAAGTCTAGCAAACTGGTTCTTCCAGCGTGATCTTTCTTCTGTAAAAGCAGTACTTATGCATACAATATTATCCATGGTAAATCCCCAGTTGCTTTAGTCCATTGGATCCACTCACTTTGCTAGTTTTTCTTTCTTTTTCCTCCTTTCTCATATAAATTGTAATTTAAAATAAAATCACTCAATATTCACACAGTTTTTCCATAGTATTGAAACAGTTCATTTTGTTCACTAACTAAATACTTTCAGCTGACTTCTTGGCACACTCAATAAACTCAAAAGATTGCATTCATAACGCTAGCAAGGGGTAATAGTCTTCCCACATATGGTTCAGTATTTACAGTGCTTCTCTAAGAGTCTTTCCTCTGTTTCAAAGGCCTTGGACTTGATATTGCACCAAAAGGTTTTATGGGCTGATTGTCTTAACCCTTTAAGATGAAGATATTGTCCTTTGCATAAATAATTCAGCATTTTTGTAGTTGTTCGGCATGTTGACTGTCTCAGATCCTTCCTCAATCTATCTACCACAGCTTTTATGGCCTCAGGCAATGTGTAAGCAGTTAAAAGTGGACAAGGTTGAAAAGAGCAGTTCCTCCTCTTAGGCTAGCAGGTAGGACACCCTTATGGAGAGTGGGAGACCTCACATCAACCCTCTGTGCTGAATCAGCAGAAAGACAGGAACTTGGGTCTCTCACAAGCCATATGCATGTAATTAACTACTGGGCAGCAGAGGGCAAGCAGACCTTGCCCTGCAAATTTTGTCTGTTCCTGTGCATTCAGTCTCTCAAATCAACGTAGCTGATTTGGAAAAGCTGATGTCAACAGATCTCCTATCCTCTCCTCTCCTCTCCTCTCCTCTCCTCTCCTCTCCTCTCCTCTCCTCTCCTCTCCTCCCCTCCCCTCCCCTCCCCTCCCCTTTATATATATACGCTTCCCCTATATATATACGTACATAATTTAAATTTTAAAAATATGCAAACCCGACAGAGCTGTAGTTTCTGCAGAAAATTGCCAATTATGAACAGAAAAACCCCTACTAATTGTTCTTGTATGTGGACAATGTTATCCTGATTACTAACTTCGTTGGCAAGCTAAAAGTTTTGCCTGTACTCATCCACCTGATAGGATCATTATTAAAAAACTGGAATGGAATTACTTCATCTTCATAACATAACTTTAGTGTGGTATCAATCCTCAGAATTCATGTAGGTAACAGGCATATATCACATTGCAGGCTATATTTACTTCTGACTGCTTTCTTCTGCTCTGAATGAAAAGTATTTCTAACTACAGTCCAAATCTATTTCCCTGCTCAGTCAAACTGCCATTCACTACGCAAAAATACACAAAAATTGCCTCCAAAAAAACCCTTTGGATTTGTCATCACTCTTTGAGTGATGGTACCGGGAAGAATACTTCATGGTCGAAGTGACTTCAGCCAGGAGGAGGGCTGAGTAAGCTCCGTGGCCACTCGCAAGCTCCATGTTTGCTCCGCGCACGGCTCCGCGGTCATTAATAATGTATCCGTGCAGGGCTGACTCACCCGCCCCTATAAATCTGCCGCGGAGCGGGGCTGTTTGTGTCAACCCCAGCGGAGCAGGGCCCGCGGTGTTTGCACAGGCTGCCGGCCCCGGCGCTGCGCCAGCCGCGGGGAGACAGAGCTGGCAGCGGCCCCGCGGCCCAGCGCCCTATCTGATCTGGCCTCGGCTCCGCCGGGACAAATTCACCCTCTCAGACAGTTCTGAACGCATCTGACAGCGCTGAATGAGTTTGTGTTGGTTGAACACTTGGACTGACGCGCCCACCGGAGGGTGCCGGGGCTGCGGTGCGGGGATGCGGTGCGGGGATGCGCTCAAGCCTCGCTTAGGTCTGACTGAGATCGTGCCCACAGTGCGGTGTGTAAGTCTCTTCCAGCTGTTACAACTCCCCTCCCTCCTACGAGGGCAAAAATGTTGATCTAAGTGGTATAAAGCTAAATTCATCAAACTGGGAAGACCTTTGAGTTTCTTGAATTGCAGAGTGTGTAAAAATATGCATAAATATACATAGTGCAAAAATATGCAAAAATGTAAATGTATGGTTAGAAACTTGAAACTAAATAATGAACTATCTACCTAAAGAAAAATCAAGTTATTATCAGTGACCTTGCCATATCCTAGGTATGCTTAGTGACAGAGAAAAGCACACCATGTAATGCCTCCCCATGAAGCATTTTAATTTTCCCTTCATTAGTTTCTTCAGTGGAGAAGGGCCACTGCTCACAGGATTTGCTTTTACTTAAATCTGAGCGGTAAAATTCAACGTTTTCTGCTGGAACCATTCTATATACAACCTGTCCATTAGTCACCTAATACATTTTTTATCACTTCATAGTTCATTTTCTTCCTTTGACCTTTGAGGATTCCCAAGGAATTCTAAAACCCATTAGTATCTATGAACACTCACAGTAAATCCATAAATGATTGCTTAATGGTCATTGCTAATGAGAATTAAGCAATCTTGGCATAGCTAAAGCTTTTGTATGTTTTGGGGCTTTTTCTCTATGTGGTACACAGATTTTTTTTCTTTATTTGCAAAATTTATTTTAAGTATCAGACAATGGAATAAATGTGCATTTCTGAGAAAAAGCCAATAAAATATTGTGTGCATCACGTGCTGAAGCCATAAATGCATTTAATGAGAGACTACATTTTTACAAATGACAGAGAGACTGTTTACGAGCATCACAGGGAGCTTACATAACCTTGATAGGGTTGGATGCAGGATCTCAAAGCAACAGATAGCAGCAGTTAGAGAAAAGGATAGATGAACTTCAAAAGGTTTGATTTCACATAGATAAACATCACAGTGTTCAGATGTTTATCTGCAGTTTATCTAATCTGAGTGGCTTGGAGCTGTTGGAAACTCCCAGGGTCCCTGGTGCCTCTGCTTCCAGGTAGACTAGAAATTAAGTGAGACTATGCACACTTGCAGTATTTTGGCACTTTTACTTTTATTGCCTGCTGCAGCCTTGAAGGGCAGAGGTGACAACAAACTGAAAGTAGTGGACCAAACACAGCTCCATCAGATCTGCTTCGTGCTGGACATTGTACAAACATAAATTGCCTGCCTCAGTGAATTTACCTTCTACAAAGGAAACAAGGGAGGGCTGCACTGCACAGAGTGGAGGGGTGTTGATTTACAAATGTTCTGTAAGTTCTGCTGGTTTTGCAGTAAAGTGAAACATTTATTTATTGGATTTTTATTGATTTTAAATATTAAATTCATGCAGAAGGTATGAATGATGCAAAGGCTTAAGACATGGTGAAAAATTCCTGATGATTTCAACAGACACTTCATTATCCCTTCTCTGGATGACAGCGAAGTTATATGTGTGAAACGTATTCGCTGAAACACCAAAATACCGAGGTGTTTCTGTGCAACTTGCTTCCAATATGAGACTCTATGCTTGGTACCTGTTTAACCTGCCCAAGTGGAGTAGTGAAAACACACACTAGTCTTAGAAATTTATTGCTGGACTCAGAATTGTTGGTTGCTCCTTTAAAAGCCCCATCCCCTGGCGTCTAGTGAATAGGGGAGACTCTGAGCTGCATTTTAAAGATGTAAGTTTCCAGTTCTAATGACTGCAGAAGTATGAATGCCAAAATATGGAGAAATTAATAAAAAAAACACAGCTTTTATTTTTTTTTTTTTAAAAATAGTTTTTATAGTCAAATGCTTGTTTTCAAGGCTTGAATCATGATTTTGAATATCTTGACACTGAAAATATTGGCCTAGTTATTCATGATTCACAGGGCAATTAAAAAGCTGTAAATAGATTTTGCTTAGTTTTGATTTTTAAATAGTTGCATTTCCATTGTGCGCCAAATAATCTCTGCCTGTATTTAAGATAAACGGTATTGGAACCCATAAATTGAGGTTATCTGTTGTTGGGTGCCTTGGAGGAAAGGCAACTGAATTCAGTATAGGAACTGCTTGAGCCAGAAGGAGATGTCACACTCTAAACATCTGAGGCTCATGATTTTTTGGCTGCCTCATTCTGTGCCTTTGTCACGCATTGTGTTCCAGTCTTGCTTTGGGGGAAGCGATGAGGGAGCACCAGGGCTGCCTGATGTCGCTGTGTGTTGTCATGTTCCACCATCGTTTACGACCAGAATGCTCATCCAAAGCCCTACGAGGTCCAGCAAGAGCTTTCCACTGACCTCCATGATGTCAGAGCAGCCCCTGAACGCCCAGCATGTCCCTTCTGCCACAGGGTGTGTTCTGCTGTGCTTAGCCTTATATGAAAAATAATTGCTTTTCTCTCCTCTAAAGAATATACCTTTAAACACGGAATTTTCCAAATTATGAATGTACATTTAACATTTCAAAAGACACATGCTGTTAGAGGAACACTTACTTTTGCTTAAGCTAACCCATTGTCTAGGATATATTTAAGCTGGATTGCTTTCACCACTTACTGTATCTGTTCTGCTTTTCTTCTTTGTTGATGTGATGAAAAAGGGCTCTTGCTTTCCATTTTATTTCTCATCAGTTTCCTTTCCTGGTTATCATGCTTTACAGTGCCATTGGGTATGGTCTGGGGACATGAGCTGGCTGCGAACTGAAGGCAGTGATGTCCCTTGGAAAGCAGTAGTAGAGCACACAGGAAAAAGCCCTCAGTTAAGGTCATGGTCTTCAAGGTGCAAACCAGCTCAGGAAATATAGCACCTTGAAGGCTTAGGCCCTTTGCAAAGAGCAGCAGGGGAAAATATTTTATTAGTACTTTAGCTGACTGACTTTGTTTCAGGAGACCATAGCAGAAACAAACAGAATAATTGAGGAAATTACAATAATAAACCCTTTTATGAAATGGTATTTAACTACTGACAGCTGATGAAATGAGTCCAGAAACATGCATAAAACAAGAAAAGAAGAAAAAGAAAAACATGTTCTTTTTCATGGACGTTGAGCAACTTGGCCCACACCAGTTTCCATTTGGCTTTATTTCAGCAGGAAATTTTTTGGTAAATCATAAATTCTTTCCCAAAATATACAATGCACTAGTTTAAAAACAATCAATCATTCAATAGAAATTGAGGACGAGTTTGTAGAGACGGCTGTCTCATTTTCAAGTAGCTCGTCAGAGATACCAGTGGGATTCCTGCCTGGAGAGCCGACATGATGCCGACAGGCTCGCCTCCAGCACTGGGGATGGGCAGAGACAGGGGAGGAGGAGAAGGATGGGCTGGAGGGGCACAGCCTTTTGCTGGTCTGTGCTTCCAGGTCAGTACTGGGGAGCCCCTTACCTTGCTTCAGGGCACGTGGCCCAGCTGCAGACAGTCTTTTCCCCAGTTCCAGTGTATGTATCAACATTTCCATATGTCTCAGTCAGGCAAAGAGCTTCCAGCAAATAGAGTCTGGGTCCAACCTTGCTGGTAGACTTTGCAGAGCACCCACAGATAAGGACGTGGAACATTTCAGTGGGGTCAATGAGATTGCTTCCAGGCACAAAGGGGATGGCTGGGGTGCCTGAGGGGTGGTAGAGCGAGGTCTGGGAACTGCTCCTGACATCTTTAGAGGTTCTGGAAGAACATGTGCTTTGTATAACTAGTATTCCCTAGTGCAGAGGCAGCTGCCGGTCTGTGTCTTACTGCAAGCTGCCAAATTGGTCTCCATCTTTCACACACACCCTGCTTTTTAAGAAACCTTTGTATTTGTTTTTTTCTACATTGTTTTTCATGTCTGAAAATTTTGCTAGATTAAGGATGAATGCTTTGATCTTCATATACAACAAACTTTGTTATAAATCCACTGAGAAGGGTGGAACCAGAAAATAGAAAACTCCCAGAGACTTGGAATAATGATCCAGCAAAAGTGAAGAAGTAATAAAGACGAACCTTTAAAAAGTAGAAAAAATTAAAACCTTCCTATTTATGAAAGGAAACAATGTTTGAAGTATATCCCACAAAGATCAAACAGAATTCTTATGTCAATATTATTAATAAAGGAGATCTCTCTCCTCCCTCCCCCTCCCCTCCCCCCCGATATTAAGGTTTTTGAACCCCAGACTAGAAGGTTTTGGAATTACTTTGGATTTTCACCAGTCTAACAAGATCAGAATTTTGTCTTGTTTAAATAAATTATTTGAAACCATATTCCCCAACGGCCCAGCCTTCACTAGATACTGCTGTTGAAAGGCTGGTCCCTTTGTTTGTTTGCCAGAAAAATTACTATGTGCATGTGCTTTGTTTCTGAAGTCTTACTATTAGTGGACATGAGTCTGCTTGTCCTGTCAGGTCCTCAGCCAATACTGAACTTGAACTTTGCTCTTCTGTTTCAGATCTGGTGAAGCCTCCCCATTTTGTCCAGATGTGTCTCATGTCCCAGAAAAAGGGTATTTTCTCCACCCACAGACATTATCTTGCCTCAGCTGTATCAAAAGTTTTTTATAATTTCTCAAGTAGTCATGGAACAATATGCCTTTGGTTTTTTGGTTTGGTTTGGATTTTTTTGCTTGCTATAAACCTAATATTATTGTGTTTTGGATCTCTTCTTTTACCTTTTGGCCTCAAGGGTCCAGAACTCTCATCTCAAGGTGCACCCTTATCACAGGTGGGAAACTATGCTGTGGCATCTGCAGGTTGTGGCACTTGCATTCACAGACACAACTGTCCTATATGGAACTGCCCTTAAGGTTTTCACAGGTAACTTGAGTTGAATGTGTGTTTACTGGTGCCCAGAGATTCTAGGCAAACTGGCTAGACCTTTTATTTGCACTCAATGGATCTACCTGCATATAATTTGAAATACTGGCCTTTTCCTGAATAACTTTATTAATTCCCTGGTGACAGTTTTTTACTTTTATGTGTTAAGAATGCAACTCTTATAAGGAATTTTATAATACCAGTTCCAGGAAAAATTATGCTCACATTACACTAACATGGAATTGCAGAACAATAATTTCAATACAGTCATGTACAAGAGTGATTAATAATAGTATCTTACTGACTGATTTTTCTCTGAAACTGCAATTATATCTAATTATATTCTCTGCTGCAGTTATGCAAAGTCCATGAGAATTTTCTCCTACAGGCAAATAAACTTATATGTGTGAAGAGTCCCAAGCCAATGTCTGAGACGTGTGAGTTTTCTGAGTAACACTGGGTGAATAATGGCAGTGAAAATTATCTCAGTAATCCCATTTTGTTCATGGTATTCCTATTTAGGTACCATACTTTTGCCATTAAGTGACACCTTCTGTAGCAAAAGCACTAAGAAATGGTTGAAAATTTTAGTTTTCAATTTACTGCAGTTAAGCAATGCAGTTTTCTGAGTACAATTACCTAGGACTACAGAAGATTGCAAATCTTCAGAACATTTTTCACAATTCTTTGATGTTAAAGACAGCATGTATTTTGGACTGCTGAATCTGCAACTTAAAAGGAGATAGGTTTTGTTTCCAGAATTCCTAATAGGAATTCAGTCGGAATTTTTTTATTCTGGTGGTCAAAATCCCTCGTCTAAATTTTGTTCAGAGTGTATTCCTGGTAAGTTTACTTTTTGAGTTTTAATGTGTGTGTTGCCTGGTACCTAAATATTTTTCCCTGCCTGTCCTTTCCTCTCAAAGAAATTTTAAACAAAAATCATATATAAATAAGCCTCATAAATAAACCATATTATTTTTAATTTATTCTGCTACAGCAAATTTGTATTCTTTTCATGCAAGGTTGATAAGCCATTTTCCTCTCTAACCCATATATCCTAGATACACTCATTATCTGCTACAGCTTGGATTGATCTTTTCTGACCAGGGAGGGTAGAATATTGCTGATTTTTTTGGCTAAGGTCTCACATGGCTATACTGGTATTCATTTTTTTCTGTTCCATTTGGCTACTATACATCCTGCAACTGTACCTTTTCTTTTCTGGGCTAATTGTTAATTGTTAATGGTCCTAGTCATCCATTTTCAATTATCAGCACACAAACTTGAAATTCATTTCTGTTTTTGTTTGTTGTTTTTTTTTCCCAAATATTCTTAAAAATCCATTAAAATGTTCAAAATTTAAATATCAGATTTTGTTACTGGAAATCTTTTAATAAATTAGACAGAAATTCAAATACAGGAAGTTTTATGGATTTTTCAACCTTTTTTTTCAGTTTATTTTTAATAATTCTAACTTTTTAAAATCCTTAGGTGAACAGCGCTACTTGAAATGTTTAAATGTTGACAAATACGGTAAGTGTGGAGAATATTCTTCTACAGCATTGTCTGTAATGAGAATCAGCAATATCTGAATGCCTGAATTGGGTAGGACATTAAAAAACTGATGAAAATTACTCTTGTCTGGGGTTAATCTCTGAGATTCCACAGAATATGGATGTTTATTAGTCAAAAATAAGTTGTAAAGTACAATTTTTTTCCATACTTGTTGGCCGAGGAAGAGGAAAAATAGTTCATGGGCTTGTGGATTATATGTCAGATAAAATATATATTCAGCAGTGTTCCAGCCTGCTAATTTACCTTCGCAAAATTCCTGCGACATACACGTCAGATTTAAAAAACCTCACAAACATCTTTTAAAAGTATCCAAAGAGATCACAGAGCCATCAACCTATTGTGTGAATTGCAAAAAGGGAACATTTGTATTCAATATAAGCAACTCTTGTATAATCTCTGATATGTGGCCGACACCACATTTGATTTACTATCATTTTTATTAAAATAGAAATCACACTTTGATAAATATCATATCAGAGTAGGTACTGCCCAGACATATTTTATATATTTCTTAGTCTTTGCTGCCTCTTCAAATTTTGGCACAAAACAGCAGGACATGACAGACCATAAAGAAAAAGTTACAGAGGGTCTTCAAGTTTGCGATGAGTGAGAAGGCTGCCCTGGTTGTTAGTGCTACCTAGACATACAAAACCTGATAGGAATAATCTCATATCCAGAAAGGGTTTGTCACAGCATTTATGGCAAAAGGTTATGAGTAAATTTTTTTTTCCCACTCCTTTAAGCTTGATTTATCCAGCAGATTTTTACTATTGAAACTTTATGTTGTTTTTCTGAACTTTGGAATAATTTCTTATAGTGAAAGGTTCCAGTGCCCAATGACATGTTACTGAACAACACTGAACTCATACCAAGTGCCTAGGAGAGCCTGAGAGAAGACAGACAGAAATCAAGGAGTGAGCAAGGCAGAAGTCTGTGTTGCACCTTGTTTTGTTTATATATGAGGGGTCCTCATGCCACAACTGTCCTGCTTATCAGTAGAGTTGCCCAGCATTCTGTATGGGCTATATGGGACATGCAGACTGCTCCTTACATGAAGGGATGGGTTGGGCCTGGCTGGACACCAGGTGTCCAAAAAAGCCACTGTATCACTCCTCTGCAGCTGGGCAGAGGAGAGAAAATATAACATAAGACTCATGGGATGAGACAAGGACAGTGAGAGATCACTCAGCAGTTACTATCATGGGCAAAACAGCCTTGACTTGGGGAAATTAACTGATTTTATTATCAATCAAACCAGAGTAGGATAATGAGAAATAAAAACTAAATCTTAAAACACCTTCTACCACTCCTCCCTTCTTCCTGGGCTCAACTTTACTCCTGAATTCTCTGTGGTGCGGGGGGATGGGGGACAGAGGCTGCAGTCAGTTCATCACACATTGTCTCTCCCATTGCTTACTGTTCAAGGGAAGGACTCCTCATACTCTTCCTCTGCTTCAGCATGGGATCCCTCCCATAGGAGACAGTCCTCGATGGACTACTCCAACAGGAGTCCTTCCCATGGGCTGCAGTCCTTCAGGAACAGGCTGCTCCAGTGTGGGTCCCCCAAGGGGTCAAAAGCCCTGCCAGCAAACCTGATCCAGTGTGGGCTCCTCTCTCCACGGAGCCTCCTGAGCCTCCACAACAGGCTTCCCATGGGGTCACAATCTCTTTTGGGTGCATCCCCCAACTTATTCTCATCTGTTTTGGATTGGCAATAAATTAAATTAATTTTCCCAAGTTGAGTCTTTTCTGCCTGTGATGGTAACTGGTGAGTGGTCTCTCCCTGTCCTTATCTCTACCTACCAGTCTTTTATTTTCTCTCTCCTGTCCAGCTGAGGAGGGGAATGATAGAACAGCTCTGGTGGGCATCTGGTGTCCAGTCAGGGTTACCCCACCACACCAATACAGATACAGTGTGCATTGTTTCAGCTTCACACTTCAGAAAGGGCATTGAAAAACTAAAACTAGTTTGAAGCACTGCGAAGAGGACTCTGGATTAAAACCCAATAAATTAAAATTTGATCCCTGAAAGAACTGCACATATTTAACTTATTAAGAAATAAAGTTTAGGGGCAGTCAAGTGTTTGTGTTTTTTGGTAAATAATTCTGTTGGTATGTACTGTTGATAGCAGATGGGGATTTTTAACACATCTGAGCAAAGTGCAATCAGGTAGTAATATCATGTTAATGGTGAGCATTTTAATCTTACAAAGAGTTTACAGAAATGTCTAATAAATTATTTGCAGCCAGAAGTATTTAATGAACTACTTTTCCTTTCATGACAAGAATGGTACTGTTCACCTAAAAAAAAAACAGGTGTCTCCTCTACTATAGTCTGACTATTTCTAGCCATGTGGAGGATATGTGTACCTTGCAGCTGGAGGCTGCTCACATATCCCGCTTATGGAGGACCTGCATCTGATGTGCTGCTGAAAAAATCAATATTCCTCCACTGTTTAGCAGACCAGAGGACTCTGTTCATGCATCTAACTCGAATCATTAAATTTCATTTAAATGTGGTTTTGACAGAAGAGGAGCCATGTGACAGAAGATGAACCCTCCCCCCCCCCCCAAGTTGTTGAAAGAAGGCAGCTGACAGCGAAGCACGAGCCAAAACACAGTATTTTAAACTGATTTTTTTGTGCTGATGTCTATCTGATAAAGTAACTTTGTACAATTCATTATATTAATATGTGTTTGATTGGTTGCTGGTTTTGCCTTAATTTCAGCATTGCCAAAGTACTTTTGTTTGGGATTATTTTAAGAACATATAATCTCAGAAAAGATACTAAAATTTAATTTATGTTTCCTCTTTGGCTTGATGGTACCTGCTAGCAATGAACTCCACTCTGCTACGTATTTTGGGAAGAAAACATATTTCTTAACAACTTGAATCTTGCTTTTTGGTTGTGCTGAAAGTCCACTGTAAGATTCGAAAGGACACAGAATAGTTGTGTACCTTTGTATTTATTACTTTGACCCTCCTCCATCCTAAAATGACTTTTCCTTTTAATAACTGTTGTCAAAATTTCTGTATTTCTTTGAATATATGTGTAATTCAATTGTTTGAAACAAGAATGGGTTTTATCCTCCCAATAACTACCTCAAAGGTAGTGTCTAGTCAAAGATAGGCATTTAGGATCTCTCAGTAGGAAGACTGAAATCCAGGAAGAATCTCACTGCATTTTAAGGTGAGTGTTTGAAATAAATTAGACAATTCTCATTCTCAAGATCTGTCTGTCTGTCTGTCTTTTAATTACAGAGGGAAGTGTAGTCTCCGTTATGAGACTGCACACTGACATTTTGGAAAGCTAAAGGTAGGTGAGATCAATCCTACACATATGACCCTGCCTGAGTCACTATCATGCTATCATGGATTTGTGTATCACCCAGTTTTCTCAGTATCACATTCCATATAATTCTTTAAAATAACAATAAAATTCACTTATCTTCCCTCCCCCCCTCCCCCCCCACCCCAAACATTGCATAGTATCATAGAACGATTTAGATTAGATTACATGTCTGGAGGTGATCTACCACAACCTTCTACTCAAAGCAGACCCAACTTAGGTCAGGTTGCTTAGAGCCTGTCTCAGTTCAATGTTCAGTATCTCCAAGGATGGATATTCCTTAGCCTCTCTAGACAGCCCTTTCCAGTGTTTGACTACTCTCATTATGAAGATTTTTCCTTATAACTATTTTATATTTCCCTTGCTGTTATCTATGTCTCTTGTGTCTCATTCCTCCACTGTGCACCACTGAGAAAAGTCTGGCTCGACTTGCCTATATCCTTTCATGAGGTAGTTGTAAACAGCAATAACATTTTCTCTTAGTCTTCCTAAGACTGAAAAATCCCAGTTCTCTCAGCCTCTTCTTGAATGTCCCTCCTTGCTCTAGCCCTGTAATCGCCTCCATAGCCCTCTGTTGGACTTCCTCCAGTTTGTTGGTGTTGCTTACACAGAGGACTCCAGAGTGGGACATAGCACTTGAGATGAGCTTCCCCTCTTGAACCAAAGGGAATAAACACTTCCCTCAACCTGCTGGCTGTGCTTTTCCTAATGCAACCCCATATGAGCTTGGCTTTCCAAACTGCAAGATGTTTGCTGTAAACAAAGCATTCCTAGAACTGAGCAATATGAAGCCTGGGTCCTTTTCAGGGTGGATGCAGTTCCTGCAGAACTCATTTGATATAATTCCAGTTGTGTCTCCCAGTGTGAATCACTTGACGTGAATCAACATGAAATGCTAAGTGCCATTGCTCAGTCACTGAGAGCAGGATAATTTCATCCATCGAAATGTTAGGTGTTGTGTCTGAGCTCAACATCTGTGCTTGTTCTATGGGCAGTGGAGAGAGGGAGAAATCTGCCGAGACTGATTCTTCTCACCTATTTTAGACCCTTTTTTTATGAGGAAATTATTCCTATTGGAGGGGCCTGGCTCTTTCCCTTGCTTACAGAATACGCCTGGAGAGTTGGCTTAAACAAAACTCCTAAACATTTGATAGATTTTCTTAGGTCAAGTGAATCTTACCCTGACTGCAAGATTTTTGCAGTCTTCTCGTGCACAGGCTAGGCAAAATATGTTTACAAGTAATTTGATGCCCATATGTGCAGTTTTCCTGCTGTTACCATTCTAAATGTTTTCTGCAAGTTTGACCTCCAGAGTAATCAGGTGTGGTGAGATAGATGAGCCGACTTAAAATTCTATTTTACTAAGCAAAACAGATAAAACTCATCTAATTGCTCTAATAGCCTCATTCATCACATGACCTTGGTGATCTGATGTTTTCCACTCTATTTCACTCTTGTAATTCTTGTAGTAGAGGAACAGTGAACCAATGCCAAGTATATGCAAGAAGAGAGCCCTTCTGGGAAAGATGGAACTTTCCCAGTAGGAAGGTTCTTTACCCCAAGTGGAAAGATGTTGTCTTTTTCTTCTTGCTTATTGAAAAACCAGTGGCCCTTCGGCTGACCAGCAAGGATAGCTGTCATCAATACTGCTAGCTGCTCAGAGATGCCTGATATCAGACAAGAAAACGGAATTTGTGGCAGAGTGAATTTGGCTATACATTCAAATATTTAATTTTAATTATCTTTTTAAGACATTTTTCTACTTCCATATTGTATCTTTACCAAAGGTATTTATCACGCTTCAATATTTGAAAGAAGTGTTGAGTATTTGTTGGCAGAAGCAAGTATAAATTTTAAAATTACATGAGTATCTTTCAAATTCAGAGCACTGGCTAAGTCCTTTGTGGATAACAAGGGCAAGGTATTCTACAAAAGATGAGCCTGTGCTACCCCTGGACGTCCTACATCCTTTGGGAGCTTCCTATCGCTGGCTGAAAATGGAAATACACCTCACTAATGAAACTGGACTTAGAAATGTTGTAGTCTGAATACAGTCACCTCTCAGCAGGAACCAAGAAAAGCTGATGGTTAAGCATCTGCTCACCTTTGTGCCTGCCATCAGTCATTTTTAAACCAAAGCCTGCATTTCTCTCTGAGTGGGACAGGACTTTTCTCACCAGAGGACCAGATGTTACTATTGTAAAATTCATCAGCAGCTTCAAAGGTTCACTGCTGCACATCAACACTTTGTTCCCCCAGTCCCTTCTCATGCCCAGGCAGGTGTCACAGTGAGGCAATTAGGCTGTGTTGTCTTTAACCTACAGAGGATATCCAGGTTTGAACTCTACTGGGGCTCACCTGAGCATCATTCAAAATCCACAGCTGTTGTCAGATGTTGTTCTCATTTGGTTAGTGACACATTAGAGGGCATTGTACTCATCCTCTTTGATCCATAGAATTTGTGTTTGTTCTTGGTCTGAGAGATGAGTATGGTTTAGCAGAAACAAAAGGTCTCTTTTGTACAAGAATACACAAAAATGCTTACTTTGATTACTTTATTTAATTCTGCCTTGAAATAGTTGGAATAATTTATTCAAAGACTGAATAGATTCATTCAGTCTATGGGTAGAGTCTCTATCAGCCCAAACCCACTGAAAATAAAAGTTCCTCCTAGTTAAAATCTTGGGGATGTGCAACACAATTTACATTGTGAAGCACAAAATAATGAGACTAATTAGGTGTGTCAGCTGCTTGTTATATTTACATATTTATGTCTCCAATGTATTATTTAAACTGTTGATTTAAAATGCTTTATTTAAAAAATATACTTGACCAGTTATTGCTATTGTGAGCTTTTGAAGTGAGAAAACAAAAATGTTCAGTGGAAGATGTGTGGGGAGAATCACAAATTCTTTATTTGGAGTGTCAATCTCTTGGCTACTTTAGGTTAAAATGAGAATAAATACAGGGCAATTTAGGTCAGAGACTAGTCTTGGGGACAACAAAGAATTCAGAGGGCAAAGTCAAGCTGTCAGCAGAAAATAAAACTATTTTCTTACTCTTATTTTAATGCCAGCTAGTCAAAATAAATAAAACTATTAAAAATGCATCATCTTTCAGTGCAGATGTATGTAAGAACAGCAAATCTCCAACTAAAAGCAAGAGATCCATGACCTGAGTGCTTTCAAACCCAAATGAAATGTTAGGAAATGAAGAACAAGAAAAATCATAATTTTTGTTCAGTTTAATCTACATCTACAGAGGAGTTAACATAGTTCAGATGTCACACCTCAAGAGGATGTGATATTAAAAGTAAAGAATCACAGGAGGCTAGCTATAATGATCAAATGTGTGGAAAATCTTTAACATCAGGAATAAATGGTTTAGGACTCTTCAGCTTGGAAAAGAGATCAATGAGGGTAGATAGGACATATGTCTATAAAGCAACGAATAAAGTAAAAAGGAAATGGCTGTTCACTGTCTCTCTACATTAGAAGCAGAGAACATCAAATTAAATAACTGAGTGATAGTTTCCATTAAGGAGAAGATGAAATTTTTTTATCTCTCCTAGGGAAGCTGTGGAACACACAGTTGTATGGTCAGTGGTGGATGCCAAAAGGTTTACGTAGCTCCTAACTTGAGTAGCCAAATTTTTTGCAAAAGGAAAGAAATCCCTCAAGGGCTATTCAACACATAGATCCCTCTTCTGGAAAGGAGGTTGCTGAGCTGCAGACTGCTGTAGGCTGGAAGGGGAGGCAGGGGAATCATCACTATATGCTTGACCTGCCCTTGGACTCTTCTCTTGGCCTCTGTTACTGGCTGTTGACAGAGTTTGGCCACCAGATCTTTTGTTTGATTGCTGACTGCTGTTCTTAAACCACCACAGAGAGACTGGCAGCACTGTCATACCTGTCACTCTGTAAAAGTCTTCTGCTGGGACACCTTAATTATGAGTATGAACCTGCAGTGTACTCAGAGTGAGCACAGTACTTGTGCATAGCAGGTCAAACAGATTTATGGGCAGCTCTAAGACTATCAATTGTTTGCTAAAGACTTTGAGAATCTGAAATTCTTAGTTAATATTGGTCATAATAAGCTTATAGCCATTATAACTCCCTCCAGTTTATAGCTGAGTTAAAGTTGAGCGTCATTTGTGACACCTAATTCAGAAGGGTGTTTAAATGATTACTAAGTCATCATGCCAAAGCATTTTCTTTGTTAATTTCAAATTGAACGATACCATTTGTCAGTCAAGAAATAGAGTACCTATTCTTTCCCTACATTCTGCACCTCCAGTAATTCCTTTAGTGATACTGGCAATAAAAATGTTTGGCAGAGGCAGCTGCTTTTCCAAAGGAGTGAACTGCCAAAGGTGTGAATGACAAAGTGACTCTTACATTATTTCTGCCATCCATAAAGCAAAGATGGAAGAGAAAAAAAGCTCCCAGTGTTCCAGTAATCCCAGACTGCATGCATATTTCTACTTCATTTGCCAGCAACTTAAAGTCCCAATATTTGCCTTGCTGACTATAGCAGACTTTAAATTGTGGGTGAAGGAGATCTGGGAGGACTGAAAATCCAATCAACTATAGAGTTATGTCTTGGCAAACTGAGCTGGAATCAACCATTGGGATGTAGCAAAGGCCAATATGAAGTGGTCTGAAGGAGAAGAAATCACGAAATAGGTAAAAATAGGTGAAGAGAGGGAAATTAGATGAGTAGTATTTTAACATAGAGATTAGGAGTGTGTGTGTGTGGGATAATTGCTGAAGATAAATTAAACAGGAGTCAATGAAGACTGAGACACTGTCATAATAAATTTCTCCTACTGGAGGAGTAATTGAAATGGCTCTGTTAACTTCAGTGGGAATTGGATTAGGGTCTGTAAACTGCTGGAGGAATATTTAAGTTAGCATTTCACATTAAGTTTTCATGGAGATAAAAGTGCTTTCAAAGGAACATCCTAGAACTTCCACCATTGTGGACAATAATGCTCTATTTGTTTCAGGATAATTGAATTAACACTGCTGAAAGGTATAAATATCTCTGGGTGAGTTCCCCTGAAAAACATTTCAGTCTTACAATTGTTATATTAAATCTGTGATTTCCCCTATTTTTCCTCAAGTATTCAAAGCCAAAACCAAACAGAGCTCTTTAATATAAAAAGATGCTTCACTTAACAGTGGTGAAGCTACAGTTCTAAAATTGTCACATCAGATGAATATTCAGTAGGTCCTAATACTGGATCTGCAAACTTTGGAAAAAGTTGCCAATATTGGTACCTCCATTTAAGTGCACAGTCTTTTGGTATCAGCCTTGTATCTGCTGGCCCAATAGTTTTGATCAATATCTGTAACACTAAAAATGCTGTCAAGTGCCTTCTCGGAGTGGATACTCATAGGGCAGGTGGTACAGAAAGGAAAGCACTGGGACAGAGCTGATGGGCATAACAGCACATGTGTTAAGTCAGACAGTTACAGCAGGGGAGATGTCTTAAAGAATAATTTGTAGACACTGGGTATCAATTGGGTTTTTTTTCCTCAGACTTTAAGGTGATTGTAAAGCCAGGGCCAAAGAAAGATAGGCAATAGAATTATGTTTTATCTGACTGTTATGTTTGAAATGGGTTCCAGTTGACAAGTGGGTTTTGATTTTATCACTTTTGATGCCTCATTCAAACTAGTGGAACATCTGTTGTTTCAACAATGTTGCATCTATCCAGCTATGCATTCTAAATAACTCGATGTACAAAATCTGAGATTAAAAAGATGCTCTTCTGTTAAAGGGGAAAAAAAAGTTGTGCTAGCTGACATTAAAAGTGCTGTGGTAGCTGAGGATGAGACTATTTCCCTTAAAATCAATGACAAGACTCCTGTCCCTTTCAGTGAAAGCCAAGAACTTACAATATCAAGTATTTCTTTTTGTGTTGATGAAACTGCCTACAGATGTCCTTTCTTTGAGAAACAACACTGTATCACAAGAAGGACTTATGCACAAAATAATGAGATAGTTTTATTGGTGTCATTGCTAACTGGAATATTACTAGTACATATGAAAGGCCATCTCATATTTTCCAAACCAACATGCCCTGCGAAACTAATCTGGTGATTCTCCACTATCTCACTTCAGCCTTTGAAAAGGAACCTGTGTATTTGCACAGTCTGACTCTAAAGAACTGAGCAATGTAGATTAGAGGCATGGTAAATCAGGCAAAAGAAATGGTATTGTGGCAAAACCCAACCATTTATTACGTGAGGTGTTCATGCCTTCTAAGAGGTGTGGAGCTGCATCCGTTTAGATTCACCTAATGTGAGGACAAAAATAGAAAGCATATATAGAAAGTCTTTGGATGAAATTTATTTATAGACACTCACTCAATAAAAATGTAGTGGACTGCAAACTTTTACATGTTTACAATAGGGGGACAGAGCAGAAAGCCACATAAAATTTCTCATCTGGGATGAAAGACAGAGCGAACACTTCAAGAATTGGGGAAATTTGTCTTGTTGGTTTTTTTGGAGGGGTGGTGGATTTGGGAGTCAAGAACAAAATAGAGTTCTTTTTTATAAATTTCTTTGAGCTTCTTATTCCTTTCTGAATATCCTCTTCCAACTGCCCCTCCCACTGGGTTTCAAACACAGGTATTATTGCACAACTGAATAAAAGGAAAAGAAAAAAAGGGGAAAACTCACCAACGACAGTCACTAACAATTGTCAATTTGGCGAAGAAACAAGCACTCAAGAAATTGGATGCTTTGAAAACCCATGGGGATTTCAAAACTATACCCAAACTGTTGAGGCAGCAGGTAACCTGGCATCATTTGGCATTCTAGCTGATTCTAGGAGGTGGGAGCAGAGAGGTATATGAATGTGAAAAGCACACTGATTTTTTTTTTTTTTAACCTCAAAACATTTCCTTAGTGCTGAATTATGGTTCAGGTCAGTTTGTAAGTTATATGAGCCAGTTTGCTGATCCCTAGATATGAGACTCCAGGGAGATAAAGCCAGACTCCAAAACAATCATTCAAAAATCCAGTCAGAAGAAGGACGAATATGATACTTTTGGGGATGGCGGCCTGTGGAGGGAAGAAAAAGAATTTTAAATGGGAAATTACTCAGATCATAAAAATGAGCAACACAAAAAGAAAAAAATGACAGCTCTTTGCATTATGGAAAAATATTTTCCTCTCTGAGACTTTGCAAAATAAAAAGGTATCTGTTATTTTAGTTCATACTTTCCCCTGAATTTCAGGTGGGTCTGCCAGAGTGTCACATATCCAAATGCATATGCTTCCTGCTTGTCACAAAGATCCCCACGGTGCTTGTCAGAAGCAGCATCACCAAGGATCTGTGTTCAAGGTTTCCTTCAGTATTTCCCAGAACATACATGGATTTGGGGGGGGGGGGGGCGGGGAAAGAAGCATATTTTGGCAGTCAAACAGGTAGGCTCGCTGAGGCTACCTGCAAGGCTGCATCAAATACACCTACAGATTTCCTTCATGACCTTGAAGCCTGAAGTTCATGAGTTTTGGCGTTACAAATATACACATTTGATGTTTATTTTGGCCAAACAAGAGCTGGATGTGGATTGAACGGACTGTTCATGTGTCTGTCTGGTCATCGCCATGTGTAGTTAGTGAAATTAAGAATTATTTTCAGCAATATGCCTGCATTGTGCATGCACATTTCTGTACTGAAGGCATCTGAAAATCAGGCTTATGACCTCTTTGTCAATGTTTCTGTTGGGAAATGTGGTAAAATAGTTCCTTCAGTAAGCACCTAGGGATATTGTGGGGCTAAATGAATTCTTTTCAAGGGCACACTAAAATCCTTGGAAGGAGCACACAATGTAAGTACAAAGTGCTTTTTTTGTGGGTTGAGTCACATTCCTCTATCTTGTGTGTACAGCTGACATAGCTGTTTAGTATTAGGCTCAATTAGGAAAAGCCTGCAAAATGTTGTGTGGGCTGTATGGTATGATCATCACTGATGTAACAGCACTGGTGTTTGAGGTCCTGTGAGCTGAATGCTTTCTTATGAAAAAAAACCCTCAAAAATGGTAACCGAACCCCAGCACAGGTGGACCCTTTATGAATGTATGCATCTGCTACAGGTGCCTTGAGCCTTGCCATCATGTAGATGTATTTTCACAGGGAAAAGAGATGTGAAATTTGTTTGTTTGTTTACATTGATGATATATATTATCAAAACGTACCCATTATGAAAGCATCTGATGTAGAATAGAGGACTAAAAGGGGCAGCTGGGTAACTGCTCCCTATCACCCCTGAAGCACACTATAACTGCAGCAGCCAAAGCATCACATGATCTTTGGGCATGGACTGGCATAGGAAATGAGCTGTGCTTGAGTGGGTTTCAGTGTGTCAGAGAGATTGTCTCTTCAAAGTAAAGCTAAATGTGAGAATGGGATTTTGAGCTATTAAGTGGAGAGGTGAGTTGGGGACTCTACCTCTGTTGAACTCTGGCTGAAATTTTCAGAATTAGTTATGTACATTTGGGTAACTAGAATGGCATCCCTGGCATGCTGGCCTGTATCAGCAATAGTGTGGTCGACACGACCAGGGCAGTGATTGAACCCCCATGTAGTCAGCACTGGTGAGGTCACACCTCGAATCCTGTGTCCAGTTGTGCATTCCTCACTGCAAGAAAGACATTGAGGTGCTGGGGCATGTCCACAGAAGGGTAACAATGCTGGGGAAGGGTCTGGAGCACAAGCCTTATGAGGAGCAGCTGAGGGACCTGGGGGTGTTTAGCCTGACGAAAAGGAGGCTCAGGATAGAGCTTCTCAATCTCCACAGCTACCTGAAAGGAGGTTGTAGCACGGTGGGGGTCTTTTCTTCTCCCAAGTAACAAGCAATAGGACTAGAGGAAATGGCCTCAAATGGTGCCAAGAAAGGTTTGTATAGGATATTAGGAAAAATGTCTTCACTGGAAGAGGAACCAGGCATTTGAATAGGCTGCCCAGGGAAGTGGCGGAATCACCCACCCTGGAAGCGTTAAAAAGACATGTGGATGTGGCACTTGGGGATACACCTTAGCATTGTACATGGTGGTACTGGGTTAATGGTTGGACTCAATGACCTTAGAGATCTTTTCCAACCTTAGTGGCTCTATGATTCTACGATCCCTATAAGCCTAATTTTTAAAAATGCTGTGTCTATTTCAACACCTATGGAAGTTCATGTTTACTTAGTCTACATGTTGTTTCCATGAGCAAAAGAGGGCCATAAAGACTGGCTTCTTATCTATGTTACAGCACCATAAACACATTTGACATGGTGTAATTTAAAAAAAAAAAAAAAAGAAAAAATTTGAAAAAGAGAAAACCACCCATCTGGAAGCCAAGCCCTCTGCCCGGGACTCCATTTGGCTTCAGTACAGCTACCTGCCAGGCCAATTCTAGATTTCAAGCAGTCTAGTGAATTGTGACAAACTGGCGTCAGTCTTGTATTCCTATCTTATGAAACATTTCCAGTGGAATATTTTAATTAAGATCAGCTTTGCACACTGGCATTAGTAAACTCATAACCTTTCCACAATCAAATATCAACTGGAGAAAGCAGTAAGCAGTTGACCACAGAGCTGTTGTTTAACTTTGAACCAAGGTGGGAACCTGCTCTGGTTTTGTCAGGCAATGCCTAGCTGCTGCCCAGCTCCTCAGTCCAGTTTCACTCCTCAGTAAGAAAACAGTAATGCAGAAAACCTGCCCATGCATCTTTTCCACAACTATTCAACTCACTCCCTGGATTCAGATGGATTTTCTGTTATTTAACAAGTAAATCTGTAATGGAGTAGGGAATTAAAATTAATCGAAACCAGAGCTGTTCAAGAAATTCAGTGTCTGCATTGATTTGTTATTGTTGTTTTCCCCACGGATTTCAGTCACTGAGCACTATTTACAGCTTGCCCTGTCCACAGCATTCACAGGATCCCTGCACAGGCTGTCTGAGAAAATCAGGTTGTTTTTAAACAAAGATGCAGAATGTGGTCACTTAATTTTTTCACCTTATAGATTTCAGGATACTTAAAGTTCCTTTTAAATGGAGCAGTTGCCCGGGCAGATGCAGTGGCCAATCACCACTTCTCCTGTTAATTTGCATATAATGAGTCTATTGTTCATAAGGGATTAGCATCCAGAGACTGCTGGCTGCTCAGTCTGCTCTTTGACGGATTACTTGGACCTGTCATGACTCTTTAAGGATCCCTGCTAAGAGACAGAGTCAATTACTCTCTGCTGAGCTCTGTGCTGCTGTGGCTAGGCTGTGGTTCATTTAAATTGAGTTCAGCCATTACCGCACCACATGGCAGCATATGCTGCAGACAAAGAAACGTGGAGTTTCGTGCAGCTTGGGCACCAGGGCTCAGAGGGGTTCTCAAGAGCTGTTGGCTTGACTCTGCTTACATGGAGACAGATCCATTGGGCTGGTCATGGTCATGGGCCTGATGGCTTTCATAGACCTAAAAAAAATCCGTGTCTTTGGCTGTCCTTTTCCTAGGGTCTGATCACTGCCAGGAGTGACTCCCACTAAGGATCAGGTAAATGTCTTCAGCACACTAAGGAGACCACAGAGATGAGTGGTGGAGAGCTACCAAGTGCAGTAGGTGGATACATTTTGCCTCCTTTCGTGATGCAATAATAGGAGATATCAAATGAAGCTAGCATGTGATTAATTCAGGACAAATGGTGTGAGGGAAGTCCTTTCGGACCTGGGGAAGTCCTTGCCACAGAAGATTAAGAATTCAGTTCCCATGAGTTTGAAGGGAAGCTGGATCTATTCTAGAGGGAAAAAATTGCTAAAGATATGAAGACAGCAACTCTTCCTCAGAAAGGTACCAAGCTGTCACATGCTGAAGGCTATGAGAGTGTTTTGAGCATGTAAAACTAGATCCTTGTGCTGCTCCTATGCTCTTCTTCAGAAAACTGCAAAACCTCCATCTGAGACTAACGGAGACAAGACACTGGGATGGATCTGCCATCCACCCAGAATAATTACTGCCCTGTTTGTCACAGATATGCCCCTTGCTCCCACTCACTTTCAAGCCACATGCTAGCCTATTGTTCACAAACCTCTTAGTTAATTCAGGTATCTATACTTCTTTTCCACATTACAAATTAAGAGAGAGATTTGCCAAGATACATTGGTCAATGCATAATACCAATATTGCAGAGTTTGAAAAGTATTGGCTGATGCTTTTTGGAGAATCTTCCATGCTGATAGGTCTACTCCACGAAGCTGAAATATAGAATTAATTTAATACTAAGTCTACCAGTTTTCAAACTAGTGAAAACATGTTGCTGGTACTCATTTTGTACTTCTCATACAGAGAACATATATGCAGTATTAATTATTTAAATATGTCTTAAGACATGCTAGAGAATAAAGCTACATTAATCTGGAGTTACTGCTAAAAGGATAAAGTACTTTGAGGAGTAAAAAAAATATTACAGGAACGCTGCTAATATCTCAGAACCAGGTCTTATGAATCCAGGATATGTAAAGTTAAGTTTAGATAAAGTAATCTTATACTTAAAAAATAAATCTAGGCAAATGAAGACAAGGGAATACCTACTTAAGGAAACTGAATGATCATAACAATCTTACTAAAACAAACCTTTAGCCACAACATGAAGAGAAAAAATAAGATTAAAGTGAATGTGTCTATAAAAATCCATTTAATCTAATCTGTGACTGTGCACATTTCTGACTGCAGGGGAGGCCAAAGTACTAGAAAGTTATATAACATTTTAGCTAGAGGTGGGATGAAACCTGCTGTTATCTCAACTCAGAGATGGAAAGCCTGAGGTGTCAGTGGCACAGGTTTTCCCTGTTGAGCACACACTGGGAGTCCCCGGGTCCTGAAGGGAATCACACAAGCATGTGGTGTACTAGCTCTGCTGCTCTTGTAATATGGCCTGAGGTTTAAAGCTAGTTTGGGTACTGGCTACAGATTACAGTAGTTACCTAACTCTGCACAGACTGATTCACCCACTCTGAGATTCTACCACTGGGACACAACTGCTTCTCAGGAGGCAGCAACAGGAGGCTGCTGTGCATAAGGAGCAGAGGAAGCATTGCAACAGTACCACAAGTGCTGTCAATAAGCTATATGCATTTAATTAAATTGTTTTTAATAGAAATTTGCTTTTGTTGTGAAGATGGTTTTTTATTAGTTTTCAAGTGCTAAAATGTTGTCTTTTGCACTTGTTCACAGTCTGACTATCTCTGTGGAAGGCTGAGTTCAAAGCAAAATTCTGAGACTGTCGATTTGAAATTGTTAATGTGTCATGATAAGAAACATCTTTAGAAGGGCATTTTTAAAAAGCTTTCAAAACAGACAGTAGCATAGGTGTTTTATATATATATATGTATATATATATATAAAACAATATGCTATATTGTTAGGATTGACGTAATATTATGTACACATGATTAGTGAGAGCTTAATCTGGATTTCCAGTACCTGAGTTAATAATTCTGAACACAGATAACACTGAAAATTTTTCCTTACATGGGAATGTTTTGATCCAGCTCATCTGCTGGCACTGTCTCCAATCATCCACCCTCCCTAGTCCTAAATACCAAGCCATGCTTACAGAGGCATCACACAGATGAAGAGGATGAGAGAGGCCTAGTGCCAACTGTTTAACCTGCCCTCCCTGCTTCACCCCTCACACTGCTGTCCATCTGCAATCATTTTTTATTTAAGCAAAGGATTTCTGAGTCTGTATTTCAACTTCGGGTGCATGATCTTTTCGAGGCTGGAGCTCATTCTCCCTCACAAATGAATAAATGCTGCTCCCTGCTGGAAAACCTCAGTACAGTACAGTCTACTGATATTTTGCTTATGGAAAGAAGGTGGTGGAAAAGGTAAATAGCTATTAAAAATTGGACAGGTGCCGTCCTCCAGGGGGCAAACTCTAGAAGGATCAATGTTACTGAAGTGCTGCCACATCTTGTACTGTCCCTCTTGTTCGGCAGGGCTGCTCTTTCGCAGCGCTGGAGTTGGAACGCCAAGTGCTGGGGCATACTCTCTAACAAGGACTTGGAATCACAAGAGAGGAATGAGAGAAGCCACGCAGAGACAACCTGATAGCAGCTTTTGTATCTTAGGTGAAATCCAATGTGTCTCCATGCCCACAAAGGCAGATCTGTTCCTATTGACTGAGTGCATGAAGAGTCACCTTATCCAGTGAACAGGTGAACTCCTCATGCCTACCCTATATCAAGGACGTAAGTACAGAGAAGCAGGCAAAGAGGAAGTGTTTCTTCTATGAACAATGGACGTTGACAGCAATTATGAACCTGGTCCATAAAGACTTTATAGCATTCCCATCAATGTCTGAAAGGCATGTGGTGGATCTCACTGAGACCAGGACGTAAGGTGATCACAGATGCGATTTACAAGAGGTGAACTAACCTGACAAGCTTTTATGCAAACCCATTTTGTGCAGGTTAATTTAAGTAGAAAATACTTTCAAATGCTGTACTGGCTTAGGCAAAAACCTGAACATCTGTTCCAACCCGCTTGACTAAGTTTCACATAAGGTGCTGGGAGCAGCAGCACTTAGTCCCTCATGGGAAGATACAGTGTACTAAGACACTTTCAGAAAGTACAGAGACGTCCTTATGTATCTGAATGTAAGAGTTCTCAGATCTGGGAGATGTTATATCCTAGCACTCACAATACTCCCATCTCGTCACGGGCTGCTTCTCCACAGAAGGGCTGTGACCCCAGTATGCTTACATGTGTCCATACCTGTGCAGAACTGAAAAGAATGGGAGAACCCTTCTTGGGCACATTGCATGAACTAGGGTGTTAATTTAGCAGTGTGTGTGGTGCAGCTACAGTCAGCAAAGAAGTAGTCAATATCAGCTAAGGATGAAGAAATTTGCAAAGGCAACAGCGTTTCAAGGAATAAGCGCATCAGAGTACAATTACACACTTGCCTTCTACTAGCAGTAGATGATACGGGACCAACTTCAGTCTGGCTTTCATGTCTTTCAACTTCCTTTCCACGCCTCACTTTGGTCTAACATCCATATTTTTTAAGCCTTCACCTCTAGCACGCTTTGCCACAATCTTTGCCTGTACTGCTTCCTCAGTTGCGGTTTCTGAATTATTGAGACATCTTTTTTTGCACCCACAACACACAATGATTCCTTTATAAATACTGTATTTACTAAGGCCTTAAGCCAGTACTTGGTGACGTTGGTGGGATTCAGTCCACTGACTTCAGAGGACTTTGGAACACACTTTCTCTGTGAATTACAACGCTAATTTAATTTCTTAACCCTTTTCTTAAGTGATGGAATATCAGCATGAAAGCCAATACATTCCCAACTGCAACCTTTGCCTCATCAGTGCCTGCAACAAAACCTGGAGAAGACATACCCCATTGAAGGGAAGGAAGCCAAGGCAATATGGAAGAAAGCTCAGGTTCTGTTTTTCCAGTTTTGTGGTAAGCAGATGGTAACTGTTGTTAGTTTCAGGCCAGAGTTATAGCTCCTGAGCTGGGTCTCAGTCCCTGGTTCCTCTGAGGTCAGGTTGGAAAGGATGAATCAGAGGTGAGATTCAATGATGCATTAAGAGCTCTCCCAGCAAAAACAGATTTAGAGGAACAAGCAAAACCAAATCCACTCAGTTAATGTTCTTTCCTGAAGTCCAAGAAAAGCCCAGGATTTCACATGCATGCATCAGGCTCACAACTGATCTGCAACTGGAAACAGAAAATAAAGAGAAGGATGTGCATCATTGTGATACTATACCCTGAAACTACAAAACACTGGGACTGAGCATGTGGCACTTTTTTCTCTCTTCCACCTTATATCTCTTGGTTATCTCTGAAACAGGTTTATCCCCGTTCAACCCCTTCTGTGGACATTCATGTCTTCTCTGTCCTCTTCACTAGACTCCCATTACTTGTGGGTGTTGTTTGTTGTTGTCTCTCTTGTTCATGCAACTTGTATAACTTCTGTTCTCTTAATCATTGCTCAGGCAGTCCTGCTCTATGTGAACTCTTTTCTCCTGCTATAGTATTCATCTTCTCATTCCCTGTGTATCTCCTGGTAACTTGTTTTCCAAGTGCAACCAGAAATCCCCCAGAAAGTGGTGTGAACCATAACAACAAATGGATTATATTAGGCAGGCGCTACCTGCAACTTGAACTTCCCATTAGATGGAGCAATGTCTATGGGATAGATAAAATTTCTGCATCTGGAAAGCAATTGGTTGTCTTTAATGTCTCTGTCTGCTTTTATTTGAGATTTTATATTTAATGTAACACCCCTCAGTGCTGAGCATTTTTAACTTCTTCCTTCTTAGTGTGCAGCAGCATCTTTTTTAGGTAAATGCTTTTTATTGGTGAAACATAGAAAGTGATTACTGACTGACTCAAATAGAAATGAGGACAGAATATAGACAAGAAGGAGTGGGTATTTCCTGCTTTTGCTTTTTTCTACTTGTAATTTAACGAGTATTTTTACAGAAGACTAATTACAGCTTTAATAAATTTTGCAAGAGGCATCCAGTGAAATGTTAAAGCCTCATTGTTAGATAAAATTACTCAAAAAATCTTTTGGAAGAAATAAATGTTTGTCTGATAGTTATTAATATAGCAACAATGGTACTCACCATGAACTGTCTCCTCTCTCATTTGTGATAACCAAACCAGCAAAATGGAGGGCGGGGGGGAAAACAAAAAAAACCAAAGACAGTACAAGAGCAGCAGAGATAAGTTTTTAGGGTTTTTTTTTAAGAACAGTTGGATGGTGTCAAAATTGTAGAGAGGAGCGAAAGTTCAGAAGCTTCGGTCAGTATTAAACACTCAAGAATCAAGAGGTTAGAGGTGGTGGTCCTAGGACAGGACCTTCTGAAGCACTAAAATAAGGCATTTTTATTGAGGTTGCTGCTCTTGTGTTTTAGTAGAATTTGAGACAAAGGGATTACAGATCTGCGCTAACAGCCATATTGATGCTTTTGATATGTTTTGAGTTCTACCATCCAACAGCTAGACTCTTGCATTCAACATCAGAAAGTATTTCTAAGTGATATATTATTAAAACTGTATTTTTCTGTTCCAAATTAGAAGTTAGCCTTTCTGTAGAGATGGGACATGGTGACCATCAGAGAGGGCAAGATGATATGGATCACTTTTCTGACACTTCTGCATTCTGTGACTTAATATAAGTTGTAAAGAAAATTGAAAGTTGTGAAAATTTCACTGTTCACATCCAGTATTGGTTTTTATAAGTTACTTTATACTGTTTTCTTCCTTTTTCTCTCTCTTTTTTTTTTGTGTGGTTTTGTTTGTTTGTTTGTTTGTTTTGTGGGTTTTTTTGTTTGGTTGGTTGTTGGGGGTTTTTTGGCACTCATTGCCAGGGTCACTGCTTTCCAAATACATAATTAGAAGATTTCCTTTTGTAGCACTTCAAGAACTCTATTTTACTTCATTCTCAATGTTCAAAGTGCAAGGCTGGAGTTCCTTCTGCACCTGATTTCTTCCTTACTCTATATAAAGGCAAAAGTAATGACTCTAGCTATGAGATTTAATTTTTCATTTCCATTGACACTTAATTGGCATGTTGCTTTGGTCAGTTCTGTTAGAGTGATTGTGCTGGGACTGGATTATAATTAATGAGGAACATTAAAAAAACCCAAACCCTAGCAACCCAGCATGAGTTAGACATTGAATAAACAACTTAATAGGAGATACTTTGACACCTAACTCCCTACTCACCACCTTCTATCACACAGGTATTTTCTTTCAGTAAGTGTGTGTTTCTGTTTTTCTTTTGGCAGTGTTTATCTTAGGGCTCTCTGTGACTCTCTGTCTACTTCCATCTCACAAACAGTATAGAAGGGTTTGTAAGGGCTTTGTCATGTAATTGGCCAGTATGTTATCGTAAATAAGTAAAACTAATTCCCCGGACATGTAGATGTTGTATAGCATTAGATGCACTGGAGTGGAAGTAATGGATTTGATTATGTTTCTTCCTCCTGCCTGTGAAAAACAGTTCCCTTAAGTCTTTTATCTGATGTCATGTGGCTTAAGTGCTGAGGCTCCTGATAATTGCCTTGCAGGACTGTTCCTCATCTAAGAGACATCCACAACTCATGACTCACTAGCAGTCTACTGAGAATTCCTTTACACTGATTTCCATCCCCAACTCCTAATTTGTCTCTCGGGCTACTCTCAGCAGTATCTTTCAAGTTTTCATTTCTCTAAGGAAATTCATCAAATATTCTCATGCACAGGGGTTGGAACCAGCCTACTGCTCAGTGAAAGGCAACTCAGAGGAAGCACTTGATGTCTGCTTATGATCCTGTGCTGAGAAATCACTGTTACTTGGAAGCAGGTAGGGTGAGCTGTGCTGTGGGTGTCAGCTTATGTCTGAGTTTGGTGTAGATGCATTTGCAGCATAGAGAAAGAGGCTATAGCAGGACAACTCATATAAAAAGCTGCGAGAGGCTCAGGAGAAACCTCTGCCTCTCTGCTTGCTTGGAAGAATGCAGCATAGGTTTGAACTCTAGATTTGAAACTGAACATCTGTTTGTCAAGTAGGAGATTAATCCAAGAAGGTTCTGCTTGTTCTTTCTGCAATTCACACTAGGCACAGGCAGAAAACACCCAGATTGTGCTTGGCATTTGCAAGCTAATGCTTGTGCAGGAGAATGAAGGAGGTTGGAAAGAGTTCTCTGCTTCCTTTGACTCTCATTTCTATTGCATTGCTACAAGAGGTGCAGAAATTGCTAATCACTGAAGTGAACTAAGAAGCAATAAGTGATGTTATATAATAGCTCTGTTATCTGTCAGTTCAAGTTCTGCGTTTCCCAAGAAGTTAAGAAAAAACTAATATGAAACTGCAGCAGAGGCAGTGCAAAAGTCCTGTTTCTACAGAAAAAGATGTCTCTAGTAAAAGCATTTTGTCCTGAGATGACATTAGGCTAATTCTCTCCTGTCCATTCCTCCCAGATTGAATGTTAGTAGTCCGATGACACTTGACCTTGTAAAAATCTGATCATCCACTGGAAGAAAACAAAATCTGAACATACAGAGTCTTTCTGATATAAATAAGGTTTATTTACCTGTTCCTACTAACCTGATGTTCTATGGTGCTGCATTCCAGAAATACTGAGGCAGTATTTCTTTTTCTATAACAGCCATTTACCCTGAAAGAGTGCGAGATAGTCAGAGCACTCAATAGCAGCCGCTGCTTCTGCCTGTTCTCAGGGGTTTGAACAGAAGCAATTTGTTTTATGGGACATGGCACCCTCCTGCCCTGCTCATGCAAAGAATTGGCCTTTTGTAAGGCCCTTCTGTGAGTGCTCAGTACCAGCAGATTGCCTTTCTTGGCACACGCGGATGTTTCAGAGGGAATGTACACGGCTCTGTTTTTGCCTGACAGATATTTTATTCATGTGGGGCTAATTTGCCTTGTTAGCCATCAGCCCAAGTGAGTGTGATACATCAGAGCCCTGGTTCCAAGTTAACCTAGGAATACCGTTATCCAGAGGCAACTTCTTGGGAAATAGTCTCTCCTCCCCTTTTCCTCTGGAAAACAAGGGGATGAGTATTGTATTTGACCCTGCAGAGGGAAGGCCTTACTCCACTCCTTGTGCCCACTAGCTCATTTGGCCGGTGCACAGGAGCAGAGAAGAGATGCTCAGGCTGCTCCTTTCACAGCCTTGCTCTTCAAGGTAGGAATATAAAGGCAGGGAAACAATATGTGTTGAGAATTGAAGCAAACTGGTTATGGTACATGACCTGCATTAGATGACCCCATGGCTCTAATTCAGGCCAGTAAAGCCTGATAAGGCTTCAAAGTAGAGTAATTACAGTCAATTACTGCATCTAAGGTCACAAGAGACTGTAATTACCTCTCTGATCTCATGTATTACACAGTACCCAGGGCATCTATTATGATTATAATAATTATTATAGTTATTATTGCTGTTATTTTAGGAAAATCATCCATCATCCAACTTTCAGGGATACAAAACCATTGGCAAAGTATTCACTTGGTACTTACTCCAACTTGATTAAACTACCTGTGCTGGTCAAGCTGTAAATCTCTCTGCTAAATTCAGTAGCTTTCTACTATCAATTTCTGGTCTACAGTATGTATTGATAAACCTAGTGAAGAACATCCTGTCTTTTTGTGTATCTACCTGCAGTCAAACAACACAGAGCAAAGGTTTTCACTCTGTCATGACAAAGAGTTGGAGCTGATAGAGTGCTGTTGATAAGGGTTTACTCTACTGCTCCTGCTGGAAAATGCCAGAACACAACGCTCCTTTTGTCCTTTGCTTGTCAAAGATCAGTGTATCATTTTCTGTTGAACTGCAGATAATAGTATGCTCTGCTTTCCTATTTTGGTACTGAGATCCTCCCTGTATTATGGATATATACCATTAGACTGCAAAATAACTTAGAGGCAAAAGGCAGTAATTAATCTTCCTATAAATTTCCCAGGAGGGACTAATGTAAGAAACTTGGTCTTCAAAGTGCCTTTGTTTTAGACCTTGTTTAATCTGTACTTTCTTCCTGCCTGCACTGATACAATTTTCACGGGTAATTACTATAGGAAAATATAGCTTAATCTCTGTACAAGATTTATTAACAAATCAAATATGATGTCAAATGGGCTATGTGGAAAGTATGCATATAAAAAGCCAAGTTCTTATATATTACAATCACATTCAACAACCAAGAATTGCTACTAAAATATTTGGGAAAACCAGAATTGTTAGAACTGTGAATATAACCAAATAATATAACCAAAAGCATTAAAAAAATCCCAGCCTGGTTTGTCCTAGTGATAGATAGTGACTTTTCAGTAGGCCACTTCCACACAGGGAGATGAGGCTCCCACACTTACCTTGTATCTATATATATGTTCACACGTACATTTCTCTTAGCAACTTTTCTTCCATAAATTTTGATCCCATTAACCAATCCCAGTCTAATTTGATGGGGGGACAGAGGGATCAATTCAGTTTATATTGCTACATTCAGTGAACATTAGCAATTGAATCAGAGATAGAGACCTTTTTCGTTCTCCATCTGAGAGGACAATGCAGTGACAGCTCACACCTTTTTAGACACCATACAATACAAAGAAGCAGGAACAGCAACCGCATCTTTGGAAAAGCTTCAATTAACAATGAGACATAAATCTGCTGGAAGCAGCACTTGCTTCATCCTGGTGTTCAGAGGATTACTTAGCCTAGTGCATCTCTTGGGGCTTTGATGGAGGGGCAGGGAAGAGAAAGTGCTCACAGTGCAGTGGAAATACTGTCATACTAAGCAAGCACAGGTGGGGTCTCCCAATCAGTAAGATCAGTTGCAAATGTAATCTCAAATTTCATTAGTGCTATATCTATTTTCAGAGCTATGGAAGAAATACTTCTTCTTTTTGGCAAATTTTGCAGACTGTAGGCCACAGCTGTTGGCAAAGCTCCCACTGATTCAGGGCCAGGGAACAAACCTCTTCACATGCTGTAGTTAATTACAAGCTGTATTTTTAACTCAGGCTAACAAGCCAGTTGGAGGACATTTTTTTTTTTTTTTAATTTTTTACTGTTTTTTTTTATCATAGGTCCAGAAAATGGGTCTTAATCGAGAAGGGTCTGAACATAGAAAGAAAGAGAGAAAGAAATAGAAAGAGAAAGAGAGAGAGAGAGAGAAAAGAGAAAGAGAGAGAGAGAGAAAAGAGAAAGAGAGAGAGAGAGGGAGGGAGAAAGAGAGAGAAAGAAAGAAAGAAAGAAAGAAAGAAAGAAAGAAAGAAAGAAAGAAAGAAAGAAAGAAGACACCGAAAATTTCAAAGGAGAGATTTTATCATGCAGTCACCTCCTTCACAGTAAAAGTAAATATGAATGTGCATGACATCATTTATGAGCTAAGCAAGCAGCAAAATAATGAAATTCCTTTGTCTATGGAAAGCATGAACTCATACATGCCTCAGATACCTGACTCTTAATTTAGAAATTACTTTCTTCAGCTGAAAAAAAGAAAAAAAGTTAAAATGCCCAGTGTCTACATTTTATTTCTGGTGATCATGAATCAAACTCACACAGAAATGAGGAGATCAAAATGCACCAGATAAAGGTAGAACTGAGATGGGGGGTGATTAATAGTGATGTGATGAGAAGTAAAAAAAAGACAGGGAGAAATTCACAAAATAAAATAATCCATTTTAACATTCTTCTGCAAAAGTCTTCAGCTTGTCATTTCATGTATTTTAATTTCAAACTGACACAAGCTAAGCTAAATATTCTGGTTTTGTATGGAAGAGGCAAACTTCTGAAACTCTTTCCGAAGTAGACCATCTTCTAGGGCTTCTGAAAGCAGCCTGACACTGAGTGTTATCCTGTGATTAGCTCAAAAGAAATGGTCCCTGGGACATGTTTCTGAGCAAAGGAAATTGTTTCTTATCTTCTAAGCAATCTCTGATTATTTATCAATCAGCTTGAGAGTTAAGATCAGACTATGCCTGTACTTCCCATATGTTTCTTTTGCTTCAGATCATTCAGCCAAAGTTTCCTGAATATCCAAACATGACTTTTAGAATATTATTTTGAAACACTTTGGATAAAAACATATGAATTGCAAACTTTTCTGAAGGGGCATATAGACCATTTTCCTACTGCCAGCACTATAAAGATAAATTAGCTTCACTGCAGAAGAACAGAAGGCATTCTGAAGGTTTTCTAGAGATTAGTTTAATTAGCTAATAAACCAAATGGAATACACATATTTCATCGAGATAGCAGAAATACATTATCTTGAACAATAAACTCAGCATTTGCATGCAGCTCATGACAGCAAAGAGACTGTGAGTAACACAAGAGAGATAAAATTAACAGGAGGGGAGATGCTGAACGAGGAGAGAGGTGAGGATACAGGCAGAGCTGGCAGAGCAGTGAGGACAAGTGTCATGATTGTTAAGGATGAAAGGATACAGAGGCAGCTGCATTTAGCTCAAGCTGCCTTTGCCCAGACCATGCATGTGGCACCTTCCCTCCACAAATCACAGAACTGTGCAATATGCTGAGAGGCACAGCATATTGCTCAGGCACAGTGCCATGCTACGGCAGCTCTGTGCTGCCTGGGGCCAGAGCTGGCTCTGTGTCCAGTTAGCTCAAAAGCTTGCATGGCTCAAGCAAGGGTCTGTCTGTCCCCATGCTCACAGGTATGCACTGAGGAGTAAATGCCCAGGAGCATCTTAGCTTCTCCCCAGTGTGTTTATGCGTATATAACTAGTTCTTAAACCAGCTGAGAAAGGGAAATATATTGTAAAGTAAAGGCAATGGGACCTACGAAAATGGAAATAAGAGATAAAAATTATGCTGATAATCATTAAACAGTCTTCTGCTGGGCCTAGCTCTGGCTTATAAGGGGGGCCAGAACACAAGACAGAGGGAGACTGCAAGGCTAAGAGAGGTGGAGGAAGTGAAAAAGAAAAAAGAGACAAAACAAGATCCTTCTTCAGTGCATGAGCAAGCTAGATTTGTTCAGTGGTTCATGAAGACACTGCCTAAGGTTTTGGGGTGACTTGTGCCTATAGGGAAACTTGAAGAATATAGAGTGTCCTCAAATTAATTGCAAAATCAACTTTTATTCTGAAAGAGGACAGAATTATGTGAGAGAGAGTTTAAGGTTTGTCCAAAGCAATTAATTTCAAAAAAGTCACTAGACACATAACTGGTCTTATACAGTGTGGTGTAAGAAACTCCTAGCATCTGACTATCCTCTCCATTAAAGCAGGAACCTTTAAACACACTGAGCATAACTAGAGGACATATTTTATGAAAATGAGTCATTGCTTTCAAAATAAGGACTTTTTATTATTGATGATAAATTGGCTTACTAGTATAAAGAATGACTAATCTGTAAGGGACCTGCCTTTGGATTTTTTTTTTTTTTTTAATTTAGTCTTGTAATAGTCCTGTATTACAACAGCATCAATCAAGCTGAATAAAATCAATTCAGTATGAATTGTGAAATCTATTTGCCCAATAATTATTGACTGTAGCTATTAACATTATGAAATCCATATTCCTACCTGATTGCTGACAAGACCCTCACCTCCCTCCAATTTTCTTTTTAATTCCATATACTCTCTCTGACAAAAAATAATGAAAAATTATTTTCTCATTTTTTTCCCTTCTGTTCACCAAGGTAAAATAATAAGATGCACAGGTGAATGCTTAAAACACCTTAATCAAAGCAGGAACTAAACAAAACATTGTTCTATATAATTGACAGTAAACACCATGTATGAACATAGCATTTATCTTGGGGATTTTACGAGAAAGGCTTCAGCTCAAGGTAAAGAAAGATGGTATCTCACTCAAAGCTGTAACAAGTTCATATCCTGTGGTGTTTGGATACAGACCTCCTTACTTGCAATGCATTGCTTCATAGCGTGTGTAAGTAAATGAGTTTAGTTTTTTATATAAGCTTGTTACGTGTCCTAGCACTTTTAATGGGCTGTGGGGCGGTGAAGAATTCTTAAATAGTGTACAAACTTTCTATGTTAGTCCTCCATGGCCTGTGTTCTAGCCTTCACCCTTGCAAAAAAAAAATGCCACTAAAAACTGTTCTGTTTACTGTAGCTAAGACTGTGATTTTGAACCACAGTTTTGAGCTATTACCACTGTGCTGTGGAGCTCTTTATTTCTCTGAGTCATTACTCCTTTCCTTTCATCTTGCTCTGTACAGGAGTGGTAACTTATTACTGGCCTCAAATTTTGTCTCAGGCTACCTCAACCACCCAACTGCAAGGTAGGCTTAATCCCACTTGAATTGAGGGGGAGGTATAAAAGAATTGCCTTTTTATTCCTATGCAGTGGACCCAGAAATAGACAATAGGTGGGACAGAGGACAGCCAAAGAGAAGGAACTAGTTCTTTGTTGGGCCACAGAGCACACACCAGAGGCATGCCCACTGACAGGTAAGATTCATGCTCTCAGATGAAAATGTACAGATGAGATCTTCAGGCGTATTTAAAGCAGCATTTAAGAAACTCTATGAGAACAGACAGGTATTCCATTTTCAAGGCTCACATGTGCACTCTTGGAGCTGCAGCAGTTCCATGTGTCAGCCAGACACTGCCCACGGCCACCAAGGCAGTGGTGTTTGAGTGGTTCTGTTCACATGTGTGACTAAGTGAGGCTTCTGAAAAACTGTGGAGCTGGCATCAAAGTGCAAAGCAAGAACAGACAAGCAGAAATAATGTATGACCCTGAACCACCCCAGAAGAGAACACAAATGAGAGTTGTCTGGGTAGAGAAAGACTGACAGCTCTTTGAATCCAAGCACTAAATAAAGAGATGTATTTGTGGTGCTCCTAGAAGGACTCTGGTTGCAGAAATCAATGCAAAGATTTGTTTAGCCCAGTATGCAGCGTTTTTTCTCCCCTTCTCAGACAGACTAATTTTACCTAGAAACTTGCTGTCTGCATTATAGCTCCTCTTCTTCTTTTTCTGCAGATGATAAAGCATTGTCCAAAACTAACTCAACAGCAATAAGAGAGATGGATTGTCACTTTAGGTTACTCAGACAGTGGTTAAAGTTAATAAAGGTTCAGGCTGTTTCTTTGTGCTACAAATCCTGTGCGACAGACCAGCCTGCAGACGAGCCCAGTTGGAGGTGCTGGGCCCCCAGTCACTCCTCAGACCCCAGGATGGTGGCTGCAGCATCCATTTTCTCATGACGACATCTTACATTTGCTTCTCTCCATGCTTCTCTGTCCCTGCTGGAAAGCTGCAAGTGTAAGCTCAGCACAGTCAATGTTGTCCTCTCACACCAGGACAAGAAATACCATTAGTGTGAATGATGTATGAGGTGAACAGTTCCTGCACCCCTCCTTTTTTTTTCAGGGGTTGATCTGTTCCTACTCTCCTTCCTTCCCACAGTCCATCATGGATCTAAAGCTTTGACCCTCACTCTCTGAATGCACTTCTCCTATGCGCAACTGCTTCCCAACAGGGGCTGCAGAACAAACCATAAGGCAGCAGCATATGACAAATGATGCTTTTTTTGTAGACTATGCAGAGCTGGAGGTCAAGCACACTATTAATAATGCTCTGACTTTTTAAAAGCTGTATTTCCTCCATTTGTTGGCAACATGATTTGAAAGGTCTGTACAAGCCACTTAAAACAGCAGCTGAACAGAGGCATTTCAGCATTGTCCAATATTGATTTTTGCTTCTAACCCACCTCCTTGCTAAGACTGGTTTCAATATCCTGTGAAGTTTAAGTGAAGATACTTCCCATCTCAATCACCATGCATTGTAATTTGACACCGTAGACAAGCCTGTAGTATTTTCCTTAGCAACATGGCTTGGCTCAAAGAGCAAGAGTGCCACAAAATCTCTGTCCTGGACCGTTGCTGCCCACATTGAGGAAAGGCTGAGTGGGGAATGAATGGAGGTGGGCTGGCGTGGGGAACCCAGTCACCAGGTTGTTCATGAAGCACAACCTGTATAAAAAAAACCAAACAAACCAAAACCAAAAACCCAAAACCAACAAAAAAAAAAAAAAAAAAAAAAAAAACCAAAAAAACCCAAAACAAACCACCCCACAGTATAGGGCTGTTACAGCAGATTATTTCTGCCTCCAGACAAGTGGTCCCAAGGAACAAGAAACTTCAGTAAATTCAAAGCACTAGTTGGCATGCTCCCATAGAACAGAAGTTTAAAGTAAAGAGACATTCAAGAAATTTAGAAAATCCTTAACCAAAATTAAGGAAAAAAGATATGCACATATGAAATGTGAAAGAAAAATACCAATTGTAAACATTGGTTTGGCTAACCATGACAGTAACCTAAAATTTAAGAAATTTCCCCAGTGGGGAAATTAGGACATATACATAATATTTTTTTTTCTTTTTTTTGGGTGGGGAAGCAAGTGAGATCCTCATAGAAGAGAAAAGAAAAAGGTCATCATGAAGTGTTCTATATCTGTACTACGAATTAAAAAAAGACAACAGATTTTCTTCTTTGTGGGGAGGGAGACAGGAGCACAATTAAGAATGACGCTGAGAAGGCTGAAGTGCTTCAACCTTTCTTTACCTCATAAAAAAATAAAAAAATCGAAAACTATTCAGACTATCCAGACTTTAGAACTTAGTAAGAACTCTAGGCTGGTAGAGAGCATAAGAGGCTACATAGATACACAATGTATCTTCAAATCATGTGAGTCAGAAAATTCACCCCAGAGTGCTCAGGGAATTGAGGAAAGCAATTTCACAGCCACGAGCAATCATCTTTGAGGACTGATGGAGAGTGAAAGTCCCAGAAGACTGGAAAATGACCTCTCAAGAGCTCTTCCAGCCATGGTTACCATTCCTGCAAGGAGGGAAAAACAAAGGTAAGACTGTGACTTATTGATTCCCTCTTTAGGAAGCCACAGTGGCAAAACAACTACTTGGTATTCTCACTGTAGGCAAAGCATAAAGTTTTGAGGACATGGGGTCAGGCTGGATCAAATCAAAGGTCCATCTATCACAAAGTAGTCTCAGATAGCAGCCTGCAGCAGTTACTGCTGTGTTGAAAAGCAAGTGTAGGGCAAGCATACAGCAGCATGTTCTCTCAGCTCTTAGCAATCAGAAGCTTAGGGATTTAGAGAGCTAGAGACTTTGCATCCTTCTGTTAATAGCCCTCCATGACCCTTAGTCGCCCTCAACAGTTACTAATCAAGAGATCTTGAAAGTGCTGCCTTTAGTACATGAAATCAGAAGGTAATATATAAAAACTGAAAATAGTCACATATTTTCTACCGCTCTGCCTTTCAGTGAATATATTTTTGTTCCCAGCCTGGATATATTGTTATTGCATATACATTCATTTAATGAAGAGCTAATCCTTGAGAAAAGCAATATCAAAATGTCAGGATAGCTACTTGATATTATTTACATTCAAGCATGGTTACTCCGGCTAGTTTGTCAGAAGTTGCTTCATGTTCAAATTTATTTTAAGCTATAAAGAGACAAGACAATCTCTTGTAGATGGATACACTGCAGTTGGAGAACAGTGATTAAAGAAATTTATTTACATTTCTAGCTGATCAACATATTTTAGATCCTTCTAATGGGAAGAATTGATTTTTTTCTTCTACAAAAGGGACATAATCAATTTTGTTTCTGGAAATGTTTTATTCAACAATACTAAATTTCCCTGCATACACATCTGTCAAAGCAGAAAAAAATTATTGGAAAAGAGAATCCTTTTGTGCTGATAAAAAGGTATCTGTTTTATTATTGATTTTTTTAATACCTTAAAAAACAAACCCTTACTATAATACAAGTGCCTTTAACATGGAAAACCATCCTCAAATTCTTCCAAATATTAATAAAATTTAGTTTGGGTTGACTGTTCTAGGTTTGTTTTTTTTTTGGTAATTATTTTGTACTTTAAATTAAACTTTAGTGTCAATTCTTCAGAAAAAGAAAAAATATTTGCCATCCTTTTTGGGTTAATTTATTGTAGCGGTTCTGTACAAATTTACCCTTTCTGCAGTACTGAACAGAGACTTAAGAAGCTTTGGTTCTCCAGCGCTCTCTGGGCAGAGAAGGTTTCTCACTTCATCTGTAAAACTGGGGCACTGTACGTTCTATAGAGAGTTTTGGTATCTGTGTGCAGGAGACTTTCAGCACCTCATTCTCCATGCAGGTGGAAGAACTTTTATGCTGGTCTATTGGTTATACACTGGGTGCAAGGGAATAAAAAACACGTTAGGTTGTAATGCTCTAATTCACAACAATGGCCAAATGCCTTTGAATTGCAGCTCAGTTAATGGCAATAGCTTGGTATTTTTTACAATAGCTCAGTACTTTTTACCATATGTAACGGTGGGCAAATCTACACATAATGGGGAACTCTTTACAAGTCTTTAATATAGCAAGTCTGCAGCAGTATTTTAACTATGAATTTTTATTGAAAATTTAATTAAAACTGCATTATTTGGCTCAAGATTCTACAGTGGACATTGCATTTACATTTGCACAAACAAATATTAACCAGGTTCATTTGAAATAAGAATTCTTGTATTGTTTGGTTTAATGGAAATTTGTAACAGCCACAATTCAATTTAAACTGATAAAAAGATCTGAGTAGTCTCACCTCCCTGCAGTCTACACAACTCTTGACCTTGTCAGGACTCATAGACATAAAAAGATATTAGGAAGAATCCTTTAAAAAGAGTAAAAATGATTTTGTGTATTTGCTTTCAGTTAGAAAGCCTCTCAGATCTTTAACCTGATGGATTGTCATGCCAATAAATACGTCTACTCTCTTAACCTCTTGCTACCCATCAGTTACACCCCGTAGGCTTCATTTGGCAGGAGTGCAGTCACTGAAGCCAATTTGGCCACCTCTGGGACACATTTATTACTGCCATAGAGGTAAGAGCCTGAAAGCTGAATTGCAGTTGTACTCAGTTCTGTGGAAACAGTTAATGAGAGCAGAGAGTCCCTGCTCCAGCCTGGATCCACACCCACCACAGCACCACCACCCACATGGTGATTCACATGACACTGTCAGGGAGGGGTCTGATCCTGTCACACTGAAATGAAAAGCAACCTTAAGAGGCATAACCTGCATGGCATACCTTCATATCGCATTTGGGAGGGAGCAGAGGTTGTCAAAGGCAGTTTAGGTGCTTCAATGATGTTCACTAGAAATCTGAGGGAAACAAAAAAAGCCAGCCAGGAGCAAACGGCAGCTCCCTCGAAGTCCTGCTCAGCTGCTGGTGCCAGGTGCTGCTGGCCCCACACCAGCACCCTTGCATCGCTGCCCACTCTGGCACACCTCTTCTGAGCAGGAGGTGAGGCTGGTCCACAGACCTCCCGGGAACGCAGCTCCTGCCTCTCCCTGCATCACCCATCACCTCCAGTGCGTTCTGGGGACCCCGTGCTCACTGGTCATCACCATGGCTGGTGCTGGACCCGGCTCCATCTGCCCTCCTGCCCTGAAGTGGTCATGCTTGTGATGATGGTTGAACAGAGGCTCAACACCCACCTCCTGCCAGAGCACCCACCCGGCTGCCTGCTCACACAGCAGCCCTGGCTGCTCCCACCCTCCTTGTCTCTTTTTTGTTCCGGTTGTATGGAGTTGGGTGGGACACAAGAGCAGCAGGGTTTGAAACTCTGCATTGCTTGGCACTTCTGTGTGGGAAGGACTGGCGGCAGGAACACGATGGAGGTGTGAGCTGGGGACAGGCTCGTTGTGCCGGCACAGCCCGCTCCAGCACTGCCTCTGCCAGGTGACCCTGCAGGGGCTCCCGGCTGGGGACCAGGGGCTGTGCCTGTGGCATGGACCGCAAGAGCCAAACACTGGAACCAGAGAGGAACAAAGACATCCAGGACAACAGTGCTCGGCTTCAAAGACTTTTATTTTTCACACTGTACAGAACATGTCTGCAATTGTAATAAGGCATCAAATGCACTATTGAACAGCTCACGATGGACTGTGACGGCTCGCCCTGCTGTGGGTCAAAAAGGAGTTTTACAAGATTAAACCAGTTGCTTTTCCAGTCAGTAAACTTTATATTCATTGCAGACAGATTTTTAAAATAATTACAAAGACTAAAAAACTGTAAACACATAAAAACCCAGCGGCAATCCAGCGTAGCTTCCTAGGAAAGACTCTCAGACATTTCTGCCACAGGGCTGGCTTCGGGCTGGCAAGGAGCAGGCGAGTTTGGCTGTGCCCAGGAACCATGCGGGGCACCTGCAGCCCAGGGGCTGGGACCGTGCGGCAACAGGCAATGGACATCCATCCCCAGCAGGGGCCACGCCGCTCCCAAATGGTCAGCCTCACCCACAGGTGTCTGACTGAGAACAAGGAACCGTGAACAGAGCCCACTGGGGAGCTGTTTGAGCAGCAGCAAGCCAGACCCTGGCTGCCCTGGGGAAGCCTCCCTCCATCCCGCCTCGGGGTGTCTCCGAGGCACCTCAGGTGGGAAGGCAGAGGCCAGGGCAGAGCCCAGCCCACAGACATGTCATGAGGTAGAAAACGGGAAAGTGTCATGTTTGCTGCTTAGCGTTGGTCATAAATAAACTGACTAAGGGCAGAAATCCCAATGGGTTTCTGGGGGACTCAGAAATCTGTACGTGAAATCCTGATAGTTTAGAGGGCACCTAAAACCTGGTTGATATATGCCAAAATTTAGATCCCCAAAGAAGGAAGCTCTCCAATGATCCATGTGACAACTTGAGCCCAGGCAACGGAAAAACACCAACAATTCTTCCCATATCTGTACCCTTAAAGCATTTAAATTTTGAGCAGGGAGAATCAAATTGTGAGGGTGCACGAGAGGGCAATCAGTGTCCCTTGGGTTCAGCCTTTGGTATGGCCTCATGCAAGGTGAACAGTGTGAAGGCTTGTCCACTGGCCAGTGGGCTCATACATTCATTTTCCACCATCAGCCACCAGACAGTAAGTGCTTTGGTTGCACTATGCAGCACGAGAACCTGAGAGTCCAGAGGTTTTATATCACAGTACCAAACCACACCATGCTGTAATTTGTAAAGGTGATCAGAGAAATGTCCTGAGAGTTTTTATCTGCTAAAGTCTTGCACTCTGAAGGCCTTCCTTTGCCTCGTTCTTAGCACACACTAGCACCACAATAAAGAAACTGTGTTAGTCCTGTTGTTCAAATTTTCTTACTCCTCACATTCCTGCAGTGTATATTTAGATTATTAGGTTGACTAACATTTCCTTAAAATGCTCAGGGAAAATTTCAGGGTTCACTAAAGTATTGCAGGCTCATGATCTGTGACAGGCATTTTACAGAGTGTCAGAAAACTTCTCACTTGATAACAACATACTGACAGTCGGGGGAGCATTCCTTTTTCTAGTGCTAATAATCAGCATTAAGGCATGCCATGGTTCCTACAAGAAATCTGTGATCCGTATAGCTTTAGCTGTCATCTTTCTGCAATAATGCAGTGTACTCCAATTTCATGCATATGTATCATTAAAAAATAAAAATAATAGCTCTCAGAACCACCAGCCTTAGTTATAGAGCTTATGTCATGTAGGTGAGAACAGTGATTCCCACTAGGGTCCCAGGTAGGTAATTTTTAATCCCCAGCAACATCCATCCTCTGCCCCACACCATCTTGCTGACTCCAACTCTCACTTGACAAAGCTTTCCCTGGACCTCTGGAAGCCATGGCCAGTCCCTTCCTGTCCTCAGGGCAGGATGAGAAGCAGCGCTGTCCCCAACACTCCACCTTGAGCCATATGTCAAGCCCTACAGGCAGTGTCCACTGGCAAAGGCCAGGTAGGGAGGAACCTTCCTCCTCTGTATTTTGCTTCTTAGGCTATTTCCTTCCTCATTCTCACTGACCACAACAGGCTGAAGGCTTATTCTTATATCTGAAACCTATTCCATGTATTTGCCCTAGAGATTCAATCCTGAATCCCTGATGACACATCCAGAGGGATGTAAGCTCTCAAAAGACGACTGTGGAGATGCTGGTCACTGTTCAATTACTGCCTACGGACATGCTGTGTATCACGACATAAACTGGGAGAATCATCTACTAGGCAGCAGCACCTCCTAATAAGGCAGCCTATTTAATTACCCAGTAACACTGAACTAAAGCAGCAGCTAGAGCAGATAACATCTGAAGCAGCATCTTTTTCAGGGCCAGCATTAAAGCCTGGTACCACACTACGCTATTTACAGTGACCAAAGGCATGAATCTGGAGCAGCACAGTTCCTTGGGCCCTCCCTCAAAGCCGCCTGTGCCAGCAAGCACAAGGGACTGAACTAGCTGAGTGCCAGACTTGGGAGCTGCACTTGTCTACTGACAGAAACAGCCAGAAGAGAGGGAATGAGAAACCAGGTGGCAAAATAGCAGTCTCTCCATGTGAGGAACCCACATTTCCACCATCCACTTGTTATTCTGAACTTTGTGCTGCCACATGTTCCTGAGTAAAGGGAGCATAAAAGAGACCTCCTGACCCCTTCCCAAGAGAACTCTTCTCCTGTATGTCACAGTGGGAAAAAAAGTAGCATTTCATATTCCTAATATTAGAGACCTAACTCATGACTGATAAGGCTGTGACAGTGAATCACATGTTTCTACTAAGAATCTGCAGTCAGAGACTGTACAGACAGAGCTCTTCAAACATGTTTGGCTCTGTCATGGATACATATATAATAACATATATGCATGTTAATAGGACATATATATACTAACCACTGTTCAGTACAAAGTGACAGTGGTGCATAGAACAATTTTTGTTGGTTTTCTCAACAGTGTAAGAACACAATCTCCATGTTCCACTGATAACAAAGCAAATAGCATCAGGGGTACAGGTTTTTTGCTGTGGTGTCACAGAACTGTGATTAATAGCAACATGTACCCTTGGTCATCCCCTATGTTAAGTGAGTCTCATGTCAGCCGGTAAACTGCCTGATACTTAACCTTTGTACTTCCTGATGATTTATTTTTTACAAATAAATTGGGTTTTATTGAACGAGCCTCAGAGAGCTCCTTCCTGACCTTTCTTTGCTGTTTATGAGAAAGCTGACAGCCTAGTGACATAAAACTGAAGTTTCAGAAAGGACTAATAAGATGCAGACAGCCCCAGTATAAGCAAAGCCCTGCAGCTGAGCTTGAATTTCTTCTGGCATCTGTACTGAAGGAGAAGTGTTCAGTCTCAGCATCCCCGTCCTTTTTCACTCTTTGGTCTTTTGAAACTCCAGACAAGAGGTCTTTTAATTCAAGTTATGGCAGTTTTCATACAAAGACATCTGTCCACCAGGAACTAAACTTCTTTTATATGGGTCACTATAGCTATCAGAAGTTAATGACTATCAATCATTGCTAATCTGAAATGAAATGGAGCCACTGACCTCAAGCTGAAAGAGCCTTTTGTCTTCTACCAATACCATGAGCCATATGGTTTCCTGCCCTTTGCCTCTTATTTTATATTTTAAATAATCATCACTAATTGTACCATTGTTCAAAAATATGGGGGGGTTGTGGCAAGTCATGACCGAGTGGTGTTCTTTCTTCCCTCAACAGAAAAGAAAGGATCAGCTGAAAATTTAAGAATAAAAACGCATCTCTCTTAATCTAATATTAGAAATATTGGTCCTGCTTCTTAACATTCTATCAAGTAGACAGTTAATAATCCTGCAGATGCAATAATTAACCGCTTCCAAAGTGTCAATGTCATTCCTGTTCTATATGGGAGTAATAAGAAAATTATAAAGGCAAGACACCAGTGGAATGTTTCATATTAGGATAAAGGAGTATCTGAGGAACCTACTTATCACAAAGCTCTTTTTATTCAGTGGTTTTCATTATTTTATATAATTTGCATTTCCTCTGGCACATTTTCCCTTTACAACAAGTGCTCATATACTGCAAACATTTGATTATAGAGCTTAAGACAAAACCATTCTTGTCAGACAAACAAACTGCATCACCAGCTATCTTTAGCTGCATCTGCTTTCTTTAATGAAACATATTTTCCTGTGGAAATGCTGCCTTAAAAATCATGACTACACTAATTATCTATGGCAAGCACATCTTCCTCAACTAACGACAGCTCAAGCATATTATCATTTGCTCCAGACTTCATTCTGAAATTGAAAGATCCATACAGCTTTGCAGACTCCTTGGAGGATGCAAACCTGCTCCTCCGGTACAGTTCCCCTTTCCACATGGACATCATCAGCAGGCTGGAGAGCACCACGCCCCCCAGGGTTAAGAGACACAGCCCAGCAATAACACAGCGGTCCAAGTGAGCACCGATCCGTGCACTCTCGTTCTCCAGCCTCTCCATCTCCCTGGCCGCTACAGTGTTGGGATCCACAGTCACATCTCTGGGTACTACGTAGGAAATTATCACCAGCAAAATGCCACTAACCAGGAACAAAATGGCACTAATGAACCCATAGTCAACGGATTTCCCAGCCGCTGCCTCCGAGGCAGCATCGTCCTCCTCGGAGACCAGGGAAGGAGAATCGTGCACCCATTCAGGTGGCAGCTCCCTGCAGGAATGCTGCTGCAGAAAGGCATCCTGGCAGCGTCCACCTGTAGGACTAGGGGGACTTCTTGCATGCTCCAGATTTACATTTTCATCCACATAGGTGAATGATGTCTCAAGTTCCTGGGCACAGCAGCAGGCTTTTTTCTTCCCTCTGTCCTCTTCCCCGGGCAAGTGCTTGGGGGGTTGGCAGGGCTGGGAGGTGCTGGAGGGTGCAAGGTGCTCCTGGGTTGAGGTGTCCAGGGATGGGGGCTGAGGTGCCAGGGAGAGCTCAGCCACAGGGTCCCTCTGCAAGGGCTTGCAATGCCTTTCACAGTGAAGGGCTACCACAGCAGCGGCTGCTCTGGGGTCCACCTCACCCCCCTCAGGCTGCTGCTGCACATGGGGAGGCGAGGGCAGGCTCCAGCCAGTAGCGGTGCTCAGGGGCACCTGTCTGCTCTCCTTGGCCAGGTAGAGAAGCTCCATGCAAGCCATCGACCTCTTCCCGATGAGCCCCGACTCCTGGGCTACTGCATCCTCCAGCAAATGCTGCCCTTGACGTGCGGAAGCGGCTTCACAGTACTGGAGCTGCTGTATCCCAGAAATCTTCTACTCTTTCACCAGCGTTTTGTTAGGGACATGGCTTGTGTCAGCTGTTAAATGATTAAACAAATCCTCTCTGACACTCATTTCTTTTTGGTCTGCAAATAAAATAACAGAGGGGAAAAAACCCAACAACAACAAAACCAAACCCGACAACCTCACAATGATACATTAATAAACCAAAGAGAAGATAACGCAAATGTAATACATCAGCCTTCCTCTCAACTGTTCGAGGAGAGACAGTAAACAATGATTGTTTTAACCACGCATTTAAAATTACAATCCTCTTGTAGATCCAAAATCTATTAGGAAGTCTAATCAACCTTTGACACCACTATCCAATTAAGGCAGTAAGTCACCTATAGAGCACAGGATAACCAGAAAAACTGTACAAAATGTCAGAGAAAAGCGATGTTTGTTGTTTTAGAAGCAAATAACTCCCCCACCCCCTTCAAAATAAAGAATTTTACAATCAGATTCACAGACTAATTAGAGAGAAACACGCAAATCCCATGTAGCTCAATAATCCAGGATCTGTATTCTCCGGTAGAAATCTGATAATCCTGTGGGAAAACCAGTGCTTGCCTTTAGCAGATCTCCCATTCGATTAAGAGCTTTTGGAATGAAATTATGCCTCAAGGACTGATGACTCAAAGACGGATATTACTTCTCATCTGCAATTAATTCGTTATTACCCCCTTCGCCTTCGCCCCATCCCCCTGGAGCCGCCCGGTGTCACGGGGCGCAGTCTGCAGCCCGATGGATGCGCTGCATGCGTAGGGAACACATGTGCGCCCACAGCACATACGTGATCGCTCACAGCCGCTGCTCATCCGCGCTGCTCTCGGCTCCGCGGCGACAACCGGACAGCCGGGAAAGGCGATCCCCGCAGGGAAAGGCGCGGGGAGCTGCGGGACCCGCCCGACCCGGAGCGACCCCGGCGGGGCCGAGGAGAGCGGACACGGGGATGGCACACACGGGGATGGCACACAGGGACGGGCACACAGGGACGGGCACACAGGGACGGGCACACAGGGACGGGCACACAGGGACAGCACACAGGGACGGGCACACACGGACAGCACACACGGACAGCACACACGCACCGCCCGGCAGACAGAGGCACGCCGTCGCCGCCGCCTCCTGCTCCTCCTGCTCCTCCTGCTCCTCCTCCTCCCTGCGGGGCTCTCACCTGCCCGGCACACACACAGACAGACACACAGACAGACACACAGACAAACAGACACACACACACTCAGACACACAGACACAGACACACAGACACCTACCTCCTCCCGCCCGCCCGTGCAGTGCCCAGCGCCCCGGGGCTCCCCCGGGCGGCGCTGCCCGGGCCAGCCCAGCCCAGCCCAGCCCAGCCCAGCCCAGCCCAGCCGTGCTTGCCGTGCTTGCCGTGCCGTGCCGGGGCGGGCCCTGAGCGCACGCCGGGAGCTGTAGTCCGTCCCCAGGCTGTGCCCTGCGAGCGCCCCGTCCCTGCCGTGTGCCTGCAGAGCAGCGCCGGGGCAGCGAGCCCAGTGTCCGTGTGTGCGTGTGTGTCTGGCTCGGGCATCAACCAGGCTTGTTCTCCATAGGCACGGCAGCTCGCGGCTTACTCCAGGGAAAGATAAAATCAGATTCTTAAATGATAAGTGATAAAATCGTATTCTCAAATGATCGCAGCGCTCCCGGAGCTGAGACTTCAAGAGATGTACTCGCTGCCGCAAGATTTAGTGGAAAATCTCAGGAGCTCACTCCATGTTGGCAGACTCCACACACTTCCCCTGGCCGGCATAAACGACATTAAAAAAAAAAAAAAAAAAAAAAAAAGACTTGCCAAAAATATATAATAAAATAAATGAGCGGTTGGCACGAACCTTCATTGAGTTGATAGTTCTTTCTCTGAAGTGGTAAACTAGAATATAAAAATGAATTGTGGAGGAGCAGGAACTGAAGGTTTACCAGAGCTGGATACTGTGCTGTTGTCACAGTTCCTGGGAAGACAAAGAGCATGGATGAAGGGACCTTTGGTAAGGAGCTGAAATGAGGATGCACACAGTAAGTAGAAGTGATCAGCACTTGCCTGTATGGCTGCTGGGAAGGTACCAGAATAGAGAAGAATAGACTGTCTGAAGGAGTTGTCCTGACATCAGAGGACAAGGTGATTCTGTGTAAGGACTCTTTGCCAGTTCTGAAACAATGCATTAGGTAATTAAGTCAGCGTTTGGAAAACATATCCTGCTGAGACCAAAAAGACCCAGCACAGAAGATACAAATCTTTGTGGCAATAACTCCCATGAATGTCAAAATTGCTTGCCAGGACACAGCAATAACAGGGGACCAGCAGTGCCCATCTCACAGATTGCTCAGTGCTGTGGGCTGCTTTGGACAGCATTTCAAAGCAGCTCCAGGCAGTGTTTCCATTAGCAGAGCCCAGTTTCAATGCATTGAATAGTGTATTATTCACTCTTTGAAGAAAAATTGTAAGGAGAAAATTATGGAGTTGCGAAAATGGCACAGGCTGTCCTTGGAGCTTTTTGTAATAATGCCCTCTTTGAGATAAATATAAAGGAACAAATAAAATCTAATCAAAGAAACAAAAAAGCCTATCTGTAAATTGTTCAAATACTTCAAAGTAAAAGCAAAGACAGAAGCAAACTCTCTTGAAGGGTATTGTGCATTTCCATTTGGGAAGTAGCAGGATAGAAGCATACAGATGTTCACAACTGACACCTCAAGCTGCACCTGCCACATCTGATAGACAAGTCTTAATTATGTGACTGACAGGAGAAAAAATGGTGATCAGCCCTGGCAATGCAGCTTGGAAGAACTCAAGAACCTCTCCTGCGCCCCAGCAGAGCCTGCCAAGGTCTTGGGTGGGCACTTTCTTTCTGATAGTTGATAGAAAGGTAGGAAATTGTCAGCACAAAACAAATGGCTGTGTCGTTGTTCTTTCTAAACCCAGGAGCTACAGCACATATTCTGGAGTGCTTGCTAGAGCCTCAGTTAATTGTTATTTAACAACACACAAATGTATTGCTGCTCTGCCACCCACTCTCCTCCCCACTGCATGCCAGCATTTGTTGAGCAAGTATATTAATTTGTTGCTAATAATTGCAGTCCCATAAACTATGGAGCAAACACAGGGAATCACATCTCTGTTAAGCCAAGTGTTGTCTATTCTTATGTGTCTTCCCATGTGATGCTGCCCCTCCTTTGCCTAGTACAGTGCACACACTCTTAGAGCAAAATAATTGTCTAGTCAGTCTATAATACTGACATTTTTTTTACATTGGTTACAATGAGTTAACAGCATTTTCTTTTAAAGAATGTAAGTGGTTGTTGCCAATGCTCTGAGGTGTGGAGGTGGTGAAATGAATTCATAGCAACGCATACTCTGTGAACACAAGTATAGCTGGTGAAAAGATTAATCAAGTAAGGGCAAAGAGTAAGAACATTTGTCACACACACAAAAAAAAATGGCTATGCAGAGCTAAAAAGCAGAGTGATGGACACACAATGGGACCGGAATAAAAGACTGGAGTAGACTGTCAATGTTGATGAGCCTTATTCTCTCTGCTGGAGCCTACCGCATCATAAAGCCCTTTGAGAGACTGAGCGGGGCTATGTTGGCAACACAGTGATAGTATGGGGTGTGACAGTAGACTGATAAAGGTGTCTCAGTTGAGATACACGCAGTTAAATTTAAACCATGCTCTGGACCTGTTGGAAAGCTCTCTTCCAGTTGACCCAACTGTAAAAGAATCCGTGAACTAGGTGGATATGGCTTTTCTGTTCTCAGTATGCTATGCTCAGTATCAGAATAGAAGGAGGCTTGTGAGCACCTAAAAGCTGTTTCACCCTTTCTATCTGAAGCCTTGCTGAGGGCCTGACCAGACCTGAAGGCATCAGAACAGCCAGGCAAAACTGGAACACATTTTCTGAATGGTGCATCCCACCATGGTCTGATGAAGGGTGTCTTTAGAAATACTCTGCTTGCAGTTACCAGTTCTGAAAATTTTTCCAGTGCTGCATGGGGTCCTCAGTGGACCCAAATTCTTTTTATTCCTCTCAGCTTTGTAACATGTACACAGAGTCCTTCAGTGATCTCATGTTCACAGAATCTTCAGTTCCTTGCCTTGCACAGTCACAGGACCTTAGGTTTCCATTGGTCCTTGTGCAAGTGTTGTGAGACTGCATAGCTTCAAAGATAAAGGTGCACTCCAGTCAGCGTGGCTCAGAGCATAATATATTCAGAGAAGTCTAGAGAGAATATTGCATAAACTTCCCGTTTCCACTTGAATAGATTATACTGCTGAGTAAAGGAAAGTGGCTACGGAGCCAATAACATGGCTTTGCAGAAAAATTTAGAACCTATTAAAGAAATATATGGACCTGTGTACTGGTCTGTGAAAAAGAACAAAGGCAATAGAGGGGAATGAAGAGGCAAAGTTAAGCTTAAATATAAATGCAAAAGAAAAAAATGAGGTAATTTTTTTTTTCTTAGAGAATATAAGTATTCTGAGGATAACAAGCAAATATTTGGACAACTCACTATGAAGGATCCAGCATTTCTGTGTGTTTAAAACACATTAGTGTCACAGAGCTATTGATTTATAAAGCAAAATTAGACAGGAAAGCAATTTAATTCTGCTTTGGTTGCTTCACTAATGCACATCCATTGTGCATTAATAAAAGACACAATAACTAAATAATTTTACAGAGATAAAAAAAAAACGTAAATGTGTGATATGATATTCCAGAGTTGCCAAGTGTAGCTTAAATCCTTGCTAAAGCCTTCTGTTCTCCATGCCTGAGTAAGTGTAATCATGGTTTGGATGACTAGAGCTCCTGAGGATGAACAAAAAAAGTCACTCTCGGTCTTAGAGCAAAGGGACATCTGGAGGAGCAAGGGGTGGAAGAGTGGTGTTGACCACTTGAAAAACATGTTTTTTATAGCCCAGTGTATGAGCTAACAGACATGAGAGATGAGTATGATTTAATGATCTGTCAGGCTGAGGTCTGCTCCCCAGTGCAGCACCCGTGGAGCACTCACTGGCCTCAAGGGCACCCAGAGGGGATGGCTCTGGGTGTCCCAGAGCTTCTGTTTCCCACCTGTTGTGCCCACAGCAGTGACTCCAGCTGGCGACCTGACTAACCCCACTGCCCCAGGTTTTGCTGTTCATCCTAACCAGCCTCCCTGCCCACCTCCTTCAGGAGCTCATGCTCAGCCATTTTCCTTCCTGAATCCTTGAGCAACTGAACACCCCTATCTCATCAGGCCTATCTTTGACTGTACCTTGAGTCTTCTAGTGTTCTATTAACTTTCTCACAGCTCTTTGTCAGCAGTCTGGACTCAGGTTGCTCAGTGGGACATACGTGAGCTGTCTCTGATGTGTCCAAAGCAGACTGACTGTCAGGTACCTGGATACCACTTAAGTGCCAAAACTTTGGGCAGCGGGGTGGAGGAGATGCCTTCTGCCTCCCTCCATGCCTCCCTAAAGCCGAGCACTGAGCTGTGTGGTGTGCTCTGAAGGAGCCTTGGCAGAGCCCAGACAGGTGCTCCTTGCTGAGGGCCAGGGATTGCCACATGTCCCCACAGGTGTCTGCCCATTGATGGGGAAATACCATCACCAGGCGGTCACTGTGCTGTGAGAGCCAAAGTTGCCATCTATTTCCCACCATTTCCATACCTGAGACATTAAGGACACATTTCTCCCCTGGTTACCCCATCCATTGAAGGCCACAGCCCTGAACCCTCTGTGGCTGCTGAATGCCAGTTGTCCTGCACATGACTGGCTCTTGTTGTTGCTTTTTTCAGGTACTTTTCTGGATAGTTATTCTCTTCACCTTCGTGCACACTTGCATGGAAAGACACATTCGCTTCCAGTAATCACATGGTATATCCAGAAGTTGTAGTCCACCAGTTATTCAGCAGACCTAAAAAATGCTAATTATGGAATGTAGGAGTTCAGAGGAAAAGTGGGATAATAGACTACCCTGGAGGGAAGCCGAGCTGAAAATCAGAGGCTGCTTGGGGAAGAAATAAAGAATTCACCAAGGAGATTTTAAGCAAGAGATTTAAAGGACAGAGGATAGTGCTGGGGACAAAAAGGCACTGAAGCATAATATGAGAGGATAATAGCTTGATGCATAAACTAGTGATTTTTCTTTATGCTGAATCTGGAAACTAAAATTACTCATAGCTGTTACAGTACACATAAAACTATGGGTGAAAGAAGAAAGTGAAGGCTGTAGTTTCTGACAAGGCAAGGACACCCAGCCTTCAGTAATATATATATTACTGGTGACAGAATGAGGTTTTATAGAAATTATCAGGAATAGTACAAGAGATTCTATATTATCAGCATGTGTTGAAGAGTATCTTCAACAACAACAGAAAGACATGTTCACATTAGAGCGGTAATGCTGGTAATTTATGGAATTTACCTATATTTAAAGACTAAACATAAAAAAAGAATAAAACCCTCTTCTCTTGGTAGTGCTTTATTTCCACACACTACAAAGTATATTAAAAAGCTGAAATCAGTATTCCCATTTTAAAGGTAAAGAAAATGAAACATGGGAAACTTGTGTGTTTCGTTACTAGGCAGACAACACAGAACCAAAATCAAGGCATCAAAATTGAGATGAAAAAATTGGGCCTTTATGCTTGTTCCTCTTTCCATCCATTTCAACCAACTGAAATGGGCAAGCAGTGACATTGGAGAGAACTAAATCCTTCATACCTAACCAGGGGAGAACCATTGGCATGAGGGAAGAGAGACACAGAGCTATTTTAAGCTCATAAATCATAGCATCAGAGTAAGACATGCCAGGAAGGTGTGTCAGTGGGGTTTCGAAGCAGTGTTAGGGTCCATGCAGACTGTCAGTGCTGGCATTTGTGGTTAAATTAGCAGTCGCAACAGCCCATAGTCAAGAGGGTGCAGGGCAGAGCTCTCCTTCCCTTTCTCTTCCTCTTTTCCACAGTCCCTTAAGCTGAGTATCGTGCTGATTTATGTGTGGAGCAAAGCCTTACCCCTGTGTCTAGGCCTGGCCCCGTCACAGTCCCTGTAGAATTTTTGCAAATGATTTCAGCTTTGAAACAGACCAGGATTTCTCACCGTCCTTCTCCATCTCCCAACAATATTAAGGTTCCTTGTAGAATGGTTTCTGCAGGAGAGAAACAAAACCCTGCCGGAACAGAACAGCCTAAAACCTGGGGTAGATGAAAGAAACCAGATAAAGTAAGACTAATCACATTAATACAAGCCCTGACAGATCTGGCAAATTTTTCCAAAAGGCAACATTTCTTGTACAAATATTGAAAAACAATTTGAACGAAGTGCTAGAAAATAAACTGCAAGGAGCAATCCTTCTAAAGCGCCACATGAATGAGCTAGACCATTTATCTAGGTGTTTTCCTCTCTGACGTCCAGTGATTTGATCCTGTTTACTTTCCAAGGGGGTGTGATCAGAGTGAAACTAGGAGGAAAAATATTTCATCTTTTTAAACAGTCAAACCTTTAATGTCCAGCCTGTCCCCTGAATTTTGAGAATGCAGCTTGAGGTTTTTAAACAAGACCTCTATTGATATCAGTGGCAGGCATTGCAGACCAAACACCCACAGAGCAGAAAACATTTCATTCATCAGATATGGTTAAAGCTATTAACATTCTTTTTCTTGTCACATAGCCACTGTTGATATTTCTAAAGACATTCTATTTGCTGTCCTCCTTTGATAGTCTTGGAGGAAGGAGTAACATCTCTTCTTAAGGCTGAGCTTAACAGATATCTGGAATCAATAGGGGAAAATAAAACCTGACCTGATAGGTTTGGTTTGTTTGAGTTAGGAGCCATGGAAGGAAATATGATGTCATCCTCTATATTAAACCATCTCTTTGAAAGCATTTAATTGCACTGTGTTTTGAAGCCATATATTCAAATAAAGACAGCACGCTATGTTGGCTCCTTCACAAACAGTCTTAGAGTCACATGCTACTAAAGAAAATGTTGTACACTTTTCTGTTCTTGACGCATCAGAGTCATTTTTATCTGGTTACTATGTTATGCATGCAACAGAACTGCAATGATAGTAAAATCTGAGACATGCAGGCAGGACTGTGGGCACAGCATGAAAAAAAAGCAGTCGCTTACTTGAGCAATTGAAGAGCTCCCAATACATTATTTATGGGAAATCAATATTTTTTGTAATAAATACATACACAGGTCTATATTTCCGTTCAAGAAAACAAAGATGCCTCTATCCCACTGTTGGTGAAAAGCAGAATCATAGAGACATTAGTTCACTAATTTCCAACAGTTCCTCTGGCAGCATCTGGGAATCCAGCACCAACAGAGTGGGTTTTGCAGGATGGTTGGCTCTTGAAAAAGAGAAGGTAATTTTTACTTGTGGCAAAGACATGGTTCCTGAGCAAACAGGTCTCCATTACACAAGCCTGAAAGCTTTTTCCACTGTGATGGGGATTTATTTCTGTGTGACACAGGGACATGTAACAGGCTGTCTGGTGGAAAGTGCCTTAGCATGAGGCCTCTTTGAATGCAATCAGATCAAGCATGTTGATGTAGAGGATCGCAGAAAAGGACTACAGTGATTCAAGCACTCCTGGAGGAGTCCCTAGAGTTGAGATGGTGTGACAGGACAGTGCCTGGTCAGACTGAGAAGGCAGCTTCTGGTTGCAAAGGGATCCCTACAGGTAGATAGCTTTCTTCTCCAGGATGAAGGGCATTTGGAGGTGGAAGAGCAAGGTAGGAGGATTTGCTCTTACTGTGTGCTAAATGCATTACTGTTTTGTGTTTCCCTGAATAAAGTTCTATTTGTATGTTTTCCCAGAGTTCTTATGAGTGGGAAAATCATACCTAGTGAGGGTATATGGTTTTCTGGCACTTCTTGGGTGGGGATTTCATCTTGGTTTAATCATTTCCCTCACGAGATGTGCAATACATTGATGCTATTGTTTTCTGCTCTTATTAACCATCTGTCTGAGGATTATATGTACACATTGCACTAAGGTAATAGGAATTTTTCAGTTACTCTTACTTCTGAGGCATCCATGCATGCATACACACATACACACTCACAAATAGTTATATTGAGTTTTTCCTGGGAAGTGGGAGGTTTGGAAATGAACCTCCACTCTTTTTACTCTAAGTGACACACTCTCTCCCCCGCACAATATTATACATAAAATGAACCATAGAGAGCTATTTTCCCAAGCAGACAGAAATGCTGTATTTTGAGGTGGATAACTGTATTTCAAAGCCAGAAATCTGCATGAAAGATATTTGTACAGTGCCATCTGGACAAGTTTTTAATTAATGTGGAAAATAATAATTTAACAGAGGGACTAACAATTTCTTCATGTTCAAGGGCATAATCATGCAGAGGAAAAAATACCCATCGTTATACTTCCAAAGGATTAATCAAGAGCATCTAATGTGGGTTTAAAAAATTAAATCAGACTAAGAAAAGACTATTTAAAACGTTTTTATTAGTTTAATTAATTGATTGGTTTATTAATTTATAAGAATCCTCTTTTTTATAAGAAAAGATAACAAGAAAGGATAATGACAGCAGATGAAGAAAAAATTGTGTGTATCCTGAATGAGGGATTCTTTTCATAATAAGGATAACATTAGAGGGGGGGAAAAGGAGAGGGGTATCGCTCTGTTTTGGTGCACATAATATAGGAGTTTAGCTATCTCTCCGTTTGCAATGTGATCACCCTTTTTGCTATCTGAGCATCAGAGGTTAATAAACTTGATTACACTGACAACTGTGTTTTCTGCCTGTCTTCTGAAGTTTTGAAATACAAAGTGTGTGAAGACTATTTAAATTGCATTACTTTGCAGTCTTTGAGAAACATTGTGCCTTTTTAACTACTGATCCGCTTCTTCATCTGATTTTCTTGTGATGTTTTTAAACCAGGAGCATTTACACCCCTATTTTTGGATGACAGGAGAAATCAAAGGGTACTTGTGACCATGAAAGATTTTATTCAGTTTGTCTCAGAACTTCTATATCCATATATATACACATATCCTTCTTGTCTGCTGAAACTTATTTCATGACTTCCAATCTGAGAGGGTGCTTTTACACTCTGGAGTAAGGTCTTGTGGTTTTGTGCATTGCTGCAAATCTGTCTTGTCATTTTCCTTCCTCACAATTTTCTGTAACAATTCTATTAATTTTTTAATGATGTTGAAATCTTGGAATAGCAAGACAACTCACAGACAAACAGAAATTATACATTTTGGAGGAGAAATAGGCAACCAGTAACTCTGCAAGTGTGAAATCAAAGGCGGAGGGAACATATGTCTCCTATTGGAAGCAGAAGCCAACTGATTCAATGTGAATGAAGGCATGAGGTAACATCTGGTCTTAAAGTGAATCACTCCCCAGATGGGCCAGAAGTTGGAACAAGGGGAGAAAAGATTATAGCTCTGATATTTAGGTTACTATGAAGTTACTTCTTTATTCTGCACTAACAAGATTCCTTAAATGACTTAATAAGTACGATATCTATGGCAAAGTCTAAATTTAGGAAACATACTTCAAGCATCAAGACAATGAGTGTCCAGGAGAAAGTCTGATTTCATTTCTAACATTATTCAAGTATGAAAATAGTTCTAGTGTCTAGTTACTATGTTAACCCTATGAGATGTAGTCTGTGGATTAGTGCAAGTTTCTGTGACCTCCAGGTGTTCCTCCCTCTTGGGCTATGTTCATTCTCTGCAGACAGCTAGCTAAGACTGTCTTTGTTTTACTGCTGTAAATTTCTGATGGTATTTTTTAGTCTGAATTTTTTTCCCTGGCTTGCTCTACCACTCAACATCAAAAATAATCTGTTTCATCGCAGTTATTCAAGTGGCTTTAATGGAGTCAGGTTTGCCATTAACCTGACTAAATGTGGAGCTGTGCAACAGAGACTTCTGCATTTGAACCAACTGTCTTGACTGTGGTTGTAATTGGGAAGATCAACTCAACACAGTCAACAGAATTAAAGATGAGATTCATCTGACCAAGTGTAGGCAGTTACTTTAGAATTATGTGAATAGTGCATTAAACTCTTTTGACTGTGATTGTTGCTCACGCTGCTCAGTCTCGCACTGGCATTCTTACTATAAACAGATGTGTTTTGGTTAATCCCACCGTAAGTGGACAATTGTAATTGATTTTCAAGGGAATTATGGCAAAAATCTCATTTTAAAATTACTACCTGCCTCCTTGTCAGTAAGGTTCCAGAAAGCCCATGCCTAATCTGTAGTGAGGAGGTTTCAGTTTCTTTCATATCTTATCTCCTCTTCCTCAGGGTTCAGTGATTTTCCCTATTATTCTCCCCTCTGCTTCTTCCATGCTTCCCTCATATGTTGAATAGGACTCCCTCATATATTGAATATGACTTTACAACAGAGAAAAAGGAATGTTTCATCTCTCTGAACCACCACTGCATGACACATGTTTTTGCTGAACTTAATCTATTTTGATCCAGTATCTGTAGCACTGCCTTGAGTAAGGGACCAGGTCTTCTTGTGAGGCCACACCTGGAATACTGCTTACAATTCTGGTGTCCCCAACGTAAGTAGGACATGGAACTGTTGGAGCAAGTCCAGAGCAGGCCACAGAGTTGATAAGAGGACTGGAGTATCTCCCCTACAAAGACAGGCTGAGAAATTTGGGTCTTTTTAGCCTGGAGAAAGGAAGGTTGAGCGGAGACCTCACTGTCTAAAGGGGGACTACAGAGAAGCCAGAGAGGTGCCCTTTATCAGAAACCATAGTGATAGGACAAGGAATAATGGGTACAAATTGAAAGAGGGGAAATCAAGGTTAGATATTAGGAAGAAATTCTTTGCTGTGAGGGTGGTGAGATCCTGGAACCTGTTGCCCTGGGAGGTTGTGGATGCCCCAACCCTGACAGAGTTCAAGGCCAGGTTGGATAAGGCCTTGAGCAACCTGTTCTAGTGGGAGGTGCCCCAGCCCATGGCAGAGGGGTTGGGACTAGATGATTTTTACAGTCCATTCCAATCCCTTAACATTCTATGAATCATTGTATGAATCTGATTCAGTGGTGATATGGGTATGTAGCAGTTCTCTAGAATCTAGAAATATGCATAAGAAATAGAAGTTTCACAACTTTGCAGTGAATATATTTTATTAACCAAGGACTTGTGTCTAACTCACTGTCTGTTCAGCTGTTGAGACTGTACATTACTCGGGGCGAGTGTAGGGTTTGTGTTCTACATCATCATGCACATACTGCTCTAAAACATGGGGAGGTGTGTGGGTGAAAGAGGGAAATTACCTGATGACTTTGCTCTCTAGGTTTATGTTTATTCATCATTCATATTGATCCTTATTCTGCAGAGCATAGGAGCAGCTAATAAGGATGTGATCCATACTCTCAGAAGGTCCCATGTAACTATAAATTTGCATTACTTGCTATTACAGCAAAAAAGAGTGAATGGATTTTGTATGCAGATGTAAAGATGTCATTTTGGAGATGTGAGCATTAAACAATGAAGGCAGCCAATTAGACAAGGTGTTAAAATGTTAAGTATAGCTGCCAGCATATGTAAGTCGCACTCTGCTTATGTGTTTAAAGTGCCTTTTGGATATGAGCCTAGAAAATACTTTTCAAAATAAATGCATTCTCTTATACTAAATTGCAGTTCTGTTTAACAATATTTTTTCTGCTTACAACAGATTTGATTTTTTTTTTCCCTAAACCAAACTTAAAAATTGCTACTTTGAATTATGAATATATATTGATGGGCCAACACCACATAAAACTTACTTCCCAACTTCAGCTGCAATAAAACAGCAGCTTGATTTAACTTCTGTCTCCAGGGTCCTTTCAAACACCAGTTACCAGTCACCTTACTGTCAGATGTTGAATTTAACTTTGCAAATAATGCTTCATAACTAGAAAGTACAGTTATTGTTCTCTTCTGCCAGCCTACTCTGTGTCATGTCTATCCTTTCTTTTGAGAATAAATTCATTCACAATTGTGGAAAAATGTGGTTAAGTAAAGGTAATTTTGAGTCCTTGAGGTTGTCTGAATATTGTTTGATGACATGTTGCTGTTGTGCTCATTCTTTATAAATTGTAGGGATTTATTTCTAAAATTGAAAGCTACAATATCAACTGCAATGTAAAATTAAGCCACTATCCTTGAATTCTCCACTTTGGACCACGCCTCTTTAGAAGCATAAGATGTCAAGAATTTGGAGTAATAATTGAGGTTTCAGAAAATAACTTTCTGTAGAAACTTACAGGAATATTCATGATATATTTAAGTAGGTGGTAAACTATGATTCTTTCTGTGAGACACTTTAGAAGTTATTTTAAATAGATTTTATTATGTTTAATAATAAATAATTTTTAATGAAGGGACACCTGTGTTTGATGTTGTTAAGGGAATATATTTTATAAGGAGGGAAATTATAACCATTCTCCAGTTAGAGTTCCACTCGAGAACTTTAACCAGGTTTTTACCCTTCATAGAGAGGCATGCTGAAAATAAAATGGATGAATACTGTGCAGAGCAGAAGAAGAAGAACAGCCATGCAGAGATACAGAGTTAAAATAACTTTGAAGATCATGTTAAGGGAAAGGACAGAATGATTCATTTAGGTATGTAAATACTGACTTCTGGTGTTGATTTAGATACCAAATAGCAGATATAACAGCAAAACCCAAGTATCTAGAACAACAGTCAGATGTAACACCATAAAGCCTCTAAAATGGCACTAGACATTCACATCTGGCAACTGAATCCCACCCTTGATTTGAGAAATAATTCCAACATCAGTTTAGAAAACAGATTTGAGTAGCTAAAAGATCACATTCTAACTGAAGATCTCTTTTGCTTAATGTAAAAGCAAGTTCTTCTAATCATGTGTCAAAATGATTATCATTGTCTGAAGGGTTGGAGGAAACTTGAGGGCTGTAGAACCAAAAGATGAATTTAACCAGTGACGCAAGACATGCTTGATAGCATCCCTTGCCATTATGACTGAATGCCTGACTATGCTCCTTGCAGAGCAAAGATCTCTTTTTCATTTAAGAATGCTAAATTATTTCCTTATAAGATAGGGAGAAAACAAAATTTGTGCTCAGAAATTATCGAGCAACTTCATGGGCTGATACTGTGAAAGACCAAAGCATGCCTAAGAGAGTGGAATTAGTCCAGCTGAAGGATTGAGGAACTGTGAAAAGGTTCTGCTTCTACTGTTTTGTTTGGATAAAACATTTTCTACTGTGCTTTTAAATTCTTGTCTAGGGCTTGTAGAACACTCACTGGACATCCTACAACATGCAGTTTTAAAACAGGAATAAGGAAATGCTGCCTTATTTGATGGAGCAAGGTGATTTTCCAACAAATGTGAAAAACCAGTGTAAGTCATCTCACAAAATGTCATGCTGGCCTCTTATGCTAAAAGAAGAAAAAACTTTCCCACAGAATGTGTCTTAACTGTCACCATCTTCTAATCGATGATAAGTCCCCAGTGGAAATGCAATACATTTTTTACCCATAATAAGGCACAACCTTCTAGCACAACATGGGATGTTGAGGTCAGGCAGAAGCCAGATATGAAGGGCTCCAGGCATTAGCAATGTTGCAAAGGACTGGGAAAAAAATCCCAGTTGGAGAAGATGCAGTGAATAGTCAAGAGCACCCTTACATGATGCAGAGAAATGTCATTCCCTGGATCTGCATGGCTAGGAGAAGCCATGTTTACTTGTAGGAAAGGAGAGAGGCCACTGGATCTTTGACAAGGGTGATCCAAAATCTGTGGTTTCGAAACCTCACTGGGGCTTAACTGAGAGCCTAGAAGTCCACCTAGGGCAATGTCTGGAACAAGGGAAAAAGGAAGGAATTTATGAGATTGCTGAAAGGACCAATGTGATGTAGACAGGAGTGATCTCTCCACCCTTATTCAGATCCCCATGTTTTCCTCATTTCTCTTTGCATTTGACTTCCAGACCTGTAAGTGTCTGATACCACTAGCACATCTCACAAAAGATTATCCTATTTTGCTTTTTAACTCCTCTAAAATAGGAAGAATTAAGTGAAAATGCATATTTTAATGTTATGTGATCATTCCAGTGCAGCTACCAATTTAGATACAGTAAGTTGGCTTTTGTAGTCTTTATGCAATGCTACTGATGTATGGATTTCTGGTTGCAACTTATTTAGTGCAATGAAGACAAATCAGGATAAAAAATGTCCAAATAAATGACTAACATAAAATTTAGAATTCAACTCTAATGTGTTTATATTAATATAAATTCAGACTTATTTCACTGCAGCCATTGAGTTATATGCCTAAATCTATATAATTACTGTTTGTTAAGTAACCTATGATTCAAGCATGTTTTGATTTTGATGTGCTTGTCCTCATCCTCATTAAGCCTTTACAATGATATTTATGCCTATGATATGTTAAAGAACGTTTTTCCACCAAAGAAGATATGTGATCACTATTTAGTATTGGAATGGATGGGGGGTTTTGAGTCCAGAAAATTTCATGTTGACATTTTTTCAGGTAGCAAATTAATCAGGCAAAAGATAGAATGGCATTTAAAAAAAAAACCCAAACATCTGCTAGTGTTGTTATTGCCAGCTTCTAATTCAGCAATGACAAGTGTGTTTTTCACAGTGGAGGATTTTATTTTTCAGTTACTGGGTGCTCTGAACGAGCTCAGAATGGAAAGCTGAACATGTGCTGCTGACATTCATTCTGACAACAGAGGTGTTCAAACAGTGGTACTTCTACCACCAGTCAACCTTTCTTCTAATCCCCAAATCCATCTATTGCCTGACAAGCTTGCTACTGCGAAGGGCAGAGCAAGATCTTCCTGGAACAAGAGGATGCCTATTGGTCACAGGGTGACTTGCATTTTTTTAAGGATGATGTCTGTGCTGTGAGCCAATCCCAAGGCATCATGGGAAAATTAGAGGTTGCTTTTATGAAGTGAAGACATTATTGGGTCTACCGGCTCATTTTTCAGTATTGTCACATTTGAGAATTAATAGCTTAATTTTAAACTTCCAGCTTTTTTTTTTTCCCCCATAAGGGTTCTGAAATAAGGCTCTCTTCCTAAGATCTCTGTATAGTAACATCAGAGACTGGCTTCTTCTAAAGGCTTCAGAATCCTGAGCACACACACGCTCAGGTTCTGTCTCTAAGCCTTTTTTTCCAATGCCTCTAAGTACCTCCTCATGTTTAGAGTCAAGCAGTAAGTGCTGGTGTTTTGGGAGGGTCTCAGCTGGCTTCATCTGGGTTCTGCTATCCCTGTCATGCCTGGTGGGCTCCACTCTTGATTTTACTGTGTGATAGTAGCCTTAGCTTCTGCCAAGGGCTTGAGTGGGTGCAGTGAGGAGCACCCTGTGCTATGTGCTGGGGATGGGGTGCAGCACACACAGCAGTGTCTCCTGAGCTGTGTATAGGAGGTGTGGTGCTAAACAAGGAGAACCTGAGGTGGAAAGGAAAGCCATGATATTGTTCAACAGTTGTCTGAGACAATTCATATTGGATTAACTGGAGAGGAAGAGGATTCTTTATCGTAAGTTTATAAGGAGTACAAAACAACAGACCAGCTGAAGATATAGGGCATTTTAGAGGGCAGTGACATTTAATTATACACATGCAAGCATCAGAAGGGACATTGTTTAGAAAATCACTTACACTGGAGCGAGGTGACACTATGA
>JAWWEW010000078.1:133354526-133438793 GCA_035583185.1 Anabacerthia variegaticeps
AGGAGAAATGTCTGTCTGCTAACTATTTCAGAGATTAATTCATCAACCTCCAAATCTGTACATGAAAACCCCCTCTGAAGCAGCTCCTGAGATAGACGTTTAAGAGAAAGGCACCTCAGATAACCCCTTTGAGGCAAACTGCTTCCTCTCTGATTCTAAGTGAAGAGGTTTGCAGCAAGGCCTGCTGATATGCACCCAGGCTGACAGCTAAAAATATGTGTGAAAAACCGCAACAGAAAAGACGGCACTGGATGGGTCAGGGAAAGATGTCAATGTATTTGTGGCTAACCAAACCCGTGTTTGGGTGGTATAGTCCTTTTTTTGTATCCTCTGTCCATTTAGCATGTCATGGGATCTGTGTTTTGCTACAATGAGTGACTTCCAAGAGGAAAAGATTGCCAGCCCACCCATGGGCTGTGGTATAGGCTGTGCAGCACGTAAAACAGGGTGTCCTGAGGATCAGTAGGTGATACAGCAATAAGGCTCAGAAATTAATGAGAATAAGCAGAATCCAACTCCTAGGGCATCTACAATCCTACTTTTGCTAATTAAAAGAGTATAAAAGGGATGGAAAATGTGATCAGGCTCTGAATATATTTTCCAGCACTTTTTTTCTGTGAGGGCCAAAGGGAATTATTCTGACCAGGGGGAAAATATAAAGGATGTTTTTCTGAGATACTTATTGCATTGAAATATGCACAGAGAGAAACTAGCCCTCAAGAAAAAAAGGGAATTTTTAAAAATTGTTTTCAGCATCCTCTGACTAAATTCCTCAGACTTTCCAAAATACCCTTTCGGACCCATAATCAGCAGTGGGGTGGCTTCAGATGTACTGATTAAAAGACAGTGAAGTCCTACATTTTCATTAGGAGGACTTTGTCTACATGAGAAAAAAAAAAAGCTAAATGGTATTTTATTTCATTCGCCTCTGAGAGAGATTGTGGAGCCATGCACCGTAGTTCAGACCCTGACATCTGTTCATGTCCAGGCCTGTTCCAGTTCTTGGTGACCAATGGCACAACAAATGAATCACTCTCATGTCAGTGAAAAAGGAGATGAGGTCAACACAGATTAGAGGATTTGATCACATTTATATTTCTGATGTGGGAATACTGTTCTTTTTTTTTTTCGGAAGTCATCTAATGTTGTTCATGCTTGCCCATAGCTGTCCCATTTGCTTTAAAACATCTGTTATTTCTAAGGCACAGTGATTAGCTAAGGTTCATTAGCTGAAGATATAGCTAATGATCACAGAGAAAGCTGTAACTGTCTCAGGTTTTAACCTGGGATGTGTTTCATTGTGTTTGGACCTCTTTAGCTCAAATGAGCCATTTTTGATGCTCAGGCTGGTTGGGGGGACAAAGGCACACATTGAGAGGTTAATAAGCCAAGAACTGAGCGTGGGGACAGTGCTCTTCTCCTCATGATCCCATCACCACCTCCGTCACCCAACCACAGCCAAGTCAATGAGTACAACCTTTCTGTAGTATGCGGAATTCACGGTTGAAGTGACACAGCCTTTATGGCTGCACAATTAGAAAACTTGTACATGACAAGGTGGAAAAGTGCCTAGGCTTCTCGTACATTCTGCCAATTAAACAGACTGTCTAAGGAAGACTTTGAAATCCATGCTAGGTTTTTGTCCAAGGAGAACAATACTTCTTTGCAGCATGTTCTGGGTCTGGGGCAAATAGATTTATATTTACTGTACACTAAGAAGCATTCAGCTAGCTTAAATTATGTGAAAGAAAATTATGTATTTATGCCCCAAGGTTTTATTTCCCCTAATGTAGGACTAGTACTAAAAATGCCCTCCACACTTAGAAGCCTGACAGTTGTCTGCATTTTTGCCCAGGGATTCACACCCAGGGGTCTGTAGTGAGCTGAGAAACAGGAGAAGATATGCAGCAATTTGTGTCTTTCTTTCCTGATGATCTGCAGTTGCACAGAGAGAAAGGAAGGTAGTCATTTTATGTTTTCACAATTTTATCTCCTTGCAATTTCCCAAGGCCCATAAAAATAATGATGAAGAGATCAGCAATCCAGTTACAAGGAACTCTTTTTTTTTTTTTTCTCGGTGAAGGAGCCTCTGGCCCTTTGTATTTTATAAAATAGAAGAGGAATAATATTAAAAAGGCACAGTTAAAAGGAAAAGATGTGAAATAAAATAGAGCTTCTCATTTAACTCCTGGGATTTATTATACTTAGAGTGATCTTGACCGTATACCTTTTTCTTTTCCCTTGTTGCTTACTAGTATCCACATAATGGATAGAAAAAAATAAATGATTAGTGCAACTTTTAAAGTGCCTAAAATTTTCAGTGACTTTTGGAAAAATGAGTAGACTAATAACCACCAAACAGCAAGAGATGAGTTACATTATCCACATACATCTACCATATTTATGTGAAGAAGCTGTGCAGCAGGTGTTAACTCCAGCTAGTCTTTGTTCTCTTGCTTACTTTATTTACATACAAATTAATGGTGCTTTTCTTTTTTATTAATTTTTTCATCATCAGACATGGCAAGTGGAGAAATACAAATGACTTTGTACTACAGATATTTGTTATCATAAATGAAGCCTGCTGTGAACTCCACCTTCTTATTTCAGATGGGATGTGGAAGTTAATTAAGATCTCTGCCTTCATCCCTGTAACAGGACGTGTCTATCTGTGAAGGATGGTACATGCCCAGATCTTTGAGTGGGACAGCTGAAATCAAGAACAGAAATTATTTTAAGAGCGAATATTAAGCAAAGACAATAGTGTAACAACTATTTTCTCTTTAGAGGTAATAGGCCTGTCACTTCTGAATGTGAAAATGTCAACTTGCTCTAGTGATTTCTGCCCTTCTATTTTCGGATTGATGATGAGCTACATATTTATTTAGAGGTTTCTCTACAAGGAAAGAAGATCTACTGCTGAGCTGCTATCAAAACCTGAACTAATAAGGCATACAATATGTCTAAGCATCCTGTAGGATTGCTAGGGGGGGTGGTAGTCTTGAAATGGCCCATAAGGATCAAAAAAGCCATGTGGAAGAATTCTTCCTACCATGAACAGCAATGTCCAGAAAGTTTTGTTCCCTCTGCAGGTCATCTCTGGTACGGATTTGTCTGATGACCAAAGGATTGTTACCACCATCTTCTCCCAAGGATTGTTCCCAAACTGGAGCTCTTTAATGCCTTTCAGTGGCATCAGATATGACTGTGGTTATGCACCCTCTGCGTTTGTATTGCGGTTGCACCTTTTGTCTCTCTGCACTGCTGTGAATATTTCACCCTGTTTCCCTCTCTGCCATCTATTCTGATTGAAATTTTTAAGGACGACAGTCCTCATTTGAATGTGCGTAGATGAAATCCTCAAGAAGGTCTTTTCTTTTTTCCTTTTTTTTTTTTTTATTCTAATAGCAGCAACAGAATACAGATACAGAAACATGTTCCAGCATCAGATTACTGTTGTTTCATTTCTCACATTCCCATTAAGCCTTCTAACAACAGTCTGGAACTGTTTCAACTTTTTCACCTCTAATATTTGGGTATTAAAAATTTTCTCCCAACAGTGGTTGATCACAACTGTAGCTTTTTGAGCTCTCCCTCATCTTGCTATTTTATCTGTTAATTATAGATATATATTGAAATTACAGGTTTCCATGTCAACAAGGTTTCTCTCTTTCCATACAGCAAGTGAGCTCTTCTTGAAAGCTGGCCAGCTGGCTTTGGGTTTTTTACCTTGGCCTGAGTTTGTGGTGAAAGTTGAAGGCTTGTATTCCTTTTGAATTATTTGTGTGAAGATTCATTGCATTATAATGAATGTGGGCATATTACCTTATACTAAATGTTTGTAACAAGCAGGGGACGTTGATAGCATCTTTCAGCCTTGGCTGTTCTTGGCTTCAAGCATGCATTTTAAGTTTGTGTACCACTGTAGTATCAAGAAAAGAGGAGCAATCTCACACCCAAGAGTGTGTGAGGAGCTGTAACTCCGCTTAGGTTCTTTATGAGGAGTGAGATGAACATAGAGGGAAGGTTCAACAAATCTGTCCTCCCTGGTTTATGTAATTCTAAAATTTTTGAACCATCTGTCCCATAAGAAATGTTCTCCATTTCAGAAGAAAAACTTTAAAAATACTGAAAGAGTGATGGAATAGAAAGAAAAATACACTTGGGAAAAAAATACACTCAGAAATGTTTCTTAGGCCCATTTTCTAAGATCAGCAGCTCTTGAAGGGAACCTATTTGCAGTCAGTGTCAGATCAGGGATTTACAATCAGACAAATATTTGGTTTAGTCACAAGCAAAATGGTCTATTGAAGTAGAAATGTGGCCAGCAAGTTGGAGATTAAGGCTGAGGCAGGTCAGAGCTGTTGGGGGCCAAGGCAGTTCAGTGGTGCAGCAGATCATGCTGGGGGTCCTCTTTGGCACTAGAAGGTCCTTTTTGGAACCTGAGGTCATCTCCAACTCCCACTGACCAAGAAGTAGGAGAAGCACCTGGGTGCCACAGCCTCTTAGGAAGGCGAGTAATCCAGAAGGGAAAATATGTGTGGGTCACCATCTGGTGAGGTAAAAGGCAACACTCAAACTAAAATAAACTTGTAATCACTCTGAAGTAATTTGATTTGATTTATTTGATTATATTTGCCAAATGCAACCTCTGGGTCTCACACCCCCTACACATACATAGTTCTTCATATAGGTTCTGCCAGGCATCCAAGTGAAGGACAGTGAAAGTGTGGGGCTTTTAGAATTATACCTTCTTCTCTGGAACACACTAAGGCACAAATGCTTTCATTCCTGCCTAAAGGAATAGAGAGACTTAATAGATTAGCACTCAAAAAGGCAGGATGAAGCCTATGAATAAACTCGATGCCAATGCATTTTTATGAACAATTAATGTAGTTGCAAGCAAAATACATCACAAATTAGAAGTGCAGGGCTTACAAGGATATTCATAAATGTAAACAGCTGTAGAAAAAATGAACTCTTTTGGAAACACAACCAAGGAAATGAAAAGATACAAGTCATTCAAACAAGCATCAAAGGCTTGAATTTCTGAGAAGTTGTTGCTAATGAAGAAACAATTGACATCACAGTGCAGCCATGCTAATGAACTGTGCTTTATGGATGATAATGAAGTATTTTTAATGAATGCCTAATAAAGACAAAACTGTTGAGACAATGAACAATAATGAAAATTGGAAATCTCCTGGAACTTAAAGGAATTGTGAAAAAATATGTTTATGCTGCACTGAGAGCAATAATTACCTATGTTCTTTTTGCATTTTCAAAAGAAAGAAATATAAAGTACCAATTCTCTACAGTATTTAAGCATAAATTTAAAGTGGAGCAGCAGATTCAGTTTGGGTGGTAGCAGGCAGAAGAATGGCTTAGTATCCATGGAGAGAAACATATATCCATAGATAACCAAATGTAGGATCTGATATGAATAAACCTGATGGATGGTTGCTATGCTGGGCCATATGGGAAACCAGTGGGCAAATGCACTGTGCTGTGTGGCTGGCAATGGGCAGGGTCTGCCCTAAAATTTTGGCAATCACGGCTGCATAGATACTTCATAAAAGGGTAGGAAATGGTTTGCAAGCTCCCAAAATACAACATGGTTTGCAGTCATGAGGTCTACAGGATTAAAATACCATGCTCTGAACACAGAAAAGATCATACAGACTCCTACTTGCAGACTGTAGATTTTATAATCAAAAAGTTGTGGATTTAGGGAATATTAAAACCACATATGCAATATTTTACAATTTATTAAGATTAAAGTATTTTTCAGTGCATTTAAAGATATTTCATGAGCACCTGTAAGCATGAGAGTAGTTACCTGGCATTTCTTTCCCAGACTGATATTCAGCTGTATAATTAATCTCCTTTTATTTTCAAGGCTTCCTACTTTTGAACTTCTAGTAAAAATATTGTTCCTTAGATCAACTTTGGTTCCAAGTACTCCTCACAAATAAAATAAAGCTGCTCAAACAAAAAACTTCACAGAAAATAAGGCCGGAGGCTTGCAGAGCTCCCAGAGCTACCGCCAGGTGTCAGAGTCTGCTAGCGCTGCTTTCAGAACAGCTGTCACAGCTGGAAGTAACGCCGGGGTAGGGGAGAGCGGGTGGCGGGGTGGAGGGGGAGTTGGAGGAAAGGGTTATGTGCAATCTTTTCTGTTCATCTACTGCTCTCTAGACATAGATGTAGCTAAATACTGAGGCACTTGAATATTCTACCATAAACACAGAAATCCCTTACATGGGAATAACCTTACATGAATTATTATGGCTACCAAAGATAGAAATAAAAATTTGTTTACCAGTTAAATGCAAAAAAAATTATCATGTTAGTGTGGGATTTATAAGGCTTTTACAGAGAAGCCATCAAGCTCTTTTTTCTCCTGATGCTGAATTCTTGTTTCTGCAAAAAGCTCTGTTAGTTTCTGGATTTTTTTTCCCATTTCGTCTTGAAATATGGATTTGAAAGTTTTTTGGCTCCCAGCTTTTTAGCCATCTATTGATATGTTCTATTATTTTAAAAAAAAAAAAAATGGAATCTTTTACCTCTTTCTACAAAGACTATTTTTGCAGAACAAGAGCAGTGCTCAGTCTTTGGGTCCATTCATGTTCTATCCAGCACAGCATTTCTCCCATGCTGAGGAGTGTAGCACTCAGCCTGTGAGCAGAGGTCTTCCAGCAGCAGAGTCCTTGGGCCTCAAAAGGTGATATAGGTCCTTCTGCTAGTCTAGAGGGTGAAATTTGTTCCACCCAAGAGGTGCCATGCTCACCTTTCCAGATCATCTTTGCATTGACTCATACCGCTGTAAGAATTCACGTTGGCTATACATACTACCAGCTTCTCTGAGCGTTTTGCCTCATTCCTGGTCTTTGGGATCTTGCCACAGTCACTCTTGCATAACACTCAACATATTCTGTCCATCTGTTAACAAGTTTGCCTTAAAGCCCACTCATATGGGTGCACAGCACACGAGGATCCAGCCAGTGCTCAGCAGGCTGGTTAAAATCTGGCTGGTGTGAGCTCAGAACGGCTCTGACAGCAAGGGCTCTGGCATACATTGAGTAAGTTTTTTGGGGAAGGTCATCTCATGCTTTGCCAAACGAGGGCTTTAAGCATGTGACGAACTGCAGGAGTGCACTTAGAACCCACCAGGCACAGGCTTGTATGTCTTATTAAAGATGAGAAGGTTTAAACTTGATCCTTCTTAGTCAGCTGCTTATGTTCTTTGGTGTACTGGAGCCTCAATATTTAATGTCTCCAGTAGGAAGCTTTTTAATTTTTATTTCAGTATCTGGTGTTATTTAAGTGATCAACATGGAAATGTTGTCATCTAGGAAATAATATAAACTTTTTTTCCTATGTAGGTATAGCTTCTTTATACAGAAAATGAGAATACCAAATATGTCAACAGCTACTCGTACTCTAAAATCAATATGTATCCTTTGTCACATTACTAAAATATTTGTTTATCCTAGATGTCACTCTCTGCAGTTTGTGCTTTAGGTTTGTCCAAAAAAACTTATGAAAATCATTCTGAGCTTCTTCTTGGCCTTCCAGTTATGTAGCAGCCACCCATCATGTTCTTGTTATTGGGTTTTTCGTGTGCTCATTTCATTTCTTTCATTTGTTTTTCTTTGGGTTTTTGGTTGGTTGGTTGGTTTGGTTTTTTGTCTAATGAAAGTATCCTATTAGATACTCACTTTTCAGTGTGACGGCAGCCTGGAAATGAAAAGATGGGATAATGAAATCCTAATGGACTGTAAAAAATGAGCCTTTTATTGTGATATTTTAAAGTTCTAAATATGTTCTCCTGCTTCTGTTTCTGTCTGAGTGCAGCACTTTATGTGCACAGCGCTGTAACAGGCCCAGTGAATTTGTTTCTTGCTAACAACTTCTTTATCTAAGTATGTATAATGCAGATGGCTTTAGTCAGACTGTATTCATGTAATTAGGTAAACAAATAAATAGGAATATATTTAATGCATGTAACTTAAACTGAACAGTTTTTATTGCAAGTTTAGGTGACTAGTAGAAATCAAGACTATAATTGCTAGTTACCTGTCTGTGTCCATGCTTAGGATGAGTAGCTAGGAGTTGGCACAAACTCACTATATGTTAAAAAAAGAAACACGTGACATTTTAGATGATGACAGCTTGAAAAAGTAGAGCAGGGTAGCCAAGAATTATAGTATGAGTTCAGTTATTTAATTTATTGACCGACTTGTCTAATGCCAAACTGAAGGGGTGAAGCACTTAGCTGAAGACATTTGGTCAGCGAATCAACATTTCTGTGGAGAGTGATGCTTTTATCCATTTTTTCAGTTCTCTTAGTGTTATTATCACACTATTGATCCAAACACTGGATTTTGTATCAATTTACATCACCTGATATCATATGATCTGGAAAAAGAGCAAATGTAATCTTTCTCCAAGAAAGATGCAATTTTAATAAGCCTTCAGGAGAAAACAGCTGTGGCAATTTTCATGGAAAAATAGAGGTCAACCCATTGTTTACATGCATATTTAAATCCTTTAAAAGCATTATTCTGCATACACATTTCTGTTACATTGCGTTTAAAAACGTTTTGTTCCTTGGTGCTTAGGAAGGTATCAGTGATCCATAATGCAGAACCTCCTGTTTTGAGCACCACTGCACTAAATGGTATTAAACAGGCTTCTGTTAATCCTGTTTTACAATTTTTCAAATAGAAAATATCTTAGGGTTTGGAGATATTTTTCATCTTCACATTGAAATGTTCATATTTTTGTGAATCAACAGCTTCTAAGATGGAAAATGTTACAACTGAATTTTTGTGACCAAGTTTACTGCTCAGGTGAGTGTTAGTCTCTGCCTTTTCCTTCTCTGGTGCTCATGAGTAGAAAAGAATAAATAGGGGAGGGTGTTAATTTTCCTTCACACAGTGTATCTGGGCCCTGTGGCAGTACAGACCACTTGTGTAAAACTTGGGTGAAAATACCCAGAGTAAAACTCTGCACCTCTAACACATGTTGAACTGGGGCTGAGACAACCGACTCCTTCCCTGAGGTGCTCTTCAATCCTTAGGGATTCAATGGATGGAGGATGGATTCAATTCTGGGCCAGACACTCCCAGCTCCAGATCTCTGGTTTCAAGTGTCTGTGAGCTAGAGGCTGATGCCATTCCCCAAGCATCGCTGTTTAGTGCTATTTGAGATGCCCTGAACTGCTGAAGACTTCAGCATGGGAAAGGCAGGAGAGCAGTGCAGGACCTGCAGGAAGCCTCATGCCCCTCTGGGACAGCAACTGGGTACCTGGTGAGATCCCAGACTTTATTAGGCACCCGTGCATGACATGCTGTTCACTGACTGGAGCGGGAGCTTAGATGCCTGGCTCACTTGTACAGCCTGTGTTTAAACACATATGTGTATATAAGCCAACAATGAATCTCACCTCTAGAGTAACAAGCAGAGAAACAGGACAGAGCAATAAATTTTGAGATTCATGAATTATTACTATTTAGTATTTCTTCTTAATAGATCAGGAGGACCTAAGACCTTGCACCAATGAGGTCAGATTTTGTACTAGTGATGCTTAAAAGCCAGTTAGTTGTCCCTGTGGAAATGGGTTTGGGTACTGGGAGAGCAGGACAGGAAGCAGCAGGCTGTGTCAGGAAGTGTAGGAGCAAAAGCATAATTGTGTTTAAAAAGCTAAACAATGGTTGGTGCCTCTTGAAATTGCTTTTTCCTGAGGCAACTTTTACCTGCCTGGACATGAGGTGTGCCTTTGAGTGGTCTTTCACTCACAGAAAGAATCTGGACTCTTTTGTGTACATGGAAAGAGTGGAGGATAACATGAAGGTGGCCCTTCAGCTAGTGGTCAGTGCTGTCCCCTGCAAAGAAAAGACAGGCTAGGGACAGGTCAGCCCTCCTGCAAGGGCGAAATGTTGCTCTTTTGAAAGCAAGGATAAAAATCTCTTTAACTCAGGTCTGGGACCTGCTGATTTGTAGACGAAACCACTTAATTATTGCACTTACAAAAAAAATTTTTTGTAGTTTTTTTTCTTAGCCCATAGTGTATTTTAGCTCCTATTTCATTACATTTTCTTTCTTTGTTTGGTTCTCCCAAATAATAGGTTGTTTTCCTTTTCTTTCCTCTCTGAAAGAAGAATTTGTTTTCTGCTTTCACTGATATCCATTATTAGCATTTAGGTGATTCATTTTTCCTGGTAATTTTTCTTTGCTTATAATTTTTCATAGGAGGTAGAAAATTTTCAAAATTCAGAAAAGATTTAGTTATCATGTTCCTCCTCTGGCCAATAGATGGGACTCTTACCTCTGATATCCCTTCTCTCTTTGTTTCTTATCACATAGACAATAGTGCAAAAACCATCCTTGAAATCTGAAATGTGAGGGATATAAACAAGGGACCTCTGCAGCTGTTAACATCTCAAATAAGCCAGATATGCAGGAGTTTGGAGACAGCAGAGCTTGAGGTTAGAACAGATTTATCTTTTAGACAGAGTGTTTCATGAACAAATTAAAAATACTTATCATCTGTCTTTTTATCTCCCAGGAAGGATGCCTATCATGGGAGTCAGTTCATGTAATAAATAAAAAATAAATCACCAAACAGGTCAAGTTGATTAGACAAATTAATCATGACTTTGTTCCTGTTGCCTTTTACTCTCAGATACAAGACTGATACACAAATTGCTAAAGCATATTAGGAGCTGACCTGCATTGGAATACAAACACTGGATTTTGTGGGAAAGAACTTATTTTGAGTGGGAGATAGTTCCAAGGTGAAATGGTTCATGGAAATATCTGTTTCCTTATGTTTCTTGTGAAATGTACATGGGACATCAGTGGATTTCAGCCTAAATGAAAATTCACCAGCTCCCAGGGTAGACCTGAGGTCTTCTATGTTCTGGCTTTACTGGCTGAGAAGTTGTTGGTGGAAATATTGGGATATTATCAGTGTCTCTTGCAGTCGGTGCCCTGAACTCGATGGTAGGGATGCTGGGACCTCTCTGCTGGCTCTTGTGACTTCAGAGTAACCCTTCTGCAGTCAAGGAGCTGAATACCTGGAAGACCCACTGTAGTTAATGTGGTGTTCAGAGAGTGGCCCTCCAGGTTTAATTTCTATTGCTTTTCCTTTCCCCAGTGAAATGCTTTGATTACTTTAACTTGTCTTTCCAGGTTTCAGAATAGAAAGGAGAAGATAAAGACCTACAGCAGAACTACAGTGTCTCACAGTGGAATATGTTTTATTTTCTAGCTCTTGAGATGGCTGTGAAATGGTGAGCAGTTTTGTCTTCAAGGATGCATTGCTTTCTGTTGCTCTTGTTGCAGCATTATACCTGCACATTTCCCTTTACAGCATTCCCATGTGTTTGGTTCCCCTGTGTATTGTGCTTTGTGCCTATTGCCTGAGCACCTTGGGGGATACTCAGCAATGGCCTGGAAAACACCACACATTAGGATACGAATTTGTGTGTATACAGTGTGTGTGTGTGAAACAAATACACAACACTGCCTGGAAGGCATTTGCCCACATTGATCACATGAAAGTGGATGATGCCATCAGGCCCCATCTGATGGTGTTGAAGTAGATGACCATCAGTCAGATTAAGCAGCAACCAGGGAATTTTGCATGACTTTTGACACAGAAGAGTCACACAGAAGAGATATGAAAAGCATGTGAAAAATTGTGACAAAGCTGACTTTGACACAGCCAGAAGCTTCCCCACCAGCATTACCACCTCTGCCCAGGCCAGGCAGAGCACCATTCCTGAGGGCGCTGGGGTGTGCTGTGGACTGACTGTGCCCAGTTGGCATGGGAGAGGACAGTAGCACTCTGGAGGACCCATACCTGCAGCATGCAACCCTTAAAACACAGGGTGCTGACATTTACATATTTATTAACATTTCATTAAGTGTCTAGCATTGTAGATATTACTGACATCATCCTAATTTTACAGAAGACTGTCAGGAGGCTTTGCCTCTGTGTGTGTCTAGCTGGACCTTGTGCCCTGAACACCCATGGGCAGCTGGAGAGAAGAAGCTGCACTCCTGGAGCATGTCTCAGCTGTAGTTTCATCCAGATTAAATCAGTTTCACACAGAAAGAACTCAGCACTCCAAAACCATTCCCAAAGCATGGAAAACGGGTGTAAATGGCAGTGCTGCTGACTCATCCAGCAGAGCAGCTAGTGCATGTGTGCCCTCCAGGGAATGGAGTATGTGCCCATCACATGGATGTCTCTGCCGGCAGGCTGGAGGCAAGAATGACCTACAGCAGAGGGGCATTGAAAACCTGAGTGCTGAGCTGCCTGCAACCAGCACAGCTTTGCAGGTGGCATCTGCCTCTCCCACCCATGTTTCCCTAGCAAAATCAACAAAATCAACATCATGGCCTCATGTCTTTCTGTAATAAAAATCCCAAATAAACTAGATTAATATTCTAATTTATTAGTATTGTATATATTCTTTTTTAGTTAAAAGCAGTCTTTTTAATTTCAGATAATTCAAGTCCCAAATGGTAAGGAGGAGAACGTGAAACAGCATGTGTTGGCTAAAAACATGGCAATCCCTTACTGAGCTGTCATCTTCTGTGACTGACTGCTGTAGCCCACCAAAATACCTTATTTATGTTTTTTTAATAACTGGTATGTCACTTTATCCCATCTTTATGCAATAAATGAGCTATTACACTTCCATACAACAGGCAAACCTGGCAGCTGATAAAATGAAATGTTAATATTTTTTGGTTTTACAGTCTCAAGAGACTTTCCTTACTTTGAAGCAAGCAAACTCCACCACCTGCAAGCTAACTCTCAGGTGAGCTGGGTGTGCATTAGTCAAAGGGCTTTTGGCAAGCTGTGCAGCATCTGTCTCAAAGCACATGAAAAGGGGTGGAGGCTTTGACTATCCATTGATTAAAACAGAAAAATTGGGAAGGCAGAAGGGAATTTCTTGATAACGTTGAAGATCTGCAAACAAAACACATCATTCTCTTTTACAAGGGCTTTCATTTGTCCCCAGGCTGTCAGCAGGCTGGCCAGACTGCTTAGTCAGATCAAATGTCAGGTCAAATGATCAAAAGTTGTATTAGTTCATGCTCTCTGCTCTCGGATTCCCTTTGCAATGCTCACTAACTTGTTTGCACAAAGGCTTTGCTCAGGACTTGCTGCAGTGAACAAACGTGAAACTGTATGTTATTTACAGGGCAGCTCAACGTCCAGCACATACATATTGCACAACAAGTTCAGGCAGCATACATGTCTCTGTTGTCCCTTGGAAGGAATGCTTCCAGCCCACAGAAACACCTCGTATTGCCATATTTTATCTGAAATAATTTCATTCATTTTCTGAAACAAAGCAGCAAGGTTACAGAATACTGGGTTTTCCTGGTTCTTTAAGCTGTTGTTAAATATTTCTCTAGAGTCCTAAAAGATGGATTTCTTTCTCTCCTCTTACTTGCCTTCCCTTCTCTCCCCGAAATATGATTAAATTGATGACCTGCACATTTAGAGAGAGGAGAGGAAATATCTCCTTATGTTGCACATGATTAACCTCTAACTTCACCAGTGGAAGAGCAAATTACTTCAAACACTGCAGGTGTACTTTGAAAAGGGCAGAACAATTTAAATGCCTAGTAGCTTTAGAGACAAATTTAATTTATTGAAAGTAATGTGTCATTATACTTTTAAACGCTGCATGGCTGTATTGGAAGACAGGAAGCAATATAGTTTCCTCCAGAGATAAAACTGTCCAACATATTAGCAATTTTTCTATTATACTTTCTCCAAAGTACAATCATCAGTGTTGATGGTCTGAAGCTGAGATTATTGAAAGAATAACCTGAAATATAAGGGCAAATAGTTCTGCTTCTCTTGGCAACTTGAAACCATAATGAGATGCTTCTGACCTTTGATGCACCTGCGTGTACCTCTCCTGGCCTTTACACTTGCGAATGATGAGTAAGAGCCTCATTAAACTGCTTGGAGGCTGTGGCTGTTTGGGTGAGGGGTTAATTCTGTATTGTGGCTGTGATGGGGGCTGGAGCCTGGCAGCCCAGGATTCAGGCAGGCTGCACTGCTTATCATCCTCTTGTCTCTGTGCCCTTTGTCTCCCTCCAAGGGCCACACACATCATCCTCAGTGCACAGAATGTGAGGACATTTTACAGTGTTTTGTATTCCTGGGGAAATGTGAGTGCTAGGTCAAATGATGCTTTCAGCTCCCTCTGGCTAGATATATTGATTTAAGTGTAGTCCATTAATGTAATAATTATGAATTCATGACACAGTGTTTTGTACTCCTGTCCAGAACAGTTATGGTCTCATAATGGCCCCATTTTCCAAGTACACTTGAAACCCTCTGTGTTATCTACTAGAATGAATGACCTTCTTTGACTCCTATTTCAGGCAAATTATATAAACAAACATTTCTACCCCGATTCTCTAGAAAAGATAAAACCTGAATCAAGCAAGCAGTGACAACAGATGTGCCAAACAAACTAAGGACCTAGGATGGCGTTACACAAAATGGAGCCGATCAGTTTAATCCAGGAAAGCAAGCAGTTCTCTCAACTCTACTTTACCTGTATTTAAAAATGAGTCCATTAATGAAATTTACTGTAATTTGATAAATTTTGATTTTTTTTTCTTTTACTCCTGGGAAACTGAGAGACAAGAAAATTAATGTATAACTATACTAGCAATTTGTAAAGGTACCTGTTCTGTGTGGATGCCTGGCTCCCTACGGCTTGCGTGTTCATATTTCCCTCCTTCTCTGCTTTGCTCCTTGCAGTGGAAGAAGAGCATCCATCACAGACATAGGTATTGCAAAGCTCAGAGCCCCATTTCTCCATCTGAATTGACTCTTTAAGTAATGCATAGAGGAATGGTCAAAAAAAGTCAGTCTCTTTTCCTTCTGTGCATCTTTCAGACTCTTCACAGGGAAATCCCAAAAGACTCCAAGGTGTTTCACCTTTCACAAGAACCTCTGAGCACATGCTGTAGAGACCTAGCACTTGTGTGACAGCTCTCACTTTTTGGCATTCCCTGTACTTTGCAGTTTATGTCTCCCGCTTCAACATCTTACTATTCCTTTCATTTTGGTGGTTGGAGTTAACCATCATTTGTTTTTGCTCCTTACCCCCAGGAGAAAGGAATTGTACCATCTTCATTTCCAGTCTCAGTTGCAGGGATACTGAGGGGCCATTTGGGAGCTGGAAAAGACTGCTGTTTCACCACACTGTGTGGTGAGGTATGCAAGGATTTGTTTACAAGAGAATGATCATAGTCTGTAGGAAAAGAGGGCTGAATTGCCCACCTCTGCTGGCCATGACAGCTGGTGATAACATGTCCAAGAAAATGGAAGCTGAAAAGGATGACGGTTGCCTTTCTGAAGATTAAGACCCACTGATCAGGGCAGACCATCAAGTGTGTCTACAGGGATCTGGTCTTCATCAAGAGAAAGCCACACACCCTCCCAGGTTCCCTCATGTTTAGCAGTCTAGTGCAAAGGAGGGGCAGGTGGACTTCTGCTTGTCCTGGCAGCCAGCAGGGAGGAGCACCAGTGGGTGGAGGCCACCTCGTATGGCTCCTCTTCAGCTGGGAGGTCTAACACTGGGAGGCACTTGTGGAGCAGGATGGCACCCAAGTGCTTTGCTTGCCATGCTCTTGCTGCCCAAGAGGGAAAGGTATGATGAAGGGCACGAAGTGCGAATAAGAGTTGCCCATTTCCATGCGAACAATAGGGAAAGCAGCTTCCAAAACCACCCAGGCAGTTTCCCTTCACACAGTGGGAACAGCAGACTGCTGAACCTGCAGTCTACCATGCCTGAGATGTGCCCAGTGTGCACCATATCTGCATGGTTTGTTGCGCCCTAAGGGGACACTGGAATGAAGGTGAGACTCAAAAACAGTAATTATTTTTCAGACAAATGAAAAAACAAGCATTTGCTTCATCTGCCATGCACAAATGTCTCTTTTTTCTCCTCTCCTCTCCTCTCCTCTCCTCTCCTCTCCTCTCCTCTCCTCTCCTCTCCTCTCCTCTCCTCTTTTTTTATAAACAAGTCAGCAATATAAAAGTATTATGGAAGAATGTTTGGTTATCAGTTCCACACAGCTGTAGCTTCAAGGAGAGAACACTCCCTGAAGCATTCAGAACTGCCAGTGCAGTGACTATGGCAGAGGTGCCCATCTGCAGAAGGTGCACATCCTGGTGTGGGTTTCTACCCTGACCTCATGAAAAATCCTTTCATTGCAAGTGATTCCAAGAGCTGACCACAGTTTCACTGAGCTGAATTGGAAAGGACTGCCTGTTTCACAATAGCTGCTATGCAAATTACTTACATTAGTAAATGTCAGGTCTTTGGGATGGAAACAATCAATTGCTTCTACAAGAGAAGGGATCAGAAAATAGTGTTAGTCAACATTTTGCATTTTTAAGATGGAGAAAAAGATGTGGTCCTTTCCACTCCCAAAATACAGTTAGTTTAATTAGAAAATGCAAAATGTAGTAACAGACTTGAATTTCTTGTGCTTTTATTTCCCATTTAGTAGATTAACTCTTAGAGCAATCCCTCTTACTTCTTGGTGCTATATAAACATAAAATAATGGTCAATACCTGTCTGACGAGTCAAAAGAGACAACAGAGACCAAAAGTAGGATATAATATCCTCAGTTATATCTGGGTACCAAGGCACAGAAGAGCTAAATCATTTTCTTAGGTCATGGATAGTATGGATAAACATTTCTTGATCTAGTGACAAACATCTCTTGTCCAGTGCTTTATACATTAACGCTATTTACATACTGGCATAAATGCTCTTTTTAGCTAATTTAGTATGATGAACAAGTGTGTTTAAATTATAAAGTTTTGGACCAGAAGTATCATTTTTTCTATTGGCCAGATTTTTTTTCTATTGGCATGTTGTTGGGAATTAGTCCTGGGCAGTCATACATTTGTCAGACATTATCATAAATACTGCTTTTGTAATTATCACCATTTTCCCCTTAAAGCAAGAAAAAGTATTTCAGACACAGGTATTCTTTTCTGGAAAGCAGAACATTATAATGGATGTCTGTCTTATCCTTCTGAGTGAAAATCAGTAGTATATAAAACTGGGACTTAACCATAAAAAAGTAGTGCTTTATGGAAAAAAAGAAAGTATTATTTTACTGGATCTTCAGAGGTATCTTTCTAAGGCAAAAGAAAATTAAAATAGCCAAAGCTTTTTAAAGACTCAAACCCACAGTTCACAGTCCCCTTGGAGGCATATGAGAGAGCACAGTAAGAGAGGAAGGCAAGCACAATTTATTTGAGAAATTTTTTTTTTGCCATTTTTTTTCCTCCTACTTTTTGCTACTCTCAAATGTCTTTTTCAGTGCTTCCTGTGATACTGACTTGAATACTGATGAGTTAATACTTGAATGTATATGACTAAGCTGAGGGATTTGAAATTTGTCACCACAGGAGATGTCTGCCTTTTCTGGCTGGAAGCTGAGAAGTTTAGCAAGCTCTGTGGGTTCTTTCGTGAATTATAAAAAGGAGCAGTGCAGGAGTCATGTTCCTCATTTCACCAAATGAAATACTTTTTTCTTGACATTAGAATAAAGAAATGAAATAACAGATGTGAGGATGTGATAGCTATCAGCCAAGGTGTCGGAAACTTCATAAACTCAGTAGTGTTGACAGTCGAATCAGCGACAGAGGCTTTGCATTTGGGTGCTGTACCTCAAAGGAGGTACAGCACACCAAACCTCTGTGCCACGCTGCCCTGGCTCAGATGCACAGAGGGAGGACCAGACAGGGTGACCCACCTGGGGATGAAGGGCCCCTGCTCCACTGAGAAATCAGTTCACTGGCCACGTCAGCCAAGCTCCAAGATGAGCAGGGACACAGCTGTGTTAGATCCCTTTTTCAAGGACCCAGAATTATGTGCAGCTTTGTTACACTTTTGTCTTCTGAAGTCTTTTATCATTCCATTTTCACTGGTGATTTTCCTCTCTCTGCATCTTTTTTTTGTTCCACTTGATTTTACAGCACTGCTAGCAGACAGGGCTGGGGAAAGTGCTGGGTTTTGTACAAACCTGTCACTCAGATCAGGGTCTCTGAGGTGTAAGTGAACTATCCCCAGAGCATTGGGAATCACATATTTTCTCATGCACATATTCTCTAAGTCAGTAAATCTGCTGAACCAGAGTTGCTAGGATAAGTCTCCACCTTTAACAACAGAAGCAGAATCATTAACCCTTTACAAAGAACCAGAGTAACCTCATTGTACCTGGATTGAAGTTCAACAATAAAAATATGAAAAATTGCTGTGGGGGTGGGGAGGAGTGGGTAAAGAAAGTAAAATCCAACTTTTTGTTTGGTTGGTTTTTGGTTTGGTGGGGTTTAGTTGGTTGCTTAGATTTTTTGTTGTTGTTGTTTTTTGGTTTTTGGTTTTTTTGTGTGTGTGTTTTTGTTTTTTGTTTGCTTGGTTTGGTTTTTTTAACATACTTCATATTTGGTGAATCAGAGTCCAGAGTCAAGAATCAAGGTCTTAGAGGTGTTGATAATTCATCTGAATCTCTTCTTGTATTCCTATTATTATAAAACCTGTAAACTGTCAAATTGGAGTGATTTAAGCTATGTTCTATAAAACAGGAGTAAAGGATAGCTTCTTTCCAGGAGTTTTTGCAGTCAGCCTGAGGAGTACTTTATTTAAGGAGAATAAAACCAGCGGGGAGCAATTTTTAATTTCCTGTTAGACTAGCCAACATTTTGGGATCCTGCACATTTATTCTGTCAGAGGAAGAAACCAATTCTGGAGCCTAGTTCACCTTTGGTATGATGCTTCCTGTGCGCCAAAAGTATAAAGAAAATCCTGTTTGTTTGAGCACAGAGGGATCAGGAATAAGAATTTTCTCCTGGGTTTAGTTTCCATTTTTTGTCCTCTTTTCAGTCACCACTTTGCTGAAATTTGCATTTCCCTCAGGAGCAATTAATTGCCATAGCTGAGCCTGCAGCATTGCTCTGCCCCTCACCCTGCATTCCAGCCTCTTCTCCTGTGGTGCATCTGCCCTCCTTTGGCTGCATGTTTTGACTCATTCACCCAACAGGACACTAATTCAGATAAAAACAACAGAAAAAGTACTTTGAGAAGGGCAACTTATTTGGACACCAGGCAAGTGTCCAAGCGGCAGCCGGGCTGAACAGGCTCTGAACTGGCTACTCATATTCATGAGGCAGATTTAGGAATTATAATAGACAACATTATGTTTAGTTTCAGTGGTCAGGAAGAGTTAATTGTCAGTATGCCACTATTTAAATGGATAGTGTGCATGCACTTTGAAGGCTATGCACAATCCTGATGCATTGATTTCAAAAAAGGGTAGGTAAAACAAACAAACAAACAAAAAGTCTAGAGAACAGATGAAAGAAGGTTGTGACATACAGACAGCCATTAAATAGACTAATATATTTCAACAAAAGAAAAAGGAGTTGAACTGGGATGCTAAAAATCTATCAAGTGGATAACAGAAGGCAAGAGAAGAAGGAATAGTTTTTCATTGTCTTTCCTGCAAAAAGAAGAGGACCAGATGAAGGAAGGAGCTGGAAAATTCAAGACAAGTGTGTGGACATTTTTCTTCTCATCATGGTCGGTTCTAGTATGGTTGTATTATATTATAATCTATTTCAACATGAAACATCCAAACCTATATTTCAAGTTTTAAAGTGTATCTGGAAGAAATACTTTCCAATAAGATGAAGATACTGTAAATCAAACAATGCCAACTGCAGCATCAGACGTGTGGCCAGCAGGTCAAGGCCCCTCTGCTCTGTTCTCGTGAGACCTCACCCGGAGTGCTGCACCCAGTTCTATGAGCCTCAACATAAAAAAGTCATGGACCTGGTGGAGTGAGTCCAGAGGAGGGACATGAAAGTGATCAGAGGGCCAGAGCACCTCTGCTATGAGCAAAGACTGAGAGCTGGTGTTGTTCAGCCTGAAGGAGAGCAGGCTCCAAGCAGAGCTTATTGTGGCCTTCCAATACTTAAAGGGGACTTACAAGAAAGATGGGGACTACATGTAGAACTGTTTTGTTTTCTGCAAACAGTTGAGAAAGTCATTGTTTCAATTCTTGCATCAAATTGACACATCACGTGGAAAAATATGAATATCAGCTTAAAATCATGTGTCATTGTCCTTTAAAGATTTTGTGTCATTCACATTTTTCTTTGAGAGAGATTTTATTTATCTTAGCCCAAAAGAGCTTTATCCTGTTTTAGGAAAACAGCAAAATAAGAACCGTCAGCACAGATTCTACATAGAGATCTTCTGATCCTTACAGGATCAGGATCAATATATTTCATCAATAGCTCATGACAGCAAAATACCATTAGGTTTGCATATAGAAATTACATCTTCCACTAGACCGAGAAGAAGCTGTTTCCCTTTGTTAAAGGGTAACACATTATAGAACTACACCAAAAGTATTGTTTAACTCCACATAAAAGTTTACAAATCCCTCTTGTTGCTTCCTCTTGTAACTATGCCTCATAAGTTGACTTTTGACAGTGAAGCCCACTTCTCCTCAAAGTCAAAGAGAGAAGGAAATAAAAACTTTGGATTTTAGGGAAATGGCAGGATCTAGTGTTACAGTTAGTGAGCTAAGAAGTGGCAATAAGCAGAAAGCTGGTGGATCAGTCTCCCTGGGTCTCTAATCTCTGTGAGAAGTTCAAGTCCAGCTCTCCAACATGACCCCTGACCACTACCTTCCAGCACATTTTCACTTTTGCTTTTGTTTAGAAGAAATGAGCATTGTTTGACTGATAGGTGTGTCACTGTACTGTTTCCAAGAACCTTTAATACACAGGGGAAAAAACCACAAAAGCTACCAATGGCATTTTCATAGGTTTCTTATTTTTCTGACAGGCTATGCTTCTCCCATAAAAGAAGAGGCATTTTAGAAGAACATCTCTTCATTTGTGACTCATTCTGCACAGTAACATCTTCATTGACTTGAGGCTGGTAAAACATTTCCATTTCCCTTTTCTATAAATGCATGGCCCTTGACTCCAGGGCTTTCTTCCTTTTCAGAATTGGGTGTTGGTTTTGGTGTTTTTTTCTATAATACCATGAAACTTTTTTGTTGTTTGAGTGGGGTTTTTTTGCCTTGATGTGGAAACTGTTGTCTGTTCAACAGCTGTGCCTCTTTCCTTTCCTGTGTTTTTGGACTGAAATCTTGAGTGCAAAGTCATGGAGGATGTCTGCTGCAGAACCTTCACTTTGCCTTGACCTTGATTTTTGTCTTTTCCTTATTTAATTTGAGTGAATCATGAGTACCCACATTTCTGAGATATGAGGTGTTGATGCAGACAAATGAGAGAAAATCTACAAATTATATTCTGGAGTCTTCTGTGGAGTTACTTTCAATTTATTCTAATACCTCCATTTTCTATCCAAACAAAACGCTATCCTAATGCACTTATTGTTGCATGATAAGCAGTGTGAAATAGACTTTGCTGAGGATTTTTAGTAGCTGTTTAAGTTTCTCTGAATTAATTTTATCATTTCTGTCTTAAATTACCCTTCTCAGATCATTTATTCTGTGAAATGAATGATGTGTGTACTGTAACTGGATTGCGAAATAAGTTTTGAGTCTTCTATGATTCATGTGCTTATTCTTGTCATGAAAATTAAGCTGTAGACTAGGCAAGTATCTCAGACATGCCATAGAGCAATTTCTAGTGCATTCTGGAAACACCTTTGGTGCAGCCATGACCTGCTGAGAGAGCTTTTCCCAGGATTGATGGCCTCTTTAGGTCCTTTGTATCTCCTGCAAAGATTGGTCTTGGGGTGTTCACCATGGTTTTGGGACAAGGACTTTTGGAAGAGTACAGTTGCTGAAAGGGACTCACATAGACACTACTTGCTAGAGTCTTCACAATGCCAGCCTGCCTATTCACCACAAGCTCATCATATTTTGGAGCAAACCTGCACAGAGATGTGACAAGGGAAAAAAGCCTGAGCCCTTTGCTACTTCATCACTACACACTCCCAACAAAGCTGCAGATTGACAGAAATTCAGGTGTATGAAGGCTCTGCTCCATCTCCGGGCAGCTTTTCAAACAGCCATGTGTGGTGGTTTAGTTTTCTTGGGTTTGGTCTGGGCCTTCCCTGGTAGGAAGGTTATAATTAAGGAAGTATTTCACACCATTCCTTCATGTAATCAGGGGTATATAAAGACAAGGAGGAAGGTTTCCTCCCTCTCTCTTCCTTTCGGGTGTTTGGAGGACATCAGGTCTCGGTGTGTCGGCATCGCTCTTATCTATATGAGCTGAGCCCTAATCTGAGAGCTGTTGTCTGAAAGCCACATGGAGGTGGAGAAACTCCTTCTCTTGAGGGGAGTTTGGTGGGAATTTATTGTGTTAGTTACTTATTGAGCTTTTCCCTGAGTTTATGAGTGTGTGTTTCTGTTTTGTTTTGGTTTTACCCATTTTTGTTCCTCTTCCCTTTCCCTTTCTCCACTTTTCCCTTTTGGCGTTGTTTGGAATTCTTCATCTGTATATACATAGTGTTTAATTGTACATAACTGTAATATATGTGAATATATATATATTTTTACTACAATTTTCTTTTGGTACTTTTTGGTACTTTTTTTCCTTCTCTCTCTTTGAATCTTTCTGGTAGCTCCCATAGATTTTAGCTGCTGTTTTTCTGGTGTTCAAACAATGGTTAAAGAGGAATACTTCCAGGTTTTGCCATAACTTCAAACATAATAAAATCTTGGTGTAAAGAAAAATGGTTATTTCTTTTGTCTGGGGACTCAGAAAACTGAATGACACTTCCTGAAAGAGACAGTGCCTTTTCCAAATTGACTTATTCATTGTAAGTGAGAAGAGCTTCCCAGCTCTGCAGGACCAAGTGAGATGTCCTTGATCTGTATCACCATCAGAAAGGAGGGGGGAAATCTGATTATAGGTGCTGTACTTTTATTTTTGAAAGATAAGAGATGTGATGCCTGAAACTATTTTATCTGTTTACATCCAGCTCTGTCTCAGTCTTGAATATGCTGACTCAAAGCCCCTGGAATTTGTGGGTCTGCTGCTATGAAGAGCCTTGTGAAGCAAGATTAATGCTACTGGATTAATGGAACCTGTTGTCTTCATGCCCATACATATTGCAGAGAATGCAATTCTCAGTGTGTTACAGGTACTTAGAAAATCCACTGAGCTGTATGTATTTCGCTATTAAACATAATTTCAGCGCTGACATAATGATCGGACCACTAATGCTATGTTGCCAAGGAGACTATTTGACCTCTCTGTAAGGGAGTTCACTATGTGGAAAGCAAAAAGCTCAGAACAAACAATTCGTGTTAAAAGAGCATCCATGCATAATCATTGATAGTGTACAAAAAGCAGCATACATTAATTCCTTCTTTCTATCTTCATGAGAATTGGTTACCCTCATCAGAGTTTTGCAGTGCTCAAAGTCAACGGGTTTGGCCTCCTAGAGAAGATCTCTGACAAAATGTTCTAGGGTTTTTTTATGGCTGTCAGGGAGCAAAGGATGAGGAAACAAACTGTGACTCCATATTACAGAAGTGGCCACATAACAAAATTTCTGAGAATTTTGTGTTATAAGAGTAGTCCAACAAAATACTTCTGATGCCTAAGAACAATAGGATAGGAAGTCTTTCTTTGCACGGTGAGGATCTGATCTGACGTCTGCTTGAATCAATGAGGAAAATTCCCTCGTATTTTGCTCTTTGGGTCCTGTCTGTGTAGAAACAGATTCATGACCAAAAAGAACAACAAAGATTGGTCAGTCATGAAGGAATACCTTTAGAATCCGTCAAAACAACAGGCTGTGTGTGCTCCTTGTGGAAAGGACAGGTAGCGCGAGGCTGGGATTATCTGAGCTCTGCCCTGTGGCAGCTGCTGTTTTGACATGGGTAGCCACGGTGTGCTACTCCTGATGCATAAAGAAATACAAAACCAGTTTGAGATACTGGTTGCTCTTCCCAGAGAAATTGTGGACTGACATATCCAGGTTGTATGGATTTTTTTTTATTTTTTTTTTAAAAAGCTATTTTAGGGCTTGTGTCTTTGTATTGTTCAGTTTTGTGAGTGTGAAGTGACAATAATGTTCACAAGAGCTGTTTGAAATTGGCTAAAACAGCTCTGTTACTTGGAGTGTTAAATGACAGCATAAATGTACGCAACCCACACTCCACCTCAACATTCTTGCTACTGCTTCATCTCAAGGTTGCTTTTGCAAGTAATGGGTTTTGAGGCCTGGAGCCACAAATTCTCACCTTCTCATAGCAGTGCTTATTTTCAGACATATTTTGTGCTTGTTGAGTTTAAGTCCTGGGGCTTCTAAACTGTTTGTTTGTATGAACTGTATTTCACATTTTGTGGTATGTGTTAGGTAAAGGTAGCTTTGCTTTGTTGAATGTTATTTTCCATGGCCTTTGCATCTATGTGTGTGGGAATAGGATTGTCACTTAACCAACTTGCAGTCACAGGTTCATCGGATTGCTCAGGGCCTCGCCAAGACAAGTTCTGAAAACCTCCAAGTCTAAAATCTCCAAATCAGTCACCCAAACAGTTTTGCATGGAACCTGCAGTGCAGTGGTGCTGTGGTTGAACAGCCCGACCTCACCCAGCACCACTAACTCACTACTGATTTTGAGGAGCAGAACTTGAGTGTTCCATCCCTTCATCCCAGGTGGCATGCAGGGGACTGACCACCCTGTGGCAGTGGGCTGTGTTTCTCGAAGCTGAGCACCATTCCAAATTTTCTTCATCACCCACTGTGGTGAGACTGGGCCTGCAAACATGGATGGGGTGAGTTGGGGGCAGGAAACAGTCCCCATTCCCTGGGAGGCCCTTGGCTGGTATTGCTGGCTTTGTTCTGCACAGCAAAGCATCAAGCAGATGCTCTCTCCTTCAGTTCACCCACAGCCCAGTCTTCTCCTTCCAGTGCTGCTGTCAAGACCACTTGTGAACCAAGTTAGCCTTTTGTCCTTTTGTTGGTGTTTGCTTGTTTGTATTTTGGGGTGGTGTGGCATGGTTTTATTTGTTTGGTGGTTTTGTTCTTGTTTCTGTTTTTCATTTTCCAGTTTTTTATTTTCTGGGTTACATGGCTTTTTTAACCATTCTGTCTCTCAAAAAAGTGGTCATCAGCTGTATTTTCTTCCCTGCTGCTTGTCCCCCAAATCTTTTCCTCTAAGGTTTCCTTGGCAGTTATTTATCAACGTTTTCTGCTGCCAGTTCAAAGTCTTACACAGAAGGCAGTGAGGATCTCCCTGAACAGCCAGGCTGTCTCCTAAAGTTGCCCTGGTGGCTGACATCAGACTGAGTGTCTGTGGGTGAGCCAGGTCAGAAGGTGCTCTGGGCTCTACCCCTGGAACAGCTGCACCCTGAGAGCATGCAGCCTGGAGCAAGCAGGCAGGAGCAGGGTATGGAGCAGAGCCTTTCCTCCTGCACTCCTTTCCCTTCTGTAACATATTTCCAGATTTCTTCATGGGCTGGCAAGAGGAAGGGAAGAAGGAGGTGAAGTGCTGGATTATTATATATAAGCACAAGAGAACAGGACTCTCTGACATGATGGGGAGGGCAGGATCCTTCCCAGACCTTCTCCAAGGCTGCTACTGGCCTTCACATGGGGTTTACCAATAAAAGCTCTGCTGGTCCTCTGCCAGTGACTTATGGGATGATGATGCTCAGCAAGGCACAAGATTAACATTTCTTTCATTGGTACCCATATCCTCACTCAGTGTTCTTTGTCTCCTTCTTCCTTGTTTTATTCCACTCTTATTTTTGTCCCTGTCCTCAGGAACAGCATTAACCCCTTTCGACTCCACATGTGAAATGAGAATCTGCAGTGTGAAGCATCCCTTCTGTGATATGTCATACATTTTGAACCTGTTCTTGATGGTTGTTTTTTCTCAGTAAAGCCATTTGTTCTCCCATGATATTGGCAAATAACAGGAACTGCTGTTTACATGCTCTCGTGACCTCATTTATCATACACGCACACTGTGTAAGTACAAAGCAGCACCAGGGAGAGACTCTATGGTTCCCTGTTGGTGTTTATGGAGAGTTGATTTTAGCCTGTGGCACTAACATTAATTTTTCTGGTAACAACTCATTACTAATACATGATAGCTGAGTCTGGCAGTTCACCTGGAAGATAAAACCTAAAGATAAAAAGACATGAATGAGGAGCAGCTCCACTGAAGTCTTAAACCTCCATACATTATAAAATCGCTGGAACAACTACCAGGGATTGCAGTGACGCTCATTTGTTTCAGTGACTGAGCTCTGGATCATAAAACCATACTTCCATTTCTGTCTCATTTAAAATGTTTTATGGACTTTTACTTACCTTCTCTTGACAGGTTAAGGGGAAGCTACACCTGAGTCACCAACACCCCACTGAGTTACTAATCACTTTGGAAGTAAAAGTTAGAGCACTAAAACCTCCACGAGTGATACCAGGCTGAAGTCAACTCAGCAGGTGTTTTTTTCCCAGTGTTTGCACTGTCTTTACCTTTGCAACTGAATGAACAAGAACCCCATGTGCCTGTTACAGCATTGACCATGTCACATTGCGGGGTTGATGGCATGGGAGAACAGTGGGGGGTGACAATATGAGAGATTTCTCCCTTCCTGCTCCAACCTGCTGTGCTGAGAGCATCCAGAGGAGAGGAAGAAGGTCTCTAGCTGTGAATGCATCTCTGACAGTACAGCCTCTGCTCCTCCCTGTTAAGATGGTTATGAAAAATGTCCACAAAATATAACAGGCCTTTAGAGCTATGGGCACAGAGGAAAACCACAAGGAAAGGTGTATGTTGTGCTCCCAACAGTGATAAAGGGGTTTATGGAGGAAATAGGATGAGAAAGAGAGTGAAACAGAAAGAGCTGTGAATGATAGGAAATCCAAGTCACCTGCCTTTGTCCTTATGGGGGACTTCAGCTTGACAGAAAAAAACTGGGGGCATCACACAGCTGGTACAACCCAGGCCAAAAAGATCGTAAAAACCTGTATGACAACGTGACAAGGTAACCCACCTAGCTGATCAAGGGAAGCTATTTGATGTAATCTTTTTGGATTTTGGTAAAGCTTTTGATGTGGTCTCGCACAGTACTCTTCAGGACAAAATGTCCAGCACACAGCTGGATAAACACATCATATGGTGGGTGAGCAATTGGCACACAGGTTGAGCACAGATGGTAACAGTGAATGGGGGAACATCAGACTGGAGACCCATCACTGTTGGGGTTCCACGGGGCTCCATCCTGGGCCCTGTGCTCTGCAACATCTTCATAAATGACTTGGACACAGGAATGGAAGGGATACTGAGCAAGTTTGCGGATGGTACAAAACTGGCAGGAGCTGTTGCCTCCCTCAAAGCCAGGAAGACCCTGCAGGGAGACCTCGACCACTAACAGGACCTGAGGAAATGGCCTCAAGTTGTGTCAGGGGAGGTTTTGGTTGAATATTAGAAAAAGGTTCTTCCCCCAGAGGGTGGTTGGGCACTGCAACAGACTCCCCAGGGCAGTGGTCACAGCACCAAGCCTGACAGAGTTCAAGTCTTTGGACGATACTCTCAGGCACAGGATGTAACTCTGGGGGATGGTCCTGTGCAGGGCCAGGAGTTGGACTTGGTGATCCTTCTGGTAAAATAAAGCATCACCTCTTAATTAATAATTCCTTAATAATATATATATGTATATAAATATATCTAGCACACCCAAAAAGTGTGGTGTTGCCTATCTCTTGATGAAGGTATTTACTGTGCTTAAAGGACATTAATATAGCTGTAGTGTTATGCAAAAAAATTAAAGATATTTTCAGATGTTAGCTACATAGTCATGGCTCATTCCCAGGATGATTATAACAGAAAGGAATGAAGCTCAAAAGGAACAAACTTACTACTGTTTTTACTGCTGCATTCTAAACAAAAATTAAAAGAAAACAAAATCAACATTTGTTCATCTTTATCTCACAGGATTACTGCTTGAGTAGATTTTATTTGATTCAGATCTATTTGCTCATCTGAGATTAATAACTCAAGTTGTTTGTTCCTCTGACCGTCTGTTGTCATTGTGGGGGTTTTAATTAGCTGTTTCACATAGGTAAGTCACTGCATTGCCTTTAAGATTACACATCTCATTGTATTTATCGAATCTACACTTGCAAAAGTGAGGGAGCAGCTGTCAGAACAGCAGAAAACAGTAGCTGGTTATTTGCAGAAATGCATCTTTTAGTTTAATTCTCTGGTGTCTAACAAGGCACAAATTCAGATTCAAGTTTCTCTCCTATATTATGGCATGTGTATGACTATCTCCTGCATTTCTTTTCTGATGCTTTTGTTCCAAACTTACTCTGTTCCAGACACTTCTATTGCTTTCCTTTATGTACCCACTTGTAATATTTGTCAGCCTTAATGTATTTGAGACTGCTAACCTGTCTGTCAAATGTATCTGAATTTCATTGAAGCCCCTAAGAATTACTGAAGTTGAACAAATAAAGGCGCAAGCCTAGTCCTTTCTCATACAAGAATGAAAATCAGCGGGCTTGATTCTAATTTGGTACAGGCCCAAAAGAAGGCAAAAGAAAGCTGTCATTTCTGCTTCTTTTGCCATGGACTTATCCTAATACTAACAACCACTCTCCAACTCTGCTGTACTGCATTTCCAAATCTACTGTTTGTTCTACTTCTAAGTATAAATGAGTGATTTTTTGACCCACTGTTTGCATTAAAGAACAAACATGCTCAGAGAGATTAACTGAAGTGAAATCAAAATAGTTGTTTTCAAAACTTTTGTAAAGCTCAGAAGTTACAAACAAATAGATTTACATTTTCAAGTATGGAACATGATTCTTTTTTGAATTTTTGATAATACTTTCACATTTTGAAATGAGAAAATGCAACTGCTGATCTTTTGTTTCCAACAAAAGTACTTTACAAGGATTAGGAAAACTTGAAAGTCATTTCAGTCATCCTGGCTCATTTTGTTTTACACAAAACACTTTTTGAGATCCCTTCTCTCAGCTGTAGTAGCAGTTCGCACCCCTTCCAGAAATGTTCCCATCTAATGATGTGAGTGGTGTGTGCAAGAAGGCATGGTATAAACCAGTTTTCCACTGCCTTTGCATAACAGAGCATACAACAAGAAGCCAAGGATGTAGAACATGATATTGTTTTCATATGCTTATACGAAGACCTTTCAGTCTGCCCCATGTTGTATTTGTACAACCAGCCTCTCACAACCAACCATCTTGGACTGATGGAAGTCTTTTCCTAAGGTGTTTTAGCCTGCTGTAGTAACGACACCACTGGAATCACAAACTTCTATCTTCCACGTGAGTGTCTTCTACTGTGGCTACAGTGATCAACATCAAATAGCTGAGAACACCCAGTTAGTCAAACACCAAATGTTTACATGCCTTTTGGTATAATTCAGTTTTGCACTGCTGGTTAGTAAGAAGTTACTAAGCTTTACATTAGTTAGGGATCTGGACCTATAAGTCTCAGACCAATCTGACGTTCTCACTCCATGCCTGGGCAGCTGATGGACTGTGCTTCATCTGGACCCAACCTGATGCCACATGACCTGAAAGTTGCTTTCTCAGGGACTCCTATTAGCTTTTTCTAAGATTTTGTTGGGCTACTTATTCATCAAGGAAAAAAGCGCTTAGCTGTCAATTGCTTTCCAAGACCAAATGAGTCAACCTCCTTCCCAGCTACTAGATTAGCATGTTAAACCCACTGAGCACTTCATCGCAGATGTGCCAAACTGTCTGTTGGTAGTCAAGATAGTCAGGTGAGAGGAGTAATTTTTCCAGCTAGAAAGAGCTAAAACATTAAACATTACAAAAAATACAGTATCTTAAACAGTGATTTAATAACCTTGTGTTGCATTTCTTCTGAACATAAAGAGATGGTATTGTGATGAATTATGACAAGTCTTTCTACTACAAAAGTAAATGAATGTCCCCAAATTGTGTCTGATCATTCACTGTTTTATCACCCAGAAAAATAGACAGGCAACTATATTCTTCATGACAAAGCTCTATGTAGAGTCATGGTAGAATTAATGTTTATTCTCCTGACTTAAAGTTCTCTAGAGACATAAAACAGATGACAGAAAATTACTTTTACATAGAAACAAGGAATTTCTGTCCTTGAAGTAAAATTATGGATCTGTGAGATCTAAAACTCATAATCACGAAACACAAGATCCCTGCTTCAATCTTTCAGGCAGTTATGTTTTTTGGTTGTTTTAAATATTGGGTTTCTTGTATAGACAATTGATTTTAATGCCTATGACATACATGTGTGCTCATAGAAAGTAAGCCTTATGGAATGAGACTCCAGCGTAATTTTTTAAAAAATATTTTTATTACAAACTTGGGATTATAGTACACATTTTACCCATAATCACAGAAGACTTTCCATTGTGTTTTTTAAACTAGGGGCAACAATTTTAATGCCAAGTACATATATATGAAATAAAGCAGACTTTGACAGTATACATTTTCTTCTTTGAAATGATGCATTATCAAGTAGCATTAATAGGTGCATTTAAAGGATGAAAAGACATCATATAAGCCAGAAGAATGCCCAGCTTCTGCAGTGATAATTCACCAAGGCTGCCAGAGTTTAAGCATTTCTCCTTGCTCTGAAGAGTGAGGCACAAATGTTACACCCAGACTACTCATCAGATACCATGGACCTTTTTCTTTTTTACTAGAGTCCAGAGAGTAGTTCCGTCTTTCCCAATATTCACCTGAGGATCTTCCAAATCCCATTTAAAATATGAGTTCCTGTGTCGCACTTTTCTTCTTTAGGAAGGCACAAGACAAATGAACATAGGAAATGTCCAGGGATTGCAATGACAAAATCAGAAGGCCCATCCTAGTGTGCCCAGAAAGCATCAGCCATGTCTATGACAAGTAGCTTTTTGCTCATTCCTAATGCTGAAGCCTCTGGCTTCCCCACAGTCTATTCCAAATCCTCTTTATCAGTAAATTACTCAATTTTTACTTGTAAATGATTTTTTCAACCCAGACCTTCCTTGTTGCTGTTTCAGATTATTTTTTACATCATTGGGGTGGAAAGCAGATTATTAATTTTTATTTTGCAGCCTCAGTCTTCTCTTGTGAAGGGTAGGTGATGTACATTTATTTTCTTATGGGTCTTGCTGCCATAGATCTCTCCTCTGACTCTTCTCTGAGTTGTACCCACATCTCAAAAGGTGCCGCTCAAAACTGGACACAGTCCAGGGAGAGATGAGTTCATACATGGTGTTGGAGATGCTTCTGCTGATACATTCCAGACGAAAGTCTGCTTTCACAGCAGCTTCTCATTAGCCCTTCGTACTGATGGATGCATGGTTTGGGATCAGATGAGCTGCTTCTACAGAATGGTTTTTCTTCCAGTTACTCCTCATTGGTTTTTTGTACTTGCCAAAGTATCACTTTGTGCTTGTCCCTATTGAACTGCACCCTGTCTTTCTTCAGACCAGTTTTATGTGATGATTTTGACTTAGCTGACACTCCCTTAAGAAGCAAAGTCCAAGTGAATGCAAATTCCGCAAATTAAAAAAAAAAAAAATCAGTCTTTAAAATTACATTTGGTTTTTAGAGTGATCTTCCTGTATTTACAGTGGCAAAATTCCTGCTCTTTCATCAGGCTCTTGTACAGCTTATCTCCACCTGAGTTGATAGAAATTAAGGAATAGAAACATAGGCATCTTAAAGTCTTTCCAGCCTCCTTTGCCACAAGATCCCAGACCTGTCTCAACAAACCAGTAGTTTGGTCCAGTGACCTTGTTGACAGGAAAGAGATGAACCAAATTTCCCATGTGAGCCAACCGATTGCTTAAATCCATTTTTCATCATTTTCTTGACGATTGTTTTTTCAGAACAATTAAGTTAAACATTCCTTATTATTTATCTTGAGCCAACACCAGTCCAAGATGAAGATTAAAAGAAAATAAACATGATGCAGCAAAACTCATCTTTGAAACAGGATTTGTACTCTCATGGAGGTTAAAAGTCCCAAAATCAAATAGATTTTGTCAGATACAGGTGAGAATGTTAGAGTCTCCAATTCATCCAGAGTCCTAAATTACTTAGGCACTTTTGAAAAATCCAATGAGGATTGTAGCAGCACTTCAGTGTTCCCCAGTGACTGGCAATGAAAAATTAGTTAGAAAGAAGGATCACCGCCTTGGGTAATGAGATTTATCTCACAGAAGAGGTGTTTGGTCCCCTCACAATCTTTGCTCATAAAAGGCTTTTCTGGGTGCAGATTTCTCCCACAAATCAAACACTTATGCACTAGCTCACTGCATCAGCACAAAAACACAACTCTGTGGTGCAGCAGATGTAGGAAGATAAATTCTAGTTGACCACAGTTGCTGCACTATTTAACCATGCCAAGTGTAAATCCCAAACATATTTGGAACTGATCATGACAGTAGCAAGTTACGAACTCTAAAAGCCTGCCTTTTGATGATACTGAAGTTATTACAGATGGTGGCTTTTGTTCTCTACAAACTGCATCCTTGGAAACATTTGTACAGCGGTAAGTGGTCAGCACTCTGTCAGAGGTGGACACAGAGTAATGAATCCAACTTAGCTATAATTTTTTTTTATGAACCCTGAGTACAGGCAGGTAATAGAGTATGAAATTGTGGAGTCATTTTTCAAAACAGAAGAGGACAGCTGGGGAAGTGATCTGAGTTAGAGAAACAAAATTAAGAATAATTTATAACTGTTGGGTAAACTGTTTGTAGTGATTCACTGTTGCATCTCAGTGTGTGCTTAACGTTATGAGACAGTTTGTTATGGGTTTGCTGTGACTCAAGTGAGCAGAGACACATTTTAATTGAGACAAATGGGAAAAAAATTGGACAAGAATACTGTTGGCTGAGCGGTACACAGCACAGGTGGTATCAACATGATGCCTTCCACTCCTTTCTAACCAAAGGGTTGCACCAATATAAATGTATTAGAAAAAGTCAGCACATTTCTAGGTCTTGTTTTTTGAGTTATTGTTGTTGACTTATTAACTGCATTTGTCCTCATTAGTACATGCAATGTCAACCGATGCCTGGACCAACAGGTCTGGGTACAAAATGGAGTAACAGATACGCAGTAAAAGTTTCACAGTGATCTAGGGTCCATCTGCTGCCAGAATTTCTCTGGCACAGCTGCTGGGCTTGCATGTATTCATGCTGAACTGCTTTTGAAACTAGCCAGAGTATTTTGACAGTTGCATTAATACCAGATGCTTTTATTACACAGAACATACATTTCCAGTCTTGAAATTCCTTTTGCAATTACATCAGATTTTACAGAAACATTGAAAGTTGGAGAAGTACTGTATGAAAAGAAAAGGGAAATGCTTCATATAGGATGTTAATGGTCTCAAAATCCTCTGAATGCCTCCCGTAAATATACTTCCCTATAGCCACACAGTGGCAACTCCGTATTTCTTTCACTGCCAGATGCAACACTTGATAAAAAGCCAAAAAAAGCGACTGAGACAAGATGGTCTATCCAATCTCTGACACAGACCAGTAGCAGATGCAGAGGAATGAGGCAAGCACTAGATACTATCTCTTGCACATCTTCCAGACCTTCGATATTCACTTCAAAGTCAGGTGGCCTTTTAAACATTCCACAGCTTCTCTGCATCCCATGTCCTCAGCCATTACGTCTTGCTCTGCAAACACTTACGTACACTCAGATACTCTTCTTAGGTGTATTTTGTTGAGCCCTTCCTGAGCAAAGAGCCCTAAAGGGAGTAAAAAGAGGGATTCTAAGGCAAATTTACTCTTTAACCTTTAACACAATAGTATAAGGAAAAATTAGGAATTGAGGGACTATGGTGGGGAGTTGACAAGGGCACTTTCACAGAGCCCTGCAGAAAGTTTGCTACTGTTTCATTCAGTGTCATTTAGATTGCCAGCAAGTGAGACAGGAAAGAGCTGCATTCAGCTCCGGGTGCAGCTGGGTTACTGCATCAGTAGGACTTCATCTGCAGGCTCAAACCAATTATTTCCACCAATCTTTATTTCCACAATCTGTGGTTTTACACAAGCTGACTGACCATGGAGGAGTCTATTAAAGCAGGGGAGACTCTTCTTTGAGGAAATGGTGGTGAATTAGTAACACTCTGTGTGTGCTCTGTGTATGTGCATGCACACACATGCACGTGTTTGTGACTGATCTCATTAAGAAGCAATTTGTGCTGTGATCATTTTATTGTTGCTGGGCTATAATTCAGAAAAGAGCTGAATGGGCTTGGGAGTGATAAGAGCAATAACAATAGTGATTTTGAAGAGAATCGTTTATAAAGTAAAAAAGAAAAACAAACCATCATTTCTTTCCTGTAATTTTCAAAAGCTGGGATGTGTTTCTTTGTAAGCCCTGAAGGGACTCTTACAGCCCCCTGTAAAGTAGGAGACAAATGTAAATTACCATTACTTTCACAAGGACAGGGACACAGGGAAGTCAGAATTTTAGAAACTGGTATAATTTTACTGCCAGTCATCTCTCCTTTGTTTGCCCCTGTGGATCAATATGATCAATATGCGAGACAGCAGAGAGGGGGAAGCGGCGTGAAGCAAAAAACCTGTGGGCTTTACAAATCCCTCTCTTTTCACCTCCTGCTGCTGTCTCCACCCTCAGCGCTTTGTGACTCCTCCTGGCAAGCGCTGATGCTGGTCTGCCTGGACTGGATCAGCTCAGCCCCGTGCGGGGCTCAGCAGCTGGCAGTGCGGGAGGGCTCTGCTTTCCCTGCCACTACAGGGAAGAAACTCCCACCTCCACACACGTTTTCATGAGTGCCTCAAGCCAGCTATGAGAATACAGCCTTTTAACCTGTGCAAATGAACGAGGAATTAACTCGTCTGGTAGTTGAATTTACAAAGACTGAAAGTCCAGGTGCTTTCAGAGAAGTGGAGAACGATACAGGAATGGGACTGTGACTACATGGAGGATGCGCTTTGTAGCTCCAGATCACCCACACTCTGCTCTGTTTACCCTTTTGGAGGAGATAATGGAGAATAGGTGCTGAGATCGAGTGCTGAGCAGAAGCAGCAGTGGGATGGTGAAGATGGAGAATGGCACAGGGGACAAGCAGAACCAAACTGTGCTGCCACTATCAAGCCAGGAAGTCATTACGGTTGAATACCAAGTGGTTACCATCCTCTTGGTCCTCCTCATCTGTGGACTGGGCATTGTGGGCAACATCATGGTGGTTTTGGTAGTTCTCAGAACCAAGCACATGAGAACTCCCACTAACTGCTATCTGGTGAGTCTGGCAGTGGCAGATCTCATGGTGCTTGTGGCTGCAGGACTACCCAATATCACAGAAAGCCTGTATAGATCCTGGGTGTACGGCTACGTGGGGTGTCTCTGCATCACTTATTTCCAGTACCTAGGGATAAATGCTTCTTCTTTTTCCATTGCTGCCTTCACCATTGAGAGATACATAGCCATCTGCCATCCAATCAAAGCCCAATTCCTATGCACTTTTTCAAGAGCCAAAAAGATCATTATTTTTGTCTGGGCTTTCACCTCTATATACTGTATGCTCTGGTTTTTCTTGCTGGACATTAACACAGTAGCCTACAAAGAGACTACTGTTGTGTCCTGTGGCTACAAGGTGTCCAGAAGCTATTACTCTCCTATCTACATGATGGACTTTGGTATATTTTATGTTGTGCCAATGGTACTGGCAACTGTCCTCTACGGTCTAATTGCTAGAATACTGTTCCTGAACCCCATCCCTTCGGACCCAAAAGAAAACTCTAAGACATGGAGGAATGATGTCTCTCACCAAAGCAAGCCTGTGGATTCCAAGATGACTAACAGGAGTTTCAATAGCACTATTGCTTCTCGAAGGCAGGTAGGAACAGCAGTTTGAAATGTCTTTCTGAAACATAAAACACACTTGTTTTAGAGTTCACTATTCTGAAGTTGTGGAAAGAGGTAAAATATACTCTCCTTTTTTGCTAAGTAGTCAAGTTGAAATTCTGTGATACGTATACACATACATATAAATATGTATTTTTTTTCTTGCCCATTCATTATTACCTACTGCAAGAACAGAAAAAGAAACAATATTTTATTTCCTATATCAAAAAGCAATTAGGAAGTGTCAATTATGAATGAAATATTTTTAACTATAGTTTTTTTATGTTACAGCCTGTTAGCAATCTTGCCAGATATACAAAATTACTCAAGTTATTTTTGGAATCTGAAGAGAAGGAACTAGCCTGGGAGTTTGGAAAACTTGAAGTTTGGTCCCATCTAAGTCACTATGTCACTCAGTAAATGCAGTAAAGTTTTTACTTTCCCTGTCTCTGACTCTCTTGTGAAAAGTCTATTTAAGAAAGCCTGTATATGATAGTGTTTTATAAATGCTAAATATCTTTGTTACTCTGTCTCACATAAAATATTTATATGTATTGACGGCTCAGAACTGAGGTATAGGTCTGACTATCTTCTTTTTATATTGTTAAATATGTGTGCTGCCCTGTGTAATAATACCAGGTAGAATATAGTGAGTAGATTAATGCCTGGCTTTTTGCAGTAAACCACCCTGCCTCCTACTCACACAGCATGCAGCAGGTAGCACAGCCGGTGCAATGGTGAGAAACACAGGGTGCATTGCTCACAGGGAGCAGGCTCCAGTCAGGTCAGGCAGCTCGGTGTGAGTGTTGGGAAGCAGTGCTCCGTGCTGAGCAGCTTGGCACCCCAGCAGGTCACTACCCTAAGCTTCCACCTCCTTGCACTGTACAGCTCCCTTAGGAAACAAAACTGTGTTGTGCACCTGCTCAAACATGCTGAGTGCCCCCTTGGGTGATGGGTTGAACTTTATATTCTTTTAATTTTTTTATAGATTGCAACTGTTTAATGAGAGGGTCCATGTTTCTTATTACAGAGATGGCACAGACCACAAAAGTTAACTGAGTTCCCTGCTAGATCACCAAGTGTTGCAGAGCACTAGAACTGTGCTTTGAAATGCACTGCAGAAACCTACAGGCTAGGCTGTATTTAATTAAGTTGCCAATTATAGTTAATAGTCAAATAAGAACTGTTTACTGTTGTTTTTCTTTGTCCATTACTTATTACAAGATAATCTGATCTTCAAGTTCTCAGTATCACTTTAGTTTATGTGCTTGATTACATGTGCATCACTTGATGCACTTTTACATTGAATACTGCTGAATATGGATACTCATATTATGAAACTGAAAAGCAAAGATTATAATGTGATATCTTTTATGTCTTGTAAAGACAGCAAGACTTTTTCTAAAAGCCTAAGTAACCTGATTACTTAAAGTAGCCTTGTTATGAGTAGAGCCTGCATTTGCATATAGTACAGCATGGGAAGCAAAGCAAGGATGGTGTGGCATTATTATATAGTAGCAGCACGCAAAAGATAGCCAGGGGTGTAAAATGAGAAAGGACAAGTCCATATTAAAAAAAAAAATCCATCATCTCAACAGTTAGTAAGACACACAAGTGAAAATTTCCTGCTGTGCTGGCAAATGCAGGTATAACTGACAGTATAATTGTCTATCATAATATGAACACTGAATTACATACTTGCAGGTAGATTTCATACTCTTCCCAAAGGAATTCCTCCTTCCCTCAGGTATCAAGGGGACTGTGAAAAATAAATATAGCCTTGGATAGCAAACATGTTGGTTTATATTTGAGATGGGATCCAGCTCACTTAACATCATGTATATCTCACAGAGTTAGTTGCTTAGTCTAATCAAATCATCTAAGGTAATCATGGCCATCATGGTCATTATAACAGGTAGACTATGGTCTAGAGAAAGTCCTCTCTTAGACAGTGGTGCAGTATGTGATGACCTGCTCCCCCTGAGAAATCATTTTGTTCTCTCACAGCAGAGCAAGCACAGATTCCAGCTTGAAATGCAAGATAATTTTGTAAGGCTTACGTGAAATCCTCAATCTTATTGTTTGGTTTCACTTGTGGTGTTAGTAGATCAATACCTTAATCCTTCTGTTTATTTAATCCACCTCTTCATTGCACAACATTGTTGTTATTACAAGATCATGGACTGGGATATACCATCTCTGTGCATTGCAAGGATCACCACCAAGCACAAAAGGAAAGATGTTATTACATGTATTTAAAACACCAAAGTGATTATCACTTTTACCTATCAATGTAAGAAAGATCAGTGTTCAAAGGAAAGCAAGCAACTACCAAACTGTGAGTGCAATGGTAATGGAAATGTGTAATAAAAAGACTTCCCTACAATGACAAGTTCTAGGAGTAGAAAGGAATAGGTGAACAGTTCAGAATTAAAATATTGGGGATCTATTTAGTAAAATACATTTTAAATACTTGTTAGAACATTTTCAGAAATAAAAAGATGGGGTTTGAAGAATGTTTATATGCAGCCAGCACCGTATTCAATCTCAAGCACTTTGTTGCACATTCAAACTACACTTGAAATTTCGAAGAAACTAGATTTGCTCAAAGCCTTTTTATCATCTTTTCAATCTCTCTAAGAATAATTTATACTCTGAGCATAGGATATGCAGCACACATGCAGAAGAAAAGAGCAATCAGTGTATGCTTGCCTTCACCTGAGCAATGAATGAGGATGCTAATGTTGCTGCCCTCAGGAAGCTTTGGTGTACGCTTATGGGTAAAAAAAGCATGTTCTTTAAAAGTTTGTTCTCTTAGCACTCCACTGATGTCAAAGCCAGCTCCCAAATGATGTTTAGTTCTGTTTCATATGAAGTGATTTTTAAAAAGATATGGCAGTTTATTTTAAAAAAGTGGACAAAAATTTCCTCTCAACTATTTCTGTGCAGCCCCATCCATTCCAGTAAAGATTTCTGGTGTGGATAAGAAAACAGCTTTGGCCTAACTCATGTGTTTAGAGGCTAGGTTCATCTGTAAAGCAAATTCAGGTGAGGTAAAAGTCCAGGGCATGCTTGCAGTATCTCTGGGTCAGAAGCCCCGCGTGGTACATCAGCCTGCAGTGGGGAGACAAACCCTTTGGCTATGCTGGGGACAAAGTGAGCCTTGCCAGAACACCTCCTATGAGTGTCTGTCATTTGCACACAGGTCAGCCTCTGAGGTAGTTGAGCATGAAGATCCACCACTGCTGGAGCCAGTATAGGGAGGATTTACCAATGAGCAAATAACTAACTGAACTCAGAGCCTCACAGCGCATGTCAGAGACACAACCATGACTGGATCAGGAGATTGAATTTCTGCCTGGCAATAGAGGTTGTGCCAGATTTGTTATTTCTGGCAGCTTTTGAGAGATATGCACTTCAGAGAGTTTAAAATTATAGAGAATTCTCCTCACTGCCCTGCACTGACTGAACCACCAAGAGGTGCCACCAAAGAAGTGCTGTCCATGGATTCTGCCTCTTCTCCTACACCAGCTGTGGAATATGTGGGTACATGACTTGGGTAATTGACCTGAGAAAGCAGAAAAACCAGCTCTACAGAGAAAAGCTTAGTTTTAAGCTGGACCAGGAGCCTAACCTGAACCACACCCTCACGTTTGGGGCCAGCACAAGGAGAGAAGTGAGAGTAGGATTGCTTTTTTGCTGAAATTACATGTTACTTTGGCTTCAGTTTAGGTCAAGACCAGAAAATTTTGGAGTCTGAATACTGCAAGAAAATGTCTGACTTGGCTTAAAGCCTGACAGTGCAAAGCTAATGTCTTGGCATTTTAAAACACACTCAAACGTGCAGACTGAATTGGTCTCAGCTCAGGACAGTTTGTATTGTGACCATGGCATTTTTTATCTAGTGTTAAGAGCCAGTTCTAATACACTGTCAAATTACAGCCTCAGTAAACTGAACTATCGCAGCAGTAGAAGCTAGTGATGTTAGGTAGATGGAAAATGTGCATCAAGATGCCAATATGCATAAATTCAGCTTATAGTTTGCATTATACACACACACACACACACACATATATATATATTTGAGGTATATGGGACACAATCACTTGAGGAATAACAGCCTATTTTTTTCATTGCTGTACAGTGTTAATTGTGTGACTTTGAAATACCCCATCCTTGACGCAATTTACTTCTAGTCCAGGATTCAAGCTGATAGCTGCAACCCTGTGAGTGATTCTCTGAGCGATATTTCCTTAAAGACATGTTCAGGGGAAATATAAATTGTTAATGATTAGTAACAAAGTGGTCTGCAGAGCTTCTGGTAGTAAAGTACTCTGATGCCTGTACAGACTATTATCCACTGAATTCCTGACAGGATGCAACACATCTGTTAGTTGGGCTCGGTGCCATTGTTCATTCAAGCTCCACAATTAGTCACTTTTTTCCTTTAAATATGGATTATTTTCCATGATGAATGATTATTTACCATTGAATGGATTTGCTCAGCATGGGCTGGAGCTGCGCTAGAGTGAGGAGAGGTGGAGATGAGGAGTACTGAGACTTTCTGAGGCAGAGCAAGTCAGTACTGAGTCACTTCAAGCCTTGCTGTCTTGTTCACAGGAACTGCTGTTTTAGAAGTGGTTTGGAGATAAGGAAAGATCATCCCTTGAGCTACCTGGGGCGTGCACATTTGCATTTTGCTCTATTACAATGACTGTGCACAGAGAACTAGAAAAAACAGTCTGTAAATCATAATGAAATGTGTCAGGTGACAAAAAAAGGAGACAGTATTTCTCAGTCTCATTTTCTACTTCTACCAAACACAGCTGTAGGAAAATCAAAAGTGAGGGTGAAGGGAGGAGAATTAAAAGATGAAATTGCAGCCTTTGAATATGTACATTTAAAGACAGGCAGATAAAAATACATCATTTTGTAGAGTAACTTGCTCTTCATCAAATTCTTTATCATAATATGTATAACAAAACCAACAAATTGGCTTATGTGTATGTGTCTCTCTAGATAGATGGGGGAAATACATTCATTAGGCAATGAAGTGGCAGGTTTCTATATAATGAGCTGTCTGATCAGAAGACAAGAGAATTATAAGCTCTCTTATAACTTCAAACTAAAACCCACTTCTAAAACTAGCATGTGTTTGTGAGTAATCTTACTGGAGTTGCCTACCTGCCTGTCCCCCTCTTGAAACCCTTGTCAATTTACATCTACCCTTTGTGTGAGGATACATGTACCTAAAATAAAAACCCATACAGGCAGAACATATCCTGCATCCTGTGATTACAGGAGTTGCTGCTTCACTGAAGTTTAACTTCAGATACTTGGAAAGCAGAAATAAAGCAAAAGGAAAAAGAAGTTCTTTAAACTAATCTGTCTATAGGCACCAGCAGTTTTATGTCAAGAAGAAAGGCAAATAGTAACAACCCTCACACACACAAAACACTATCAAAAGAAGGGGTTGTAGCTCACCAAAAAATCTGTTCCAGTGCTTTCAATTCACACAGCTAACCAAGTCGTGTCCTGACTTCCATGGGGCTGTGCCATTGCACCATCCCACTGTCACATCTCACTGTACTTTCTGTTGTGTTTATTAACATGTTTCAAACTTTCTTTAATCTAGAGACTAACCAATAACATATACACTAGAATGAAATTATTTACAAGATAAAGACTCTTTTTAGAGTGGGTTTCTCTAATTTTTTTAGTATTTGATCTTCACTTCATATCAGCTATCCTGGCTATTCCCAAGGGTTGGGCTTTTTTTTCTCTATTCAAAACAAATTTACACAATAGAAAAACACTCTTATAACAATCAAGTTTTATTGATAACTCTTTTTTTTTTTTCCTGGCTCTGTAAACTCTAATTGACATTTCAGAGTAAACATCAAATAATGAATATCTAGTTAAGTATTGAGGACTTGAAGAATAGAAATAAATCTAATTCTTTTTCTTTCATTATTTTTGGCTTTGGTTTTAGGCTGATTGTTAAACTAGATAAACTAAAAAGGCTTCCGGTTCAATTACTCTACACACGGTATTAGTCTAAAGTAGGAGATCTAATGTGCTTGAAAAAAAATTACTCTAGATTTTTTTTTTCCTGTTTGAGTCAACACCTCCTTCCAGTGTGAGAAGTTGAAAAGTCTGAGGTCTACAACAATTAGCTTACTGGGGTATCACCTGGAAAGAGTAATTTAACAAAAACTAGGAAGAATATTGAACTTACTTTAGAAAATCTTTCTGAATCAAATATTCACCAGAAATTCTTACTGAAGGGTCTGTCCATAGTTTTGCTTTGGCCCCGGAGGTGTAGGAATGCACATGTTGATTCAAAGGTGAGTACTAACCTTCTGCCCCTCCTCTGTCTATCTCTGTGTTCCTCCAGGTCACCAAGATGCTGGCTGTGGTTGTGATCCTCTTTGCATTCCTATGGATGCCCTACCGCACATTGGTTGTGGTCAATTCCTTTCTGTCCAGACCCTTCCAAGAAAACTGGTTCCTGTTATTTTGCAGAATCTGTATTTATTTAAACAGTGCCATCAACCCTGTAATTTACAATCTCATGTCCCAGAAATTCAGAGCAGCCTTCAAGAAACTCTGCAACTACCAACAGAAACAGGAGAAGAAACCTGCCAGTTACAGCATGGCCCTAAATTATAACATCGTCAAAGATTCCGATCACTTCAGCACTGAGCTGGAAGATATTACTGTCACCAATACCTACCTGGCCTCTGCAAAATTGTCTCTTGGTGATAAGTGTTTGTCATCTGAGGTAACATTTCAGTGTTTTGTTTAGGGCCCTCGTGAACCAGAGCATATTACTGGGCATGGGGCTGTGCTGGGAGAGCTTTCAGCCGGGGCAACACCAAGGAAGGCTGGGAAAGGCTGACAGTGACAGGCTGTGCACTGGACAGGGCATGGCAGGGAGGGAGAACTGCCTGGGTCTGGAAAGTAGTGCTTTCAAAGTGCCATGTGCCAAGCATGATAGGAACTGCAGGATCTGCAGCATGGGGAAGGAGAAGGAGAAACATGCAGGTTAAGCCTTGTTTTCTGAGGAGCCAAGGGCAACAGTGGAGCATCAGTAAGCGGTGTGTGGGCACGGTGCCTCCCGTACATGTCTGTCAGAAGGGTATGTTGGTGTCTGAGCCCAGTGATTCCTCCAGGCATGATCTGGATGCCTGTAGGGAGGGAAATGGGGCATTTTCTTGTGCTTCACCCCCTGGCACCAGCTGGGGCTTAGCTAGCCCTGCGCCACCACACAGCTGGTGCTAAGAGAAGAGACGGCTCTCACACACCAGCACTCGGGTCCTGTGAGTGCTGAAAGCCCCAGTCACTTCCATGCCAGCAGCAGCATCCCCATGTGTAGCACTTCTCTCTAACCCAGCTCTTTTCTACACGATGATGCATGTTACTGATTTCATGATGCTTTTTACAGTGCTTAAATGCTGCTTGTAAACGCATACACTTTAGATCTTAAAAATATAAATGATCCACAGAGAGGCTTAGTTTTTATTTGTTTTTGCAGATGACATGAGAATGAAAAATATTTTTTTTCAGCTTGCTTCTTCTCTCCTCATTTTCAGGCCTGAGGCTCACCTTGTTCTTTTGTACACAGTCATATAAAACCTTTGGATGCTTTCTTCTTACTGAATTGTACAAAATGTGAAGACATTTCTTCTCAAAGAATTGCAGAGTTTACCATTTATGTCTACACATCTGCCTGTGCCCTAGAAGGGAAAACAGCATCTTGGTGAATGAAAAGAGTATACTACTGAGGCTCACTGAACAAAGCACTTAATAAAACAACTTTGGGAAGGTGAGCTGTCTTCAGTGGAATATCCAAATCCTTTGTCTCATTAACTGGCCGAAGAGTGGTCTGCATTCTTAGAAAGAGCAAATCTTCCTGGGACATGCCCACAGATGCAGAGCTGGGCAGTGGTTGATACTCCCAGTGAAGCTGAGAGGTGAGGAGAGGAGCTGCCCTTCTGTGTGGCTGTGCTGGGCAGTACCAGCAGGGCCTATCCAACAACAGCCAGAACCACCCGTGGCAGTAATTACCTGCCAGAGACTCCCTCATCCCACAGCAGTGCAAATCTAATTGTGGGCATCATAGCACATGTCAATAAACAGGTATCTGATGGCAAAGAGTGGAAAATCTTTCTTTTCACTGATTTATTTTTACCATGAGCAGCATGAAATAGGAAGGCCATTGAATGATTTTGCACTGGCCAATAAACAAAAAGTCAGCAGGAATCTTTTAAAATATCCTTTTTTTTTTTTCAGCAATCTGGTTTATAGACGTACCACTTTAAATGTAAGACTCAACTACGTCTGAATTCTGTCAGAATTTACAGGTATCAATTGGACAGGCTTTTACCCGTTCCTTTTATCTTGGTTCAATAGCAATTTTGTCTAACAGCACTGCAGGGGGGTTATATCTTCAATATAGATAATGTCTAGGGAAAAGAGGAAAATTCAGTGAAAAATGACACTTTTAACCTTTTTTTGTCTTGAAGCTTATCTATTAGAATACTTTAGGACATAAATTGTCAGAAAAGAATAAGAGAAGTCACCATGGCTTCTCACTTGCCAGCATAGTGGCTTCCATGCTCTTCCCACACAGGCCCATGATAAGCAGCCTGAGGCCACAGTCTCCCTGCTGGAGCTGCTTTGGCTTTGCTCTAGACCAGCTCTTGTTCTTGCCAGAATTATATCTTCCCATTTCTGTGCAGCAGTAACAGAAACTCAGGAAGGTGCCTTGTTTGTAATGAATATTTTGAGCAGCTTTTGTAGATGACATTTAAAAACCTGTAAAAAGAACCTTTCTGTTTTAGTAAAAATACTATTCAGTGTGGGATGAAAAGGTAGCCCCTCCAGCATTGTAAGGCTTTCCTATCCAGTATTCCTTTGCATACACCGCTGCTTCCTCTTTCACTTTTTTTTTAATTTTGAAAATTTTAAGATAACTAAAATCACCCTGATAGACCTTAGATTTAGGTGTTAAACCCATGAACTGTGAACCTGTGTCTGCTGCATCCAAAAGACTCTGAAAGATTCTCTGCATGGCAAGAAAGAAGTGAACAGATTGCCCAGAGACATTGTGGAGTCTCCTTCACTGGAGATATTCCAGAACAGTCTGGATGCAATCCTATGCTATGTGCTTCAGAATGACCCTGCTTGAGCAGAGAGGTTGGACCAGATGACCCACTGTGATCCCTTCAAGCCTCACCCATTCTGTGATTCTGTGAATGGTCTGTACCCTGCTCTGTCTGCATCCTTGCTGTTTTAGCTTCACAAAGCTCCTCAGGCACTGTCTAGACTGGCAGAGTGATGATAAGGGCAAGGAAGGGACCAACAGCAAGGTTGTTTTAACCAGTAGTATAGGTGTGACCAACTTCTTGGATCTGGCAGAGCTTTGGCTGAAGCAGAGCCAGTGGTGGAACCCATGCAGGCTTGTGGCAATCTTTCCTAAGTCCTCTGCATTGGGGCTCTTCCTTATTTATGGGAGGCTGAGTCTTGCCAGCTTGTCTGCCTGAGCAGCACAGGCCACCAGGCACATGCAATGGGGTCTGTTTCCATGCAGATGTTCCATCAATGTGGCATCTGAACACCCACATGACTGGAAGGGGCATGTCCAAACTGCTTTTGAATGAATAGGGAAGCACTAAAATGACAAGGTCACATGGCAGCCAAGTGGCAAAGTTAGCTGGGATTCAAGAGTCTCAGAGAGGGATACCAATGTATTCTTGAGTTAGTACCTAGCAATTATATCTCATAAATACAATTCTGTAGCTGTAACATACACTTTGAATGTTCTGTGGCTTTTTACTGCTCATGCTTGTTTAAAGCTACAGTTTGTCATCACAAGTTCAACTCAAGGAGAGGTACTACAACCTGTGTAACGTTTCCTTCAAAGCACCTGTCACAGAGAAATTAAATTATCTGGGAACCTTACACAAAAATTTATGTTTGCTTAGCCAAGGGACATATTCAAAGCAAAATCAAGTTCCTATACCTGACTGAGCAAAGCCTCTGTGTCCACAAACCAGCACTGCTTGGAGCTGATGAGAGTTGATCCCCAAGTCTGAGCTGGAGGGAGAGGGTGTGGAGGTGGCCACTGGTGGAGCTGGTGCCTGGAAATCCTTTTGTTCTTCACATGCTGTTTTCAGTCAGACACCTTTCAGAGCAGGCCCTACTTTCCAGACTTTCTACAGAATTGCTAGAACTAGTTCCTTTTCTTACTTAAAAAGTGAGCAGATGTGCAGGACTAGCAGCAGGTAAAGAGTGAATTCCACAGAAACCTGGCTGTCAGGAGAGGAGCAAACTTGGCTGGGTAAGAACTGAGCTCAGTATTCATATAATAACAGTAACTCAAACTTATGCTTTTATCTCAACTCTTTTCAGAACACAGACTGTGCTACAGTTTTTATAGGCTGACAATATCAGAAGTCAATTCACTCCTTTATTTAGCCTTTTGCTTTTTTGCTCAAAAAAGTATCTTTCTGCTTTCTCAGCCTCTGTTCCATAGTTCCTTTTATTTTATTTTTTTTAATCTTAATTTCAGATGCTTAGGTGAGGTATTTAAGTTCATATTTGTAGGGATGTTTCATCAAGGGCTAAAATCTGTGTTGGTGATTTTGTATGCACCATCACTTGGAATGACAAATGAAATGGAATTATTTCATTCTGATATTTATTTACGCAAACAGAAATAATTGTGCTTGCAAAAATGTGTGCAGAAATGCAATATTTAAAATTGTAGATTTAAGTAAAGGTGTGATTTTAACTTATAATGTGATGTGGCTGTCTATATTGATGTTAATTATGAAATCCATTCTAATTATACACTGATTCTCACAGCTAACACTATGAAATTGTTAGGTGTCATGCTAATGTGATTTTAGGTTTATTTCTGTGTTTGCCTTTGTGTTTATAACAGCAATCAACCTTTATTCTTGTACCTAGATGTTGTAAATTAGATATGTGGGCATGTGTTTATTTAAAAGATTGTGTGGTTTTAAATTTATTGATAATTATATCAACTTCTTTTGCTAGAAGTGGAAGTGACTACTGACAGCAGTAATATAACTATTTATCTTTGTATACTTATTTTGTGGGTAGTAAATCCCTTTGCAAAGTTTAGCTTGAAAAAAGTTGTCTGATTGGTAGCAATATTGAATCCATGCCTATATCCTTATTTCATGTCTTTGATGTAAGAGATTGCATTCTTAATTGCACTTTTATTTGGAACTTTACCCAGAATGTAACAGAAGAGATACTGCTGTAACGTCTGGCTTCTGGAGCTGCACTGCTTCCTTGGTGAAATACTGAGTTTTAGAAGCTTCTGTGTTAGTAAATTCTCCAGATAAGAAAGGCCAGGTGTACTTAAAACACACTTTGGTTTGAATTATCACATGAAATCTCTGAGGTCAGAGTTAAGGGTATATCAAATACATCAAAGCAGTTCCAATGTATTGTGAAGGGGTTTATGACACTCTTGTGGAAGTAAATGGCACAAGTCAAATGATATGGGTCTCATTAGCACCCCTTCAGAAACAATTAGCCCACAAAATGAACTGAAGGACTGATCCTACTTCAGGAGCAGCTGCCATAACTCCTCAGCTACACAGGCTCAGATCAGTTACTTGGCCATTGCAAATAGACAAAGCTTTCTTGGTTGTTTTTTAAAAGCTATTTAAAAAACAAACAAACAAAACAACCTACCAAAACCCCCCAGATCTGAGCATTGCCACTATGGAAATGGTTTCAAGAATGTGCAAAGCTAAATTGTTCTTTCAGCAATGTTGGTTGTGCTTATTCATTTCTTCATTATGTGTGTACAGTTATTTCGTTTGCTATAAACTGCAGTGAAATTTGAAAATGACCTTTCAGTATTTTTTATGTCTTCTTCAGACAAAATTGTCTATTTGATGTTTTGTTGTTTTCAACGAGTTTGTTTTCTCCTGATTACTTCATTACTACTGAGATAGAGTGATATCGCAAACGCCAGTGAATTGGCCCATCCAAAGTGATTTGGATTCTAGAATTCCTTCATTTGAGAGCTGAATCCTGGAAATGTGGATTCCCACAAATCATGTAAGAGCAACTGGTTTAGAAGGAATTTCTTTTTCACCTAACCAGAGTAATTCTGATGTCATTCTGTCGCTCCATGTGGTTTATACATTTGGTTTTTATAATGATTGTGAAATTGTTTGGAGAAATGTATTACTGATAAATGTAGAACAATTTTTGTTCAAAAGAAGAATTTTTTAATTTTTTGATGTCGAGATTAATTTGTGATGGATTTCTGTTGTTACTCTAATAAAACATGGAACAAGATAATTATGTTGCAATTTTAATTTTTCTGTCAAACGCTTGAATACGTACCTTTTGTCTTGCTGTTCTTGGCAATGGATGGAAAACATAATAACATCCTTTGTCATCTGTAGAATGAACGTCCCGAAAAAAAAAGTAAGTTTTGTTTCCTGAAGGAAGTGAAGTTGGCCAGTAGTCTAGCAGTAGTTATAGTGCTTAAATGGGAAGGATTAGTGTGCATCCTTGTCCCTGCTACAAGGATTATTGATGCATTTTGTGTTGGACAACATTAAACAAAATAAAACCAAACAAAAAAAAACTCCAGACAAAAAAAAAAAAAAAACCAAAAACCAACCAACCAACCAACCAAAAACAAAACAAAAACCACAAAAACAAACAAACAAACAAAACACAAACACACACAAAAAACCAAACCCCCAAAAAACCAAAATAAAAACCACAAACAAACAAACAAAAACCAAGCCACATCTTGGGAGTAGAGACAGAGACCAGAAACCATTTTGTTCTTTGCTGACCACGATGAGTGTAGTTGATTCCTGTAGTTGATGGATACAGCCTCGCATTCCTGGTGATGTCAGCCACTTGTGCTTGGACCCAGCCTCCAGAGGATGAATGGAATTACTTGGTCTGCTCAGATTTTCCACAAGGTAATGCATAGGAAACTCAGTCTCCTGGGAATCAGGATATACACAAAGGCTAAATTCCCTACTGGCTAGACTAAAGCCAAATGTTCGTCTCTCTTTTTGTGGGGAAATGTTCTATCATCAGTAATAAAGACAGAGGGCTCAATTTCCAGTCAGATCTTGCTGACTTTTGTGAATCCCAGGTAGTAGGTTTCTTAATCTTTTCATTTTTCACGTTGTCTCCATGGGGCTGGATAACCCAATACATTAGTACATGGTGGGGGCTGACCAGCTGGAGAGCAGCTCTGCAGATATGAGGCACCACAGGTCCTGGTGAACATACTGACCATGAGGCAGCAAAGGCAGTCACGCACCTCCTGGGCTGCACTAGACAGAGCATTGCCAGCATGTCAAGGGACATACCTGATCCTTCCCCTCTGCTCACCCCTGGTGAGATACATCTGGAGTACTCTGGGACTGTGCTGCGCCTTTCAGTACGTGAGAGACATGGACATGCTAGGATGAGTCCAGTGCAGGTTCACAGAGATGATGAAGCAACTGGAGCATCTGGTAGGTGAGGAGAGGCTGAGACAGCTCAACTTGGACAGGAGCAGGCTCATGGAGATCTTGCCAGCATGTATAAATACGTGATGGAGAGAAGCTCCAAGACTCTTTTCAGCAGTGCCCAAGGACAGGGTAAGAAGCAATGGAGACAAATTGAAATACAGCAAATTCCACTTAAACGTTAGGAAAAAAAATGTTTATTGGTTCATTGTGAGTGTGATCAAACATTGGAGCAGATGTCCCAGAAAGTTTGTTAAGTCAAACTTAAGTTCTGTCCCACAAACCTCACTGAGCTTTCCCTAATAGCTCTAGATCATATCAACTGAGTGTTTGGTCTGAGTCACCACTCAGATGAACTCTTTTTATTTGGTGAAGATGTATAATTGTTCCATTCCTCTGCAGAACTCTCGCATTACTCTCTCTTTTATTGCAAGTGAAAGTGTGATTGTTCTAATTGTTTTGAGATTTTGTATAAAGTTTATAATACATGAGCTTTTACTGATGATTAGATGTATAGAGCTGAGCAGAGCATTGCAGCAGACACATCCTGGTCTCAGCCAAGGGCACTGGGTGGCTGGTGGGGAGGAAATGTTCAACAGTGTGGGGCAGGGCACCAGTGTCTGGTGGAGTACTGGCTCCAGGTGGGGTTCTGAGGGCCTTGGCATCGTTCAGCCACTTGGAGCTACAAGTTTTATCCTACATCTCACTGAATTTCCCTCCTGAAATACACGAGCTTACACTCACCACTGGATGGGGTTTCCAAAAGCAAAACTGTGATATAATGCAACACCCAACACTCTACACGAATTGCAACTGCCTGATGGAGCATTCCTCTTTCATCAGAACCCATCAACCCTTCTCGAGCATTTGGAGTCTCTTTGAGCACTTGATTTCAGTGGAGAAAAATTAAGGGAAAGCAAAACCACAACTGTGCTGAGAGTGCTGTACCCTGAGTGTGCAGTGTTCTGTCAGACAGTGAGGGATTTCTGCTCTGCACACATTTAGGATCCAGCCAGGCAGAAGAGAAAAGCTCTTGGTCTACCAAGGCTAAAATGTGGGATAAAGAGACAGAATACCACAAACCATGGAAAATAATAACAATTTCATATGATAATTGTGTGTACAGTAGATGAATGCTCCTTCTCATTGTTAACAACTATTTATATCTTCTATCTTGGATATATCTAAATATGGAATAACGAAAATAAAACTATAATAAGAGACTTCCACCCAAAAGCTTCATGCAACTCATAGCTTCCAATAAAATAATAGAACAGAAAACAAGTAGCATCTAAAATAAGAGGCATCCATCCAACAAGGACCATTTGTGAGGTAAGAAATCTCTCTATCATGGGCATACCTTGAGTTTATATCAGTTTCAGCATGTAATTATGCAAGTCTGCTGCCAACTCCACAGCAGAAAGAGATCCTGTAACAATGAAACAAATCCCTGTTGATCACAAATTAATTTTTTTTCCCAAGTTCTGGACAATAATTACATGAAAGAAAACAATAACATGAGGCAGCATCCAGTGTCTGAGGAAACTAGTCAGCAAATTGGGATAACAGATTTGTCTCATATGCTACAGGTTTTTATCTGAAATACAGCAAAACACATTTAGAAGGGAATTATGGAAGTATTTATGGTCTCTTGAAAGGCAGACCATACTGTGTTCAGGCAGACATTGTCATTCAGAAGGACAATTAGCAGAAATTACAAAGGGTAGGTAAGTTATTTAGGATATAGCACACACATTTAGAAATTAAATGGGGAAAGATGGGAGGAAGCCTCTTCAAAATTGGCTGCTTATGATGTAAACATGAAATTTTAAAATATAATACTAAATCCTGCCCTGTTTATACTGAACAACAATCAAAAGTGTGAGCAACACTGTGAGAGGATACAGTAGATGTGTGGGAGTGGCAGATGGCCATGTCTCTACTGCAGAGTGAACAGGCCAGTCTAATTTTTTAGAGATCATGTCTAGTAATAAGTTGCACATCAAAGAAACTTCAAAAGCTGTTGCTGTTACACTAAAATAGCATGTGACAAGATGCTTGAAAGAGACTGCTTTGTCTGATGTACTAGAAAACATAAGGGGCCATGGCGTGAGCTCAGACAGCAAGATTGCATTTTTCTAAATTATAAACTTTAGCTTACTTTCCCCAGTGTTATGACATTCTGGAGTGTCAGACTGAAGTTCAATAGGCTACTTCTATTTTGGCTTCTTAAAATAAATATTTTGGTGCCAAGGAATACTATTCTGCAGGTAATAATTGCATATAGTGAATAGTAGTGAATTAAGCTGCAGCTCAAGATGGACACTGTTCTGCTGCCACTGACACTGTTAAGGTGTTGTACAGTTTCTGGAGCACGTATAGCCGCTGGCAAGTGACACTCTTACAGGGAAAGTATGTGAGTTAGCCTGGCCTGGCAATATTCCAAATAAGTACTTTGTGTGTTGCCACTCTCTTAGAGAGGGTAAAAGAATGTGTGCAGTACAGGCACGGACCATGTGGTGCCTGTTGGGTCTGAAGCTAGGGAACAGATGGTGGTCTAGTTGGAGTGTTAGCATAGACAGCCATTCTCCTTCACGTAAACGAAATGGTTTTACTGTCTTTTATTTATGATGCCTCTTCTCCAGAAGCTTCTACCCAATGTCTATAATAAATTTAAACTCAAAGCAGTTGCTTTGTTCTCTGCCAGCAATTTCGCCCTTCACATCCAGGTCTGAAACTGGACTTGTGTTCTAGAGAATTTGTCCCTTTTCTTGAATGAGCCTAGATGGACTAATGAAAGATATTACTTCTCCCTACAAATTTTATTCTGTGCTATAAATAAGAATAAGAAAATAAACTTTACTATAATACGGAATTACATTTTTCATAGAATAAGTGTTTTATACTGTTTGCAGTTTAAAACAAAGGTAATAAAAGAACAAGAAAAATGAGCAGTACACTGCAAAGAGAGAAGACCAACTGAATATTGTTAAAAAACAGTACACATAGTATGTTGTTAAAGAACAGTATAGAACAGAACAGTATATTGTTCTGTTAAAGAACAGTATAAAACAGTATATAGTATACTGTTAAAAAACAGTATAGTATATAAATGGTATCTAATGTCACTAAATAATTACAGTTTTGCAAGTGCCTTTCTCAAATATTCCAAATTTGTGCTGAAGTGCTATTAAAACTCTTTCTACCACCAAATTCATCAAACACAAGCATATACTTAGTGACCTCTGTATGCTTAAAAGCTTTGCAGAGCAGCATTGGCTAATTAATTATGAATTTATTTTTAAAATCTCATTTCAGTGAGATTAATTCACTTTCCACCCAATAGGTCAAGCTCACACCTCCAGCTGATGCCTATGGCACAAAAAGCATACCACTGTATTTTCTGCCAAGGAAAGCACAGAACAGCTCCACCCTCATCATGCATGTCAGCTCTCAAGATCATGACCCCTTCCTGAGACCCTTCACTGCACAGGGAAGCATCACCACCACCCACAAGGAGACAGTGCCTTTGCAGACAATGCATCCCGCTCCCTCCCCCTGTCCTGTGCTGGCTGTCATGAGGGTGCTGCAGTGCTCATGGATAACAGAGGAGTTATGGTGCTACCAGCAATGGCAGCACCATTCTTCAGATGCCTATAGCAAGCAATAGATGAACTGTGTTCAGGACTAAGATTCCATCAGGCTTGAAAATTTTTCCATGTCTTATTACTGGGGTAAGAGAAGAAAATAACCCCCCTTCAAGATTTAGTCTTTCATTTTAATGAAAACAGAGTTGTCACAGTAAGAAAATACCAGAATGAATTTTCTCTTCCTACTCAATGAGAGATGTCTGAAGTCAGATTTTTCTGATTATAGTTTCAGCAAAATAGCTGGACTTCTGTCAGTATATCAAAAATCTAATCTCTAAGACTATGCCAGAAGCAGCAAGTCTACACGAGTATATTAGATGCACAGTGGGGAATAAAAGACTGCATTGAAAAATACCTCCAATGGGAAATAATTTCTTTTAGTTCCTTCTATTTCAATAGTCAAAAGACGCTCCTTGAAAGCATATCCCTCAGGAACCCCAAGTGAACACACTGGATATGTAGGACAGCTGCCATCAGCAAGGTAGCTAAAACTAAATTTATAATGTATATCTTGTAAGGCTGATCACTAAAATCTGTGTCTATTAACAGTGGGTGTAATCCACATACATTGACATCAGTAAAAGAAATGAGCAACAGGTCACCTCTGAGCTCTGCATCAGGGATTCAATCTCTAGACTTTTGAGTGAAGATGTTTTTCTCTCTAGTCTGTTCAGAAGGATTTATTTTTATTTTTCCCCCGAAGGGAGCTATCTCATGCATCCTCTCCTTTTTCCTCTAGGTCACTTATTATCCCTCACTGTCCTGTTCATGCTGCAAATCCCACTTGATGGTTTGTGGCTGGGAGGGGGTTAAAGTTTGATTTCTGACTTTAGTTGGTTTCCTTTGTTCACTGACACAAAATAGGGAAACTTTTGGGACCCATATAAACAAGCACAAGTCCCCACAAGCCAAGTGTCCCTTGTGCTCCCCAGAACATCCCCTTTGTGAAGCTATTATTTTAAGAGACTGACTTTGTACAAGGCTTACACCTCACAGGTACATGTTTCTTGTAAATCACAGCCTCAAGTTTCATGAGTGATGCTACCCTCTTGATTTTGGCATCAGTAAGGACATTGCAGGGACACTGTCCTGCAACCTGTGCTCCTTACCACTATGGTTGTAAGAATCAGTGAATCATTGTGGGAACACCCATGCAAAAGTCTGTTTGAGCATTTATTTCCATGAGTGCTGCTCTGATGTTCTATAATCTGGTTATCGCGATCTTTGAGAAGCTCATGATCTTGGCTGCACTTATTGCCACAGCACAGGCAGGGAGAGGCTGAGATGTGCCCATGATGAAGGCACAACACATTTATAACCAGACATATAGGCAGCTTGCTGCATCCATCCTCAGACCCCAACTGGATCTGCCAGCACAAGGAGGGCTGCGGTGGCAAGGTTGCCCATGCCCCTCGGTCCCAGGCCACAAGGCAGGGTCTGCTGCTGAGGCTTTGGCACAGGTCCCCGTGGTGGGGGCAGTGAGGGGAGAGAAATCAAGAAATCAGCTTCTTGGAGAGTTTTCCTTATGCCAAATGAGGAAGTTGCGTTTGAATGTAAATTCTTCTTGCAGTTAAAATTTCCAGTCTTCTCAGTGCCTTTGCATTATTTCCAACAGGAATTTCTCCCAGTTTGTTCATTCATTTTCAGGAAAGCTTTCACTACATAAAGAGGCTGCATAGAGCATTTCTTTATATCCTGGATTCTATTTAACTTATTTTCTTTGGTTCTTTAATTATTGTTTACCAAATAAAGTGTCTGGAAGAGGCTAATACATGAACTGCAAAGTATATGGTTGAACAACAAATGTTTTGCATTAACAGAGACTGTGTCTTTATGAGGTTTGAGTACTTGAAATCTAATTTTTGTGACATGAAGAGAGAATGTCACATGAATCATTCTCTGCCAGCCTGGGTAGGAACTGTACCAAACTAATCCATCATTGCTCCAATCTTTAGAATGTCATTTTTCATAGTCCCTTCTTTGAGGAAATTAATTGAAAGTTAATTAAAATTAATTGAAAATTAGAGTAATGTTTTACTGATCAGGAATGGAAGGAAAAGGCAAAACCACCTTCCGCTTCTACATCTGTCACCATGAATCCCACCAATAAATAGGAATAGGTGAAAAATTGGTTTGAGATTTTATTAAGTTTCAGAAGTTGGTTGAAAGAAAAAGTATTGATTACTTATGCATAAAGCAGTTATTCCTACAGTTGATCCAGCTAGTAGTAGAAATGAAAGAAATCAGTGAAAAGTTTCTGTAGCACAGAATTTGCCTTTCAGAACGAGTAGTTTCAGAAATGCAAAATGTTGGAGCAAGGGAAACAACAAGATTGCACTACACTGTATCTCTTTTAATAATGTCACATGAAATTGGAAGATAAAGATTGTTAAGAAATATTTTTTAATCTGAATTTTGTATCAAGAACATGGTTCAGAACTTGCAAACTGAGGAGACAAGTCTCTGGACCAGGGTGCCCAAGGCCTTAAAGATACCAGAGTCCATAACAACATGTACCATTTCCAGCTCCCTTTCCCTCCCTTCAGCTGCCACTGCTTCTTGAATAGCTCAGCATGAGGACTGGTCAAGGAGCATTCTTGATTATACATTGGCTGTTTCTATTGCACGCTCTTTCACAGCAGACAAACAGATGAACTCTGAGCAAAACACCTGTATAATTCAGAAATTGTTTTCTTCAAGTAATGCATTTTAGCATCACCATGGTGTAGCACCAAATGGGCCAGAGCATGTCAAGTCTCTTGAGAAGAGAAAATAAGCCTTCCTCTCTGTTGTTTTCACATGAAATATTTGCCTAAAGTTTGCTACAAGTGTAATCTTTCTGTGTTAGAACTAGAAACTCTTTCGAACTGTATGAGTAATCAAAGCTGCAAAACTCTTATGTTTGAGTGGTTAATCAGAGCTGCAGACTGCCTGGTTGCTTGGAGCTAGACAGACTTTCATGTTCAACCAAATAATTAAAATGGAATGTTCTTCTCTGCAAAATGAGATACTCAGGGCCTAATTTGCAAAATATTTAAGCATTAGCAGCTTGAATCCTCTGAAAAGCTAGAGATGGAGAACTGAGGAGCCCCGTAAGTATGTAGGCTTTGAATTAGGATTTGTTTTCTGCCAGTAGAAGTTTAGTTTTTCAAAGTAATCAAAGCTGGGGGAAGATGTCTCTTAAACAGTGGCTGTGTGTCTCAGAAATTCCATCTGTTTCAGCTGGGAAAAATTAAAAATAATTCCACACAATCAGGTGCACTTCTTCAGTCACAGTAAATATCAGAGTAATGGAGGACTTGGCAATTTTTGTCACCAGTGCCAGGTTCTTATTGGGGCACTTTTCAGTTACAAGTCATTTGCAAGTCTCATTTATCATCACTGGTAAACAACAATTAAAGTTATGCTATAGAGTGCATCCTAAAAGTGGCTTCCTTCTAGAGTCTGAGAATACGTGACTCCAGAATGACTTCTTTCTGGTTCTCCATCTCTAAGTATGAGAATTTTGATTGACATGTTCAGATCCAAAAATCAAGTGAGATTTAAAGGCAGAAGTAGATACTCAAAATGTCTGAATCGCAAGTCTACATATGGAAATTTATATATCTGCAATTTAACATTTTCATGCAATCTAAACAACCTCATAGGTTGCATGGAGGCAAATTGTACTGGGGTACAGTGCTAAAATGCCCAGACTGGTGGCAATTGCTATTCAGACACAGTAGTTTCAGGTAAGTTCTTTGGGCAGAATTGCATGTAGACTAACCATGCAGTGTCAAAGCCAAATATATGGAGCTTGAGTCACAAGCAGAGGGAGTAAAGCACTCACATACGTGGCAGAATCCCCACAGATGTCAATGGGACAAGGATTTTTCTCATTTCAGTGTCATTTTACTTTTACTGGAGTGAGAGTGACAGCCTTTACAGGTATAAGAATGAACACCAAATAATAGAGTTTACAACTATGAGTGAATATTTTAATCTAAAACATTTATAAATATTCTTCTATGAAGGATTACGAACTTTAAAAAAGATATAGCTAAACTAAGAACCTGAAGTAGATTGTTAGAAATGACAATAGCTTAAAAACCAGTGATTAATAAGGAGAGGTTGAAGGATTTAAGATGTGATGTAGAAAAAGTTAGATTGAAAGATGACAAAATAACTATATTCCTATCTTTAGGGATTTGATTCCGGTAAATTTGCAAACCCTTACAAAAATTACCTTCACTTGCATCAGACACTCTCTAAGCAAGCTCTTTTAGGGCATATTTTTTAAGCTGACAAAGCACAGGAACAGATCAGCAAGGAGAATTTTAAATCTCCTGCACCAGAGATTAAATGTGTGTTTGCAGGAGACAGTACATGTACTCAGCCGTACCTATGCTCGGTCTTGCAGTATTGGGATTTTCAGCTGTAGACTTGATCTGGTATCCTGTGGCATGAGCTATAGAGAATTTATTAAAGTAGGCCAAGTTACTCTCAAAGGAGGCTGTTTGCATTTGATGTTTTGTTTTGGTTTTTTTTCCAGATATTTTTGTTCCTTCACATGTGGCACCAAGCAGCCTTATTTGGCTTGGGAATCAGTCTGGCTACAACACACTGAGCTGACTTTGTGTTGACATTATTAAGGGCTATGATGCAACAGGAGCTCCTGAGGACCTGATGTTTGTATTGCATGAGAGTTTCCTTTGGACCCGCTCTAATTTGATCTCGTGGATCAGCTGCTCATTTAGCAGTTCAGGCACATCACATGAGCTTCTGTAGCACAGATGTGCAGATGTACAGATCCAAAGGAAACCACATTTTTCCTTCCTAACATCACTCCATGGTGCAAACCAGACCACAGTGAAGGGGGCTAACCAAGACATTCACTTCAGAAGAGCCAAAACATTAACGTAGTTGAACATTTGTTAATTCAGGCTGGCTATATTCTGTGAATCTCTATGCTACACAGACCTGTAAAGATTCATGAGATCTGCAAGCTTGGAAACTCCACATTGGATTGATGCACATACTTGACAAATTTGAAGTTAGGGTTATTCCCTGAGTCACTGTCATGAACACTGTGACCACATGATCACAATGGCTTAGCTAAAAGTGGAAGTAATTGTTACTTTGCTGGACTCCAAAATTTATCAGTTATAACCATGGAGGAGTACTCCCTTATCTCCCCTCAGTTAACAACAGTGTTTTCAAAAAAGACTAAACATCATAAAGACAGAAAAAAAAAAATAAACAGCTAATTAAACTGGCAAGATCAGACTTATTCCTTTGGGTTCAAAATGCCATTGGTAAATGAATATTTGATCTCTTCAGACAAGTAATCATAAATGAAAGTGAAGATAAATGAATTTTACTTACATTTCAGTTACATTGCACTTAAATCAAATATAGATGTTAATTCGAGCACTTCAAAAATCAAAAGAAGTCTCTAAAAGAATTTTAATTTGGATCGGATATTCTCTTAGAGGGAAATCTCCCAACTGCCTTGCCTTCACAATGGTTTGAAGCCTGGAATTTTTGAACCATGCAATCTATATAACATTTAGAGAAAAGTAACCTGGGAACTGTGCTCCAGCAGCAGTCCTAAGAAGTTCAACCACTACTGTACTCACCCAAGGCCACCAAGAATGGTAGTACAAAATAAAATATGAAATAAATATGTTTTTTTCTGTTTGTTTTTTCATTAATGTCCAAATGGGCCTTTATTCTTTCAATACTAAAAGAACCTCACATGAGCAGAAATAATCCTAAAACAGCACTTCTGAAGATCTAATTTCAATTTCTTTCATCTGCAGAGTTTTACTATTACAATTGGGATCTTTACAGGAAATGTAGTCTGCAAAGTCCTTTGTTATCTGAGTCACATTCATCTGCTTGATTCATCACATCCATGCATTCTGCGTGCTGGGGTGCTTGTTGAAATGTGCTGCTGAGAGAAGATGTAGGAGGAAAACAGAACTGGTGTCCTGTTAACTGGGCAGCTGCATCTAGACCAAAGCATCTTCGAAGCACAGCACAACAGAAACCTGTGAAACAGATGATGTCAAGTTTATTTGGTACACAGGGACTTTGGGGCTCAAATCTTATGACCATGCATAAGCAAAATGTTTGGATGGTGCTTGATGGCTGTTGGTGTATCAACAAATATCTAGTGTAATATAGCATTAACATAAAATCAATTACTGCAAATGCACTATGACTTTGTAATGTAGTTTATAACAGCATCCTTATTGTAAACAATATTTTTCTCTCCTTTGGCAGTCAGGCAAAATGGGAAATTAAGCTGTATTATCTCCTGGTACTTCTCTGCCTGTTTGCCTTGTATTGTTAAATGAACAATAAACTAAAGATGCTTGCAATCTTTTTTCTTCAGGTTTGCACCTGAAGTGTCCTACATTTAACTACCAATGCCACATGCTTCAAATATGATCAGCTAGAGAGTAAAGGGGAAAAAAAGGAAAAGTAGAAAATATTTAGTAAAATCATGGAAGGCTCCAATCAGATGCTGAGGTCATTTATCCAAAAGTCAAAAGTAGAGGCTAACTTGGAGGCTGGGCTGGTGAAAAGATTGTAAGGAGGTCCATAACTTGGAAACATGTGTGGTAGAGGAAATCTGTGTTGAAACAAGAAACTCATTCCAGAATAGGGCAAAGATGGGTAGTGATGAAGAGCATCCTCCATCTGTTGTTTTATTTCATTCCTTCCACCACACTCTCCTACTCAATTCTCTCTTTCTTCTCTTGCCTCTATTTTAACATTCCCTGGAATATAATTGCGAAAATACTACACTGTTGCAGGGAGTTTCCAGTGCTGGAAACAAATCTCTCCATTGTAGACACAGGAATTGTCACCTCTGGTCTTCCTGCCATTCAAGTAATAACTTAGGGTTTTTCCCAAGGCTCTGAAGAGGAAGAACAGGTCACAGTTGTTTTGTGATAAGCCAAAAACTCCAAGTGTACCAAAATATTTTCATTGTTTATAAATTAAAGTTTGTTGTTGTTTTTTTTCTTTTATATGTATTTTTAAAATACACCTTTTACATTTTCACTTATGTATAAATATTTGGGGAAATCCCTTTGTCTGCCATTTTCTAAAATCATCTCAAATAAACAACAAGCTATGTAATGAAGTTTTTGTCCTCTGGCCTACAGACAAATTCTCTGGCACCCATTTTACAAATACAGAGAATCCTGGAGGCATACCAAAACCACACAACAATTCCTTTGGAGGCTGCACACAATCTTCCATAAAATTACAGACTCTTATTCAGTGTCCTACAAGGAAAGTGTTGTGCTATCCCTGACATTTACCCTTCCTGGAGAAAAGGAGCCTCAGGAAAGACCTTATTGCCCTTTACACCTGTCTGATTGGAGCTTGTAGACAGGTGGGTGTTGGTCTCTTCTCCAAAGTAACAAGTGACAGGTAGGACAAGAGGAAATGTCATCAAGTTTCAGCTAGGGAGGCTTAGGTTGGGTATTAGGAAAAATTTCTTTACTGAAAGGTTGGTCAGATATTGCAATAGGCTGCCCAGGAAAGTGGTGGAATCACCATCCCTGGAAGTGTTCTAAAGCTGTGTGGATCTCTCATCCTTTCCTTTGCACTATACAAGGAAATCAAAAACAACACCTGGAAAACAGAAAGAATTAAGAACTGTCTTTCTTCTCTTTATAATAAGAGTAGGAATATCTGTGGAAAATGGGAAGCTGAGCTTTAGATCACTTCAGCCTTAAATCCCTTTAGCTAAAATGCCTCTCAAGTACCCTGTGGGCATGCACATCACCTACCGTGGAAGTGTAGGTCCCTTGGTGATGGCTGTGGCAGGAGTTTGGACCATGTGTCTTCACTCTCTGCCAGTAGAAAGTTCCATCAATGGAGCTTAATCCCACAATTTGCAACAGTGCTGCTTCAGTATGAAACTGATGCTCACAACTCTTCCCATAGTGTCAGGCCTTACATTTTGGGTTGCCCTCAGGAGCTGCAGCTCTGGCATTCATCCCCAGACAGGAGCTGGACACTCATTTCTGGTGTCACTGGCTCAAGAGGCAGAGGACTGGGGTGGCCACTCTGAGTTCCCCCCATTGCTCCTGCAGGGTGAGACCTGGCCCTGGGAGCAGGCTGATGGACACCAGCACCACGTCTGCACCAATTTCTTGGCTGCATTCTTTCACAGGTCAGAATAAATGCACAGTGATGGGAGGTGAGCATTTCAAGCCGGAGGGCAAGTTTTGTTTGTTGTGGTGACCAACCTTGTACTGGACACCAGAATACAGTCCTGAAAAATTTCCTGTCACCACTGGACGTGTCAAGGCAGCGTTGTGACTTGCAATTGGCCTGTGACTCTTAGCCACTTCAGACTCAAAACAGTGTCACCAGACAGGGTGGATGTGTGTGGAGAAGGGGACTTTTAAGCAGTTTGATGCATCATCCAAGTCCTGTTGGAGAAAATAGACAACATCCAGAACTGAACTGACAGGAAACAGATATGAGCAGCAAGGAAGGTAAAAAAATCAAACCAAACCATCAACAAACATCTGTGTCAGGACCTGAAAAGGCAGAAATTTAATTAATTTTAGACTTAGATAATTAGCTAGATTTTTAGCCATGATAATTTCGAGTGTAATTTGTGATGTCTTCCTGTCATCACTGCTGAAAGTGAACCTGAACAAATTTACCCTCTCTCAGAAAACAAAGGCAAGTCATCCAAATGAGTAAAGAGTGCTCAGGCACTGCAGAATATGTTTCCTCTTCATTACATTTAGCCAAGCACTAATCAAAGCAGAGGTATTCTTGTTTTCTAGTCCTTATCTCATCCAAAAATCCTCTTGCATTTCAGATGTGGCAGCATGTACAGAGGGGACAGTTTTCTTTCTGTGTGATGGTGTTTCTGCCCATGTAAATTATCCCCGTCTCTACAGACAGGGTGTTACAGAGCACATGTTGCAGCCCTGTCTGGCCGTGTTCATTTCCGTACCTGTGCCAGCAGACAGGCACGAATGGTGCTTTCATGCAGGGAAGTCCACCTCCCAGGCTAGACTGGGCCTCAGGGTATCCTATCAAAGATTGAGTTTCTAAGATTTCCTCATATAGGCTGATTTTCAAGCCCATTTATAGTTAATCTGCACCATCATCCTGTTTAAAACTCTCCTCCTATATAGGTCCATACTGTCCAGCAATCTGGAATTCTTTCCATCCTCATGCTCTTTCATATTGTCTCTGTAATTCAGTCAGGCTTCAGACTGGACACAGACTGTGCCTATTTGTTTTTAAATATTTAGCTAATGATAGGCACACTCTTGGGAACAAAGTGTTCCATAGGTATTAAGAAAGAGAAATCAATTTTGTTTCATTGAAATTTCTTTGAGGGACTTCCTGACACTAGTGTGACTGATGCATTTGCCTCTACTGTGGCATTTTTTGGTTTATTTCCTCTTCCTAGCAGCTTATTTGAATAAAAGTTATAAAAATCTTATTTTGCAGAGTTCTTCATGTCTCAGTTGAACTGGGTAGAAATCAGTCAACATAGAAAACCAGGCAAAAAAACCCCTAATTTTTCATTTAGCTAGAATGTGTATCTTTTATTTTAGTTGAGAGCATCTTTACACTCTGTGAAAAAATATTTATCTCCCAAAAATTCAGTGAGAAACATCTGTAAATGGCACTTGAAAGCCATGACATATCAAAGGATTAAAGATCTCTCTCACAGAGTATGAATGGCTTGTGTGCAACGCACTAGATGTCTCACTGAGCGTACCACAGAAAACACACCATGGGGATAAAAAGATTAAGAAAAAGAGAGGATAAACCAGGCTGCTGAGACCCATTTTTTTTTGATGTAGCAAAAGAAAAAGACTCTCAATTTGAGTCTTCCCAAAAGTCACAGAAAGAAAGGTCATAGGTTTTATTCCTACAGAGGTGATACTTCTAGGACATAAAAGATCTCCTCTCTTTTGTGCTCATGCTCAGGTTTGGATTGATCTTTTTTGCCTTCTATCCTCCAGTCTTTGTAGTAGCCCACTGCAGGTGCCAACCTCCTCAAAAAGCAAGCCCTCATGGGCTGGTTTGCTGCCAATAAAGGCACATGAAAAACACAAATAATTATGTTTCAGTTTTGAGTGTCTTCCATATTGTGTTCTGCTTTGGAAGCAGAAAGGGGAAATTCTCTCCTAACAGAGAATTACCCCTTGGAATGAAGCACACCTACTGGTCTCTGAGCGAGGGTCCCAGAGGGCAAGACAGAGCCAGGAGGAACTTCCCTGACTCCACAGCAAATGACAGCAGATCCATGCATGAAGCCTGACATACTGAAAAGGACAGCTTTCCAGAATAACTATTTTCAGATTTTAGATGAAACACACACACACACACACACAAAAAAAAAAAAAAAAAAAAAAAAGAGAGTCCTGAAATTGCTGTTCAACTCATAGCAAACCTTCCAGAGCCTCCTAGGAGAACACAACAGCTTCTTTTCAGCTACTTCACTGAGGAACATAAAGAAACACCTAAACTCTAACAAGAGAACCAGCTGGAATGAAGGATCTCTTGCCTCCATTCATGACATAAATTTTAGCACATCTTCAGTTATGGTAGAGCTTGGAATTCACCAGAATGACAACTACCTTCAGTAAGAAATGTTTAATAGTGTAAATTAAACACCTTTTAAAATGTAATTTATTGAGAAAGCAGACCACTAATGTATTTCTCATGGCATTTTTCAAACAGCCCTTCCTCTTTATTTCATATGTGGCTGCAGTGAACTCCAGAACTCATTTGCTAATGAGGCTGATCTAGATCCACTTCCTTAGTTCTCCTTTGGCCTCAACGTAGAAAGATTATCTGGCTGTAAATGAGTAAGTTTGAATCCTTTCCAGGAAGGAGAAATCCTAGCAGCTGCAAAGTGCCATAATCTGGCATGACACCCTGTGTTAGGTGTGTCTGAGCTAGCATATGCCAGGGAAAAGGCAACCCATGCATTCTTTTCTCCATCTGACTCACAAGCACCTACACATTGCTCATCTCAGTCAACACCAGAGCAGACTGAAAAAAACAAGTTTTCATATTTCCACATGGGATCATTTTTTAATCCTGCATGAGTAACATTTGAGCCCAAGGGAAAATCCAGCCCAATACAATATAGCATGAGAGCTATGAACAAACAGGTGCCTCCTAATAAAACTGGTGCCACCATGGCCACCATAGAAAACCAGTCATGGTTTCACATACCTATGTTTTAAACCTAAAAATGAGAAGAACAAGCTCTTCCAAGTAAGACCCCAATTTCATATTTATCATCAGGCACCATAAACATATCTGCATAAATACGAATCACTAAATTCTCTAATTTAAACTGCCAACTGGAAAACAGTGTGAAGCTGTAATTCACCCTACGTATTAATCCTCAAAAAGTGGTAGCTAAGACATTTCCATTTGTATCTACAGCTGAGTGTACAGAGTACCTTACAAATACATGGATCCCAAAAAGCTGATTATGTGAAGGCCTGAACTTGCCAATATTTACTTTCTGGATGCAAGTGAAAACCAGGCAAAAGCCCTAGAAGCAAAACAAAGTGACATCCATATGGAGAATATGAATTGAACCAAGTAGTTGATGATTTATGTCATATCCTTACCAGAAATAGCTTTCTACCCATATTGGACCTTGACCTATGTTTTCACACTGTTAACCTGAAGATTTCTAGTGGATTTTGAGGCTTTGCAGTTCGTTGAGGAGATCACTGGGTTATTGAGCTCCTCGGCTTCAGTGTCAACAAAGCAGTTCAAAAAATTAATCTGTCTAGTAGTATCACAGGCAGAAAAATTAAAGTTGCAGCAACAAAGAACCTCTTTGAGCACCTCTATGCCCATTTAAATTTTTTATTAACTCACCAAAGCCCCTTGAATTTCGAGGGCATCACATCTCAATTGTGTTTTTTTTCCCTGGACTTACTGCAGTTACTGTTTGATGATTCACAAGTGGCTGCCCTTTGGGTGGAGGTCTTGATTCTTCTCTCTTGATTAGAGTGAAATTCAGATCTCTGTATAGACTCATGCTGTGATACTCAGCCTGGCTAGAAACTCAGCCCACCATGCATGTTTCTAAACAGCTGGAATGGTAAAAAAAAAAAAAAAAGAAAAAAAAAAAGGAGAGAGAAAAAAACCCCAAACCCAAAACTAAAACCAAACCAAATCAAAGCAACCAGTCAACCAAATACCACCAATGAACCAACCAAAAAGTACCAAAAAAACCCCAGCTCCCTGGTTGGGCACCTGAGACCTGCCAATATGTTGAATTGCATGGACCTCAGAGAGTGCAGCCATGCAAACAGACACAGTGAACCTATTAAAAATTAGCTGACTTCACTTTTCCCCCACTTCCCATTGGAACAGAGAGCAGTTTAAGCAACTTGCACACTAATTTTTCTCTGAAACAACAATTAGTGACAGATACACTGCTATCCCCATGGCATTAAGACACACCAGGTTCAAACTTTGAGGATATTGCATCTGTTTTTCATAGCATAGGACAAAGATTTCTAAGAACAGAAAGAAAAAGGTATTGGTGTACTTCCCAGAAAAAAACCCCAGTGAAACAATAATAAAGCAGCCTGAGTTTTAGGTGTTTTGGTGTGGGTTTGTTTTTGTTTTTTTTTGTTCATTTGTTTTTTGGTGAAAAGGCAGATTTTATCAGATGTCACACTGGATTCAAAGAGGTTCAGAAATGTGCTACTAACAGTAGCAAATACTTTTTGCTTAAATATTTTGTTAACTACTATCCTTGTGAATTTTTCAGACAGCAGCAACTACCTAGAGCTACATCAGGCAAGAAACAGCATAAAAGGATTGATTCCAATCACACCAGCATCCAGGCAGGTTTGCTGATGACTTACCCTTGCCAAATGCATACAAAATGGGAACAGAGGAAGTCTTCAATACAAATGTTCTCTTTCTGATTGATTCAACTGCTTTGAACGGCGTATTTCATATACCTCTAGATTTTAAAAAGGAGCCTGTGTGTATTTTATCTTGCCTAAGCAAGCTTATTCTGCTGTGAAGACTGGCAGAGTGTTGGGGCTGTTCAGCCTGGAGAAGAGACGGCTCCAGGAATACATTAGAGCACCTCCCAGTACCTAAAGAGAGCCCGTAAGACAGCTGGAGAGGGACTTTTGCAAGGGCATGTACCGATAGGACAATGGGCAATGGCTTTAAACTGAGAGTAGGTTTATATTAGATTATAAAAAGTCTTTACTGTGAGAGTAGTGAGGTGCTAGAACAAGTTACCCAGAGAAGCTGTGGATGCTCCATCCCTGGAAGTGTCCAGTGCCAGGTTGGATGGTGCTTTGGGTAACTTGGTCCAGTGAAAGGTGCTCGTGTGCACAGCAGGAGCATTTTAACTAGATTATTCCTAAGGTCCTTTCTAATCCAAACCATTCTATGATTATGTGATGATTCTGCACCGATTCCCACATTTTTAGTCTTTTTAGAATCTGACATTGCAACTCACGAAAATATCTTCAAAGCATCAGTTTTTATTTCAGTTTAGATGGTCACCAGCCCCTGATCAAATCAAGAGCCTGAGTTCCTGGTCTCTTTTTGAACAGATGTATCCATCTTGTACCTCACGCCCACGTTAGATACCCCATATGCAAGTCTAATTCAGTTATTCAGAAAATTCCCATAAATTGTTCAAACTAAAATTACCATAAGATACTCTATATTTATTAGAGGGGATACTTGAGACAGGGAGAATGAATTGCTTCAGAGAGAAAAATCATTAAAGGCCAATCAGCTGCAATTTTAGTGCCTGAAGTGACTGAATTAGTATTCAGTGGATCTTATTTCTTTTCACACTGAACCTCACTTGTTTTGATTAAAATAAATGCTTATTACTCCTGCATCATTTCTGCCAATTTGATGCTTGGCCTCTGAGCTGTTTAAGTTTGGGTATAATGAAATATTGAGATATATCATATTTAATCCTCAGCAGAGGAAAAATGCCACAGGACTCATGACTGATGCTTTCACATAAAGCAGTTACCATGACATTACAACACATTTATGTCAGACTTACAGGTGCTTACATTGCGATGTGGGACAACACGCATAGAAAACTTAAACAGTAAAAAAGATAAACCAAAACCATTGCAATGCAGATCCCAAGGGCCTTTGAACTAATAATCAGCAGTTATTCACATTCAAGAACTGACTCCAAAGTGTAAATCCATGTTTTAGCACACAGCAAAGTATTTATACTGAAGCGTCACAACAGAGTCATGAACAGGTTAATAATCTATGCTTTGCTGTCAGTAATGTTAAAAGATTTTTCTCTCTGGAAGACACTCCCCCTACCCAATACTTTAAGGCAGTATGAATACATACAAGTGTGTGCATATATGGATGTAAATGAATACAAATGTACATACACACACAACTCCAGCACATTCAGAATGTAACCAATACATTAAGAAATGGAACACTGGAATACACTAGTAGATATGGTATATTCATCACAGCATAGTGGTGACTTATGTGATTTTTTTTTTTTAAATTTACTTTCTTGTATTGTTCTTGACAATTCCTTGCAACTGCCAATTAAATTTGCCAAATCATACGAAATGGTGTATAAAGGGTATTTTGCCTAGAGCATTAGATTAGTAAAGACTATGACAAGTATTTTCCAGGTCTGCATCTGAAATCGTTAAGTATATCAATCATCATATTTTAATTGATACCCAGCTACCACTTCATGCTAAGTATCTTTCTGAAAAGAAAGCAGTTCTTTTCAGCAGTAGCTTAAACCTTTTATACAGCAAAAAATATTACACCAGAAAACACTTCTCCAAGCAAAACAGACTAAACCCTGAGTTTGAAATAATTGCAACAGCCTTGACCAAAAGTCTTGGCTGATGCTTGGCTCTTCTACCACAAAGACTTCAGTCAAGTTATCTTTTGACCTTGCTGATCTTTATCAATAGCACAAATGAAAACGGGGAGGAGGGGAAACAAATCCCACCAGATTTCCAGAGATGTGTTACAAATGGCAAATAGGATTGGCAGCACAAAATTTTAAACCAAAATTGCTATTACATGCTAATGTATGATTGACTGCAGGCTGCAAGTTCATTTAATCTGCATAATAAGAAAACATAAATTGACACATGGCAAGGAAATTAAAAAGTTCTAGTGGTCCATTATTGAAACCAAGCACAGAAAATTGAAATCAAATATAAGCTTCAACCTTATTTATTACTCTCACAGAGTCTGTTTTTTCATTAATGAAGAGCCACTTTTTGACACAGGACATACATACAGAACAAATCCTTCCTCTTCTTCACTTTTCTGCAAAATGAACCCTTGTGTTGAGATAGGGGAAGAGGAAGGAGGGGCAGGTCTCTCTCCTCCATCTAGAAGGGTTTAGATCATTTGGGTCTTGTATACTACAAAAAACAAAGACTTGGAATAAGAAGTCCAATGTGCACTTTAACATAAGAATACACTTGAATACTTATCAAACCCCTCACCCCCAATAACTACCTCTGTAAATTTGTATGTCGGCAGAAATGGAACATTAACAAGACTGTATGGGGGGATTTCCTAGAGATAAACAAGGAGTGCAATGGTGCACATCTTGGCCACAGCCATGCTCTTGCAGTGCAGGCATCCATCAGAAATTTGCCCTAACAGAAAGCTCCTTAACATAAGCCTTATTTTAAGGAATTTCTTATTTCTATTTTTCTATTTTATTTCAGTATCATAGGAAGGATACACATTAAAACTTAACATAAATCCTTTAAAATAATTTAATGCCTTTTATTAATAAATGTAACTTGTTTTTTTCCCATTCATTTAAACTTGTAGAAGAATACATGATGCATTCCAAACATGCAGCCAAGGAAAGCACTGAAAAAGAATACTAAAAAAAAAAATGCAGGCCTGTAATAGCCAAATATTTTCTCAAAAATTCTGTAAACAGATTGTGATTGGAACCTCTTGGGAAGAACTCTCTTAAAATGTAATATATCAAGAAACAAAATCCTAGAAAAATTGAAGCATGGTTCTCAGTTCTCAGAAAACCATCTCTTTTAATTTTCCAGATTCTGTACTTTGTAGAAGCCTACTTATGCTGAACAAATGAGTCTTAAAAGTAAGTGAACACAGAAATGGAAATGCTGATAGGGAGTGCATCCCAGTGGCTTTCAGCCATATCATAGAATGGTTTGGGTTGGAAGGCACCCTAAAGATCCTCCAGTTCCAACCTCCCGGCCATGGGCAGGGACACCTTCCACTAGACCAGGTTACTCAAAGCCCCATTCAACCTGGCCTTGGACACTTCCACGGATGGGACAGCCACAGTTTCTCTGGGCATCCGCAACTGCTCTGAACAACTGGTTCCAGTGTCTCACCACCCTCAGAGTAAAGAATTTCTCCTTAATATCTAATCTAAAGCTACTCTCAGTTTGAAGCCATTCCCCCCTGTCTGTCACTACATGACCTTGTTCAAAGCCCCTCTCCAACTCTCTCACAGGCCCCCTTTAGGTACTATAAAGGTCTCCCCAGGGCTTTCTCTTCTCCAGGATGAACACCAACTCTCTCAGCCTGACTCCATAGGAGAGGAGAGGTGCTCCAGGCTCTCTGATCATCTTCATGTCCCTCCTCTGGACTCTCTCCAACAGGTCTACGTATTTCTTATGCTGAGGCTCCCAGAGCTGGACACAGAACTCCAGCTGGAGTTTCACCAGAGCAGAGTAGAGGGGCAGAATCACCTCCCTTGACATGCTAGTCTCACTTCATATGATGTAGGCCAGGATATGTTTGTCTTTATGGGCTGCAAGCACACATCACCACCTCATGTCCAGCTTCTCATCCACCAGCATCCCCAAGTCCTTTCTCTGAGGGCTGCTCTCAATCCATTCCCTGCTCAGCCTGCTTTTGTGCTTGGGATTGCCCTGCAAGAGCAGGCCAGGTTCCTCAAGGAAAGAAATCTTTTAAATAATAAAATATCCTCAACTCTCATAAGACAGCAAAATAAGAAGGAGACTATTTGATACATCTTTTCTGAGAACACCATAATTGCAAACGGACGAGTAACATGAAAAAAGGGATGAACCATTTCCCCATGTTCAGTTATTTCCAGAAGCAAACAAGAACTCCCTTGAAACAGACACACACTTGGCCAGAATGTGAGCTTTAGTCATTAGATAGCATGATACAGCCTCTGAAGAGGCAACCATTTTACTTGACTTTGTTTCCACTGTTGCAGGACACAGCAGAATACGTTTCCAGACATCTACCTCACAGCAAGAAGAATTTGACAAAGAAAGCTGAAATTCTCATCTATATTGAAGTTTCCTGCAATAGTCCCAAGGTGACAAATCATGTTGCCTATAAATTCTTCATGCTTGCATTTCCCAAATATCGCATGTTCTTAACTGTGTGTTCCCAATGATTAAGTCTCAGGTTACTAAAAAATATTCATATACCTCTAAAAGCACTTAATTTATGCTGCAAAGTAATAAGCTATAAAAATCTCTTCTATAGGACCTCTGCAGAAATTCTACCACCTTGTTCAACATTATTGCCCAACAATTAAAGTTTAGATGCAAAACAGTAATGAAACAGTAATACGTTCATTAAGCCTTTTCAAAAAGCATTGGTCAAAACAGTTTTGAAAGAACAGAATGAAAACAGAAGGTTTGCAAATCAAGTCTGTTTTAACGTACCCAGGTAAGAATAAGGAAAAATTGTTCGATATTGGATCCACAATATAATCCTGATGTAAGGAGAAGGAAAATCAGGTTCCTTGGAAAGTTCTGCATTTGAAGGGTTTCTGCAAGCCACAACTGCTTGCGCCCCCCTCTTAAATTCTCATTTACTATTTAATCAGTTCACCAATACAAGTCTGGAGGACAGTAAAACCAATCACAACTAAAGAAACACTTATTTTCCTCTTACAGTGTTCTGAAATAATATTGGAAAAGAGACGCAAACTAAAAGGCCACTTGTATTTGTGACTCTCTCAGTACTTCAGTACCACAGATGACGCCAGCTTTCCTGCCAGTACAAAATATATTAGGCATTCTCTGCTAGGCAGTTGTAGACCAACTCTGAAAAGAAATCCAACCCAGGGTGGAGCTGTCACAACTGACCTTTTGGGTTAAATCTATTGACAACGCCAATTTAAAATAAAAATCAAAAATCTTCAGATACAATTACTCAACTCAATTAACCACAGCAGATTGTTCACCAAAGAATTCTCATCGGCCTGAGTACTCCCATCCCAGGCTACAGTACTGGTGCTTTCTCTGTTAGACATTTTTTCATTATACTCACTTGAGATGAAGTATAAAGTCAAATGAAAATGGTACAATTGAGAGTATAACCAGACCTTAACTAACAGCATTCAATGTGTATTTTGCCAGCTATACATTGACCTTTACTTTACTTCTGGAAAAAGCTACTAAAAGGTGTCTCTTAAAATGCGAACAGATTTCACTGCAAGTATGAGTAAGTCACAAACCGATAATCTGAAATGAGTATATACAATGAAATTGCTCCATTTAATTACCTGCATAAGAAACATAATACTCCATTCATTTCATTCACATTTCACTCAATACTACCGAATGTCAAAATATCAAAACAGTTTTTTGGTCAACAGTATTTGATTTTTTTTTTATGATACATTTATTTTGCACATCTTATGCTTGTAACTCTTTATCTGACTACTTTTTTCATAGGTAAACAGTGGCACTTAAAAACAGAAGTGACTTCTCAAAACTCAGAAGTATGGCAAACAGTCATTTGGAACAAACAATGCATAAACCTATTCACCCATGCGGTAGCAGCCTCTGACAATTGCTTTGACAAAGCTGTTGATGCAGAAGACATTTTCCCATAGCTCCGAAAAAGCTTATTTCAATGGCAGCAAATTTGAAAAAACTTCCTCACTATCTTACAAATTCTAATGAAAAAATTTGATCCCCCTGTAAAACATCCCCTATTTGAATTTCAGCAAACTTGTCAGATCATCCACTTTTCCAGTTCTATAACAAATTGTTAACAAAAACTACAGCAGAGCACATTGAATAATTAATTTCCAGAGTTCACCTTTATTAAAAACAAGGTTTTTGTTGTGAGAACAAATAATCTCTCATTTGTAGCTTGAAAGCCTAAGATAGGATCATTGGCTTCCAGGGTTGCTACTAGCTGCTTAGCAACCTGCCCTACTTGTCTTCCTTCCTTCCTGTTGTAGAGAACCGTGGACAGAGGAGTCGGCTGACGATAGATGAAAACACGTCGCAAGCACTCGCAAAGAGCAGCGTAGGAGTAATCTGGAGCACAAGCCATGAACTTCTTGTCTTGTTTTGATGCTTGGACATAACCTGTACAGCCCAAAACAAAGCAGAAGGCATAATTAATGTATTGGTTTCAACAGCACTTTAACTGGCTGATACAAAACCAAGCTCAACTGAAAAATTAATATGCGATTAGTAACTAAAAAAAAAAAAAAAAGCAATAATATATATGTTCTTATTACATAAGGCAATAGTTTCTGGAGGGCTGCATCACCAGTTTAATACCAATATACAATTCTTTTGTATATCATCTTAACAGGCATTTTTGATGCATATGTATGAACAGCTAGATAGAAGGCCCACAAGGTCTTACATTTTTTGAGCAGGATCATAAGGCACAGGTATGGCCCATAAGGGCAATCTTGGCCCAGTATTAGCAGAATAACTCTCTTCTCTCCCCTCATCTCCCAGTGTGTAATTACACTTAAAAATTAAGATTTCTGAGCCTACCTAATCTTGAACAGACATGTAAAACTTGTCTTCTATTTAAAACTGACTGAAAAAAATGAGTTACTTTTCAACACACTGTAATTTCTGTCAATATTCATTCAGAAGGAAAAAAAAAATCTTCCATTTCTTCTTTCATTACAGGACTCTATTAGTAAACACTTATTTCAGACTGATTTAATTTCATATTTCGGAAAAGAGACTTGAAATCTTTGCAAAGTGATCTACCATCTCTCTGAAAGGTTATTTGCTTTGCTTCCACTGAACAACGCATGGTCATATGGGACATCAGACAGGGAAAATCTAAAGGTCTCTTATTAAAACATCTTACCATTAGTCTACATACATCTAGACACATAATCAATTAACTGCACCTATTTCCCTCATGATTTCTGTGTGGGTGTTAATGTGGTGACTCTGCTTTTCAGTCTCTAACTCAAGTTCACTTATCCACTTTTTACTGTGCAGAACTGTGCTTACATCATATAGATGGTCTGAAAAGGCTTATTTCCCTCCCAGGACACAAACATTTTATTTCTATGCTCTCTTATTTCTAAAATTAAGCTACCATGCTGCTATCTACAAAATTATAACTTTCAATTCAGATTTAAATAAGTGAAGTATCAACAGAAGCCATACTAAAAGCATTCAGAAAAAAAAGTTTCAGGTGTGTGAAGAAATTAATACCTAAAGCATTAAAAGTTGCAATGTGTTCCCACATGTTCTCCGGCTGGTCAGAGTGAGGCTGCCAGAGAAGAGCATCAACATCATGTCTCAGGCAGAAGCATGGCATTTCTCTGGGATTCACAACAACTGAGAAAAGATACTGGTTGCTTCCAAGATTAATCTGAAAACAGAACAAATACCAAATATTGATTCAAAGAATAAATAGCAGATTGTGTTGCACACACTGCTAAAGTTTCATGTTTTTTAGTTGACAAAATGTTTGAATACATTATGCTGCATCCCACTTGTTCAATCACAGGTACCTAACGCATTTCGAACAGACGCAATTAAGTTCCTTAGGATCATATTTAGAGACACATTATGTCTACTACACAAGCAATTGGGAATGTGCTTTGTGCAGAAATGGTTTTCTATGATAGAAAATCCTAACCTACAACTTATGTGAGGAAAAGATTCTCTCTACGTAATCACATCTGGTTTCCTGCAGTGTCAACAGGGAAGGAAATACTGCTCCTTTGAGGTAAAAGCTGGTAAGCACTGAAACAAGGATTAATTAGAATACTACAATTATTAAATGTCAACATTTTGAATTTACTCACAATCAAATCATTACTAAACTTCAAATTAGCACACTCTTCAATAAATATGTTTGTAGGAGTTGTGGGTGAAAAGCTGTACCAGCCACATTTTTGAAGGAACAGGCCCCTGAATTGCTAACAAAAAAATTCCAAACAACTTACAAGAACTAAATCAAAGTGAAAACGTACTTCTGTATCCTGAAAAATATACTGAAATACTCATATTCCTACATACTCCAACAAGGACCAAAACCATGAGTTCACATAGATGAGGCTGAAATGAAAATTTCCTACCCACAGTAACTGTCCTTCAACCATAAAGTTTTACACAAATTAACCTTTTACTTTTATGTCACCCATTTTAAGAACTGTTGAAAAAAATGTTGTGGAGTGCAAACTTGCTCCACAACGTCTTGCTGCCTGCTAGAAAGCAGCCTTTCTCGATCCCCTGATCCTGTGTTCCTCCTGATCTGTGAAATGTCTCCAGGCCACAAACTTCTTACCCTTCAGTGCAAGAAGAAGGAGTTTAGACTGAGTTATTCACAGCTGTAGCCAGTATGGTCTTGAAAACCTCAGGGACAGAGGCTGCACAACTTACTAGGCAACCCAATCCATGCTACAACCACAGCTCTGTTTCCTTTTATCCAGTCTGAACCTCCTTATTCTACTTATGCATTTGGTGTATCAGTGAACAGCTAAAATCTCTTTGAAATTAGTTTCTATAAAACGTCCTCCTACCAACAACAGATTTTATCTTCTGACAAATGTCTGTCTGTCACACTGTATCCACAAAACAGGCTACTTTCTTGGTGGAGCTATGTATATCCGTACTGCCAAAGAAAAAAAGGCAAGAGATGAAAAAAAAAAATCAAGGAAGAAAAAACCCCAAACAAAATATCAAGCTCTCTAAAATACAGACTTCAGACCCCTTCTCTAGCTTTTTCAGAGGAAGCAGAAAGTTATGAATGGAACCAAATCTTATCCTGTAACTATATTTTTGGTACAAAACAGGTTACCCTACATGTACAGTTCATGTGTACAAGGTAGTGATGAGGTGCAACACCAATGTTTATTACAAGTGCAGTAAAAGAATCTTGGAAAAAAAAAACAAACACCTCAAGACAGTGAGTTAATCTGTAATGTTTTCATATGATTTTGCTGTTTCCCACTCTAGTCAGAGGACCAGAACAAGTCCTAACTCTACTGTCAGTCAAGGTTGCTTACAGTCCAGATCAAGCCTACTATTGAAGCATTTTGTCTACATTGTGTTATTTTCACTGTGATTGACAAATAAGTATCATAAAGTGATCTGTGCTCCAGCTTCTTAGTAAAAAAGGTCAACTTTCTACCAAGCTATCTGAAAAATTACTGAGAAAAATACAAACTAAGCCATCTAAAGAATGTTATGCCACTCAAAGAGACACTTTTCTTATACTTTTTTTGAAATAACTTTGCTTTTTCAAATGGCTCACTTGTGAAAGTATATATATTTTTTAAATCAGAATATAAGGAGCCTTGTTTTTATATTAAAATGACACTGAATGACATATGGGTTGACAGTTTCTGTTGCTGCTGTGATTTGATATTATGGAAGAAATTTATGTGGTTTCAAGAGTTTGCAGATTTTTGTACTGATAATAGAATTCAACTTTCACATAAAAATGTTTTAAAGTATTTCTGTAATAATTTGCAGTACTTACTATATGGGTGACTTTCAAGTTATCGCCATCAAATCTGCACAAGCTTGCACCATCTTCAAGAAAAGCATCACATTCTTCTAATTCCTGAGCATTACAAGGTGGCTTTTCCTTTTCAGGGTTTGGATTCTGAGAAAAAGACAATGAACTACACTGAAAATCTAAACTACTGAAAAAAAAAATATATATCCCTTTTCATAACAAAAAAACCCAAAAATCAATAGAATTGGAAGAATCATTTGCATATCCATACATATTGAGAGACTAAGCTATTGTGTACTTATTCAAAATTAATAGAATAATTTCTTCTGTGGAGGACAGCATGAGTGGTAGGTACAACAAAATCCATTTCAGTTTGAGGAAATGTACACAAGCCACTAAAACATGGACAAAAAAATCCATTCTCTAAGTAGCAAAAGTATAAAACTCTGAAACCCTATGCACATTTAGTAAATGTAATCAGTGTAAGCTTGTTTCAGCCAACCATTGGAAATGCTATTAAAAAAGTAGATTAATTCATTTTGTAAGGACCTCTAAATACATGCCTCCTGTTAGCTTTGCTAATAATTGTTTTATTACAGTCTATTTAAATTTAATTAAAATTAATGAAAATGTATGATAACAAAAATCATCACTTTAACCTCAGTATGGGATACAAAAGAAAAGAAATTTGAAGTTCCCAATAAATCTATGGTCAAAAGATATACTACAATATATTGCTCACAAAAAGTGAGGTAGAGAGGAGAGAAATCAACTTGGAGTACTAAACAGAATTTCTTTTAATAACCCTTCTCAGCCTTATTAAAAAAATAATCCAAAACTAATATATCCACAGCCACAAGGAGTCACACTTCACAAGTTTTAGATGAGATGCCATTTTCTAATTAAACCAAAAGAGGAAGTACCAAGCAAACAGCAGTTAAAATTACATTTATTTTGTTTTAAGTAGACTTCCTGTGTAACAATAATGCCAGAAAGTTCACGAGTCATGTTTATGGTTTCCAAAAGATTCCTTTTTAAACATGTCATTTACACTCACAGTCTGTAGGTCAAATATCCCTAGGAAGACAGTAGAAAAATGTTGCTAACCTATTGATAAACAAGAAACAGCCAGCTTTCAAAATCACTTACATTAGCTGCTTTAAAACAAACTGCCACATCCTAAATGGTGGGAACAAAGTTTATTTTCAGTGTTAAGTTAGGCTTCTGTTTGGTGCATAGATACTATCATGTAAGCTAAATTCAGTCCCCTATGAAGATAATATTACTGTTAAAAATACATTCAAAACTCTAGTGCCACTAATTTGTTAACAGCTTCAATTAAAAATTAATATCGTTAGGAGTCTGAATAGTAAATGAACTCATGAGCCAGATCAATGGACTGCAAATTAGGATATCAAGAAAAGACAACATGCAGAAGTACAAGAATTTTGACTGTTTGATTTTCAACTCTTTACCATTACTTCAGAAGTAAGATGCATCAGGCTTTCAGCGATTTCGGAGCATTGGGAAGAGTCCATAATGAATTCCCCTCTTGTGTCACCAACTATTAGCTCTGGCCACCGGGGCCCCTCATTCTTCTTAATTAGAGAAATTTCCAAACTAAAATGCAAAGAGAAGACAAAGAGTAGTTCAAGAAAACACTACATCCATTTGTCAGATTAGTCAAAAAGCCCTAAATGTAGATTAGAGCACTTCTCTTCAAACTGAATTAATAATGAAAAATCACGTAACAGAAACCATTAGCATTCAAATTATAAACTATTTTAAAAAAAAATTCTAAAGAAAAATAGTCCAAGGACGTGATTTCTGAAAGCCTAAGCACAAACCTCAGGGTTTTCAATGTAAATGCAGTTTCCCCTGAAACAGTCTCATTAAAATATTTCAAATATGGCAGATCACTTGTAAAGCAATCTGTTCAAAGAGTGAGAGACGTTTACTACAGAGGTTTATTTGAAACTTAAATAGTAGTTCCTAGGGCTATTTAAATGTGTTTTATGTTTATATAACATCCAGGACAAAAATATTGGTATTTTATAGACCTCAGAAATACTACAACAGTTAATTATTCTACTGTCTTCTCAGTAGAGGTAGATTTCTGTAACATGTAAAAAAACCCAACAACGAGAATAACCATTAAACCATTGGGACTAATTAACTAGATGGAAAATAAGACACTTAGCCCAATGCACCAACACAGCAATTCCATTTAAATACTGTGTTAGACAAACACATAGATATAATGATAAAATTAAGGTTAGTTCTATTACACTCACTTTTTAGATACACTTATAGATTTCCAGCAATGACAGATCTAAGGTTAAAACCTTCTTAATTACTAACTACTGCATCATAGCAACAACTATTTGGTGATATCTGAATCAGTTTCTGAAGCAGTTACACTGGCATTAGAAATAGCATGTTTTACAGAAGACATTTGGAGCAAGTTTTAGACTTTTAGTCAACAGATTTACAGCAGCACTGCAGTACAAACATTAAACACCAAGTGCAACTTATTACATTGAAATATGGAATCACTCTTTCTCATTAAAGTAGAAACCTGAGAGTCACACAATATTACTCACTTGATTGAAATAAAAAACTCAAGTTACTCAGCTGAGTTATTTTTCAGCATGATACCTAATAATCAACAACCACAATGTTACAGTTAAATATACAGTATTAGTATTACCTACATACAAACATTAGTCTCCCTAATTCCTCTGGAGAATTAGTGTTTTTACAGTTAACCTCTTGGGCATCTGACCTCAACACAAAGGGTGGTCTTTGCTGTAGATAAAAGAGCTATCAACATTATTACTAAAAAAACTGATTTGTGGAAAGTTGAAGTAGAAACAGAAATTATTAACACAAACAACACAGTACAATCAGACTAATCAATCCTAAAACAGTGAAAAAAAATAACTGTTGAAACAATTAGGTTGACTCTGCTTACAAATCTATGTTTAACATTTTGATACCTGGGTGGGTTTTTCTTTTTCCTGGCAAGTAAATGCAAAAGGAATGAATTACTTTCACAATTAGATAAAGAAACAGTATTGTGACACGCCATTGCAAAAGCCAATGAACTGTTTTTAGCAGAGGAAACAGATTCTTCCAAGAAGGCACATTGGGTTTAGCATTAACATTCCCAAAGAGGACAGAAGTCAGATATGGTATATACTTTGAAACCAGTTCCTATCAATAGGAAAACTAAAACCATATACAATACCTTTTGTTCTCTTTAATTATCCATGTGCAGCTTTCATGGTCCACAGATGAATAGAGCTTTCCTTCCATCAAAGGAGGCTGGTCTCTCAGTGTAACACATATGTTATCAGGGGAAAAACGTACTTTTATGTCATCTTTAGTGATATCTTGAGGCAAGTGAACTGTTATTGTCACATCATCTTCAGTCTGCTGCCAGTAATAGAGAGGGTCTACAATTGGAAACATGTAGGAAAATACAAACTAGATTACAAGGATTAGTGGATTCCACAGCATACAGTGCTGTGACATATGGAATTTGGTGAAAGAAACAGTGTTTGGGTAAGAGTGAAATTCACTTTTACTCTGAACAATTTACACAAAATATATTCTGATCATAAAATGGAGAAAGACATATTTAGCAATCAAATTCGTTTATGCCCCTCATTTGGAAAGTATTTTATATTCATGTCTGTACTCAAATATGCTAGTAGTTATACAATAGTCATAATTATTACTTTTAAGTTTACTACAGCATTACAAAATTGGTAACCAAAATTCATTAACGATTCATAACTCGGTTGAAGAGACATCAGGTGCAGTGGTACTGACAGGCTACTGAATGCTCAGAAGTATGTGCCATTCAGAGATGTAAACACTTTTCTTACATATTTTGCCAGAGGCTATGCTGACTATTCAACAGAAATTATTTTCAAAGACCAAGTAGTCTTAATCTGTCTTAGCTAATGGAGATGAAACAAAACTGCCTGCCTAGAGGTAGTGATTGGCTTTTTCCACTTGGTCTAGAATCTGTCTGATGTCTATCTTGACTATTAAACTGCTAGAAGAAGCAGTCTATTAAGAGAAATGTTTATACAAAAGGAAGAGTATGACAACATGACTGGGTCATTACCATTCTATTTTGAGAAAAAGTAAAGTATGGGCTCCCTTTGGAAGCTCTCAAGTTGTCACAACACAACACAAGGTTTCATTGATGTAAGCTTCATACCAGCAACTGTGACACTGGAAGGACTTTTGCACTGTTGCCCACTGCCATGAGTTTCCTGTTTGCAATGGATCAGTCACAGGCACTACAATTATACTTCCCAGAAACTATTATCTGAGACATGACAGCCTTCAAAATTCTGAACATTGACACAGATTGTATTCAATATTAAAAGTCTTCTTTGTCTTCAATTTTACATAACCATGCAACTAAAATTGGAGTCTACCTTAGGTTTAGCAAAAGAAAAATTCTGTCTCACAGAGGTGTTAGACTTCGTTCTAAACTAGGAGTTCAGGCTTCAGTATTTTCTTTGCCATTAGATTTTTGTGCCATGAGAAATGTTCTAAAAGTATTGCTGCAAAGAGTATTTCACACATTACAGATTTCTGCGCAACACTGTATGTGCCCAAACCAGCACGAAATGAGCTATGTTAAGAGCCATGTAGTGCTCCTTGCTGTGATTTTTTTAATCACACTTAGTCCACAAAAGAAGCTCTTAAAATCCTTAAAGCATTCAACTAGCTAACTCAGGAGACAACTGCATAGACATTGCATTGTGGTCCTTAATGCACTGAAGAACTCCTTTGCCTCAAGATTTCTATGTACAAGTTATTCTTAATACAATTGCATGTACATCATTATGGCTATCACAGTGTATAAAATTAACACATTCCAGAAATTTGATCTTTTCGTATTGTGATCCAAGTTAGGATTTGTTCCTTAATCAATGCCTCATATTCAGAAGCAAAAATAAAATCTGAAATAATACAACATAGCTACAAAAACATACAACATAAGTGACACATAACAATAAACAATTTTATAAATAGGTTTTTAGATATTTAGTTTTAATTTGATTGTAAAGAAAAAAAATTATGGACACCTTTTGTTGAAATTATTATTTTTTTCTGAACTGCTTTCCCACTGGAGAAAAGATAACCTTTAACAGGATTCTCATTCTCTAAAATGAAAAAGGTTTTTTAAAATATTATTTAAATTTTAGGCAGGATTAAATTACATATCAGAAAGCTTTCTTATAAACAACAATTTGAAGGGATCAATGCCCCGTGCCCATCTGGGAAGACTGGCTTCTTAATTTGAGCACTTCAGCCAGATGCATAAATTTTGGTGTCACCAATCCAACTACAATCAAATACTTGGTATAGGTCTGTTTGCAAAATATTCTTTTCCTTAAGACAAAAAAATCCTATGTCTCCTACTCAAAAAACACCTCATATAGGTTTATGCACAAAACCAACCAAACAAAATTGCCAATCTGTCCAGAAGATAGATATTAAACCAAACATTTACAGTTAAGAGTTTCCAAACAAATGCTAAACTGACAAGATATTTTCTAAGCCAAAGAGAGCAGCCTATCATAACCTACCAGGTAAGTCTTACCTTTTTTTTCATTTAATACCTTCTCATCATCATTTTCTTCTAATTTGTCACCTTCACTTTCCATAAATTTGAATGGTTTGTGGGAAACAATCATTAGACCATCCCCGCTTGGCTCTATTGCTGCATAATGGGGGACTGACTTTCCTTGTAAAACTCTTCTTTTAATGATCTCGTATCTATGATCACCTACAATATAAAAAAAAGGTGGTAAAATTTTTCTAGAAGAGAAATTATCTAAGAAACACATTACATTTAAAAACGCTATGCAAACCTACCACTTAAATCAATGTAGAGTATGTTAAAAAGAAATTTCTCTCCTATTTTCCAAGGAGTTCATTAAATATTGAATTAATCTGAGATTGTCTTTTTTCCTATGATGTCTTTGTTAATCATAGCTAGTCCAGCACAGTCTCTGTACAAAAAAGTTTTCCAAATAATTTTTGAGCTGCTGTAAAAACCTGAGAAGCAATGAAATAGCTAGTGGTAATACTTTACTCATAATGGGAAATGCCCATATTCCTCAACTCTTTTAAGATATTGCTAACAGGGAGGTCCCAAATGTCAGCTACTGGCATCAAGCACCATGTCATTTCCTACTGTACTTCCAAACACATGGGTACTGCTGACTCCAAACACCAGTAAAGTGACACATTCTAGCACGTTTGTTCTTTTTCCATTACAACCTTACTGCCCACAGAGTTCTCACAAACAACTTGATAAAATTCTCACAGGTGGTAAGATCATCCTCAGGAACTTTTTAGTTTTTCACATTTCTCCCTCATCTCTTCATTGAAAGAAATCACTGTACTTGTAGTTACAACTTTACTTGAAAGAAGCTGGGAAATCATTGCAGATACATTAGAGAAGACTAGAGATTATGATGGTAAAAATCTTCTATGGTCCTCTAGTACTCCAAAATGGGTTCTTGTTTGACTTCAGTGTTAAACTTAGAGAAATATCCAAGTTATAGGAGAGCACAGAAAATAATCACAGAATATGCAAAGTTGGAAGGGACCCACAAGGATCGAGTCTAACTCATAGCCCTGCATAGGACCATCCCCAAGAGTCACACCATGTGCCTGAGAGTATCATTCAGATACTTCTTGAACTCTGTCGGGCTTGGTGCTGTGATCTCTGCCCTGGGGAGCCTGTTCCAGCACCCAGCCACCCTCTGGGTGAAGAGCCTTTTCCTAACATCCAACCTAAACCTTCCCTGACACAACTTCAGGCCATTCCCTCAGGTCCTATCACTGGTCACCACAGAGGGGCGGACCTGCTCCTCCTCTTTCCCTCATGAGGAAGTTGTAGACTGCCATGAGGTCTCCCCTCAGTGTCCTCTTCTCCGGGCTGAACAGACCAAGTGACCTCAGCCACTCCTTATATGGCTTCCCCTCAAGGCCCTTCACCATCTTTGTTGCCCTCCTTTGGATGCTGATGGATAATCCAGGCATAATATAAGTCCTCTCAACTGGTTATCTTCTTTGCCAAGCAGGAAGTGGAGTAAAGAGTAGTAACTGGACTATACTGTGATTGCAGCACTTAATGGTGTTAATTAAAGCACCACTCTTTTTCTTAAACACTTTGGTTGGTGTGGATAGAGGGCGACATTAATTGAAGAGATTCAACCATTCTACTTAGAGATGGAGAAAGAGTTCTACATAATCAGAAGATTCCAAGCAAGAGGGTAACATGCTTTAAACACTTTGGCTTAGATATATAACCAAAGAGCATGGTTTTTTTTGCAGTATGAAGTCAACCACTCTGTAAATGAGCTGTTATTTCACTAACAGAAACTAACCATGCACTGAAACCCAAGTTTGTTGTAGGTCTCTCCTACAGCATTTCCTGACTTGTTAAAAGGCATTACAATGTTACAACTTGCTGTTTTATGACAAAATCTTTTGTACAGTACTTTTAATCAATCATCAATACTTCAAAAAGTTTTAAGTAAGTCTTTATGATCATTTTGGTAAGTTTATACTGAATGATTTTTCTTGTAGAGAAGGTCAGAAGAAAGCTTGATAAACCAGCGTGGTGGTTCTTCATTTCAAGCTTTTACAGTGAGGATTCCTAAAACATTGGGTAACTAAAGAAAACAACCAAGTTTGAAAGGCTATACCTTTGTTACAGTCCCCTGAAGTACTATACAAGATGTGAACAGACCTAACCACTGCCTCCATTCTGACATTTTCATGCTTCCATTTTTTTTGGTTCTTAGGTAATACAATAGTGGTATGATCACTTTGTCTGGCCATCCAGACATGGCAGAGACGCTCACAATTTTTAGTGTCAAGAGACATAACTATGTTTTAAGGCTTTGCTTTGATGAATCACAGATTTTCGCAATTTAAGAAAGTGGCTTGTTGATTAAGTACTTACTTTTACTACAATCTGATTTGATAAACTACACCCACAGGAAGAGTTTCAAAAATAGTTAAGCATAGCAATTGACTACTGATCAGAGAGGATGTACAGTATTGCAATTCCTCAAAACAGATTTGATCTTTGAAACTGGTTCATACATCAGTCTGATTTGTGAGTTGTTTATATAAATTAAATCAAAACTTAATTCTCTCTTAAATTTGCTTTGAATCTTGTTATTTACACCTCTACTGAGAATAATTTCAAAAATTTTGTCTTTTCCTTGGAAACACTGGAGAATTGGCAAGACTTTCTGAAAAACTTTTAAATCCATGTCTACGGATTCCATGACTGTTTGTCGTAAGTTATAAAAAACACAATGTTAAAAAGAATT
>JAWWEW010000078.1:133438893-133478220 GCA_035583185.1 Anabacerthia variegaticeps
AAAACTTTTAAATCCATGTCTACGGATTCCATGACTGTTTGTCGTAAGTTATAAAAAACACAATGTTAAAAAGAATTCGTGAATGAAAATGTATTAAAAAAGATAAAAAAAATTGTGTTACTGCTCTCACTAAGCAACAATCTTCAGTTCTAGACTGGCAGTGTTACTGATTTACGTTTTTCTTCTAAGTTATAATCAGTAATGTTCAGAGGTTTCTTTCTCTTGCTGAGCCAGTCACAAAAGAATAACAGAGCATCATGTGGCTTTCTGGCTGAGAACTATTTCCATCATCCAAGGTTTCAATAGCAGAAAACATGGATAAAGCCACTGAGGGCAACACAGCTGGTGAAAGGGCTGGAAGGAATGTCCCATGAAGAGCGGGACAGGATGTTGGGCTTGTAGAGTTTGGAGAAAATGAGGCTGAGAGGCAACCTCATTGCTCCCTACGGCCTTCCTACGGAAGTGGAGAGGGAGATGCTGAGCTCTTCATGGTATCCAGTGATGGGATGTGTGGAAATGGTTCAAAGCTGCACCAGATGAGGTTCAGACTGGACATTAGGAAGCATTTCTTAACTGAGAGGGTGTTTAAACACTGTAACAGGCTTCCTAGAGAGGTGGTCAAAGCTCCAAGTCTGTCAGTGTTTGAGAGGCTTTCGGACAACGCACTTAAAAACATGCTTTAACTTTTGGTCAGCTGTGAACTGGTCAGGCAGTTGGACTAGGTGATTGTTGTAGATCACTTCCAACTGAAATATTGTATCGTATCCTATGCCTGTAATATATGTAGATTGACTAACATTTGGCTATTAAAACCACAGGATGCAATCAACTGCTTTAGTTCAAGTACTTAAAGATCTTGTTTCTATCTGTACCAAAATTATACTTCTTGGAAGATAATGAGCAATACTGTATCACAGTCTTCCCAAGAAAGTATATTAATTCGATCCATGCATTTTTAAATCAGACAGTGAAACACGGGGTCTTGAATCCTTTATGTAAAACATGACATTTAAGGGACATATATATGGTCACATTGAACATATAAAGTACTATTTGCCAAACTTTATTAGGATAATACATTAATTAGTAGGTATTAATACACTAAATAACATGTTTTTAATGAGTTGCTCTAAAATTAACAGAATAACTTCATACTGTTATTGTAGAAAAACTTAGAATATGCAGTATTTATTTTTTATGTTACAGGTCTTATATTTATCTCATACAAGTTCCAATCCCACTACGTCATTAATTGGAAGCTAAAAAACAAATAAGAAAACCCCGTAACCAAAGACTCATATCAAACTGCACAACATTTTGGAAAGGACAAGAGACACTAGTTAGAAATACTTTTCTATAACCTCAATTTTACAAGACCAAGCTAAACAGAAATCACATTTCATAACATCAAAGTTCTATTTTTTTCTAATTATCTTTACCACACATGTATAAAACTTTATTTCTTCCTGTTTTCCATATGTGTGTTAGAATTTATGTCCACAAACAAAAAGATGATCTCAAAATGTAAGGAAAAATTACCTATATAAAACCTAAGCTGAAGTTTTGGGTAAAAGAAGTATCAAAATTTGTGGAAAAGCGGCTTCTAACACAAAGAATAAAAGCATGATTTTTATTTTTTTTAAACATTACTCACCGTTAATATAAAACACTTACCCTCTTTGATTATCTCTGCAATCGTAACCCATTCCAAGGTAACATGAAATCCACTTCCTTTTGTGTCCAATTCATCCTTTTCCACCCTAAGCAGCAGCACAGCTAGTGAATGTGTATCAGATTTTACAAATGAAATACTGTGTGCTATAATAAATGGACTCCCTAGTTCTTCATTAAACATAATCTAGAAGACAAAAATGTAGTAAAAAGTCAGACAGTTAAACCTGAGAGCCTTGGTCTTTCACAGAAAGCAGTGAAAGGTTTCACTGAATGTGAATTAGTAGCAGTTTGCCTCCCACAAACCACTCTGTCAGTATGAATCCAAGAATGTCATACACTTCTGGTTCCTCCTTCCGTGACTATCAAACTACTATTTTCAAATGTTTTTAAATATTACTGTTTGTATTTTACAATCACTATAAGGGCTCATTAAACAAAGCATGAAGATGCCCAAGCCCATTTGCATTATGGCTGTTCAGTACCACAATATGTAGAGTTACAACTGGATCCATAAATGCTAACAACTGGGGAAAGTCTCACACTCAAAATGAAAATGGAGGCATTTTCCCAAGGCCCTCATTGCTTCTCTAGACCTTCCAGCATTCCAAAAATCTTTGTAGACCTTGACACGTGCAAACAAGAAGATAAGAAGGTCCACAGCATCACTGCCAGTATTTAATCATCAAACATAAGTGGAGGAGAAATCTCTTTATTTAGTTACTATCTTTTTCAAAGAGATTCCATCACATTAATTTCCATTTATATATATGGATAGGAAAAGTTGACATCTGGATGTGACTAGGTAGGCAGAGTAGATAAATACTATGGTCATATTGAAAGCACCAATGTGAACATGAAATAATTAAATACAGAAGGACAATACATCTTGTAGAATGAGACATTTAGCATTTGGTACCTATAACAGGAAGTTTTAATTCTAGAAACTATGTATTTTAGCTTTTGTCAAAAAAGTACCCATTCAGAAAAAACACTGGGTGCTCTATATACTCAAGAAGTAAATTTAAATGGTGACAGACCTCAACATATAAATCTTGTGTTTTTGTTACACTGGCAACACCAATGTAACTAGTTATGTAACAGCATTCTCAAACATAACAGAATAAAAACCAGTTGGCGTTTATTACAAGGCATCCAAAGAATAGGATGACCAACTTCCTCTACTGAACTCTCAACAGGTGTAGGGAAAGGAGCTAATCCATCATCCTGAAACATTCCACTCCAGTAAACACACCTAAGTTTCTGCCAATACTAGAGCATCCTTGATTATTTAGGAAACTTCTTTCTAATACAAAAAACAGATGCAAAATGCAGGCACTTTATACCAGTTCCGTCTTTGATGAACAAAGAGGAACTAGCCACAGAACATGAGACTCACAGTTTCATGTAGAAATGTATTAATTATATTTGTTGTGCCCAAGTGGGATAACTAATACCATTATTAATGTAGTAAGACCACTTTGACACGGATACAAAAAAATGCTCCTTATCATGGCTCCTTAAAAAAATTAATTACGGAAAGATTTTAATCATGAGAAACATAAAAACATACTTCAGTTACGACCAACTATTTTAAGCACCAATAATTTTCAAGAGCTAAGAGCACATTATGAAGAATTTCCTTACCAAACAGGTGGAAACAATATTGCTTAAATACTATACTTGCTCTGGAAGTAACCCTTAGGGTTATTTATCAAAGCTTTTAATCAGCACTTTTGTTTAAGTTTTATTATAGTCTCTGTGGATATATTTTAGAAAAGGGGCAAATTAAATGGTGAGTATTTCAAGCACAATTACATCCACAGAGAAAAACATCACACAGACCAGAAACCTCCTAACTTAAAAGTGAAAGCAGTTTTTAGTATGGTAGACAATAATTTCAAATGCAAAAAAAATATATATATTATTCCACAGGCCAACCAAAATAGTAAACAATAAGAGATGAACAGTGGGGGGAAAACCCTGGACAGACACATATGAACAGAGAAAGGAAAGGCAAAATATTTTTTAGAAAAAGTTTAGCTAGACAAGCACTTAGCCACCTTTTACAAACACTGGCTTAAAGCTTAATTCTTCACACATTACATATACGCAATCCTCATAAGAAGTGCAACGATAAGAATTATTTGGTAGATGTATAACTCTTAAATATGTTATTGCAGGACTTACCTCCCACTTTTCTGATGCGCTGTTTCCACGCTTGCCTGATTTAATTAAATACAGTCTTCCTGTACCATCAGAAAGGGTCACCCGTGTGGGAGATGAGAAGTGTATTGAGGCACAAAGGCGATTATCATACGCAGTCAAGTCTGCAGGCAGCCTGAAAACTTCTCTTGGCTTTTGTAGAGCAGTGTCCTATAAACAAGCAGTCATGAACTAAGCGTCTATGAAGCATTTATTAGTTTCGGTATTACAACTTAAGAATACCAAATCTTAGTAGCAATTTACCAGCTTTTTTCTGCCATTGAGCATATTTGGAAAAAAGTGGCTAGGAAACTTAATTCCCACATATGTGGAAAAGGTAGTGGAATTTTAATAAACTGGTTTCTCTGAGTGTTCTGTAGTTGGTTTTTCAGTACCCTTTTTTTCCCCTTCTGTTTTACAGACTTAATTATATTTTGCATTAAATCAAGGCTTTTCATTTCTTTTCCCCTAGCATTCCCATATAATTAATCACTTACCTCAAGTAATTCTAGTCCAGTAAAAACCTAGAGACTTAAAATTAACCGGGGGAGGAGCAGCTGGAAAGCAGCCTAGTGGAAAAGGACATGTGGGTGCAGGTCTACAGCTGGTTGAACATGAGCCAGCAGTGAGCTCAGGTGGCCAAGGCCAATGGCATCCTGACTTATATCAGCAATAGTGTGTCCAGCAGGACCAGGGCAATGATTGTCCCCCTGTACTCAGCACTACTGAGGCTGCATCTCAAATCCTGTGTTCAGTTTTGGGCCCCTCACTACAAGAAACACATTGAGGCTCTAGAGAGTGTCGAGAGTAGGACAGCAGAGCTGGTCTGGAGGACAAGTCTGATGAGGAACAGCTGAGGGAGCTGGGGATGCTGAGAAAAGGCAGCTCAGGGGATCCTTATTGCTCTCCACAACTACCAGAAAGGAGGTTGTAGCAAGATGTCGGTCAGTCTTTTTTTCCAAGTAATAAATGACAGGATAAGAGGAAATGGTCTCAAGCTGTGCCAGGGGAGGTTTAAACCAAGTATTAGGAAAAATTTTCTCACCAAAACAGTTGTCAAGCCCAGGGAAGCTGGTGGAATCGCCATCCCTGATGGTATTTCAAAGATGTGTGGAGGTGGCACTTAGGGACATGCTTTAGTGGTGGAATTGGCAGTGCTGGTCAGTGGTTGGACTCAATGACACTAAAGGTTGTTTTCAACCTAAACAATTCTATAATTCTACCACTCATAGATAACTTAGCACTCTGTTGCAGTGGCACCCTGCAATCTTTCTTAAGCCAAATTACAGATAGTTTTTGAGCATGAATAAACAGAGACACTACAGTGAACAAATTACACAGTTATAATTCTCCAATGAACAATAAAGATATGCAATTTTTAAAAAACTGTACATACCACTACATTTTACCAAAAAAATTCCAGTATTCCTACTTTATTATCTTTACCCAAAAGAGCCTGATTCAATAATAGTGCAAAATGAATGTCAGATAACCAATTTCATCTTCATTTCCAGTAACTGTTCTCAGAAGTCCTGCTTTAGTTCTGTGTTGTTCTTAATTTCATGCTAATTCTAACAGAAAAAAATGGCTTTCATGCTGAAAATTGGATTTCCAACTGTTTTCATTAAGTACAGTGGCATGTATTCCAGGGTATCTTTTAGGGATTATTCTTTATCTTGTGCCTTCACTCTCATATACAGCTTTTTTCTTTGCTGAGTAAGGCTTTGTAACTCTCTGCTCATTATTTGGTTCATGGAATGCCAGCAATGCCACTGCCTGCTTAGGACTAAGATTTACCTACATTTTTTGTGTTGACGTAATCTCTGAATACCCAAGAGGCTTGTTAAGGAAAAACAACGACAAAATCTTTATGATTTGAAAAGAACTTGGCATTACAGTTTAAAAAAACAGTCAGGACATGCTTTATCAGCAATGCAGCTTGATCAGCTACTTACGATGTTGATCAGGCTGCAGTATTAAGAGCACAAAACATTCTCACAGAAAAATGTAAGAGGCAAATTGGAGATTCAGTAACATCACAGTCACATCCCTATAATCTTTCAAGTAACTGAAATACAACTTAATTGCTTGAAGTTTTTCAACTGAACTAATAAGCCATTAAAATAAAATGGGATGGCAGTCTGTCACAAGTGGGGTCCCTCAGGGATTCATACCAAGCCCTACACCGTTGAACATCTTTGTAAATTACCTGTATGATGGGACTGAAGATACCCACAACCACATTTGCTGATGACGCTGAACTAGATGGTGGGATAGACACATTCTATGGGAAAGCTATTTGACACAGAGAGCCAGACAGCCTGGAAGAGTGGGACAGCAAGGATGTTGTAAAGATAAGCAAAGACAAGAGTAAGGTCCTGCATCTGGAATGGAACAACAAAAGCACCCAGTCCAAGCCAGGATCTAGAGGGGGTGGTGGGAGCAGCCTTGCTGAAAGGGACCCGAGGGCCCTGGTGGACTACAAGCTGACTGAGTCAGCAGTGTGATGCTGCAGCAGCAAAGGCAAATCAGATCCTGGGCTGCGTCTGCAGAAGCATCGTTAGCAGATATAAGAGATGTGATCATCCCACTCTACCCAGCATTTGTCCAGTTACAGTCCCCAACAACTGAAAGAAGACATGGACATTAGAAAGCGTGCAAAAGATGGTCATGAACACCATCAAAGGGCGGGAAATCTGAAGGAAGGCCTTGTCTCCCTGGAGAAGACCCAGGGGAGACATCATCACAGTATTCCAGTACTGAAAGGGCAGCTACAAGGAGGCCGAAGGCTCTCTCTTCACAAGAAGTCACATAGAGAAGACAAGGGACAAGAGTTAAAACTTGCAGCAGGAGAGGTTTCATCAAACCATAAGAGAATTTTTTTTTTACCACAAGAACAATGAGTGACTGGAACAACCTTGTCAGAGACATGGCAGAATCTCCATCACTGGAGGTTTTCAAGATGCAACTGGACAGGGTGCTAGATAATCTCATCTAAGCTCCTTTTGCTATGAAAGGATGGACACTGTAATCTTTTCGAGATCTCTTCCAATCTGGGTTGTTCTGTAATTCTGAAACAAACCCCACACCATATTCAGCACCTTGTCCTTTTCACTGATTCACAGACTTCAGGATCAGATTTGAGGTCTTTAAATAGGTCTTCCAGTAATGACAAAAAGTCATTCTTGTTGTCTTTTCTGTATCTTAGAGGGACATTTCTCATGAAGTTATGGTCCTTTCCCCTCACCGTGAAGACAGTTTTATATGTATATATACGAATAATAAATTAAAAAAAATTAGATACAACGGGTTTGATAGACATTTTACAAGCTAGTGTACCACGTGTATTTGAACAAATAAAGTAAACCCTGGAAAACAAAGAAAAAGTGCCTGATTGGCCTTTAAAGATCAACATTTCCCTTTTTAAACCCAAGCTGTCTTCTTAATCCAACAAAAAAGAGACCATGTTGAGAACATAACATGGTCATAGAGCTAACTAAACTATTTTCTGTTTTGTTTTACTAGGCTTATTTCCAGTCAGTTGATCTACAACTATTTTTGAAGCTCCACAAATCAGAAACCTCTGTTTAACAAGTAGGAAATTCTTCCCTTATTACTAAAAATCAGCATTAGTGTCACAAAATGAAAATACATTTAAGTAGAAATATATTTGGAAAAACAGAAAACCAGAATTTGAGAAACACTGCAAGGAAAGTTTTGAAGATATTTATAAGTAAAAAAAGCAAACAGACCAAACCCGCAACCCAAACAAATATAACACAAACACTAGATATAAAGAATTTGGGCTTCCTCATATTTTATTTAATTTTCAGATTTCAATGAAAGGAGTTTTTTCTACAATGAAATTGCTCCCTTGTAACTAGCAATGACTACTGAGCCCAGGAAAAAAAAGTCAAAATCCCATGTATCTTATCATGGAAAGAAGAATCAACATTTCTCTTGCCAGTAATTTACAGGGCTATATTACATAACATTACTGAAGACCACGCGTTTGTCAGCCTTCACGTGAATCGTAACAGTAAGCTTCAAATCATTTTGGATGCAATTAGAAAAAGAATTATCAACCACTTAATCTTCAAAGCTCACATCAGACTTATCAGCACTGAGCAGGAATCTCAGAACTCAAAAAATCTCCTGAAAAAATGCAAAACAATCTTCATTACAAAGCCTTCCAATAGGCAAGGAAATGCTTTTATTCACAACTTTTCTGTGCAATTATTTCACCATAGGCATTTATTAGAGAACAGTTTCTAATCTCATTCTGATGATGAAAAAGTTGGACTTCCTTGAAGCTGGAACAAAACTTGCCCTCAAAAACCTTCTGTATCAGATTTGCTTTTTAACTTACTGTTTCTTTGCTTACCAGCTTATTAACTGGAGTTAATAGCAATTGCCTAATTCAGAAGTATGAGGGGATGGTGACATACTATAGTCGTGAATTATACTAGCAAGAACTGGCTAAAACAACTACAGCAATTTTAACAGAAGTCAGGTTTACTCACTACAATTATATTTAAATGACAGCAACACAGTTTCTGTAAGAAAAAACTACATACAACTTCTTGTCAGACTCGGTTCTTCATGTCTCTTCAATTCTTTAGAAAGATTCTTCCTTTGTTTAACTGTTTTTCATTCCTCAGTCTCTCTCTTACCTTTTCCATTGGCCTCTAATTCTAGCTTTGGACACTCTTATACTTCTTGACACTGTACTCTGCTTCCTTTCAGCCTGTGTCATTCTGTTCATCTATTCCAGATTTCATCTGGGTGCCTTCACTATTACAGCTACCCCTTGGCTTTAAACAGTTCCTTTGCATCACCTGCCTATGACACTAACCCTGATTCTGAGCTTTTAGAGAAGGCCAGGTTTCAAGTTTGTGTAGAAATCGAGCAAATCGTTCCTCCACAGGCAGTCAGGCTGTACTCCAGTTGCTCACAATGAGGAGCCAGTGTGCAGGTACAAGAGGCAAAATGTGAAATGCAAGTTTAAAAGATCCCTGTACTGTTCCTGACTCCCCCATGCCAGGCCCCATTTAAATAAGCGTGTCTTACCTTAATAGTTAACTAGTGACATTTTACTTAGTTTGTTTGGCATGCCTGTATGACTTAAATTTTTTGAGTTGCCTTAAGACATTGCATTGTTCCAAAGACACAAAAAGTTTGTCATACTGTCCTGGTTGTGGCTGGAATAGAGTTAATTTTCATCCTAATGCTTTGTTCTGGATCTAGTATGAGAACAATATTGATAACACACTGATGCTTTGGTTGTTGTTAAGGAGTGTTTTCCCCAAGTCATAGATTTTTCAGTTTCCCATGCTCTCCCTGTGAGGAGGTACCTAAGAAGCTGCAAGTCAGCATGTCCAGGACAGGTGACCCAACCTGGCCAAAGGGATATTCCATACCATATGGCATAATGCTCAGTACATAAACCTGGGGAAACTGTCCTGGAGGGACCAATCGCTGCTCAGGGATGGGCTGGGCATCCGTCAGCAGGTGGTGAGCAACTGTATTGTTTGTCACTTGTTTTTCCTTGGGTTTTATTTCTCTCTTTGTGTTATCATACTTTTCATTATTATTAGTTGTTGTTGTTATTATTTTTACTTTTTGTTAATTGTTAAGTTATTCTTATCTGATCACACAAGTTTTACCCTTTTCTGTTTCTTCTTCCCATCCTACTGGGGATGGGAGAAAGGGAAGGAGCAAGCAGCTTCATGGTACTTAGTTATCAGCTAGGGTTAAATACTATAGTGTACAAATGTGATATTTCATAAAAGATTTAAAATAGAAATGGATTTCCCAAGGAAAAGATTGAGAATGAGAAAAAACAAAATATACGAAAAAAGAAAGGAAAAAATAAAAGCTTAAGTCATATGGCAATTGCCACAAAGTAGCAATAACAAATACAAGATTTTGTTTTCACGAAAAATGAAAATACCTACGCATTTGACACATCTCAAACTGTGAAAAAATGCCCATATCCAGCATTACAAATAACAAAGAGACAAGTACTTAAAACCCTGAAACAGAACACTAAAAGAATTTGTTGTTCTTTGCTTCATCTGCTTCCTTCTTCTGACTTGTTTCAAACAGAATTCCCACATTATGTCTGGTGCCACTAACAGTTGTTCTGAATTCAAGTTAACTGAAAGTTATGGAAAGAGTATTCCACAGCTAATTCTTTGTGGAATTCAAAAATATGAAAATATAGACACCATTAAGGGTTTTAATTAAGTGTGAAAAGAGTTCCTGCCACAATTTCTTGATTTGATTATTTAAATATAAAAAGAAACAAAGCTGTCTTTGCATGAAGAGTTTAAGGTCAAGAAGAAAAGTCCAATTTAACTGCTACAGGAGTAAACTTTGAATATTATCCAGCTATATTTGATTACTACAAACATCAAGCAATCAACAAAGTTGAGTCAGATGCAAAAACACACCCAATCAAAAAAGTCCAACTCAGTAATCCTGTCACTACTCTACCCATTGGGTCTTTAAAGCAAAGTATCATTAATGCCGGCTTATTGAATTAAAGAAATCAAACCGTTGTAATAGGCGAATGTTAAAGCTATTCTACAGCATTTCCAGCCAAATTAGGGTAAAAATTCCTTAACCTGGTATAAAACCCCCCCACCTCAATACTCATCCATCAACACAGAAAAACCACTTATACTGATCACTTTTCTTTTTCCAATTATGTGTGATTTTGAGCAAGTGACAAAGTATTATATTGCCTTCACAGATGGCATCTTTTTAAACACCTAAATTGCAGGGATAATTCATGATTTATGGATAATCAACACACCATTATATTAGTATCACAGTTACAACACAAATAAGACATAAAACTAGAAATAATGATGTGTTAGAAAGCCTATGTCTTCTTTCACTCTGGATTTAGGATGAACTTGTTAACCTGTTCCATCTTCTATTTTAAAGACAACTGAAATTAATTTTAATTGTAAGCTATACTTGGCCAAAACCAATCTTACTTGTAATATACATTTGACTAATATATGGCCAGGCACATTTGTAATGCGACACCTTGTTTATGTTTCTGAACACACATTCCTTTTTATACATATGCAAACATGTTTCCTTTGCAAACCAGCACTGTATTGTGCATTAGGACACAAGATGGTGCCTACTTATTTCACAGTTTAATCAGTTTTATTTCCTAGTTCAGGAGGAACTGAAACTTGTGACAAGATACTAATCAAGTGCCATCATCTTGAAATTGATCCTAGGGAAGAATATTTCTTATGTCAATTTACTGTCTGTTGTAAAATCCTTTATCTGCTAAGAAATAAATTTACACACAGAGTGCCTTCCTAATGAAGGAATGTAGTGGGTGTCTGTGTTGTGCAGGCAGGGGGGACCTGCAGGGGTGGCCTGAGTGGGAAGGGGTCAGGGTTGCCCCATGCCACACACAGCCACTTCCAGCTGGCTCCACGGGACTCACCATCAGCACAGTTGAGCCTGAAAGCCAAGAGAGCGGTGGTGAGCAGAGGTTTGCCTGCAGCTGTCCCCCTGCAGTCCACAGAGAGCAACAGTAGGGCAGACATCCACACTGCAGCCCACGGAAAAGCACACACTGGAGCAAGTTCCTGGAACAAGCTTTGTGTGACTTTATTTCTCATCATCCTACGCTAGTTCTAATTGGCAATAAATCATTTTCCCCAAAGTCAAGTCTGGTTTGACCATCATGGTAATTGGTAAGTGATTTTCCTGGTTTTATCCTCATCCACAAACTTTCTTATTTCCTCCCCATCTTGTTGGATGTGAGGATTGAGTGTTTGGTTGGGTATCCAGCAGAAAGCCAAGTTAACCGACCTCAAGAATAAAACACAAAAAAGAGATTGTGATAATCCACTGTTCACAGAAGGCTTTCCCTGACAAGCTCTTTTCTTTTAGACTGTTCCTACTAGGAATCCAGATGATCTCAAAAGATTTGGAAGAAATCCTAGAAGATTATTTTGTCTCAGGAAGAGTCTGCCAAAAGCTTCAACTGCTTCTATATTCTACAAAAATCAAAGGAACTATTTTTGAGCTTCAGTTCTCAGCCTATCATCCTGTGGAAACCTGTATTTCCTGAAAAATCTAAAACTACAATTTCAGAATTTTTCTCAGTTTATTCCTGACCTAGTAATTTTTGTCTCCAGAACTCTGCACAGAGTAAGTTCTCAGAAACTCACACATCACCTTGCGTTTTCTCTTGTCCAACAGGGTTACAAGTCAAATTCACTGGTAGCATAATAATGGGTATTTTTCTTTCCATATAGTCTCTTATTCTTTAATGACCAAGTACTACAATTGTATGTGCCAGAAACGTGGTGTACATAGAGCCATCTCCTTTCCTCTCTGGAATAAAGAATAGTTTTGTAAAGGAAACTAAAGCATCCATCTACTAAAAGGGCTTAAAAGAAATACAAAGGTTGACTACTTAAGACCACCAGTATAAAAGCAGAGAACTTACGTTTTTCAGACTCAGCCTAGCTTGCATACAGTATTTTAAGTTTCCCCAGGTCACTAGCATCTTTTTGCCACCAAGTGATGCCCAGATTAAACTACTAGTCCATAAAGGCTTGCAGTTCTAATTCTAACATGCACACCTTCTTTCTCATCCTATATCTACAATAACTGGATTTTCAAATTAGCAAACAAACATCAAATAATGCAGGGAAGAAACAGCAACTAGAAAAGAAGCAGCTACCCTTTTCTTCAGCTTGTCATCATGTCTATCTTCCCCACAAAGGAAGAAAATCCAACACTACATAGAAGCCCAGAAGATAAGGGGCTAACATGTGTCCCCAAAGCTGATAGCCAGATGGCTGTGTAGCCAACCAAGGTTTGTTGGTAATAACACACTGTGAGAAAAAACAGGATGTGGCTGAAGAAGGTGGCCATACAGAAGTAGGACAGCACATTTCTTGGACAAATATCCTTGTTCTAGCTCCTGGAGATAATCACAGCACAGTACTGTGCAAGCAAAGGAATGAGACTGAGAAGTGGGCATGGACTGTATAGGGAGATCAAGACCGCCAAAGACCCCCGAGGCACTCTCCAGTCCATTTCTAGAAAGGTTTGGAAGAACAAACTGCATATGGTAACTAGTTTGCATAGAAAGTGAGTCACCTATTTTCAGGGTGGAGAAACCTACTCATAAAAAGGTACCCCATACCAAGCCTGGGTGGCACCTCTAGGACCCTGAACATCCCACTAGTGGGATTGATTCTGAAGCCAGGACTGATGATCTCTTTTTCTTTCTTCCTTTCTATATTTTTCACCCTCCTAATCCTCCTCTCCCTCTCTTTACCCCCTCCTCCTGCCTTCTTTTCACCCTACTCCCTTGTCCAAGTAGTGCTTATACTAGATGTTCAGGGACTAACATACCCATTTCTAAGCCAAGTGTGTAATTCACTAAAAAAACTTTATAAGCTTTTGTGGACCCTCTGATTTTTGTAGTTCCTTTGGACCACGAGCATCTTCAAATCCTGGGTGCTCCCTTCCTCTTAAGGGTGGGACACCACATACTATTGCAATACTAATGCAATACTATTAACAAAAAGAAGTCAGAAATCTCACTTAAAATCCTTTCATCCTTCCTGTTGAAATGCATTTTTATTGATCAACCTGTCTTCCCGGCAATAGGTTCCCCCAGTTTTTGCACTGGGAATCCCACTTACCATATTTTCCCTCTCATCTACCCCCATCTTTTCAAGTTCAATGATTTAAAAAAAAAATAAAATTATTCTTACCAGAGTCACTGACAGATTCATAACCCTTCCAAACTGATCAACATAGTAGACATTATCCTGGTACCAGGAATCAAGGTGAAGATAATTATACATGCCAAAAGCACGCATGTGGTCAAGGGTATATTGATCGTCACGGAGTTGCACTTCTGCTACAGCTGGAGGGAAGAGAAAAAGATTATTTTAGCAATAACTTCTTTACAATTTAAGAATTTAAAATTCAAACTAATAATTTAAAAAAAAAATCTTCCATTTTCATTCCATAGGTCTGCTTTATTTGAAGAAAAATATGTTATGTACACAAAGTTTAAAATTTCACCATAAACTTGGAAAGTCATTCACCCTGAATGGCACTGCCGTCATGCGCTTTGGTCATGTAATAACCATTACCACTTACAGTAGCCTGTTGCGGTGGGTTCACCCTGGCTGGGTGCCAGATGCCCACTAAAGCCGCTCTACCATTCCCCTCCTCAGCTGAACAGCAGAGAGGAAAATATAACATAAGGCTTATGGGTGAAGATGAATACAGGGAGAGATAGCTCACTGATTACTGTCACAGGCAAAACATAATCTGTGGAAATTACTTTAATTTACTGCCAATCAGAGCAGGGTAATGAGAAATAAAACCAAATGTTAAAATACCTTCCCCCCACACCTCCCTTCTTCCCAGGCTCAATCTCACTCCCACTGGTCTCTCCCCCCTCTCCTCCAGTTGCACCAGGAGACAGGGAATGAAGGTCGTAGTCAGTTCATCACACCTCTCTGCTTCTCCTTCCTCCTCATTATCTTTCTCTGATCGAGCAAGCGGTCCCTCCCACAGGAGACAGTCCTTCACAAACTTCTCAAATGTGAGTCCTTCCCACAGGCTGCAACTCTTCACAAACTGCAGAGAGGTCCCCCTCCAGGACAGGGCACAGCCCTTCAAGAACAGACTGCATAAGCGTGAGTGCCCCACAGGGCCACAAGTCCTGGCAGCAAACCTGCTCCAGCATGGGCTCCTCTCCCCATGAGTTCACAGGTCCTGCCAGGAATCTGCTCCAGCATGAGCTTTCCGTGGCATCCCAGCCTCCTTTGGGTGCATCCACCTGCTCCAGCATGCGTACTCCACAGGCTGCACGGGGATCTCTATTCTAGCATGGACCTCCACACAGGGGCACAGCTGCCTCATCATAGTCTTCACCATGGGTTGCAAAGGGATATCTGCTTTGGCACCTGGAGCACCTTCTCCCCACTCCTTCCTCACTGACCTTGGTGTGTAGAGAATTGTTTCTCTCACAGTCACATTCCTCCCTTCAGCTGCAGTTCTTCTGTAGCAACTTTTTACCCTTCTCAAATATGTTAACACACAGGTGCTACCACCATGGCTGATGGGCTCATTCTTGGCCAGCAGCAGGTCCATCTTGGAGTCAGCTGGCATTTGTTCTGTAAGACGTGGGAGAAGCTTCCAGCAGCTTCTCACAGAAGCCACCCCTTGTAGCACCCCGATACCAAAACCTTGCCACACAAACCCAATACACTTATCCCATCTCTTACCAGCATGTGTTGAATTTCAATTTGTCAACAACCCTCACAAGATGGAACACACATGCAACAACAATGTAAAACCTCCATTTAAGTTTATACATTGTATTATAGAAAGGGAAAAAAAATTCTGCTCTATAGTAACTCCAGGGAAACAGCAGGCAAAAGAAATAATCTGTATAACTACATGGCTTTCATAGTCTCAATTTCTGAACCAAGCTAGCAACACTTGCAAGGCAAAAGATTAAAACAGTACAAAGCAGAATTAATCGGTGGTAATTAAAAAGAAAAAAAACCAACAACACAAAATCAAAACAAAAAAACCCCTATGTTCCTAGCACTCCCACTGAGGCAGAAATCTTCAGAAATGTCCAATAGACCATCAAAATTTCGGGCTAAGTTTTTCTAATTGAAAGAGGCTGCAAAGAACATCTGTTTCCTAGAACAGTACCTTCTTCAAGGCAAGACATATGCTACCTACAGTCAGCCACTTAAGCAAGACTTTTCCAAACAGAAAACCTCTACTCAACTACTAATAATCAGAACTGGGTTATCTTTCAAAGACAAACCAGGTTTTTATTTAAACTACCTGCAGCTCTTTTTTTCCTATTCCGTATTTATACAGAGATCAAGCAGTAGTCCCAACAGTTCAAAATACATTAGCAGAGGTCTAGTCTGTCCTTCTGCAAATAGGCTCAGATAGACCAGGACTCCATTTCACTCTCCACTACAGTCATCCCAGGATCCTTAGCCTTACTGCAGGAAACTTATCTTGACCTTCACACATCAAAATCTTTTAGAAAGTTAAAAGTAAACTCTGTCAGTCCAGGATGATTAGCACTCAAGCCCAGAAAATGGGGAAAGCACCTCAAGGCTAATCCTTTTTATAGCAACAATTCACAGTTATTTTAGTTCCTCATCATCTAACTTCCGTTTTCTTCTCTTTTCTGCTCAAAAACAGCGAGGAAATATTTCCAGTATTTCACTTCCATCCCTCCTCATAACAGGGACCATTCACAACTCTGAAGCAGCACTCATCTTTAGATTTCTCAGACTCTTCTATAGCACCTACTTAAAACCTACTAAAGCAAAAGTAGTGTACTCTCTCAGAACAACAATTACTGCAAAGGGAAGTTCATTTGACAGAGCTGTCAGTGCCACTGCACAGCTATCACAAACCCAACAATCAGACAGTCATGAGATGGCTCAAATCTGACCCCATTAGAGACACTGGCTATTGACATAAAAGTAGCTTTAGAAAACTATGAAAGATTATACTGCCTGATTAATAACAAATTCAGTCATAATATACAAAATGCTTGCAAAATGACAGTCTAATTAGCAATTAGTCTCCTAATCACTGTTGATATTTTCAAACCAGCAGTATTAATTCCACTCAGCTCAAATCATTGTTCATATTCACCACACAGTAGGGATTTCCGCATCTCTGTAATTAATAAATTACTGTTCCACAAGCAATGGCCTTTCAAAACAAGCTCGAGTATCAACAAAGGAATCAGAATACACCTGTCATAATGGCAAAGACTGCTACCCATTTCAATTTCTACTTCAACTAATTAGAATATTTTACAGTAAATTACACTGTAAAAAAATGAGAAGAATATATTGTGAAAATGCATTTTAAAGCTCTTTGTAAATTCAAGCTTTATCATAGAGATATTTTTCCCAACATGACAAGACATGACAAGACATAAACATGCTGTAAACAATTGAAGACCAAACCAAATATAATCTAAGATAATTATTTTCACCGAAACCAAGGATGTCATCTACTTCATGCACAGCTATATTAATTGATCTTCTGAAATTAGAATACACATGCAGAAACACAAAGATTTTTTTAGCACAAAAATCCTAAAATCATAATGTTTCCATTCTCCACTGCTCCCTCCCCACTCCCCTAGATATGTTGCTTCTGTCAGAACTGTAACTAAAACACATACAAATAGTAAAAATGGTCCAAACTAAATGAATGCATAACTTTTCACAAAAATTCTTGGAACAATATACTATTGATTAGCTGATTGTACGGTGATAAACTCTATAAAAGCTGGAAGAACATGAATAAATTCTCCATCCTTGAGTTTTCTAGCCTGTAGTCCTAATAAGCCCTGAATAATAAGGGGGTCAGGAATACAAGATCCAAATCCCTCATATTATTGCAATATGTAATTCCACATAAACAGAAGTCAGAAACTATACAACTCATAGGTGATTTTAAATCAGGAAATCAAACAAATGTGTACTGTCCAGTCATGAAACACTTGAAATGAGGTTATCAACTGCTTTCGGAATGTACCATACATATATGGAGCTCTGCCAAGATGAAGCAGTTAAAGAACCTATTCCATCCTCCATTAATTGAAACCCACACTGTGATCAAGTGAAATCTGTGCACAACTGCCATCTGCTATCACATACCATGTGCTCAGATAGTTTATACGAGATTCTACACTAGGATGAAGTTCATTCCTTCCTTTCTACAGCCTTCAAGGTTCAAGGTTTCTTGATGGTCCTTGGAAAAAAGAAGAGAAAACCAACAGATCTGAGTGCCAAAAAAATAAAGGACAAGAGAGAGAAGAAATGAAGACTTTTAAAAACGTAAATTCAGAGAAAGGTAAGTTAATATAAATGAAAAAGAGGAAATACTTCAATGAGATCATCACCATATTCGGACTTGTAGTTACACAGTTTTGTAGGTTTTAGTATTTGGTTTTCAGTCAGGATTTTTTCTGATTTGTTGTTGTCTGGTTGGTGAGGGGGTGTTGTTTGTTTTGTTTTAGGGGCTTTGGGGTGGGTTTGTTTTTTTTTTTGTTTATTTGTTTTTTTAAGTCAGACTAATTAATTCATTCACTAGCCTCAGCTGTTTGGGTTCAATTAAGAAGCAGCAGTCAATGGCAGCTATTCAACAGAATGATATACAGTTTCTTTCGAATTTATGATAAATACATCTGCACTACTAAAACCCAGAAACATTTATTCATACTGTGTCACACTGGAAAAGAAAGCAAATACAGAAAATACATAAATTAAGTCTCAGCTTTCAATACTATTTCCCAACAACCTAGGGTGGGATATTTTGGACTAATACAAATGAAATTATGCTACTTTTCTCAAATTCTATTAATCTCCAAATTGATGCTTAAAAAAAGTAATTTAACTCAATATAGTTGAACTATAGTTCAGAGATCTTCACTCACAATGTTTTTACTTAAAAGCAAAAGCACAAAATACAAAGAAATTCAAAACAATCAACAGAAGTAGTAACACATCCCTAATCTAACCGTTATAATAAGATCCCTAACTGAATATTATAATAATTATTACTCTGCACTACAAAACAAAAATTTTTCTCTGAATAAAGAACATTATCAAGGAACTCATACTTTGAATGAATAAACAAAAGTCTTATATCTGCCACTGAACATTATGAAGCAGAAAAAAATGTAGAGAAAAAAGGATGAGGAACACCCCACTCCCATAGCCCCTCCATTTTTAGATGTATTAGTGAATACACGAAAGCAACTTTACAATACTGCAAAATATGCAAAGTAACTATACCAGCATATTTTGTGGCATCAAATATTATGTGCTTGCATGTCATGCCTTGTTTTGCAATGCCACCCAGTGGAAGCAATTTTGTATTTCATACACACTGATCTACTAGCGGAAGAGATAATTTTCTAGTATCAGCATTCAAAGATCCTTCTAATCCTGAATTAATGCTTTTTCTTTTAATTTTGAAAAGTATGTTTTTATTGTTAATGGCAGCATCATCTTGTTGTTGAGTAAAAGTACAAGGCTTGTTTACTGCATTACGTTAATAGATAAAACAAAACAAAATAAACTGTTTAATGAACACATAGCTTGCTGAAAACAAGTACAGCCTTACAGACACCATGTAATGAACTGGTTTTGCCTGACCAAATTACTTAAGACAGGTGTGAATTGAACAAGATCCAAAAGCACAGCGTTTGTTAAAGTATCACTGTAGCATAAGCTGACTTGTGCCAGCTGCAAGAATCATTTTCTTTAACAGCAGTTTCAAGGCAGAACTTGTCTCTACATTATCTTTTTTTTCAAGAAATAAAGCACAGCACAACAGATACACACATGCCTGAGACCTAAAGCTTTATGAACTACAGCTGTAAATGTCTGAAAAAGCTCACAATTTCTTACTATTTCCCATACATTACTTTAAAAGCTTTTTCTATATTTACTTTTTCAGATGAAAATGGAAAATGCAACTGAAAATCTCTAGAAGTGTTTGAAACATATCAGTGCCTTTTGCTCTATAAAAAGTTACAAACATATGTTTTCTGTGTATCATTACTAATGGGCAACCACCAATGGGCAAGCACAGACCTTGAAGTCTAAACAGGGTTCCTTAACACCATTTTTCAAAAAAAGTGATAAAACTCATAAATGCACATGATCAAAGAAATGCATTCTCTGCATATTCTCCTGGCTTTCAACAGGAGCCCCATGTCTAAGCAACTTTACTGTACCTTCCAGCTGTAACTGCATTGAAAAGCATCCACTACATCAGAGGTATAATGTTCTGTCAAACAGACAGTATAGAGAGGAAAGGCATCAGGGATATTCACAACTGAATAAAATGTAAGTCTCTAGAAAGAAAAAAGAATCAAACTGCATCTGACCAGTAAACAGCAAGGGTCTCAATCCTTCAGAAATGTTGTGCATCTTGGACATGTTCCATGTTGGAGGCAAGGATATGCCCTGCAATCTCTGCATTGGACTCTGCTGAGATCAGATTAAGGCAGAAGAGAGGACCGCAAACAAGATGCTCTTTCCTCCCTCCCAAAGCTCAATGCAAAAGAAACATTTGAAAATATGTTACAGAAATAAACTAAAAAGAGTAAGGAGAAAGACAAAATTTAGGGTGAAGAATATGGAATTAAAGGTATAATAGCTTGGAACTCATTATTAGTCAAAATATATTACCAGGGTGAGAGATGAGACAAGAAATGACTGTGAAAGTTTAAAATTAACTAGGACAGAATGGGTAGGAGTAAGGAAGAAATTAAAGAAGAACATGCAAGTATTTAAAAGTACAAAGAACACATATAGTATTTAAAAGGGAAGGTAACAGAATTTCCCCATTCTTCTTCTCTGTGACCATGCATTTTAGGAAATTCACTAGGAAATTCCCTTCTACCACAGATCTAATAAATAAATATTTTTTTAAAATATATTTCTATATCAGTTGCACATCTGACCTCAGCAAATTCCTGGCAGCCACAGTTTGATAGTTGAAGGCAAATTAGAACAGAATACTAAGTTGAACATAATGGTCCAGAAAATGGTCCACATGACCATGACAATCACAAGTTGCCATGCGGTACCACGTGCCACTATCCACCAGCTCCAGTGGTAGAACCCTGCATCAATTCCATATGGCAATATTTTTTGTCACTTTATTTTATAGCTAAAAGTGAAATTAATAAAAAAGAAATATAAAAACATAGATAAAAATATTGAGAAAGACGATTGATACTCTAAAGCTTAATAAGCAAGTTTGTAATAACACTGCATAAATACTTCAACTACAGCTGAGTTAAAACTCACTGCTATTTAAGATGGACCATTTATTTCTGTTTATTGTCAAGTATTCCAAGTACTCTAAGCCTCACACATTCATCTTATTGCCACAAAATTCGGGATGCCACACAGACAGAGCTTCAAATCTCAGGTCATTTGAGACAAGCACTTACAAAGTATTTTCCTGAAAAACAAACGAAAAACTTAAAAGCCTTTTTACATTAATCTTCCAGATTCTATTACCATATTTTTCAAAGACTTGTGAATAAAACCAGAAACAATCATGTTGATAGTATTCCTAAACATTTGACATTTCTTTCAGTTATTGTATTTAGTCCCACTCTGAGTAAATAAAATCAAACTCTTCACATAGTGAAAAGTATTAATAACCCACAAACTACTGAGTTCTTCACCACGTTCCAGAAGCTTTCAATCTCCTCACAAATGTGCCGAAAAGTAGTTCTTGACCTTTTTGCGCAATATTAGTTTCTTCTCCCACCCAGGAATTTGAAAAAGCCACAGCCTACACTCTATCCACAATCTCTACAACTCAACCCATTATTCCTGTGCAACCTAAAAATCAAGTTTTGGGAGGATACCCTCAATTTAATGCATGTGTAGAACACTGACATTGGGAAGTATAAAATTCAGGTACAGAGCACCTCTGCAGTGTGAGAAAACTTCCTTGAAAGAAACAGAAGAAAACCAGCAAGGAGGAAGAGGCAGCTATACAGCCTAAGAGCAGGCAGAAAACAAAACATCTGGAAGACAGATATAAAGCCTGATACATTTCTTGTTAGTTATTTCAAAATATAAAAACAAAAGCTTTCAACTGCCCAGAGGACCGATATCTGTACCTATATATATACATACACACACACAGAGATCAGAATAAGTGATCTAATATGAGTCTAAGGAGTCTGTAGGACAGCTGAGTAAATTAGACCGAAATGACTCAGGGTCTTTGTGCTGCGGGAAGTGGGGAAAGAAAAGAACAGTCGCACACACCAATCCTCTATCACACGAGTTATGGCAACTACTATGTAAAATGCCTGAATGGACAAGAACTGAGTAGCTCCATCTGTCCATTAGCAACTCCATCATTTGTGTATGGTAATGAAAATCTGTAATCCTCATCTATTTAGAACAGGTGCACAACTGAGTATCCAAAAACCACAAAGCTTATTTGACCACAGGCAGAACATTAAATAAGGGACAAACTAAGAGACTGCGCCTATGCTACACCATTGTCATCTTTGACACAACTGTCGCACACATCCCACTCATTCGCATCTGGACTGTCTTTTGAAAGGTGACATCTAAATCAATCTCACAGCTGAAATGCCAAAATACGTAACAAAAATGTTACTCATTAAATTTTCCAGTCTTACCATAGATACACAGACAATACCACCTCAGTGTCATTCCCTTGTCCTCCAATACACAATTTACCTACAGCTTCCATCCTACTGCTGACAATTCAGCATGGCAAACACACCTTTCTGGTCTACTATCAATACAATGTATTGAACGCAAAACTAAAGTAACAAATAATGGGTAACTCTGTAGACAGGTATATCATTCAGTAAATATACAGACACAGCAAATAGTATGTTATGGTCTCAGCATTATGAAAAATAAAAAAAAAAGGAAAACTCATTCATCCACCTTACAAAAGGCCTAAATTTCACAAATCAATAGACGTGGAGTGCTGAGAGATTTCAGGGGGCATGGCTAAGATTGCAGGCCCATATTCAACAGGACTTAGTGCTAATGTACTCCTGAGTGAATTAGCCTGTTAATGGACCAGTACCTCAGAAACTAATGGTTGGCAGAGAAAGCAGAGCATGGAATGCACAGCCTGATGATCCACGCCTGAACTGTGGGCAGAGTAAGAAAGAAAAACAGCTAATTTGACGAAGCTTGCATAAGATATTACCTTCATATGTATTTCTCTAAATTGCATGCTCTCCACTCTGAACTACCTTAGGTGCTCATCTGGCCTCACCTCGCCTGCCCAACCTATGACCAGTTTTAGCACAAGTGTTTCTCTACCCATTCAGAAAATAAACTCCAGCTTCCAGGGGCAGAGAGCTGCGAGGCAGATGGGGCAGAGATGGGGCAGAGATGGGGCAGAGATGGGGCAGAGATGAGATGTAGCAGAGATGGGGCCGAGCCCCCGGCCCGGCTCGAACCCCCCGCGGCTGGGGCAGGGCTGCGGACACCCGGACAGGCTGCAGCCCCCGCACCCAGCGGAGCCCGCCGGCCCCCGGGGCACCCTGCGGCACCCTGGGGCACCGCGGGGGGATGCAGGGACAGGCGGGCGAGACCGGCCCCCCCGCGCTGCGCTGCGCAAGGGATGCCCGGCGGGATCATCCCGGCGGGATCAGCCCCGCGCCGCGCCCGCTCCTCACCCGCGTCCAGCCCCAGCTGGTAGCAGGCCAGCGGCTCCAGCGACAGCTTGTATCCCTCGAACTTGGGGTCCAGGAGCAGGCGCTTGGCCTGCAGGGAGCAGTGGGCGGCGCCCGCCATGCCGCAGCTCCGGGAAAACTTCGGGAAGCGCCGGCAACTCCGCGGACGCGCGGGGAAGGCGCGGGCGCCGCCGGGCTGCACGGGAAGGGGGCGCGCGGCGCCGCGGGGCACACTGGGAGCTGTAGTCCGGGCCGGGCGGCGGCCGCGTCTGGTCCTCGCTGCGCCCTCCTCGGCGTGCCTGCAGTGGTGGGCGCCGGGCGCGGGGAGGGAGCGCGGCGGCGCCGCATGCGGGGCTGATGGAGCCGGGCTCGGGGCTGCCGCAGCGCAGGGCGGGGGGCGGCGGGCTGGACCTCGGGGCGGGCTCGGCGGGCGGGTCGCCGGCGCTGTCCGGGGCGCAGTCCCGCCGCAGGAAGCAGCCCCCGCGCCCGGCCGACTTCAAGCTGCAGGTGATCATCATCGGGTCGCGGGGGGTGGGCAAGACCAGCCTCATGGAGCGGTTCACCGACGACACCTTCTGCGAGGCCTGCAAGTCCACCGTGGGTAAGGGAGCGCGGCCCGGCCCCGGGAACGCGGGGCCCTGTCCCGTCCCCAGTGCGGGGCCCTGTCCCGTCCCCAAGCGGGACCATGGCCCGTCCCAAAGGCCTATCCCGGCTCCCCTCCCGCCCTGCCGCAGGTGTGGGCCCCCTCCCCGCATGCAGGCATCCCTCTCCGTCCCTCCGTCCCTGGCCCCTTCCCGAGCTGGGCTCCTCGGCCGCGGGAATCGGGGGGGTGGTGTTGAGGAGCCCTCGGTGCCGAACTTCGTGGCTGTTCCTGGGAAAACCGTGGGTGTCCTAGTTACACCATTGCAAACTCTCAGGAGGTGCTGGGTATCCAGCCTCAGCCTGACTAGCGGCAAGCAGTTTAAAGGAAAAAGAATCGGGGATGGTTGGTAAGGCAGGTTTTTGTGCTTAACCCTTAGATGTTGTGTGTAAGGAGACAGAAGTGTTTCGGGAGGTGGAAAGTTGCACAATGTCTATTCAGTGTGCTCTTCCCAGTGTGTTCAACTCCTCTTCCAGACCGCAGTCAGCTTAACTCCAGATGACTGTAATGCCTTCATCAAGAACCCTTCTGTGATGTTAGGTCCCAGGAAACTTTGCTTTCTGAAGAGTAGTACCTCTTGAGCAAACTGCGTGTTTAGCTCCTCACACAACTAACTCAAGAGAACCTCCTGGTTCTGTAGTGCGCTTATTCATGGTTTAGTCATCTACTAGTCTTGGAGGTAATTTAATGCCTGCTGTCTTTTAATAGACAAATGTGTAAAGGGAGGAAAACAAGCTAGTTAGTCTGCATTGTTATTAGAGTCCTATCCTTGGAGTTGAACTCTTGAGTATTGCAGCAAGGTGGTTGTTAAAGTCTGTGTCACTAGAAAATGTGTGTGCTTGGCCTAATTGTAGCTTGGAATGTGAGGAAACATCTGATGAAAAGTGATTGTATTGCCTTTTAGAAGCTGAGTTATTACTACCCAAACCCCTCTTCCTGTGACAAAATAATACAGTTACTTATACTTTTGTTTTAGTGTGTGTTTTATCAGTTCTTTAATTCTTTCCTAGGTCCTCTAGGAATCCAAATCTGGTACTGCAGATTAGCACTGTTAAATTCTGTGATTTGAAGTTGGTAACATAACCTTGTAGAAGTTAGAAAGGCAGTGATAGCATATCAGAGGCATTAATCCTAAAGGGATGTGTTGTAATGAAGAAATGCTGATGGCTTCTATAGATGGGCAGATTTAATTAGATTTATGGTACAGCTGAAGTAGAACTAATAGTGGAATGTTTTCGTTATAAATTCCCAGGTCTAAACATTGATGAGCTTTCCTGCATCTTTGGGTTGGCCTGCATTAAGGGTTCCTTCAAGTCTGGGCTGCTCTCTGTAGATAGGGTTAGTTTCCTGCTGTGAATCTTGGGAAGTTGCTCTAGAGGAGCTGCTCTAGACGCCGGTCCAGACTTCCAGACTGGTGCCTTGTGAGCAAGACTGATTTCCTAGATAACTGAAACAGTGATTGAAACAGAGAAGCTTCCTTATTTTAGAGAAGAAACAGGAAATAAGTGGTGATATGCTGCTAGACAGAAGGTTATGTAATGTTTGCTGTACAAAGTGTGCCAACATAAAGCAGCATAGGGAAATCAACCTGTGCCAAAATACTTGTAGAAGGACTTGACAGTAATGGCATTCTTTCAAGGTCCTCTGACTAAACTTGAGAGCTGTTGAGATTCCCCCAGATGCTTTGACTGCGAAATGAAAAAGCATTTCACAGTCAGCTTGCACCTTGCTTTTTTTGCACTATAAAGTAAGAAGAAGTAACCTCTGCTATTTACCTTTAATGTAGATTGAAAGTAACCTGCACTCCTAAACAACCTTAGTTCGGCCTTTGGTACATAGTTGAAATCATAAAGCTCTTCCCTTGTCACTGCTTAATTGCAGTGGTTTTCAAGAACTGAAAGTGGGAGATGTGCTTTGAAACATCAGTGAAAATGCTGTGACTGATCCAATTTCAGAGGAAGTTATGTAAAGTGAATATACTTTCAGACTAAATTTGACAGCACTGTGTAATGAAACAAACAACTGCTCTTTGTTGAATCTACCTTATATTAGCAAAGATGTATTTAAAATAAAATGCTAGAATACATATTTACTTCCTTACTTTGACATTAATGGTCTCAGCCTGACTTTTATGCTTTTTTACTAAACTCCTGAACATATAGGACAAACAGAACAATAACACCTTAAGCTGTAGGGTGAAAGTGCACAGGCTACTCAGAAGTCTTCTCTAACAGTGTAAGAAATGCAAATGTCCAAAAACTTTTCCTGTCTCCTGTCCCTTGGTGCTGTTTAGGGTAATAGTGCTGTATCATTGAAAAATGGATTGTTTCTTCTGAAAAGGGGAGGTAGAGCTTCAATTAAGAAAGATACAGTATTCTAATGCTAATTTAAGAAGACTGCATTGCCAGATTGGTAAATTCTGTAATGAAAAAGCATCAGCATGTCTCCAGTCTCATCTCAGATACTGAAGTTCTTTGAAAGTGTTCAAAAATAGCTTGGCAGATTTTAGCACATTATTCATAATAGCACACAATGCGCTGTTGATCTAAAATTCTTTTGATGTATTTATTTTGGGCATTAAATTAGTTGCATAGAATATTGTGTCTCCTTAATCTGCTATTTACATAGCACTGAGAATACTCTATATGTTCAAATATTTACTGATTTTTGCAAAAGGTGAAATTACTTTCTCCATGCCAGTGTTAAATCCAGAGTAGGAACTACTTTTATATAAAGGAATAATGCTTGTGCAAGGGTAATCTTGGCATTGTATTAATTTTGTCAACAGACGTAAAGCTACACTTCTTCTTTTAAAATAAAGTTTGAGCTCGACTTATTATGTGTTGCCTGACTTCATGCACCTGCATTATTCACACAGGAGCAGAATCCAAAACTATCTCTTGGAGGTTTTTCACACTGGGCAATTGAAAACACATATGCCAAATATGGCATGGAAAAGGGCAGTGGGTAAATACTCATTGCCACATTTGTAAGAAGATTCAAGGATTGGGACAAAGGAAGAGTGTTTACTTCTGCTTCTTCCACGCCCTCCCCACCTTACCCTACCCCAAGTAGTTCTTATCCTGAGAGAAATACATCCTAATTTAGATCTCCATAGTGGTGATAATTTATAGAATAGTTTTTTAAATGGTACTATCTCTCTTTTTCGCCAGAGTCCCTTTATTTAATGGCGTTTGTTCTCTTCCCAGCATCTGTCCAACTACTGCTCAGTCTCATTGTTGTATGTCTTACCTCATCCACCAAATCTTAGTTCATTCCTAATCTCTCTGCTGTTTTTCTTCCATGGCAGATCTACAAAATTCCTGTACTCAGTAGTGTTTCCTGTCCATCTAATTCTGCCGCAGGCATTACGCTTCTCTCTGGGGTTTCTTCTCTGAACCTGAGATTCATGCTCTCCCAGACTTGAGGCCCTGGACTGACTCACCTCTCAGGATGCTGATTCTCCTGGTCCCTCAAATTGAACTCCTCAGCTTTTCTTTTACATGCTGGCTCAGTATGTAAAGTTTCTTGCAACCTAGTCTTACCTTGCAGCTCTTTTCCACCAGGTCTAAAAGCATCCCAGTAAAGAGGCGTTGCCAGTGCAATCTCTTTCCCTTGTGCATTGATGGCTCTTCTAGCAGCTGTTCGTAGGAAGCTGCAGTACCACTTGTAGTAAACACTAAAGCTTCCTTCTGTCCTGGTTTACAAGCAAAATCTTGGGTGGAGTTTGTAGTAGGAAGGTTTGTTGTGGATGAAGATGGGAATGTAATGACCTGTGATCTGTTCTGGAGTAATTGTAGCCTGAGGGGTCCAGATCAGTGGCACGTAAAGGTGTTGTGGTGCAAGACTCCTTTGACTTCACAAAAATGCTCTTTGACCTTGTTTCACCTTCTTGTGAAATGGTATGGAAGTTGGGAACTTGTGAGATTTACAGAGATCTGTAGCTTTTCCTTCCAAGCAGTATTTTCCATATCAGTAATTTTTAAAATACTCATGTCTATGCAAAATTCCTAATGCCCATCAAATAATAGCAGTAGTGAAAACTTTAGCTTTGTCTTCTGTCAGAGTAATTTTAATTAAGGCAGCTTCTGGTTTTAATATGTATACGTATATATGAGATACACAAATACGTACATTTATACTGCTATATATATGTTTGGGTTCCTGTCACAATTCAAACCCTTTCTTCATTCTCTTTATACTTGAAAAATATGGACTAACAACATAAATGTTTACTTTCATTTCCATAAGCTTGCCATAGAACAAAATTAAATTCACTTAATCAGCCTGTTCATTTTAAAAGTATCTATTTGTCATTTTCCAGAACTGCCTTTTAAGTTGCTCTTCAATTTCTTTAGTTACCTAGTCAATATTTATTCTCACAGGCACTGTGAGCATGGTATGTGACTTACTAACCATTTGGAATTTTTTTCAGTAAATTATAATTAAAATTACGGTTTAAAAACAAGTTGAGTAATTTGATGTAGTCTTACATGAAGAACAACTATATAAAATTTTTGGAAAACCATGCCACATCAACTAGAAGAATATTTCCTTCTTTGGTACACTTGTGTATGCCTGTGGGCTCTCTGACAAGTATAATTCGTTTTAATTTTTCTTTAAAATATTTTTGCCCCCTTCCATAAGATGGCACTGAAAGTCTATTTTGATTGGGGAGAGGGAAGAAAGAGTAGAAAGAGATGTCTCCTGCTTTAGCACATCATGACAAAGTAACAGTAAGATGTCCTTGCTTTAACCCAAAATCAGCTCTATAGTTAGCATGAGAAATTTTTGCTGTTGTACAAAAAAAGGAAGGAAGTTCCGATCAGGGACAAGTATTTCTTTGAGAATTGCCTGTTCTTACTTTTGTATATCCAGGGTGTTAATACGTCTGGTTTTATGTGCTGGCTTTTTGACCAGTGCAGAATCCTGTAAATAAACCAAACAAATACCTTATTAACGATGTGTTGCAGTTTCTTGCCAAACTATAAACAGACAAGAGCAGGAGGCTGAAAACTTACTGAAAACAGTTTTGTCAAACACAAAACCTTCCGATAATTAGGGAGCATGTGTGAACCTCCTTGTTTCTCTTAGGGAATGCAACTTATGACAGAAGTCTGTGTCCTCTGGAAGCTGCCTTTTACCTCTAGGAGTAGGGTCCTCACTTTTAATGGACATTACAGACTCCAGCAAGCAAAAACACCTGGCAAGTCATTGTTTGTCCGACATCTGTCAACTAAGTGTGTTTTACAGTATTTGGTGTAGTCATCGTTTGCTTTCTATGCATAATCATTTGGATCTTCGTCAGTGAACAAAACTATAATTTCAAATAGGAAAATGTAGGTAGATAATGCAGTTTTTTGGGGTTTAGGAATAGGGGTTTGGGAAGCTATAGGGTTTTTAATTAAGAAGAGGTTGCAAAGAAGAGTAAGTTTGAAGCTGACTTTGTGTTCTTCATTTCTAAACTAGATGTTAATTTCATCTGAGAGAAGTGGTTGGGTACTGGCTTGTATCAACCCAAGACTGTCAGAGTACTGTGTAGTTTCCCAGTCAGTACATATATGAGAATATGCAAGTAAAACAACAAGCATGATGAAGAGGCCACTTGAATGATGTGGAATGGGCAGTTTAGTTTGTGAGGAGAGTGGAATGCAGCTGTCACACTCAGTCCCTGCTGTGAACAGCTGAGTGTGTCAGTAGCAAAGAAAATAGGGCCATATGGTTCTCAGTTAGGGACTTTCTTTCTGGAAGTTGTGTAGCTACACTTTTACAACTTACTTGTGATATCCCAAGGACTGGGAAACTTGATACCCAAAACAAAATGATTTTGAAATAGGTCCCACCTTTTAAAAATCTGAATATTGCTGCTCATGAAATAGCTTCTACTTATTCCTCAAATTCAGTTTTCCTTTCAGGTCAGGTAGTTGTGTACCAGTAGCTCAGTATGCTTTCCTGTTCTGTAATCAGAAGTTTGAGGATAAATCTTGTTCATGAAAGCACAGAAAGCCTTATTCCTTCCAATTTCCTCTCCCATCTCATTCTGTTTGTCAGCATTTTGGTGCATGCTTTGAACTTAGTACTATAAATAGTGTCAAAAGCCTACATTTTGTGAAAGGCTTTATAATTTTACTGTCCACAGGTGTGTAAAGAAATGATAATTTCCTCCATTCTCATTGAATTGAGAAGTACCAGGCATCTGAGATGTTTAGAAACTGTATATTGGATATTTTAAAAAATCACTTAACAGAACACCTTCAGAATTTACTCACTGCATGTATACTACACCAACAGAAAAAGAATATTTGAGATCTGTTTCTTTCTAGTCTGTAGTACAGTTGCCAGTTGAGACATGGGTACACTTTTATTTTAGGCAAGCAGTCTCAAATGTCTGCATGGTAATCGTTCTAGAATTACACACTTGAAGCTCTCTGGACAACGTATTTTACCTGCCTCTAAAATAATCCCCCAATGGGCTCATATCTGATGTAAAACTAAATGCTCCCAAATCTCTTTTTTAAATCTTCAAAAGGTATTTCCACTTCAGTGTGTTTTAAAAACTAACTGCTTGTCCTAAGGCTTCAATTAAAATAAGACAAAATTGTTTGGAGTCTTTTTGGAGAACAGTTTCTGTAACCTTTTCCTGTCCTCCCTATGAACTTTTTGTTGTTACTTGCTTCCCCTCCTTCCAAGATGATAGAAATCAGTACCAAAGCTATTGAGCATCTTTGTGTTGACTTTGGCAGTATTGTTTGAGTTACAGACAAGGACTAGTAAAGGTGGTTGTTACCTTGAAAATCACATGACCTCAGTCATCAACCATAGTGTAAGAAAATTTGTTTGCATAGTGCTGTCAGATGTCCACATTAAATAAACTTTCACAGTCTTCAAATCATATGTCTGTTTTAATAGTTAAGTAGTATATAACCTCTGAATTTTAAAACTGATTATGTTTCTTTAAACATGGTCTGTTTATTTTTCACTGATTGAATTGCTTTGATGCAAATCACTAATAGGCCTCTGAAAATTTAGTCTATTGGAATTGATTTTAGTTGGAGGGGGTTTTTTTGTGCTCTGTTTGCATCTGTTTTCCCAGTTCCTCCATTAACTTTGTTACCAGGAAATCTTGGCCATCGAAAGGTCACTCTGTGTGCATTAAGCAAAACAGTTTCCACTTCCTTTTTTTTTCCTTAGGAAAAACCCAGAATATTAAAAATGTAATAGATCCAGTTGTGTGTATTTCAGTTTGTACTTTAGTAGATAAGTTTTAGTTCCTGTTTGAAGCAGGAAATTAAGATATTATAATTTGTTCTAGGCTAGGCTTTGTTTTCATAGGATTTCTGTCCCAAGCTTGGAACAGTCTCAAGTTTGGTTCAGTGACAAGATACATCATCCTCAGTGACTTGCCCTTATCTAGAACTACATTAGTGCGCTTCTATTTTGAGTGTCTGTTCTCTTTTAGGGCTGTTTAGTTTTGAAAAGAGTGCAGACAGGTTGTTTGGCTGTGTGTTTAATATACTTCTAAAAAACCCTTCCATTCTACTAGCCCTTTCATTTCCCTGCATAATTTCATTTGAGCACGTTGTAATAGATGTTCTCATTTGCACGAAGTATGTTTTTCACCTAAAGGTGATGTACTATTAACCATGTCTGTTATATAAAATTTTGAAAATCCTGAACTAATAATCTTACATTCCATATGCCACAATAATGCCTTATTTGACATATATCTACCCTGTGGAGAGAGGGCAGCAGCTCATTTCCCGTTTTAAGCTGTAGGAAAGGCTGAATTGGTATACTTTCAAATGTTTAAATAGATCCAAAATCAGAATCCCAAACTGGAGGCTGAGATTTTTATTTTTATGCCTTTTTCATTAGTTCTTATAGGATATTTGAACTTCTCAAAAAGGCCTCTCCAGCTGAAAATGAGGGTCAAAATATGCCATCCAAAACACACACCTTTAACTCATAAAAAGAGAGGTGGTGAGTCAGATTTACTCGTGGTCTAAGTGTTACGATTTTGGAAAAACTGAATGTATTGATTGCCTGTGGTCTATGCAAGCCTGATACATAGAGGAGGCTGATTTTTTAATGAGGGAGGAGATTGTAGTAAGCCCTTTGGTTCCCCTTGCATTGCTGTGCCCTGGCAAAGGGCACACTTAAGCATGACCAGAAGCACATGCACTTGTTGGCTTCACTGGCATGTGTATATTTGGTTTCTCGTTGACAATACATTAGCCGTCAGGCCTTTAAAATGCAAACAAGGTAGCATGCAAACCAGAGAGAGTTTGCTGGTGTTGTAGCAGCTAAAGAGAGCCTTTTCAAATCCTTTCTTTTTATGAGGTATGTTGTTCAGATTTAGTGCAGTTGTCCACAGTAACTGTTGATTCCCTTGGTTTATTGAACTATATATAAACCCATGCTGGAGTAATTGTATGGATAGCAAAACTTTTTATTTAGGTATCTTCATTAACATAAGTCAAGCTACTTTTTCTTAACTCAATGCAATGTTTGAAATTGAAGTGGAAAGCAAATTATTGTGTTGTTCTTTTAATTGAATTACTAATTTGTATGTAAACTTGTAGCACTGGCTTTGGCAGTCTATGGTGGAACACGCTAATGAAACTTGACAGGCTTAGGAATTTGTTTCTTCGTGTGCAAAAGGAAAGCTGCCAGATTTTTTTCTTCAGTATTGGCAGACATAAAGCTTTTAATTTGTGTTGATGCTTGCAGAGCATTACTAATTATAAAAAGCAGTTGAGCAACCTTTGCATAGTTCTGGCACTCTGACTTAAGTGTTAAATGATTCAAACGGTTCTGCAGAAGAATCTGCTTTTCCAAAACTGTTACTTGTGTGCATTGTTCCTTGCAAAATTTAATGTTTTGTGGTATGACTTTGAGATGATTAACATATATATCTGCCTTTGAAATAAGAATGCTGTTGACATTTATTTTGAAATCATCTCTTTAATTTGTAGGCTTTCTTCTACTTCATTTTATTCATACATTGTGCCTGCTAGTCCCTGGAAGTCCCAAGCTGAAAATGTACTTTACTACAACAGTTGGATTTTCTTTTCATAGTTCCTTATTTATTTTTATTTTTTAAAAATACAACAAAAGCTTTTGGTTTCTTTGTGTAAGAAAGCAGTGTATAAACCGCTTCTCTAAAAATAAAAATATTTTGGTTTTATAATTATTCAAACTTACATGAAATCCCTGTGGCAGATTTTAATACTCAGTTTGTAATTAGAGATGATTTAGACTTCTTTTTGTGTGTGACAGTAGGACTTCTTTTGTACACAGCAGAATTGTATTTTCTCATTATTCAGATCAAGCCCCTCTACAAGTATAATTGTCAGCCTGAGACAAGTATACCTACCTGTATGAGCATCATAGATTCTTTTTTTCTATTTATGTTTCTGTGGGAGAGAAAAGCAAGATTTTTTTTTTTTAATGTCAGACGAATGGCAAATTATTTAGTATGTTGTATATGACAGAATGGCAGGATTGGGAACTGGGACTGAGATCTGTGGGCAGTTATATTCAAACTTCCTTGAGGACCAGAGAGGTCTGAAGCAAGCAATTTCAGTTAATGCTGACCATCTCTATAGCAAGTAAAGTTGCTGTCTTCTTGTAGACAAAGCTGTGACCATTAAGGCAAATGCGTTTTATAGTTTAAATGCATTTATGTAGAGAAAATTTTAGAACAGTAGAAATGGTTCTATCTTTAAAAAAACCTCATTAATAGAAAAGCAATAATGATAAAAATTCTTACTTCACACACTGTAGATAGTAGAACATAGCTGGATCACTTCTCTTCTGCTTTTACACTACCACAGATGGTCATTGTTCACAAGCGTAAAAAAGATTTCTTGAAGTTAGGATTAATAAATGCTCTGAAATTTTTGTATTTCTAATTTTTCCTCAATTTGCATATGAATACTTGAAAATCACTATTAAAATTTAGACTGTATAGTACAAATCAGTTTAAGGCTTTAACTCCTGGGGCTTGAATGAGATACATATTGGTAAGTGAAGTACAAGCATCATATGTCCTGAGGAGCACTCCCAAGAATTGGTGAATAAATGCGCTAGACACTATTAAGGACATGGAGAAGGAGGACAGCTATCCTGGTGGTGACCATTACTTTTATCACTATGTAATGTGCAACTGGTTGCAAGCTGTTTGAAAGGATTTTTGTTTAGGAGAATGAAGGTCAGTGATCCTTCCATTTATTTGATCTGGCTGAACAGCATCCACCTGCTTTGCAAACTAAAAATATGGATGTAAGAACCAAGTCCAGTCCTTTCTGCCAAAGTTACAATTTGGTCTCAATTCTTAGCAATATCAGCAGGGACACTCAGCTTGTATCAAGCATAGATATTTGGAAAATGTGTAGGTTTTTTTAAAGAAAATAAAGATCATTTTTCTCTTCAGTTTCATCCCTATTCTTAGTATACAATTGTATGTGAAATATCAAAAGTGTTTCCAACACACTATGCTTCTTCAGTTCTGTGTGAGTTTTAAGTGTACTGGTCTGAATCGTGTTCTCATGTCTTTTTATTTCTCCCTTTTTGATTTAGCACTGTTTAGCATTTAGGGATGGTGGTGTTTAGAAGGAAGAACTGAAGGAAAAATCTTCATGCAAATGTATACTAAAATGAACAGGTTCACAATCTACAAATCTGTGATATTCTAGGACATTTATTCCCTGAAATATTCTTGTAGTCAAGGTGGTAATCTTTTGTGTCTGGGCATTGTTTGACCACAGTATGTCTTTCCTGTTGATAGCCAACATTATTTTTTTTAATAGAAGTTAAATATTTCTGTATAGCAAAGTCTTCATGGTTCTATCTTTGATATTTAGCATGCATTCGGAATATGACTGGAATTTTGAGATGATGAATAAAAGTACCATACAGGTATAAAATAAATTTTAATAGTCAAATATCCTTTTTAAATCTAAGAAGTTTGCTAATAAATATTTGCACGATTAAGTACGACATTGCTGACAAACTTCTTCATAAACCAACCACAGTTCCAGCACCACACTATAGCACTTGCCAGATGCTAAGCATCTATTCTGGAAGACAGACATATATTGTTCCTGCTTCACAAACAGCAAAACTGATGTGGAGGGATTGGTTTTGCTCCATGCCTCCAGGGCATCTGTGCCATTTGGAAGTAGAGCAGGCTTGTCCTTGACAGTCACGGTGAACAGGGGAGAAACAAACATACTGTGCCTGTTGTTTTACTGTTATGTTGGGTTTACCTGCTGCTGGAAATTTTGCACAAAGTGGAAGGTTTATGTTGTGATGTTGCCAGACTGGATGGCTCCCAGACTATATAGTGGTTGTCAAATCCCCGTAATGTTGTTGAGTTGACCCATAGTGGTGCAAACACTTCTGCTTGTTCAGATTGTTACAAGTTGATATATATATATAAAGTATCAAAAATTAATAATTACACCCTCATTACTTTTGCTTCTTATTCCTCCTTTTCTGTTTACTGTATTTTATTTATAGGTGTTGATTTTAAAATCAAAACAGTAGAGCTAAGAGGAAAGAAAATTAGATTACAAATCTGGTAAGTAAAACAAACGTGCAACCAGCAGTATGTTTTAATTTTTATGTTCTAGCATGAATTAATATGCTTGTCTAATACTACTATTAACTGTTATAAGCTGGTTTAGCTCTTACCCTGCTGCTCCTCTCCTCCATTCCCACAAGACTTAAGCAAAACCAAATAGCTTTTAGATTTTTCTGAGGGTAAAGAAGGAGAAGGAGACATAAAGGTAGAAGTAGGGCATGAATGTAATTATGAAATATTAATGCATCACAGAGGACTCGAGCCCCTTTTCCTAGAAGAATGACATCAGCTACACAAGAAATAGGAGTTCTACAAAAAACAAAACATGACTGTGTTAAATAGACACTAGAGAAAGTACACTTTGTTTTCTTTATTTTTCTGTACTGATTAAAACTGACCTTCATTGTAACAGAAATTATAAAACAACTGTGAAGTATTTTCTAAACTGTTTTTCTAAAACTTGGTATAGGCAGTGCTGTTTCTTTAGTGCTGTTTTAAATTACTCCAAAGTTAAGGGCATTCAAGACTTAAGGAAATTATATCTACTCTAAACAGTGTGGGGAAACAAAACAATCCTGTGCAAGTAAGACTTACCTTAACTGGCACCAGTGTCCTACTACAGAAATCTCAGTGTCTGAGCTAAACTTTTCCTTTCTGGAGTAGGATACACGTTTTCTGGTAATGGTTCTCCATGTTAGTGATTAATACATTTTTTATCGTTTAGAAATTATTGAGCTTAACAGCTCCTTTGATTTGCAGGGTAGTACAGTACACAAACATTATTACGAGAGAATAAACCAGCTATGTTCTATACATTAATCTTATATACTACTATGTAGAAGCTTAGCTTTGGTTTATTAACAGTGTGTGATGCATAATTGGCATTGTAGTCAAACTGTTTAAGCTGCTAACAGGCCATAGAGGGCAAAAAAGCTCTAAATATTCTTGTGTTTTGGGGATATTCTGGTGGTGTTTCATTCTTAACTACATGGATACAGTGAATTCAGCTTACTAACTCCTCTTGGCAGGTCACCATCAACTCTGTCTGTCACACCATGTGTCTGTCTTGCTTCCCTCTGAGTTAACTGCTGCTTCATCTTTGGTCTCATCAGTCACCTAACACTTGAATGTTAGTGGCATGTCTTCATTCATCTGTCCGTGTTTGGAAAACTGTGACCACAAGACTGGCAGTTGAGCCAGCAATTGTTAGCCAGGGTCTGCTGGAGCTGACAGAGGTAACAAAAAATTCTGATGTGGAGATGCTACTGTGTGCCTAATACGAATGCTTGCTATGAAATGTGGTGAGCTTATACAAAAAAATTCTCATGTTGAATATATACATTATAGGGGAGAAGTTTTGTTGAAAGAGAGATGATTAAACCATTATTTTCCACATATTGAGAATATGCTAGTAGGATATAGGAAACTTTAAAAGTTGCTAGATGGCTAAATTGTGCTACTCCTATGTGAAGCCCTGCTAAAATGACAAGGAAAACTCAATGTAAAGAGATAATATTTTAAAATATGATAAAATCCACAAACACAACATCCTGCCCCTACGTGTCACTTCATCTCCAACGGTGACTGTTAAAATGTTGTTCTTATACTCAATCTTTAAAAGTGTCTTGGCATATTTCCAGTTTTTTAGAAACGCAATTAGATAAGCACTCCTTTTGCTAATGTATCCTGAATTCTGTTGTGTATTTTGTTGGGCCTGTTTATAAACTCTTATTAACACAATCATAGAATCATTTAGATTGGAAAAGACCCTTAAGATTATTGAATCCAAACATTAACCCAGCGCTGCCAAGTCCACAACTAAACCATGTCCCTGAGTGCCATGTCTACACATCTCTAAAAGTGACTCAGCCACTGCCCTGGGCAGCCTGTTCCAGTGCCAGACAGCTCTTTTGGTGAAGAGGTTTATTTCCTAATATCCAATCTAAACCTTCTCTGGCACAACTTTTGCATGTTTCCTTTTGTCCTGTTACTTTTTTCTTAGGAGAAGAGACTGAACCCCATCTGGCTGCACCCTCCTTTCGGGTAGTTTTAGAGAGTGATATGATCTCCCCCAAACTTTCTTTTCTCCAGGCTAAACAACCTCAGAACCCTCAGCTCCTTATTGTGCCTTCAGTTGTTAGATTGAAGAGGAAAGCAATTTACCAAGTCAAACACTTGGAAGTTAGAAATGCAGACTTCAATTGCGTGGCTGATCATAAGTCAGTCTCCTTTCATACCTACGCAGTGACAGAATTTAGGTTGCCTCATACTTTCTGGTAGTCTTATGTATGGTTGCAGTGACTTCACAAAAAAAGAGTTTTATTCAGTGAACAGAAGTTTATGCTCATTTGCTTTCTTAAAATGGCTAAAGTTAGGTGTGCAAGATGTCCATTTGAAAGCAGCTTTCACACTTGCTGCTGTTAATATATATACAAAAGGACTTATCACCTGTATTCCCTTTGTAATGGAGTTCTGTGCTCTAAGTATCACAGAGGCGTCTGCTCTCACCTCTAGCTTTACCTCTTCCTATCTGGTCCCTGCTTCTCCTATTTCCCTGACTTTCAGTCAAGAAACAATCTTGTATTTCTTTGATTATGCAATGATAGAGCACCTCTGAAGACACAGAGTAGTGTCCATCTTTCCTGTATCACCTAGAACAATAGTAGTGCCCTTTGGCTTGACAAAAGTACTGGGATACAGTAATTCAGGTTCTGCATCACAGTTCTTGGCTGAAACAAGTTCCTATGTTCTGTGAGAAGTAATGCATGCGTGCAGCTCAAGCTATGGGGTAGAGTAACCAGAACTACTGGATAGTGTTAAGTGTCTGGGTGAATCCAAGCGTCTGTGAATCAGTACTTTTTCAAAGCTTTAGTACTAGACCAAATAATAGGAACCCTACATTGATGCTTTGAAGCATAGGTGTGCCGGGAGTTGCCCAACAGGACAATAAGGTGTCTGTCTGTGCCCTCTCACCTGAGTCATCTGGGCACTCACTGACACAAGCAGCTGACACAACCAGCAGTCACTTCCAGCCTCCCCTCTGAAAGGAACTGGTTGCTGTAAGCAGTGGTGCCTCTGCAGGCTTAATGCCCAAGGTAGCCACTGACCTGGCAACAAAACAGTCTTGATTTGCTTCTGAAAGTTGTTTGAAATTGGTGCATTCTCAGTTCACATTGTGCCATCTGTTTTCTAAGAGTCAGTTGTCTTGGAAAATCCTTGTCCTGGAGTATACCAGAATGTAGTTCCTTTTGTTCAGTACCTCTGAAATAAATTATGTATATACTGAAAGATCCTAAGTATATTTATAGTTTATGGGAGGAAAATACTCAGTTTGACAAGTAGAATTAACCTCTAAAATTACTTTAAAGCATTTTAAAACATACTGCTTGTAGGTTCCATAAAAGCATAGAGCATGTGAGTGTTAAATTAGTGTTAAATGTTTATTAAAGTTTTAAAATATTTTCCCTTCTATTGCCACTTCACATCACCACCCATAAAAAATTAATTTAACTACAGAGCCAGACCCAGTTTTGAGTCTGTCCATGTGTTTGTTTCAACTGGTTTAGATAGCCACAGAGAACATTTGTGTAAAAGAAAAATTATCCAAACATATTTTAACTAACTGTATTTGTATTGTACTTTATGCAGTCTGACATAGAATGTGATGTGTCAACACTTGAAAATGGTCTTTGTGTGATTTTTTTAATTTGCTTTTGCTTCACGTAATATATGTTTGTGTTTTTGTAGTTATATTTAGTTTCTGTTTTGGAAGCAGAAAAACAAGCAAGCAGTTGGATTCTGTAATTGCAGAGTATAGCTGATCAAGGAGTCATTCACTGTGCTTCTGACTACAATTTAGAAATACTAGTGGTTTTCTTAAAAAAATTAAAAAAGGCTTTTAGCATTTTAAAATTAGTTGGGTTTTTTGTTTGTTTGTTT
>JAWWEW010000078.1:133478320-133515111 GCA_035583185.1 Anabacerthia variegaticeps
TACTAGTGGTTTTCTTAAAAAAATTAAAAAAGGCTTTTAGCATTTTAAAATTAGTTGGGTTTTTTGTTTGTTTGTTTTGTTTTGTTTTGTTTTTTTGGTTATGCCAGGTCATTGTTTAAGTTGTAGTAATACCTTATTTGGACTTCTGGAGTTTGAATTAAATTGAACTGACTTATGCTATTGCATTGATTCTGACCAGAGCAAATAAACTAGTAGCACTTATTATCATTCAGGAAGTTCATGAAGTTACATACTGTTAGCCCAGTTAAATAGTGGTCATCTCTTCCTACAGCTTTTCATTTGTGCCTCAAAAGCTATCCTTAGTGAAATACTCCAGCTGCAGGAGTGTAATACATGGATGGAAATAGTATCGCAAATTATTGCTCCAGCACTGCACATGAAAGGAAGTCATTTGAAGTTGGATATGCTTTTAATGTTAGTTCTGCATCAGAGGTTGTGATATTTCCCTTACTGCTGGAAGACCTTACTGCATATTCTCATGAAAAAGAAGACAAAGATGAGATTTTTCCATGCAAAAGGTCAACGTGATACTCCTCTCAAAAACCGCAGTTTACTTATGTAGCTTGGGGTTGTATTCTAAACTTACTTATTGCAGAAATAGTTTTCCAGTTTTCATCTTGCTGTTTGAAGGCTAATACAATGTTAGGATAATGTTAGAGATCACAAATTCCGCTTACTTTCTTTGACTTTTCAAAGGAAACAAGACTGGAATATCATGCTTACAGTCAGGAACCTGTTGACCGGTTTCATTTCAACCTGCTGCAGCAGTAGAGGTTGTGTGTAGTGTGGAGAAGTCGATGACTTTAAGCAAGGCAAAGAAAGTCAACCATAATCCACTTAATTGGGATGACTGGCAGGTGACAGTCAGTGGCCATCTGGCCATTTGTTTTAGGTAGTGGACAGCCAGGCTGTTCATGAGAGGTTTAAACTGTGCACAGCATGTGGTGTGTCCCGAATAGCCAGCAAGCCAGACTACAAGTTATGTGGCATTTGGGTGAAGGACCTACACAAACGGGAGCACAGGACCTGAGGGTGCAGCAGCGTAGGAGTACTATAAACTTTAAAGAGCCTGAGAGTGTTGTGGAGTGAGGAGAAGCTGATAGTACCAGGTGGACTTGGAGATACAGCACTCAGCAGGCTAAGGGAAATGTGAAGTTGGAGATAGGTGGACTGGGAAGTTGCATAATGTTGTGTAGTCCTCTTCATTGCCTGCGTAACCAGGGTGCTGATGACTGACTTCAGGGAGGGTAGTTGAATGTTAGTGTGTTTATTTCCCCTCTGCTTTTATAATGTATGAACTCAGGGATCTGGTACCCTTGTGGCCCCCTTGTGATGGAGTTGCTGAAGATCCTTAGCTGTCACCTGAAGGCACAGACAGGTGACTCTGAAATACCCCCTTTATTTCTGTGTTCCAGTAGGGGCACAGAAAAGAGGGACAAGACTGGCTGAGGGGGGCGGAAAACCCACACAGAAACCCCCAACGAAACAAAATAAACAAAAAAATCCCAGAACAAAACCAAACCAACCAACCAACAACGAAAAAAACCACAAAAAACCCAAGAGCAACAGCAAAAGCAGCTTTTGCCATTATTCTGGACAAAGCTAGAATTGATATATTCTTCTACATGAGATATGCTCTTCCACCTGCCATCTAGTTACAGCTGCTCAGAATAATGGAACTAAAGGTATCCCATGCTTAATACACTTGATCAATAGGCTAGATTAGCAGAGATAGCAGAGACTGCTGTACAAGGTCATAATTCTCAGAATTCTGTTCATAAGCACTAGAGCAATGTTATCCATATGTGGAAAATCAACGGTTCATACTAGAATTTTTAAATTTTTCATGGAGTGAACATCCAAAGGACCTTCCAAAAATAAATCTTACCGTAGCAAAGAAGTAATGGAAAATAAAGTAGAGCTGCTTGCTCTGAGTAATACTTACATATGTAATTTCAGCTGCCAGAACTTGTATTGCTTTAATAAAAATGCCTTTTTAGTAATAAGAAAGCAACTAATTAACCATCTAAAACTGGTCTGCAATACTGCTAGTGCTTGACCTTATTGAGGCAGGCGTCCTGTTTTCACCCTCTGTAGGGTCCCAAAGGTTTGTATGAATGTAATTTTGAAGTTCTGAGACTGGGATGTGAATAAAAATCAAACAAAAAATAGATGCAGTAAGAACTTGTTCTCTTCAGCCCCATGTTGCAATGTCATTGGCTTGCAGTGAAGTATAAGTCAGTATTTTTCCACAGGCTATAAAGTGGAGATTCCAAATCTTTTTCTAGTGGACACTGCTTTACTTTGTGAAATCACTACCAAATATTTTTTGCTATCAAGTACACTTGTGGCAATTCTAGGAGAAAGTTAAGTACTTCACTTTTAAACTTGCTTTGTTGTTGAAATTCCTTAAGATTTTATAAAGAGCAAGATAGGGTTATGGTAGTTCTACTGCTTGTTATGCATAGACCTTAGAAGGATTAAATCTTCAGAACAATCGATGTGGCATTGTGAACATGACAACATGACCTTTTTTTTTTTTTTTTTTTTTTTTTTTTTTTTTGTAACAAGTGTTTCAGGTCTCCATTGTTAACCTCATTCCCAAATTCATTCTCCTCCTCCTTTTGTCTAAAATGTGACTGTTGAAGAGGATTCATGTTGAACTTTTGAGACCTAACACAAATGCGCACATTTTTCTCCATCCACTCTTAATTTTGGTCCATCTTTTGATTTGTTCTAACAGTGAAATTTCAAAATTATCCTTTCAGTTTGGGGGTTGAACTCAAGTAGCAAATACTTGATCACTTTGGAGCAACTTACTTTCCAGTTGAGATGCCAGTCACATTTTAAGACTTGGGATATGCACCAGCTATTTTTTTATAATTGCCAAAAGTCTTCCCTAAGCAGGCTTGATGATATGACTAAAAGCAGTTCACAGGTTTTCATGATTCAGTAAAAAATTAGTTTCATTGCTGGAAAACAGTCTCCAATTTAAATGTACCCTGTCTGAAATACCTACAGTGATGACAGTGAGCATGGAAATGTTATTTGAACACCTCAGATAAGTAGGTGCAAGTGTGAAAGCCAGGTATCTCCTTTCAGAAGTTATACCACTAAAGGATTGCTCACTTTTTTTATTCACTTCTGTGCCAGTAGCTTCTGAAGTAGTTTTAGAACCATGGCTGAATTGCTGTGGTTGATCCAAAAAGACTCTGAAAACTCAAATCATAATGATCAGTGCATTGCTCATTTTATAGTTGGGTGTCTGGATGTGTTTGATAAGCATGTGTCCATTTATTTTTTCATTTTTCCAGGGCTATTAAAAAACCAAACCAAAACAAGAGACCACAAAACAAGCCACAAACCCCAGCAAAGCAAAATCAGCTTTATCTACTGGTACATTTTCATTGGACAGCTTCAGTCTCAGACACATGTTGAAACATTTGGTGGCCTTTCTTGGTGAAGTTAGTATGGGATAAATAGTTCTAATATGAAAACTTTTTATGTTTGAAAGTGTTGCTCCATTTTTTCCCCTGAAATTCACACATATGTAAGGAAACAGAGTGTCTAATGAGTGTGGGGGTGTTATTATTAAAATGTAAACAAAGTTATTCTGTACTTTGCAAAGTGGTGAAATATTTGTGCCAATATTTGCTGCTGCTTCTTAGGGACACAGCAGGTCAGGAGAGATTCAACAGCATTACCTCAGCTTATTACAGAAGTGCCAAGGGAATTATTTTGGTGTATGATATCACCAAGAAGGAAACATTTGACGATTTACCAAAATGGATGAAAATGATTGATAAGGTATGCCTTAAGTATTTTCTTTTTATATGTTTTTTTTTTAAGAAGCCTTTTTTTCCCTCAAAGAAATCTGTCAGACGTTTTACAGCATTGATTTAGGATTTTTAAACTACTGCCACTTGATTTTCACTGGATTCTTCTAGCCAGGATTTAACAGTAATGTTTTTTTGTTGCAAAATGCTTATCCATTCCTGCTTCCTTGAACTAGAATTGTCCCAGTTAGAAATGTCAGTAGAAATCTGTAACATTATTCACTTACCTGTGTGGTGGCAGGAGGGGGGTTATTTCCTGTCTGTGAAATAAGGTCATTATGTTCATTCTTAGATAAACTGGAACGCCTGGTTCTCAAGTCATATTTTAAAGGTGGAATTTAAAACTTGAAAGTTTTTGTAATAATGTTTGGGAAGAATGTTTACATGTAAAGTGCATCAGTGTGGTTCCTCATTTAGTAGAGGAATTGCCCTTTTTTTTTTGTATTGTGTTTGCCTTACAAAATCCTGCATTTCTAGGTTTAGTTAATTAAAAATGTTTTAATTACAGTATGCTTCCGAAGATGCAGAGCTTCTATTAGTTGGAAATAAACTGGACTGTGAAGTTGATCGAGAGATTACTCGACAGCAGGGAGAAAAGGTAAGGACAGGTCTAGAAGCAAAGCTGCTGTGGCACTGCCCCTTACAGTCCATGGCTACTCTTGTTCGGGCTGTTAGATGTAGGGAGCATATTGAGAGTGGTGTTGATCTGTCAGAATTCACGTGGTATTTACGTCCAAGGAATGTGCTGTTTATATGTGTTCCTGCTGGAGCAGTTTGAGCTAAAGAAAGAGAAAGCTTTAAGTAGGCTTACAGTGTACAGTAGTGTAGGGGATGCTCCTTTTTGGGCTCTGAAAAAGGACATAGTGAAGACTTGAATCACAAGTGGAGGTATCTCAGGTCATCTTTATGAGTCTTCTTTTAGTGCTATTTTTGGACAGGTGACAGCTCTGTTTGATTACTTAGCTCGCCTTTGTTTTCATGTTTCTTTTGTTCTCTTGCAAATCCAAAAGTGTTAGAGAGTACAAGAGTTACAAGAGAGTATGTTTTAGTGTCATAGCACCATCTTCATCACGACAACATCAGTATGGGCATGCACAAACATTCGGAAGTGTTTTCTGTTGGAGTCAAGGCTTATTCTTACATCTGTTCTTCCCTTTTATGCATTTTGAGTAATAAGGTTGAGATTAACTCTTCTGAAAAGTTCTTACTTTTTAGTGATCTGCAGCAATCCGTCAACTGAATACATGAATTTCTCAGATTTAAGTCTGGAATGCTTTTCCAGTAAACCCAGTTTAAGCAGAAAATTAACTGTATGTTGCAATATTTGCTGTACCATGCAGATTCAGGATTATTAATTGAATTAGACATTAGTCTAATTCAGATTTGGGGAAGATTGTGTGCTTGAGTTGTTTCTTAAAGTTTTGTGAGGAGGGTAGGTATATTTGCTATTTGCTATTGTTTGTGCATATCTTCATGGAGTTATTTTATTTTCTCTTTCATCAGTTTGCACAGCAGATAACTGGGATGCGGTTCTGTGAAGCAAGTGCCAAGGATAATTTTAATGTGGATGAAATATTTCTAAAACTTGTTGATGACATTCTGAAAAAGGTAAAACACTCAGGTGGTAGTTCCTCTGACCACATAAATGGTCAGTGTTTAAATAATGAGTGCACGTGGTTGGGAGGACCTAGAGGGCAAGTACAGATTGTCAGGTGAAAATTTTGGATAATACGTAGTGGGCATGATGTAGTTCACAGACTGCTGACTGCTGTATTTCACTATTAAGACCCAAAAGATCCTAAAATTGAGGCTTTGGCTGTCAGTGAACTCCTGAAGTGAGTTCTGTGTGCTGAGTTCTATGCAGATGACTGTTACAGGTGATTTTTCTTTTCTTTAAGATGCCACTGGATGTTATAAGAAATGAGTTGTCCAACAGTATCCTGTCCCTGCAACCAGAGCCAGAAATCCCACCAGAACTGCCTCCTCCAAGGCCACATGTCCGTTGCTGTTGACTTGTTACTTCCTACAGAGTGAAAAATGGGAGCGGGAGGGTAAAGAAAGTATCTGTACTACTCTGCACTACAATCATTTGGCAGTTTCTCGTTGCACTTTGTTATTCGAGTCAGAGCTACACACTAACTTGTAAATATGCAAATAAGCAATCCTATATAGGATTCAACTATAACATTTAATTATTACCCCTCTCCCTCACAATGATGTTTTGTTCATTTCCCCAGTGTTATAAATACTGTACAGTCGGTGGGGGGTTGCCACACATCCAGTTGAGGAGGAGGAGAGATTAAATCTATACCTATTCTTGACATAAATGTTGTAATAGTTCTTTGTTATTATAAACAGGCAGGCAGAAGCTCTTCTGGTATGAAGATAAGTATATGGTGCTTTGCTAACTATTTTAAAGACAAATTTTTTAAAAACAGAGGACTTTATGTACAAAGCTTCCATAATTGGCGTTATGTTTCCTTTTAATGTAGTGAAAACATTTTTTGGCTGTAGCATCCTCTGCTGACTGGATTTATTGAAAAGCTAAGTTTAATTTCTGGCAGTCTTCTATTTATTTTGTTTAATGCTGCACCCTTTTCTTTGTGTACCAAGACATCACATCTGGTGCAGATCTAAGATTGCACTTTGAAAGAGCATATGTAATTTTCTGCATAAACATAAACTTGGTTACAAGAATCATTAAGTTTCAGTAAAAGAATGGAGATATATTCAAGCTCTAAAAGAAGGTATAAAAAGCAATGCTGCTGTCCTAGACAAATTCTTTAAAAAAAAAAAAAAATAAGATGATACATTTTCCTGTGTTAAGGAATATATATGTGTATTTTTGTCTGGACATCTGTAGGGTTGGGGGGATGGGAACCTAAGGTAAAATTATTTTCTTTCCTAATGGTGGAAATTATTCCCATCAAGCAAATACTGTGTTAGGATTTTGTCTGATAATGAACTTGTGAATTATATCTTTGGTATATCTTTTATTAAATGCACTGTTTAGTTTAGCTGTGGTAAATCAGTAGATACATATTTGAATAACTTGGTGTGTCATGAATGTTGTGGTATTGAAAAACATTGTGGTCTTTCTAAACTAATGAAGTGCAAATAAAATTTTGTATTTATGAATGACAGTGGAACTGCACCTATTATTAGAATGGCAAGTATCAAGTGATCGGTAAAAGGTAGAATCTGGAACAACACTTGTTTTAATTTTGTTATTATTTAGTTTTCCATTTGACAGTTCTTTTAGGTGCAGTGAGATGAGCAGCAGATGTTAGTTCTTCACCTTGATCACTGCTCTGTGGGGAGAGCAGCTGATGACCTAGCCCAGCTCATATCTTCACATAGCATGTGACTGCTTGTCATGCTGTCTTAGCAGGTGGTCGCCAGACTATTAATTACACTGACAACACAATTACGAACCAGTCTTTTTCACACTACAGCTTCTCTACTTCGTATTATCTGGTGCTGGAACATATTTTGTCGCTTTGGCCACTCTTTTAGCCAGAACACTGGCACTGAACAGTAAGGCATACCACTGACTTAAACAGCTTCTCTCTGTTTTATGGGAGAAAAAAGAGACACAACAAACTCTTAACATAAATGTTAAAAAAAAAAAAAAAAGAACCTTATTTCACTGAGTAAGCTCTGACAGTCTGAATACAATACCATGCAGGTCTTAAGCACACCTGGACTTCTAATGACAAACTAAAGAAAGCATGGTTGATATTTGTGCTTATGTCTTCTGCCACCTTGTGCCTAAGCAGTTTGCTTTTTTACATGGTAAACTTACAGTTTGCTATCATATTGGCAAGGTAGAATAAATTTCTAAAGCACTTCTAGGAGTTCTGATGATACTGTGGGCAATAGCAAGGAAGGGAAAATTATGGAAAATGGGTTTTAACTTGACAACCATTTTATTTTAGCTGATTTGTTTTTATTTGTACTTAGAAACTTGTGATTTTTTTCTTGCAGTTTTTGAATTTAATAAAAATTAAGACATTTTACTTAGATAAACTTTCTTTTTGTAGTTCTGTGCTGTTTGTATATAGGCAGATTGAAATCTCAATCTCTTGTACCAAAAATTAAAAACTGTTGCATTTGAGAAGGACATACTTATGTGAGTGCTTGAATGTATTTGATTATTCATTGGAAATCATAAAAGTTTCAGGAAACCTGTTTGCTTTGCATCCATTCTACTATGAGGAGGGTATTTTCTCTTGATTTTATCTCTGTAACTTTTATATGAGTCAAACCCACTGTATTTATGTTCTCACTCCACCTAGCAGACATTTGTGGTGTGATGCAGAAAGAGGGGCGGGAAGAAAAAGTTATTAGTGGTGCTCCCTTGCCTCGTACAGAAGTTCAGCAGTCAGCCCAACCTTTGTTGACATCTAATGATGGACTGTTGGAATGGTCTGCACAACTACTGAGAGAGATCACAGGATGGAAAAAAAGAAAGATGAGCAGTAGCTGCAGCTCTCAGTCTTTTCTAACCTGTGTTAGTAGATCGCTGTTCTTTAGAAGCCCTGGTTAAGGGAGGCCTATTTCCAATTGTCACCAGGGGTGGGGGTTTGTTTTCTTGTAATACATGCTTTACCACTAAATTCATCAGGTGCTACTGAGGTCCTCTAGTTCCTGCCAGTTTTTTCATGAGGGAGAAAATGCATGTGAGTGTCTTGGTAAGCAGGCGTGGCAAGCAGAAATCCCAGGAGTGTCAGGAGTAGGACAGTAACATATGCTCCAAAGTAGTGGTGGTTTCCTGACTTTCATGAATCACAGAAAGAATGAAATACTGAAAAAAATGGTAGATAGATCGTGGCCATTGAATGGTGGTTTGGCACTGACTTCAGTGTGGTTAGGATTTAATCCAGTAAATTCTGGAAATTGTGTTATGTCCAGTTAGCACTGTGTCTTGTACCAAACCCAAAGTTTATATTTACCAAGATACTGAAATAATATTTTATTGTGTCCATAAACTTTTGGACCTGACTGTAGTGGACATTCAGCCAGTGGGTTGAGTTAACAGATCATTTCTTCGTAAGTGGACAGGAGGAACATAGGAAGACTGGAGATTTCTCTCTTGTCTACTAGTCATGATAAGGAAAAAACTGAAAACCACTGGCTTACATGAACACCTTGAATTATGCACTTGTGCTGTGTGAGCTAGAGGAATAGTGACAGTCACATCTTCCTTTCAGTGGATGTTCTGCTCTTTCAGAGAAGAGATACACAACTAATGCCAACATTTGGTACTTCTCATGAAGGAAGACCAGCAGAAGGTGGGAAAAAAAGGCCTCTAAGTTAAAACACCCAATCTAAACCTCCCCAGGTGCAGCTTGAGGCCTTCTCCTTCTGTTCTGTCACTCGTTAGTTGGGAGAAGAGACTGACCCCCACCTGGCTACAACCTCCTTTCAGGTAGTTGTAGAGAGTGATAAGGTCCCCCTTGAGCCTTCTCTACTCCAGGTTAAACACCCACAGCTCCCTCAGCTGTTCCCTATAAGGCATGTGCTCCAGACTCTTCACCAGCTCCATTGCCCTTTTCTGGACACACTCCAGCACCTTGGTGTCATTCTTAATGTGAAATTGAGCACAGGATTCAAGGTGAGGCCTCACCAGTGCCATGTACAGAGGGACAAGCACTGTCCTAGTCCTGCTGGCCGCTATTCCTGATACAAGCCAGGATGCCACTGGCCTTTGCCATCTGGGCACACTGCTGGCTCATGTTCAGCTGCTGTCAACCAGCACCCCTAGGTCCTTTTCCACTGGGCAGCTTTCCAGACACTGTTTCCCGAAGCCTGTAGCATGGCATGTGGTTGTTGTGACCTGGGTGCATGACTGGCATTTTGCCTTTTTGAACCTCATACCATTGGTCTCAGCTCATCAGTCCAGCCTGTCTAGATCTGTCTGCAGAGCCTTCCTGCCCTCTAGCAGATGAACACTTATGCCCAAGTTGGTGACATCTCCAGACTGACTGAGTGTGCACAGTTCCCTCACCCAGATCATCAGTGAAGATGTTTACCAGGACTGCCCCCAGTACTGAGCCTTGGAGAAGCCCACGTAGTGACTAGCTGCCAGCTGGATGCAACTCCATTCACCACCAATCTCAGCCCAGCCATCCAGCCAGTTCTTAACCCAGTGAAGAGTGTACTTGTACAAGCCATGAGCAGCCAGTTTCACCAGGAGAATGCTGTGGGAAAGTGTCAAAGACATTACTAAAGTCCAGGTAAACAACATGTACAGCCTTTCCCTCATCCACTGGGCGCATCCTGTACGTGCTGTGTGATGTCACTAAAGATGATCTGCTCCATTACTTTTCCTGACACTGACGCCAGACTAACAGGCCTGTAGTTCCCTACATCCTCCTGTTGCCCCTTCCTGTAGATGGGCATCACATTGTCTCAGCTTCTGTCAAGTGACCTCCCTGGTCAGCCAGGACTGCTAATAAATGATGGAAGATGGCTCATTGAACTCTCCTGCCAGCTACCTCAGGACCTTTGGGTGGATCCCATCCAGCCCCACAGACTTCTGTATACCTAAGTGGTGTTGCAGATTGCTGACTATTTCCTCTTGAATTGTGGGAGCTTCATTCTGCTCATCCCTGTCTTCCATTTCAGGAGGCGGGGTACTCAGAAAACAACTGGCCTTGCTATTAAAGACTGAGGCAAAGAAGGCATTAAATACCTCAGCCTTTTCCTCTTCCTTTGTCACTGTGTTTACCCCAGCATCCAGTAAAGGATGGAAATTCTCCTTAGCCCTCCTCTTGCTGCTGATGTATTTATGGGAACATTGTCTTCCATGGCAGCATCCAGATTAAGTTCTAGTTGGGCTTCAGCCCTTCTAATTTTCTCCTTGTATAGCCTCATGACATCCTTGTACTCCTCCTGAGTTGCCTGCCCCTTCTTCCAAAGGCATAAAGTTCTCCATTTTTTCCTGAGGTCCAGCCAATTCTCTTCAGCCTGGCTCATCTTCTTCCATGCTGGCTCCTCTTTCAGCACATGGGGATGGCCTGCTTCTGCAGCTTTAAGAGTTTCTTCTGGAAGCACATCAAGCCTTCCTGGATTGCTTTACCCTTCAAGACTGCCTTCCAAGGGGCTCTCTCAACCAGAGATGAATTGAATTTACTTTAATCTGTAATTTATGTCACCACACTGAAGGGGAAAGAATTTCTGGCAGCAAAGGGCTTGCCTTAATTGGTTTGCTTTTTTATCATTATTGTTTTTTTTGAAAGTTATATCATAAAGTGATCATTACTTAGAGTGCTAGATTTAAGCAGGATTGGAAATTGGGTGGGTCTTTTTGACTTGGGCAAGGTTTCTAGTTAATCCAGTTAGCCTTGGAAGCCAGTCGTTGTCTTACAGACTTGAGCTATTGTTTTTCTAAATGGGGCTGTTCTGCTGTCAGTGCTAGCATCAGCTCCGGGATCCTTTTGTTCCATGTCATTACCTTCTGCATGTCGAAATCTCACTAGATCGGAATATTTGTAGCAGGTGCATTTCTGGGGTGGGAAGGAAAGCAAGGTACATAGGAAAAGAGGAACAGAGCTACCAAGCTAATAAAGAAAGAACACGAACAAAAACATTTTCTAGACAAGGAATGGGAAATGCAGTCTATTTCCATCTTCGTCACTTTCCTCTATTGGGAGTTCATTCCCATGAGTTCATCTCTGCAGTCTGTGACAGACAAAAAGAAACTGCACCAACCAGCATGAATCCATTCTCCCTTCTTGTGCTGGCAGTTTTTCATTCAGTGGAAATGGTAGTAGTTTTGCTGAAGCAAAGACTCTTTTCCCTGTAATAGAAACGGCTCATTGCTGTCCTGATTGTAGGTAGTCACACTTTGGGGAGAAAAGGCACAAGTACTTGAACTGTGTCTCTCAAATTACTGCCAAATTCTTGATTGTGCTGATTGCAACTCTTCTTTCTAAAATAGTTTAGATGGGTCAATTGGAGATGCTAGTCCTTAACATTTTTTATTTCTTGTTGTAGAAAAATGTAGAACCAGTTGCCTGTAGATTTTAAAGAGTTGCATTTGCTTTGTCTTAACTCGTTGTCAGAATGGCTGCACTAAGCATAGTGTTGATTCACCTTTCTCTTTCTTCTGGCTTCTTAGAACATTTCAGATGGTCAAATACGAAGGTGCAATAAATATGTTCACACTAATAATGAAAACCTGAGGTGTCAGAGTTCATATTAGGCTGAAAGAAGTTGCAAGTACTGTGAGGTTTTCTGGCACGGCTTGAAATTCCTGCCAGGACAGCGCACTGGTGGGGATTGTCCATTAGGGGTCAGTGAAGCTCCGCCAGTGGAGGCGTTCTCTGCCCTGCCGGATGGAGCGAACCCTTCTCGCTGCTTCCTACTCAGCGAACGTCTCGTTTGTCAAAAATCCTGCTTTTTCCAAAGCAGCAACTTAAAGTATAACAGTGGCGTATAGCTGCGCCTGCTGAAAATGTAACCAAAGAAATGCACGAGTGCGTTGTTGTGGTACAAGGAAGGAAGTACAGAAGGATTAAAAAGACACATTTCTTTCTCTGTGCAAAATTGTGTTTGCTTAAGTATCTTTTCTGACAGAAAGGATATTTTTATCTGAATTCCAGTGATCTGCATGTTAGGTGCAATCTGTTGTACTTCTTGAGGATCCCCTTTAATATCTTATTCAAGCATTAATAACTATCCAGATGAGCCTTTTTCATTTCCTAATAAATTAATCAAAATTAAAAAAAACCAAAACAGTGTGATTTATGACTTTTCTTTCTAACAGAACTCATAATATCTTTTTCATTCTTAGAATTGCCCATAAAATCCGTTCTTTGTATTATTACTTTATTAGGTGGTCTTGAGTGAAATTATTTGTCCTTCCAACTCTGGCCAAAATATAGGTCAACTATCTCTGGTGAAGGATGTCTTTCCTTAAAATTGTAAAGGTAAACTTTATATTTTAATACTAAGTACTTCAGAGGTCTGGTTCTGTAGATTATTCTTCAAGGGTACTGTTCTGTCACAGAGTACTACAGGGTCAATCCCATTTAAACAAAATTTTGTGTCAGTCTGGCTAAGTGCCAGCCCTTGCAAGAGAATCCAGCTTTTTCTAGATCTTAACAGATCGTTATGAAGTATATAGTTTTTATTTCCATAATAAGTTTGAATTTTTATTTCCTGAAGTTGATTTTGGGTCTTAGAAAGGAGGAATCCTGTTTGGTGTTGACTGTGATTTTTTGTTGTGATGAGGGAATTAAGATGCTTTTTTAGATTAGAATTGCTATATTTTCCTCTAATACGATAATCCTCATCATGTTGTCTAGAGCCTTCTCATGTTGCATTTAAGGATTATAAAATCTGCCATGTGTATCTCAGTACACACAGTCCTACAGATGCCTTCCCTACCTGGCACAAGATTTTGAGTCCCTAAAAGCTGGCTAGTACTGATGAAAGCAGTCAGGCACTTTCCTCAGGGGCAGTGATGTAGATTCACAGTAGCAATGTAAACACAGGCTTTATGGAATTGTCCAAGCTTGCCTGAAAAGAGGGAAGGAAGGCAGTAGCACAGCCAAATTGTGTTACCTGCCAAATTATGAAATTACTTTATGCTGCTGCTTTCTGACTCTAGTCCTTCTTGCAGGTTACTGCAGCTGCCCTTAGTTGGGTTTTAGTGGCATGTCAGGAGGGGAACAAATTCCAAAGAGCTCTGATAACCACTGGGAGAAAGAGGAGACCAGGACATTCATCTGCAGTGATGACCTCCGCATAAGAACATTGCTTTCCTTGCTCCAATGCAGTTTTGATTTTTAAGAACAGAGAAATGGAAAGGGCTGCTCAAGCCTCATTAACTTACTCCCCTATGTTATAAACAAACATAAAATGGAGGGGGTTTCCCCACTGTAATTGTCAAATAGGCACGGATTTAAAGAAAATAAAGTCTGTCCCTTGCTTGGCAGGAAATACTAATGGTAAACTTCTGCTGTCCATGAGCTAATGAGTCATAATAGCGCAATGGATTTTTCTTCTGAGAATTGGTCCAATTGCTTTGCATTTCTTTAGACCCATGTTGATTACTGATATCTTCAATATACTGTGGTAGCAAGTGCTACAGCATAACAATTCACTATGGGAAAAAAGTGTTTCTCTTTATTTTGTATTTATTATCTGTTAATTTCTTTCATCCCCCACATTCTCTTACCAGAAGAAACAGTTGAACAATTGTTTCCTTTTCACCGTTTCTACAGTAAAATAACTTCCCATAATTTTAGGATCTTTTATCAAGTGTTTTCATCAGTCATGTCCTTTACAGTCTTGTATCTTCAGTTGTTCCTGTTATTGAATCTACTTCATACCTTTAAACATCCTTACAGCCCTCCCCTGTACATATTTTCTTTTACTATCTCTTTTCAAGAAGACCAGCACTCTATTAAAAAATGTGTTTTCAGCATTGGTTTACACAGTAGCTTTTTATCTTTTAATCAGCAATTTTGCCAGAAGAAGACTTTTGTCCCATGGCATCTTTGTATCTCTAAGAGTCTTCAATGAGTGATGGTGTTGAATGGCTTTTATAAAACAAGTTAAATTGGATCAAATGGAACTCCCTTTTCATGCAGTCCATGATGGTTGGATATGACAGGTATTCTTGCATGACATTTTTCTACATATCTTATATTATTTGATTACAGTATCTACCAACTATCCCAAATCAATGTCACTCCAATGTCCCTTAGAGAACTCTCTTCAGTGGAATGTGTGTGGGAGGACAGACAAGAGGGTGGGTTTTGCACGACAAGTGTATAGTCACCACTCTAAGGAAAGCGCAAGCAGGTTGCGCTATTACTGTCAGCTTAAGAGCAGATTGAAAGCAGTTTAAAAGCAGTGAAAATCCCCACATTGACACGTTTAGAAGTTTAGTCTTGGTTACATTTAACTTGCACTACTGATGGTGTACTGAAATAACTTGCCTTTGCAGGTTTTTATGAACTCTGCAACCAGAGAAGGATTATTCAAAATGGCAGCAAAATACATCTTAGTTGAAATCAGTTTGTTATTCTCAAAATCTCATTATAAGCAAAAATAGAGACATGCCTTACTGGAGAAGCCAAGAATTTATTGTTCATGTAACTGATATTTTACTAGACTTAAATAAAATGCAATAAACAGTTACTGCGATTAATCCAGTTACTAAATTTCACAGTCACAATTATCTAACTAAATTAATACTTCTCACTGTTTAAAAAAAAAAATTAAAATTGTTGCAGAGAAATGCACACAAGCACTTGCACACACTGGGTGGAGTGTAATGTTGATGACTGGGTTTCCTCCTCTTCTTTGCCAAGAGGAATACGATGTTGGCAACTTCTTCCTCACCCTAGGTTCCCCTTGGGGCTGTTTTCATGTTTGCTGACACTTTAATAGACCTTGTTCTTTCTTTGCTGGTCTGCAAGTACATCACATCTGCATTTATGATATACAGTGCATTTTACATGTGTTGAATAATGCCTTTTGCTCTCTTTTACTCCTAACTCTGATTTTGCCCAGCTCCAAATTGTAAGTATCTTTAATTTACTGTTGGTGAGTAATTGCATCCTTAGTGTTATCCCAAGCCCCCCCTTATCAGGCCAGGTCTGTATTTGTCTAGACCACATCCAGTGTTCCCACTTTGAAGGCCTTGGCTGTCTTACCTTGCCATTATTCGTATGTAATTGCACTGGTTTCTGTATGTTTGAGTCCTAAATACTTCTTTCTACATTGAATATCCAACTGCCACCACTTTAAAAACTCTATAAAAACTGTTACAACACATGTTTAAAATACACAAAATTACACAGAGTGGGGAGGATATGTCTGATCAATGGGGAAAAAAATTGTTACATCTAAGCAAGCTAAACCAAGGTTTCAAGTCAGGCCAAGACAAGTTTAGCTAAGGGGAACTAGACAATGAAACAAACATCAGACTAAAGAGACATAACTTGCAACAAAAAGATTCTCAAAATAGCATTTTATACAGATAGCTCTAGATCCTCTGTAGGTGCCTTCTTGCAAGGCACCACCAGATTAAAACAGGAGAAAGTTGTGTATACTTATGCTATGGATGCTGCGTCAATCTTAACAAGTGATGTGATCCAAAATGAGCAGCACTGCCAAACTGAGTTGGTGCTGGACATTGCTAGGGAAGGGATTGCTCTGGCCTTGCTCTGGTCTGGCTTCAGGCAGTGACTGCCAATAGTAGTTGGAATTTGTTACTTGCACTCCTGAAGAACAGCTTCTGGTTTAGACGACTCTAGAAATCCTCTTTGTTAAACATGGAGTTCTATGATGTGAATCAAAGTGCAGCAAGAGGGGATGATCCTGATCTGAATTAAAATACTAACATAAGTATGCCTTTTATGGGTTCAGAACCATGGTCATTCAAGCTCTTGAGTGGCATTTTTTACTTACTGGGGCATCTTTGAATAGCAAATGAAGAAACTAAGAAACCAGCACTGGAACCAGGAAACTAAACAAAACAAGTGAAATGTGTCCGCAAGCCTGGAAAAGCATACAGTCATGGTTCAACGGGGGAAAAAAATGGAAAGTAACAATGTTGAAAGACAAGCACACTTCAAACTGAATCTCATTCTGCTAGATCCAGTCCTTATTTGCAATGTCATGATTTCTTTTGTGACAGTTGGGGCAAGGGATACTAGGTTATAAAATATTCCAGCTAACATCTTGAATTACAAAGGGCAGGGGGAAAAAACCAAGATCTGATTCTGTGGTGAAACCATCCGCTCAGAAAATGCTTTTCAATGCAAAAGTGATAACTGCATGCTATTAACTGTAACTGTAAACCTGAGCTAATACAATGTTGTGTTTATTCCCACTGAGTTGGTTCCTGTGAGTCTGATCTTTTGCATCTCCTTAATCCCTACACATGCTACTTTATGCATTTTCCTTTCTAACACTCTAGCTTTACTACCTGCTGTCTGTGTGCCACATGCAATTTTGGTAAGCATGCAGGATTATCTTTTTAGCAGTAGCTAGCACTGGCTGGCATTTGCATGCTACCCGCATTCAATTCAATTACTGACTGTGCACGAGGCAGTAATTGCAGTTTCAGGAAGCTAAGGTTAATGAGTAAATTGAGTTCTATGTTTTCCTGGGTCATAAGATACTGATGGACAAAATGTATTTGTATGGGAGATATTTTAGTCGTGGTAGTTGTGGTGGGCTGTGCCAGCAGCTCATAAAGGAAGTTTAGGTGTCTGCTGAATTTGAAAATATCATCGATAATGAAACCCAAAGGAGAATGGAAGAGAGGCATTCTGACCAGTTCACCTCCTTTTTTTCCCACCAAATGGATGCAGTATGCATTTTGGTCTGTGAGAAAAAGAGTTTTAGTTTTTCTGCAATAAGACCAACTTTTGCTATGCATTGCAAAGCTCCAAGTAAGCGTCATAAGGAAATATCAGTGTTTGAGAGACAAAAACAAAGCAACAAAAAACAGAGGGCTTTGTCTCATGTAGGGGTCTAAATGAAAATTAGATATTTGCCTCCAGGTGCCTGCCCATCTCTGGATAGGTCAGAAAGCAGTCCCTGTGGTACAGTAGTTATCAGCTTGATCAACAGGCATCAGGCTTGATTAATTGAATCAGTCATCCAGTCCTAATCAGTGACCATCCAGAAACAGAATTCTCATCAAATCAATATGGAGCTTTTTTGTATGCTTCAGTGTTTTGAAAAACTTTAGGAAGTCAGTGATTTCAGAGAAAGTCAAATTTCTCCCACCTCTGTCATAAGAAGAGGGGGTTGTGCTGCAATAATGGCTTTCTGGAAGCGGTATGCCTTTTAAGGTCCACATCTTCCTATTACAGCAAAACATAAGAGTAATTAAAACTAATAAGAGGGAGAATGCAAATGTAAGTAGGTATATGGGACAATCAAACCTCAAATGTCACACGCCAAGCAGTAATTCATCTGAGAGTCAGATCCAGCCTGTGTCACTTGTGGCATTCAGATTCTTATGCTTTCCATCTTTCCTTACATCGCCTCAGTCACCTGTGAGGGGCTTCAGTGAAGATGAACCGCAGGGGGCTGGACTTGTTTCCTTCCTCCTCTGGCACACTGCAGCTGTAGGACATGTGGTCAGGCTCGTCTTTGATCTCCCTTAAAAGCTCTTCATCGAAAAGTATGTCTCAGCCATGACTAGCACCTTGACCTCTCTCCCAAGTGCATGACCCATTGCATCCCTTTCTTGCTTATTTAACCCTGTACAAGGCTGTGTTAGGGAGGTCTTGGAAGCTCAGTAACCACTTATCTGGGCTTTCAGTGGCTTGACCACTGTTACATTAGGGAAGAGAATTACAGGAGCGTTTGAGGAGAAAACAGAAAAGATACTGGGTGGGAGTAGGTCACAAGTAGACTGAATTTAGATGAGAGGGTGAAAGTGGGAGAGCAAAGGAAGAAGACATGAAACTAATCAAGCAAATATTAATGGGGTGCTGGGAGAGAAAATTGTCCTCCTTAGTATTAAACCTATATTGTCAGCCTGTCAGAATTAGGCGGGGGGGAGATGCTTACCTTGTCAGCACTCGCTGAGCCAAGCTCCTGGTGTGCCCAGATGAACCATCAAACAGCTGGTCAGAAGGGGGCTAGCTGAGCACTGTACAAGCTGCACCAGTGCTCCTCTGGCAGCCTCAGCGAGCAAGCAGGGCTCAGATCCTCGGGTGAGGATCCAAGGAGCTGTTGCATGGAAGTCTCATGCACGTTTCATATCTACAGGACAGGACTGCCAGGAGCCTCCAGAGAACTGTTGCAATGGGAGCAGAAGGATTAGAGGGGGTGGAAAAGAAAGAAGGAAGGAAGAAAAAAGCAGGCAGGCTAAAATGGAAAAGAGAAGCTGAAACAAATGTTAATAATATTAAAAACCATAGTCTAAATCTTGGCAGCAAAATCATTAGCACATGAGTGAAAGCATCTTTCAACCAGAGACCGCCTGTATGTACTTTAGTTGTTTCTAAAGCATTTATGTAGGGCTGCTTTTGTGGCACAGAAAACTAGCCCTCAGCTTTTATTGAAACTGTGTCAATTACATGAGCAGAACCTCTTTTCCTAAGCATTGCAATATTTGACGTGACATTCCATGTGATGAGCAAGACAGTAAAACCAAAAGGGAGATGCATTAATGTAGGTATGCATTTTCTGCACTGGTGTCCCCGTTTCAGCTGGGATAAAGTTAATTTTCTTTCTAGTAGTTGGTACATGCTGTGTTTCGAATTTAGTATGAAAGTAACATTGATAACACACTGATATTTTCAGTTGCTGCTGAGCAACTTACAGTAAGTCAAGGACTTTTCAGCTTCTCGTGACCTGCCAGTGAGAAGGCGGGAGAAGCACAAGAAGTTGGGAGGGGTCAAATCCAGGACAACTGACCCCAGCTGGCCCCAGCTGACCCAAGGGATGTCCCATGCCATATGGCATCATGCTCAGTATATAAACTGGGAAGGGAAGCTGGCAGGGGGCCGCCGCTCAGGAGCTGACTGGGTACCTGTCAGTTGGTGGTGAGCTACTGCATTGTGCAGCACTTGATTTGTATATTCTAATTCTTTTCTCATTGTTACTATTATTTTCTGTCCCATTAAACTGTTTTTATCACAACCGACAAGTCTGAGTCTTCCTATTCTCTCCCTCATCCCACTGGTAGGGGGAAGTGACTGAGCAGCTGTGTGATGCTTAGTTGCCAGCTGGGGTTAAACCATGACAATTGGATGAACCTACTTAATGCCCATTACATTACACCTTCTTGTTCCTCCCCTGTGGACACACGAGTACCTAAGCATATGCCAAGTAGTTTGAAAATGTTGCTGGCATTCAGAAGGATGGTATCCTTGACCACTCACCTCTGGTAGAGCCACAGTTAAGGAATTCCTCAAACTCTGAATTGGAATCATGAGAGCATTCTCTCCCATTTATTTTTATTTTTTAATAATGCACCATAACAAAGGTGTAGCTTGGTATTTCTTTGCCTTCTTACACGGTTTTTTTGTTTTGCTTTGTTTTGTTTTTTAATTCCCACATAATATTGCCTTTATTTCATAATCCTTCTGGTCAGATGAGGGTGATCTCTCATAATGGCTAGTAGCTATTTTCTAATAACCCTAATATTTCCATAACCAAGATGGATGTTTCTAAGGGAATGATTACATGTGTTCTTGCAGCTGTGTTCAAGACATAGTACAGCCAAAGGCTGTCATGAGTTTATGTTACACACCCAAAATTCAGTTCCAAATGGTGTTGGGGATGCATTTTAAGAGCTCATTTTAGTTCCTAGGCCTCTTTATGCACATAAAAATTCTTGATGTTGCAGGATTAGTCAATGGGAAAACCCAGCTGGAAGTTATATTTTTTTCTCCCACTGAAACTGTGGGTGGAGGTCTGGGTTTGCATCCTTACTCTTTAACTATTCTGTTTCTAGCCAAAGCAGAATTGGTTGGGATTCTGAGCCTGAGCCTGTTTAAATAACCATATAATAAATATTCTGGTTTACTCATTATAAATACAAGTTTCAGATCTGAGATTCAGATGTCTCCATAGCTCTTTCCTAGGCTCTACATGATTATATTAGTTTGGGGCTGTAGTCCTGAAAAGAGTGTAATTTAATCCTCACATTTCAAAAGGTTACTCTCTTCTCATTAACAATAAGGGATCACATCACATTGCTAAAAAAAATTAGTAACATGCATCTGAATTTCCTACCCATGTGAGCAGTGGAAAAATGGACAGGAGTGGGAAGGCGTCATCACATCATATACTGATCTAAATCTGGATGCGTAAATTAGGTTCCTCCACCAAATGGAATCAGGACTACTCATCGCTTGTACTGTTAGGAAAGTCAAGAGAGATTAGGTTCCTAATTTATTTATCAAAATATTTTATTCTATTTGATTATGTATCAAATACCTTAAAAACACACTGTGAATATCTCACCTTCTTCCCAGCCTCTCAACTTCTGAAGCTGTTAACTTACAGATCCTGATGAACTTTCAGAAGTACACTGGAACAACTTCCCTTGAACTCTACACAAATGGGAAACAATAAAGAAACATGAAGAAAGCCAAGATAGAGAAATTTTCAGGAAAAAAATCCATATCTGAAGAGGAGAACTGCAGATGTGCGTCACAGCCACAGCAGTAGCTGCTGCTCTCAGACCACATGAACCGTGAGAGCTTAGTGAGTGAAAGTGGCCATTCACTTCATACGTATTTGGGCTGAAGGACTACAGAAGGTCATGTTTTGAAGACCTAACTACAGACAATTGATCATGATGGGGGCAACGAGATATTTCTTGGAGGCAAAAGCCAGCAGAGCCAGGCTGGCAGGAGTTGTCAAGGGTCACCAAGTCCACAGTGCTCATAAGCAGATGCCCAGCATACCCTATGGGGCTGTAAGGGCTCCACTGCTGCAACAGCCTCCCTGCCATTGGCTTCAGCAGCCTAAATGTTGCAGGAACCTTTAATATAAATCTAACTAGATGAAAGCTGCTACACATATAACTAGCAATACCGTAATGGCAACTTTGATTACAGTGTAGGTATCTTCAAAAATAGATGATCTTGGGAACCAAGGTCAGGATGTGATTATAAGAATTACAGGCTTTCCCAAATGTGCTGAGGAAAACAAGTACATAAACTGAAAAACCTATTGATTCTTCCATTTTAATCCTGATGACCAGCAACATCAAACTGATCTGCCGGGAGCCATCACAGATAAATCCACGATAAATGAAACACTGTGTGGATCGGCAGCAGACATCAGAGACCTTCCCAGATGAGAGGAGAGGTAAGGAATGTAGAACTGCCCTTGTTGCTTCTCCTTTGGCAAATAACTAGCTCTCAAAAACCTTAATTAAGTTTCCGTCCTTAAAATGTGATTTCTATTTGCTCCCTAAGGTTAAAAAATAATGAAAAGATTTCAGCAATTGATGACACTCTCAGTTGTACTCAATTAGAGCGTAGAGGAATTAGAAGTTGCTGCTGTTGGTGTCGGGTAGTAATGGTCTCTCCTTTTCTGCTTGCCCTTGCACCAGGTTGCTGTTCCCCACCACCGCATTCCTGGGCAGCAGCCGCTTTCCGAAGAGGCAAATCACCTGCCAGAGGTGCTCGGTGGTCAGAGTAAGTTTTCTATCACTTTTGGATTCAGGTAGCCTTTGAAGCCCTTCATTGAGATTTACCTACAGGTCTGTGCCTCCACATACACAGTCTTGTGGAAGAGGGAACAATTTTGCCTTTATGAGTGTTTTTGACAACAGTTTAACTTTATTGACTGCAATGGAAATTCTCTAGATTGGCACTGTGTGAACTAAACCAGGCTCCGGGGATCCATCTGTGTGCATAATATACCCACTAAAAATTATTGTCTTTCTCCATTCATAGGCAATATCTCTTTAACATTGCCCTGCATTTGTCTTAACGCAATTTATTGTACAACTGGCAAAAAAAGGCTATTAGTCATTTCCACTGTGAGTGATGAACAGATCTGCTATACTTCTGTACAGTAACTGGGCACGTTTATGATTGAATAGTCCCTAATTCAAAAGCATCTCACCTGCTGTCAATATGACAGCAATAAAAACATAGCTATGTGCTGTGTTTCTGGCATAGTTTCAGCTCTTCCACATTACTTAAATCGTGAGCATATATTCCAGTTAACTTAGGCTTCAGACTTTAAAAGCTCAATGTGAGTAATGAAGGGAAAGCAATCTGATTAGCTGGTGGAGCTGACTAAAAGGCACCTTCATTACAAAGGAGCTTAAAAAAGGAAAAAAAAATTATATAAAATGGATTAAAGGTATAATAATAATGATAGTATCAAAGAGCATAACAAAGAAAAATGTCTGCATCCAACTGAAATTAATATTTAATAGATGATACAGGCATGTCCATGGCTTTATATTCTTCTGTTTTAATGATCTTAGCCACAGCTTGAGGTCCTTTGTCTTGTCCCCTTCTACTGACATCAGCTGGAAAAGACAGAGATTAAAACAAGGGTAATTTCCCCATGGTCGTTGCTTGGCACTATTTCTGCTTTGCTCAGCCATGAACTGAAGTTTAAAGGATGAAGTACTGTCACTCAGACTGATTGTTCCCTCCAACCCATCTTACCAGGGTTAACCACTCAGCCAGTCACCAAGGAAACGTGTGGTTCCTTTGCCCATCTTACAGCCACCCCACAGCCTCATATTGAGAACATCGCCATAATCACATTAGGAGGTTGAATTTGCCATTGAAGCTTGAATTCCCATAACAGGAGGGGAGTGGACTAATGCAATTAAGCAAATTAGTGTTTTGAGCCACTGTATGATATCAATACCATGAGCAAAGAATAGGTAGTTTACTTCCTCTCTTAACAGAACAATACCCTAGTCCTCTCCCCATATTATGTACAGGGAAATACTGTAGTCCCCTCTCAGCTGTAAAGGTCTTTACAAATGGGAGGATAATTGTTCACTTGGCCAAAAATGTGGAGTTTTTCCCTTTTTTTTTTTCCATTGCTCCCATCCCAATGATTCTGATTAATTTTATCAGTGTAACACTTATGCTTCTAAAGGTAAAGTAGGTAAACCCAGAACAATTTTTTTTCCTTCTCTTATTGTATGTGACAGCGGTTACCAGATCAGAACAAAACTCCTGTTGATTTCAAATCTATTTTGATGTGAAGTGCTTCTTAAGTGTTATGAATAACTATTTTAAAATACACTGGATTTTTAGGAGATAATTCTGGCATATTCAGTTATTCTCTAGAAATGCAGATTATTAGATGCCTAAGGCAGTGCTTTTCTGCCTTTTGTTTTGGGGTTTTGAGGCTAATCCAGTTCCCTCCTCCCTCCCTCACGCTGCCAAGTAAACAAAGCCACAGGAGCGGACTGTAGCATGAATCAGGAACCATAAATCTTTGCATAATATCCTGGCATGTGAATTTCCAAAGGCATCATATTTCTGTGGGAGCATAGGGGAGAGAGAGATGGAAAAAGGGAAGGAAGGGAGCAGTGGTACCCTCCTGAGGATAATGATGCTGTCTCCATCCCAGCATTTTTTCCTGAGGAGGTAGAAGATGGAATGACATGGATAGGATCTAGGAGCCTCTTATGCATTTTGATTACCAAGGAGGTTGTGCCGCTGGCTGCTTGCCGTCTTCATCTTTGAATGGAAAAGGCAGGAATAACAAGTGTATTTTAGCAGATGTTATTGTGCTACCACTCATCTCCTCACAAACAAATCCCAGTCTGCCACCAGGCACTGCAGTCGGAAGGAGTGAGAACATGGGTTATTACTAAATAAGGACATTGGTTATACACTCAACTTTATATAATACACGGTTCCTACCATAAGCTGCTTACAAAGTAGATATATATTTTGTAGGCAGTATATATAGTCCCAAAGGATAGCATAATCTTAACATTTTTTCCTGAAAATGCAAGTGACGTCAAGACTGAGTCAGTTCTGAGAATATGTCAGAAACTTGAAAACAAAATATAATATAGATAATGCTGCAGTTATTTGAAAAGCATCACGAACCTCAGTATTTCAGTGGTCACAAACTCCCAAAATGTCAGAGCTGAGCTGGTACTGAAAAGAAACCAAAATGTGCTGAAACAGAAAATACAGGACTGAGGCTTACAAACAAAATGAGCTTTGCACTGTGATGGCAATAGCCATACAGTTTGGATTAAAGTATTTTGTTATTTGTGGTATCAGATCAGATAAGGACAAATAGAAATTAAAAAAAAAAAGGAATTAATATTTTAAAATAACCTTTTCCCTCCTGATACCATCACAAGATAGAACCAGGGATTGAATTATTTTCCTATGTAAGTTCTTACATAACATCACTGTAAAGTAGTCCTGTTTTGCCTATTTAGGTTTTTTTTTTCCTTTTATTATGTTTGGATTTAAATGTAGCCCTAATCCTGTATATCCTGCTTTGAAAAGCTTAGATCCATAATGTATTGTATGGTATTCTTTATGTATTGTATGGTATTCTTTAAAACATTTTGCTCTGTAGTGTGTGGTAGCCTTCAGTTAGCAATATAGATTTCAATTCTTAACCTTACATTTGATAGTTTTGCTTGGATTATGCTCTTCATTTAATACAATGATAAATTTCAAATATGCATACTAATTGAGACAAATTATACCCAGCAAAAAGATTAGCATTATTTAATATCACTTATCAGATAAAGCACGCGGTAGCAACACAGATTTATGGCAAATTCACCAAGATACCAAAGAATAAAAAGTAAAGCTTATTATCTAGGAATACTGAGTTTACAGCTTATATTTTTCTATAAATTTCTCCCAGCAGTTTATATTTTCCTATATTCAGAAGAACACTACCAAGCCACTGAAACACAGATGGAGAATCTGACCTCTAGCTTCGGGGCTGGCCTCTGAAGTTGAAGGACTGTTCTGATGTTACAAATATTACATGAAATGAGAACATTCCTAGTCTTTTACTAATTTTGTATCCAACTATTCAGTACATATTCTTGAAAATTCTTCAATTGCACACACCATAACTATGCCATTTAGGAAAAAAAAAGAAAAAAAGAAAAAAAGAGATTGAAGCCATATTTTGTATCCATCATGAAAGGCAGCATTATTTGAAGGGCTGTGAATATGAATGAATTTTATTTGCTCTTGAGGAGGTAAGGTAGGAAAATACTGCCAAGTACCCATGGCTAGGTTTTCCTGGTCACCTTGTTTCATCCCAGAGTGGGGAGTTCACTGAGCAGTTGTTATGTTTTAACTCCTCCTTCCCTGTTCTCCTTTTGATGGTATGCTTCCTGGCACTGTGATTTTCCATCCCACAAAGGTTTCAATAGTTACTTTACACAGTTCAGCTCTACTACTGGTCAGGCATAAAATATGTACCAAAATGCAGCTTTGCAGATGCATTTCTGCCTTGACCTACTGCCAGACTTAAACATAATGGTTTCAAACTCTGGAGGCCTACGGCATCTTTCCTACCCTGGTTATATTTTATGCTTGGAAGGAAGCAGGAAGCATGGGTAACCCCATGAACATGGGAGGATAAGACCTTAAAAATTACGCTGCAGGCAAGAAGGATTTGAAGAGAGGAGTAATGTATCCCAAAGAACAAAGGGGATTTTAATACTCGGAATGAGCAGGAGTTAGAAGGGAAGAGAAAGGAAGAAATGGAGATACACAAAGGCAGGAACATGCTTTAGGGAAAGCATAGTAAAGAAAGAGAATCGAAATGCTGAAAGTGAACCTGCCTTTTTATTCTTTTTTTGTGTTTCATGCAGTCACATGAGCACAATAGGTGTTCATCTAGACCACAGAATTCATTCATAACTTCTTGATCTTTTATGTAGTCTGTTAAAATAGAACATGGCTTTGCCTCCTGAGGTAGTGAACTCTTCTCTTGAATGGGAAAAGGATGGTGTACAGAGTCCAAAATTAAAGCAACTAAAGACAGCTTACAAACTGTGGTAACCTTAAAATAATTAGCAACAAGTACCAATTTAATAGATATTAAAAATCTTCCTTGGTCTCCAGCAGAGAACAGTAGTGTTATAAAAATAGATAAACATCTCTAGAATATGGCAATGCAGATTTTTAGTACAAAAGTTCAAAAGAAATGAGGAGGGAACCTGTTGTGTGGCATGCAGAGACACTGCCACATCTGAATCCATTGCTGTTGATGGATGGCAAAAATGATGAATCAGGTGTCTATGCTTCATTCAAGTGATGTCTGTCATACCATAATGCTTTATATTATTGTTCAGTGTTTATTGCTAAAAGGAAGTATTCCAATTTTAATATCAGTGCTTTGCCTGAATAAATCCCGCGTGCCTGCTTTTTGGGGAAAGTAACATTGATTCATGTAGAGAAGGCGACTAAAAACAAAGCAGAATACGGTGGGGGAAAGATAAAAATAATGGATCCTTAGTGTTCATTCCTTTGCAGGAAGAGCTCTAGTTATGATGCAAATGATACAAAATTAATGTATCCATGAATTAAAAATGAGAGGTGGCACAAACATAAACTCAGTGTTGTTGAAATGGAACTGTACTGCTGTGTTTCTCATGAACTGCCACAGTATGCTGGCACTCCTCACAGCAAAGCTGCTCACCCTTAGAGGGGTGAATAGCTTCTGCACCCCTGAACACAGAAGGAATAGGGACATCCTCATACGAGAAAGGTCTGTGATATGGGGGTGGATTTGTTAGAGGGAGGCACTGCCAGCAGGTGTTGTACACAGCCATGGCGTCTCATGGAGCCTCCACCAGCCCCTTCCTCCTTCCTGCCCTCCATCGCCTAGCTATCTTCATCCACTTGGAAAGGGCACGTGTCTTCATCATTTTGCAAAAGCCATATATGCTGAATACATTTTTGAAAGAAATATTTGTTCTTCTCTTGCCCCCAGTCTTTCATGGGTCTAAATTTAATTTACCACAAGATTGTCTATTACCTAATTTTGTTAAGGTTTCCCAGAGTCTGTCACTGTCTTGAGCCACCAGAATAATAGTTGCTATGAGCACATTTGGTGAATGAGGATGTTCACTTTCTCTTCTAAATTGCAAATAAACTGGTTGAAATTGCCACTTGTATTGTGATATTGCTTGACAAATTCAAAATTAACATCTTTCCATTCTTGCCAGTTATCCCTACCTTCTTGCCACCTTGCCGTAAATTTTTGACTCATTACAAGATGAATTGTCGAGAACCTTCAAAGTCAGATTTTATCAAAACTCTTCAGAAAATTTTGAAATAAACGGTTTATTGTGCATTTCATAATCCCTTGCTATTCAGAAGAATGTTAGTTATTCTATGGAAGTCTCCATGGCTTAATTTTATTATTTCTTATTAATCTCTACACTACATCCAATGCTGAATCATCCTCTGTACTCACACAGGGTGGTAGCTGGCTTGTGATTTTTCTTCTGTGCTGACATAGCCTCTTGAAAGAAGAGATCTTCTGCCTCTTTTTTCCTCTGGACTTAATCTAATCTTTCCTAACCAATCAAAAGCTGTGCCACTGTAGTCAGTGGATTTAACTTCCTGCAGGGAAACAAGCAGAGCCAGCAAATGTAGGGCTCCAGCTCACACTCCAGCCTGCACTCCCACATCATTCATATGGCCCAACTAGGTAGGGATGAGCAAACCGCCCCGCTCACCTGTCCCTTTGTGGATGGAGGATACATACCCTTGGGACAGAGAGCCAAGCCCATGGCAGTGCAGATGGGAGAAATGGTGGAAAAACAAACCCCAGCCCTGCCTCCTCCCAGCTCTGGGCTGAGGAGCTGTGGTCAGGGCGAGCATCTCTGCCTGCAGGTGTGAGCAACACTGCCTGCATCCCGCTGTGAAGGGGGCTGCTTCACACTCCTGCCACAACAACAGCACTCCGGGAACACCCACTGCTCTGGCATCCCTCCAACAAGTGCCTGTTCTTACTGAGGGTTGGGATAAATTAATTTAGGAAGCTGCAGCATCAGTGTAAGAAAGACAGCAGTGAGAACTTGTAATCACTCCCAGACCAAGATACATATCCAATAAACTGATGGTTTGGTTTATCTTGTCTCTAATGTAAAAAGATTATCATTAATATTGGACTAATTATTGCACTGGTAAGGCATTCAAATACATTTAACATCACAAAACTGGTCAGTGCTAGCACCGTGCTGTCACCTCATAATTTTAAATAAAAATTATTTGAGCTTTAATTCCACTGGGAGGCAAGAATTTGACAAAGAGATATTTCTTCCTTCAGAAGCTGGAGAACGGACTCCGAGCTTTCTTACAAGATGATTACTAGAAAACTTTTCTTCCTCGCTTTTCCTGCCCTGGCAAGACTCATCAACTCAATTTTGAGCTTGACTCTGCAGCCTGAAATGCAGCAAATCAATTAGCTATCAGATTGTATTTTATTCTTTCTAAAACACCAGCATTTCTGGTACTAAATGTTATAAAGACCTGCTTCAGCCTCCAAAAAAGAAAAGTCCCAAAGTGTTGTAAAGATACAAGTGTCAAATTTTTGAGCCTTTATTGAAATTCTAATAATTCTGTGCTTAGGACACTTCTTGGATATGCCACAGGTGTCTGCTGATCTGAAAATATTTTGCAGTGAATATTAATTCCCTGTTTTAGTGAAAATCTCTATCGTTAAACTGCTTGTTAAAGATGCAGGAAAACAAAACTATTCATTCTGCATCTGATGAGAAACAAACTGTAGTATACTACAAGATAAGTTAAGAAAGCAAACAAAGCTGCATCTTCGACTTCTGAATAGGAAGTGCTAGCACATTGATTTAAATTCAAAAATTAAAGTCAGTGACCTCTCTATTGAAAGAGCATAGAACCCTGAACATGCCACTAATACTGGTTTTGGTGACTTGCATTGTCCTGAGACTGTAGGTATTGTATTCCTCCACCATCTCTGCAATCAATGGTCTGTCTTGCAAACATCCCTCTGATGTATGAAAATCAATCTTACTTGCTTATACTTCTCTCTATGTCAGGTTAACACATTCCTGCTCAGTGGTTCTGCTTCTTCTGAGCCTTTATTTTTTGGTACTTAAATACTGATGAACAAAAGTTTGCACAATCCTTAAAAATCATTGATTTCTCAACTTATTGTGGAGCCTTCTCAGCTGACTCTAAGGTGCAGGAAGTAACTATGTGCTTGCCTCAAAGGCGCTGCATAATCAAGAGGTTGAATGTTACATGGGGATGCAATGTTGGGCCCCAAATTTGGATGGAAGAGTTGGAGGGGAAATTCCGTGTGGAAACATAGGAATTGTGAAGCAGGCTTCAGTAATCAGCTTTCCTGAGCCCTAACAGAACAGCAGATGCACTGAGGACAAAGAAACTCCTAAACCATCACAGTGAGAGTATTTGTAAGAAGCAATTGTTCGGGATTTTCAGAGGCAGAAAAAAACTGGGGAGCAGCTGTTTCAAAAACCAGATTTAAAAACAGCTTTGAAGGGAACTGACACTAAAGCCACAGGTCCTAAATGTTTAGGATCGATTGGAGGTAGATTAATTGAAATGACTAAAAAGAGATAAAATAAAGAATATAGCATGTCTGCCCATGGCATCTTAGAAGGAATCGAAGGGGGAATGAAAAAAATTAGGGGTTTAGTTTCTGCTGGGAACAGCCTCCTTAGTCACGGTCAGAAAAGAAATAGCTGAAGAGGTGCTAAGGGTAGGAGGAAATAATACAGTGGGAATGAAGCACTGTGGAAAAATACTGACTGTAATTGCTAAATTTGGCACAGATATATCTAGGAAGTTAATCCTACTGAATGTTTGCTATATTGGGATATTGGCTAGTTAACAGAGGTATGTGTGTTTGTGTATGTGTGTGTGTGTGTGTGTGCAGAATATGGTATTTTCTGCAGCTTTCTTCAGCCAACTGTACCATTAGAAACAGATAATTTGTAATATTCTGACTGATGTTTTGCTTCATGTAAGGTGACACTTTCCTTGCAGAATATCCAAACTAATCATACTGCCAAACAGCAGTTGTTTTATTAGTCTGTCTCTTAAGCTTTTAAAATGTTTCATAATTCCATGAAATATTTCTGCTGTTGGTATTTTATCAAAGTATATTTTACAAACAATATATCCAGTAATGCATATCAATTTCAATAATCAGAAACTGTGAAAAGCAGTAAATAACAATTATATGACCCATCTTTCTTTTTCCTCTTTGAATACCTGATAAATTAAGGCTATCTTTCTGTGCCAGCTCCCCACTGCCTGTAAGGAAAGATCCAAAATGAGCTGTTCCTCTTTTGGTGCCTGTGTTTAGAGCCAGCATTTGATTCTCAATGATTCTTGATTTATTAAGTGTCTCCCTTTTGCGTGTCATCAGACATGCAAGGGTTCAAAACAGTCAAATGTTTTATGACTTTCAAAGTCTTGATTGAGCAGAGTTACCACCTCCCCCCCACCAAAAAAAACCAAAGCCCTGAGCTGAGCTGCACCTGTAACATCTATGGGTTAACTAGGAACAAAAGAATCTGTACCAATTCTGTTTTGAAAGAGAGACTTGTTGAAAGGCAATAAATGATCCCTTGAAAGTTAGGAAGCTGGAAAATGAGTGGCCCACAGTGCTATGCAGACAATAGCAGATCCTAAGTACTTGTGCCTACAATGGGGAGCGGATGATAAATTTTAAAGTGTTTGTGTGGGTGTTTATTCACATGGCAAGTGGTTTGTGAGAAGGAAAAGTACAGATTTATTAATATTCGCACACACACACAGACAAAAAAGGCTCAGCACCAGCAGGAATTACTGATAGCAGTCAGAGAGCCCCATCAGCCCCTTGGTATTTGGGGGTTTGGTCTTTAATTCCTGCAGTGTGAGGAAGGCTTCAAAGCCAGATTTCCCACTTGCTGCCCTGCCACATGGCCACCAGGCCCTCTGCAAGACGTGAGGTGCTGCTGTTCTTCCATCAAAGCTGATTGCCTCTGTGTTTTGTGTGGGCCTCAGTCCATACCAGAAATCTCTACAGAAAGCATTAGTGGTGAACACATGATAGCTAGGGGCTCCATTGCTGGCTCCAAGTGATCAGGCATGGACACATACAAGGAAAAAGCTCTGGTCATCCATGGAGCTTTATGGCCAAGATTAAGATTAGCAACCGAGTTAGGAGTTTTTGGGGTTGGGTGATGAGTTTTGGGGATCACAGTTTTGAAAGAATGTGCCTTAAGTCTCCCTGCACTCTTCTTCTACTGTTGAAGTCCCTTATAGGAGCTAGTCACATAATTATCTCCATTCCCTGATTGAATTATGGTGGTTAGTAATATCATTACTGTAGGACAGAAGCTCCAGTAAAGAACTGAGACCTTTAATAATCAGCTTTTTTACAAATAAGGAGCAAGCAGTGGCAATCTAGATATAGCTCCTGGGACCAGGAATAAAGCTTTAGAAAAGGTCTTTGGGGCTTGGAATTCCCCAGGGAGAGATAGCAGTTGAGGGAGAGATTGCAACAAAAAAAAGCGCGATTTGTGAACTTGAAGATGTCACACATTTTTCTGTTGAAGCTATGCCTCGTTGCTGTTGTTAACGTGTCACTGTAACACCTGCTGGTCCTGATTAGGATTCCTCTGGGATGGTATAATCACAGAGCACAATGTGGCCACAAAGAAATTACAGCTCATGATCTGCAACATATAAAAGGGGAATAATGATAGACTCAACCAGATCTATGCTGTTTTACCCATACGTATGGCCTGTATGGATGCATTTGTGTCTTCATTTACTATTTTGATTTAGCTCAGTGCTCCCTTATAACTCTGAACCTGGCCATTATAAGTTGGTTGCTTTTATGGTGTCATTGAAGATCTCAAATAGGGATTTGAAACAGGAGAAAATAACATCTTAGACTTAGGCTACTGTAAGCTGGGCTGGCTGAGGGACAAATTTACATTTAGATTGAGCCTCTTCACATCTTCTCTAAGCAATTGTAAACCCTCTCGTGCCTCAGCCCTGGAAAAGAATTTAGGCAGTCCTGCACTGCCAAAAATGGTGTCTTACGCTTTGTAAGATGTGCGATAGCTAATCTAAGTAGTCAGGCTTAGCATCTACTTTTCATAATTATTTGTACAAATACAATTCAGTTATCAAATGTCAGCATTAATCAGACAGAGGATATCAGCATTGCCAAAATAAATGTGTTGTAAAAGTGTTATGTCTGATTATTTGTATTATTCAACCAAAACCCAGACGTCCTATTATGTTAAGAGCTACACAAGCTTATAAAAGAAACCATTCCACCACGAGGGAGTGTATGACTAATTTATGATAACAGAAAACAATTGGACATTACAAGCAAATAAAAATAAAGGGAGAGGAGAATTAGGGTGGTCATGATAGCCTGTGACTGCATGTTACTGTGAGAACCATTAGTGAGTTTTAAGTAAAGGAAAAAACAGTTTGATATAAATAAATAAGTAATATGATACTGGTAATCCTTACTGGGCATTTGCCTAACCCACTGGAGATTTCTGTGGTATGTACTTAGCTTTCATATTGGGTCTTACTCTCATTCACACCATGCCTATTTGCACCATTCTCATAGGGATCTCCAAATGGCATCGCTCAGACAGCAGAGGACAGAGGAACACAGCCAAAATACTACAGCTGGCCTCATACCACACAAATCTGCCATCTGCACCCAGCCATGCACATGCCCGGGGAGCGTTACAGGGGCTCTATTTCTTTGTTATTAGATGCCTTATACTGCCAGCACAATGTAAAGGGATCTTGGTGCGACTGAGCATTCGTCTCCATCTAACATGTTCTGCTGCAGCATGTTTTCATTGCCACAGCCCTATTTTGTCTGAACATTAATGTAAATAAATCACTTTATTAAGAGGTCTAGTTGAACTGGTGCTGCCTGGGACAGTGAACATTATTGTATGTTTCAATGAGAGGAAGATAAACAGAACACAAAGATACATCTTTACAGAGCTATCTGCTCTCCAGTCTCCTTTCTGGTCTGAGGTCACCTTGCCATATCATAGGCCTTTAATTATTCTGAGTCTCTATTTATCAAGGGCACCTCCTCAGAAGTGAGGATGAGTTTTGGTCTTTGCCTGCAGGAGGTTATGGTCAGTAATGCACAGCGATATAACAAGACAGCTTAAATATAAAGCATTTAGCAGTTGAAACAAAGTATTTAGTGGGAAAAATATAAATAAGATTTTAAAAAATATATTTATTCATTTATTTGCAATGCAAAATTTACAAGGTAACCACAGGAAATTGGGCTCAGTTTCATTCTCCCAGACAATTCCCAGCCTTTTGTGAATGTGCTTCTTTTTTCACCTCCCTAATTCTTTTCCCCTCCATTGCAAAGAAGCCTGGCACTGTCCCTCAGCTATTGTTTGCAGAAAAGTGGCTTATCTTGAGCCATACTTTTCCTTTCATTTTCCTTTTGAATTGAACCATTCTGTTCATGGGGCAATGTCAAAACAGGGTACTCATAAATTTTTACAGAGCAGTTCCCATTTCATCACAGGCGTAAACATGTTGAAAATCTAGTAGGTGAAGCTGGAATTCCTATTTATTCTTGGAATTTATAGTCAAAACCAAGTGAAAGTGCAGATATAGTAGTGCAAAACAACCTTTCGGATATCTCTCATGTAGGGCAACATCTATAATAGTGTTTCCATACTGATTACTATTTCTCACTATGAAATACAGCATTTGCCATCTCTAGCATTCTTGTGAAAAAGCATTACCTGAACTGACCTCCAGTGTACTGCCAAAAAAACCCAAAACAAACCAACAAGGAGCACAACAACTTGGTAGGAAACACTGATAATGTGTGATAGCCTGATGCAAATGCTATGTCATTAAAAAGTAACAGTAGTTTATATTTCATAAGCCATTCTTCATATTGCTTCTATATGCTGGTTATCTTACCCAATCAAGTAAATTATGCTGTACACAGAAAGAGAATGAGAGGGCTCGCATCTGTGAGTGGGTTTATTGCATTTTCCTCTCCTCAAAGTATTCTGTATAATTTTTAAAGGACTTGACCCAACGAAGTCCTCCTGGTAGCTCTAGTAGATGTACATATCGGCAGCAGCAAGTGCAGTCTTTGCCACAAAAGGTACTTTGCCGTGTGACCTGGAAGACACATCTCGATGTGGAAACCGAGCTGTCCGGCAGCGATGCCAACGGGTGGAAAATGTGAGAACTAACAGAAGCTGAATTTGTCGAGAGATCAAAAAAAACCCACTCAGCAACAGCGTCACATCGGCCTGCTGGCTGCCCAGGAGCAGGGCTTCCATCGCCTGCCCACTCGCGGAAGGACCGCACTGCCCTGCCGAGGAGGTCTGTCCCTCCGCCCGGGACGGGGAGGGTCCCTGGCCACCGGCCCCCGCCCTGCAGCCGCCCCAAGCCCCGGCTTTCTCCTGGGGGCTGGAGCCACCTTGGCCCCGCGGTCAGCCTGCCCATCACCGCGCTCTCCCGGCTGGCGCTGCCCACGCCAGCTGCCAGCGGCGGTGCCGTCGAGCTGCTCCCATTTCCTGGAGGAGACCTGTAAATACAGCTCTGATTTGAATGTTAATCTTTTCACCTCTGCAGCCTTTACAAAGTAAGGACTACCTGTTGCATGCTCATGCGGCAGTGCCGGTGCTGCCCATCCAGCAGGATACCCCTCATTTACCGGGAGGAAGGGCCCAGGGATGCCCGAGCGGTCCTATCCCTTTTTCGGGCAACGTGGCCTGGCATCGGCCCCGGACCGGCACTGCCCGCGCCAGCCGCTTGGTCTCGCCTTGGCCACCTGCCTCGTGGTGTCCGGTGCCCTCAGGCTCCAGTCCCTGGGGCTTTTGCCTTTCGGGATAATGCCTTGAGCCTAGATGAACGCAGCGGGAGAGCTGGAGGGACCCAGGTTGCTGCTACCCCCCTCTTCCCCTCCAGCCCTCGGGACTGTTCTCCCCCGGGCACGCTGCAGTCCCTGCCGTTCAGACGTGAATGATCTGAGCCTTCCAAGGACTTCATGAGCTAAGCACGCATTCACCGCCTTCGTCCGACAGATAAGGCAGCCAGCGCGGCTTCTCCAAGGTCCCGCTGTGCCCGAGCGGAAACATCCCGGCTGGTGCTGCTCTGCTCTCCCCATTAGGCTGTGCCTCTTTCCCACGCCTGAGCCTCTCCTCCCTTTCATTTACTCTCCGGGTGCTTTGCAAGTGTAAGGACTGTAATTTCAAATCTCTGTGCTCCAAAAGGACAGGTCCGCGCCTTTTGTAGTTTCGCCACAGCCAGGAACTTGCTGATTCCGTCGGACACTCAGCTCTGCCTCTTGGGGAACCTGTGCCTGCCTTGAGCAGAAAGACGTGAATGTTATTTTGTTGCTGCCAGTCCCTGGAGAGAGGGTTTTCATGAAGTCTTAGCTCGGGGAAAAAAAAATAAATAAACAGGCAACGCTATACAGTTCATGGCTGGGAAATTCAAATTTCTGCCTAAATGAGGCTCTCTGATAGGAAGCGGCGGGCAGAGGCGCCCCTATAATAAAGCGTGCAAGGAAAGTAGTTTGCCGGGCGGGAGGAGAGCAGGCTGGCTGGCTGACAGAGGGGGCGGATCCTGCGCACAGGCGGGCAGAGCAGCGCCGGAGCGGCCCCGGCAGCCGCGGGGCTATTTCAGGAGCCGGGCGGAGGCGGCGGCTGGAGCCGGAGCCAGGGTTGGGGGCAGCGGGGAGCGATGGGGTTAGCGGCGACGGGGGGCTGAGCGGGGGGCTTGCAAGTGGAGGCGGAGGCAGCCGGGAAAACACGCCTTTGCCTGGGATTGAGGGGAAAAGGATCGGGTTTTTGGGCTGCATCACAACTTGAGCAGCATCAAGCTGAGCCGGGCGGAGAGAGGGAGCGGGAGGGGAAAGGAGAGGGAGGAGGAGACCGCTGCCACCGGGGGATTTGGGCTCGATCTATTGAAACAAATCAGTGCTTGGGAGAGAGCGGCGAAGAGGAGGAGGAGAAGGAGGAGGAGGTGGTGGGGGCGGGGGGGGGGACAGGAAGAGGGAGCTCGAGAAAGAAAAGTGTGAGGGCTGTGGCTGGGAGAAACAGAAGTGATGAGAGAGCGAGCGAGGAGGCTGGAGGAGGCTGCCCGTCCTGCCGCTGCGCCCCGCGGGGACCGCCGCTCCTGCCGCCGCCGGGCGCCCCCGCGGCCGCCGCTCCTGCCTGCCCTGCCTGCCCTGCCTGCTCTGCCTGCCCTGCCGCCCCGCCGCCCCCGGCCCGCACCATGGAGGCGCTGAGCGGCCCCTCGCCGGGGCCCGCCGACGCGCTGCGGCCGCCGCCGCCGCCTCCGCCCGGCCACCACCACCCGCACGCCGAGAAGAAGCGGCCGCACCGCGCCCCGTCGCCCGCCAGACCCTTCCTCAAGGACCTCCACGCCCGCGCCGCCGCCAAGCCGCCGCCCGCGCCCCCCAAGT
>JAWWEW010000078.1:133530432-133593899 GCA_035583185.1 Anabacerthia variegaticeps
CGCGGCGCCCTCGCGGGTCCCCGGGCAGCGCCCCAGGCCCGGCCAGGCCCGCGGCCCCCGCCCGGCTGGTCCGGGCCCCGTCCGGGGTGGGGAGGGGGGAACCTCGCGGGCTGGGAGGGACGTGGAGTGACGGACGAGTGGATGGATAGCAGCGTTTGGGGACTGGGAGGCTTTGGCACGCCGGGGGAGAGGGCGAGGGGTGCGCGCTCTGCCAGCGGGCAGCGGCACGGCACTGCCGGGGGTTACCTGGGCTGAAACTCTTCACTGCTCACGCTGGCCGGCAGGTTCCATAAAAGGTAATGGGGAGGTTTCTTAGCACGCTTTTAAAGACTTGAGAGCCTCTGACAGCCTGCAAGAAAATTAAGTGCTACGATTCAGCTTCGATGCTCTCTAATAACACTAGAGCCTGTCCTGGTCAGAACCGTGGGGCTCTGTTCCATTGCCATAGGTTCACTGTGCAAGTGCCTGAGTTGCACTAATTAGGAACATTAGTTTCATCTAATGAAAACTAGCATGGGTCTCTGGAAATACAGCTCTCTGGACATACCAATGTGCCCTGCAGACATTTCTTTAGGCCATCTTGTAGTGTACGTTGATTGTAAATAGATGTTACTTGTTGAGATGGTGTGTGTTGCAAGGTAATTTTGTGGTAGTAACAGTGAGAGTGTGTTAATTTGCTGTCTCTGACATTCCATGTAGTTACAGAATACTTAAGTCCAGGATGACAAATAGGGACTGGTGCAGAACTGGAGTTTCTTGAACTCTGGTTCTGTGTCTGAGAATTTCTGCAGTGAGAACTCACTTCTCAAGTGAGTTACGTGAACTATTGCATTATGTAAAAGACTTGTTGCAAAAGTTGTAGTGTAGTATCATGGGACTGTATTACTTAAGTCTGTGTTCTGCATGCTGGTTTTGAGAAGACAGTAGCATATATAGGTAAGGAATTTTTAAAGAATGACTGATAGTCAGTGGACATAAACCTATTTTCACTAATGTTGCCTTGAAGAGTAGAACTTGCTCTAATTGACAAAGCTTCAAGAGTCCACATTAACAAGATCTGAGTTATATTTATTTTATTGGAGAGGAAGGGGTGAGATGTGGTGGTATTACTACAGAAGTTTTATGGCTTTAGAAATAACATGTTTAAAAAAGAGTTGAAACTCTATTTTATATCAGTGTTAGGTGTGTAGGTATAACTTAGGAACCTCTGGCAGTCAACAGTTTTTGCTGCCTTTAGTTAGAGAGACAAAACGTTCTTTCTTGAATTTTGATATCTTCTACAACTGTTGATAGTCTTGAAATCTTCTCTTGGGTTTGAGCACCTTGGGTGACTTTACTCTGCCTATGATTTATAGGAGTGAGGTGTCTTCCCTCCCAGTTACCTCAACTGCCTGTTTAGGGTGCTTGCACTGAAAGCTGGAACATTACTGTTGAAACAACAGTGCATATTACAGATATCCCCCAACCACCTACATGTAATGAGGTAGAGGAGATGCCTTCTAATCTTCCCTTTGGGTTCTGCTCCTCTGTCTAATGCCATGGTAGCGTGACTCTGACGTTCAGTCATGCTGCCACTTATCTATCTATTTATCAAACTCAGTGGTCTAGACTGGTAAGTTTTTTTCCTCCACATTCAGTGTTCCTAATATTATGTTCTTATATGAAGTGATAAAAAGAAAGCAACTGACCAAATTAAAACCAAACACAGAAATCAACCAGGATGACGAAAGTGAAACCCCTGATTAGGCTACAGAATCATGATTGCTGTCTTTGAAATGCAGCAGGTGCTGGTTGTGTCTTTCCATACCTGACTGAATGCTATTCCTGAATCATTACATTGTCTGTTTCAAAATACAGAATGTTTTTGTACATATTGTAACATAGATGATTTAAAGAAGGATTTGCGTGCTTGAAAACAGGGTTTTTAGTTCTATCTACTAATCTTCATAAAATTCCTTCTCCCTGCAAATTCTAATTGCTCATCATCAGATTGATGTGGCCACTCTACTTTTGTAAAATTTCATACAAAATAAAATTTAAGAAATCCTATCCTTGCCACTGAAACCTTGCTTAGTTTTTATCAGCTGTTCTAGTGAAGACACAAAAGCACCACTGAACCAGTACAGAGTTTTGGTGCTGGCAAGTGTAAATAATCATGGTCGAGTTAGTCTTTTGTACTAGGAAATTAGCTTTTTCTTTTGGTTTAGAAGGGTGAGGCTTTTTTTGTGTCTCTTTATGTAAATATACATTTTGACGGAAACTTTTCAGTTTCAGACAAATTATTTTTAGTCTTGATTTAGATGCCATCCTTTGGTTATTTATCTAGCTGTGTTTCATACGGGCTAAAGGCACTGATCCCAAGGTGTCTTCATGTTTTTATTCCAGAGTAACAGATGAGCTGATGTGCAAGAAAATGTAATCAATTCACAAGGCATTGGTAATTCAAGGGAGAAATTGTATTTCAGAGATGATGATATGTAAAGAAAGCTGCACATACAAATCAGTTGGCATTATAGAGGAACAGAGGAGAGCAGGATAGGTGCTGCATAATGAGTGTTTTGACGTGTTTTTGACTGACAATAGGAGAGGAGTTCACTAGGAAAAAAGTTTCTAAAGCAATTTTAGTGCTACAAAGTGACTTTATTTTAGAATTGTTTTTGTCTGTTGAAATACTGTTTAAGTGGTATTTGCATGTACAGTTAGATATGAAAGCGGAAGTGCTTCTCCAGGTGACAATCTACTCATTGTACAGTGATTGACAGTGAGAGCCTTCCTTATTGCACCATAGTTGACTAACCAGTCCGTCTGAGGACAGACTATGCTGGCTACTGTCAGTGTAATCAGAGGTTCCAGGAGTTCTAATGAGGTCACTGCTGCATGCTGAAAGCAATGTTGAAATGTTTCAGTTTAATAGACTTCTGAACTTTCCCTCCATTCTATTTACTTTATGGATCTGTAAAATGTGTAAGTTGCCTCATTCCTCTAGCTTGGCTCTAAAGTGTTTAACATCTTGTTGCTGCTGTCCTTTAATCTTTTCTGTGCTCATTTTCCATGTGAGCAGCTGTTGCGACTCTTTACTAGTAGAAGGCAGGATAAGCTGTGCAAGTCAAACTTCAGCTAAATTTGGTGTCTTCTACAATACTGTTGAGTTGACCACTAGTATTAAATTAATTAGAATTCAAATCTTGATTTTTTTGTTTCTTTATATCTGTTGTAATAGAAGTTCATTTGACAGCAAGTGGGAGAAGGGAATCTCTGTCCTGTTTTATAAATGGGAAGCTGAGGCATGAGTTGTGATTTACAGAAGGTTGTATAAAGCTCACAGACAACTTGTATCAGATCTTCTGAATTTTAGTCCAGTGTTTCACCATTGCCTCTATCTGTTAAGAGATGTTTTAGGATTCTTGCTGCAGCACTTTGTACTGTATCTCTGTCATTCTGTGTCAGAGTTGACTGCTGATGCAGTTGTAGTTCCCTGTGGGAGTGTTTACCAAGGAAAGGCTTAAGAGGAGAAAAGGAATTTGGGATGTTGTGGCCCTGCCATTTAACATTACACTTCATTTTTCCCGTTCATGAGAAAGGGAAGATACATGGCTGTGCTCTTTCCAGTATCTGAGAAAGATGAACAAGAAAAGAATGAAAAGCTTGTTTCACTTAAGTTTAGTGTAACAGTATTGGGTGAATTAAGTTTGCAGTGAACTGGGGAAAACTAAGGCTCTGTGTACATCTGTATTCATACAACTACTTCAGAATATAAGATTGTTTACCTTTGAGAAATTTAATTAACTTTAAAAAAGTCCAATATGCAAAAAAACCCAACCCCAAAAGACACCAAACAAAACAAAACCTAAAGGTTTAACTTTTCAGGTACAGCTGTTCTTAGAGCAGTGACACACATGCTTCAAGTGCAGTTTCAGACACAGGGGAAAATGCTTTACCTGTCCTTATCTTGAGACATGATTGGTTCAAGATTGTCTTTTAAATAACTTTTAGCATATTGCTAAAATTAATGCATATATACTGCTTTATATCTTAATTAGCAATATGAAAACTAGCATAATATTACTAGCTGATAGCATATTGTTGCCAAAACTCTCACTGTGCATCTGACAATATCTAGTGTACAGAGCTCAATTGGAAAGACAAAACTGTACTTACTGCCTCGAATCAAAAAATCATTAAGGTTGGAAAAGACCATCAAGTCCAGCTGTTGAAGGGCCTAGTTCTGCCCCAGCTGAAGTGAAGTACAAGCTCTAATACAAATATGTTAAGTGGCCATGTGTGTCTTACTGTAACTGAAATCTTTGCATGACACATGGAAAGTGGAGAGGCACAAGTTATCTGATTGTTGTGGGGAATGATGATACCTATTGAACCCTGCCAAATAGGCATGCTGGTGATACTGGAAGTGTAGTCACTCATATATAGACGTGACCTGGGAAATGGATTAAAATGGATTAACTTCTGGTGGCTAATTCTTGTCAGCAGTGGATTTCACAAGCCTGCAATACAAATTTCTTGTGGATTCCAGTTTTTTTTTCAGTTGTTTAGCTTTATATTGAGAATAAATATAAAATACAGTATACAATTTAATAAATGAAAAAATGGAGATAACTTGAAAAACTGGGCTTATAAATAAGTATGCATAGATATATACGCTAGTGTATATATATATATGTAACTGACACACCTGAAGGTTTTTTTTGTTTTAGTTTTTCACTTAGTAAACTTCCTAGTACCTTGACTTTCAGCATAAATATTTTTTAGTCTGCAGAGGTTTTTGAGTAATGGTTGCTTCCTAAAACAACCTTTTCAATCGTTTGTTTTTGGTTTTTAGTTTAGCATCTGTCTGTACTGTCCAGTAAGGCAGTTAGGGAGTCTGAACAGGGGAAGATGGCATTACTCTTTCAAGTATTGAATGCTATTCTACTCCTTCTCTCCTGCCCTCCAAGCTGATGGAGTGAATTCTGATGGAGTGGAGTGAGCTTCTAAACAAGCTTCCTTTTAGAAAAGATGTACCTGTATTCTCATTTCAGCAGGTCACCTGCTCTTCATGCCAGGTAGATAGCTTCTAGCTGTCTCTTCTAAAAATATTTTCTTTCACCCAATCAGTGTTAGTTTACAATAATTACTACCTTTAGAATAGAAAAATTTCTATACTTCTCATCTAATCTGTTCTTCTTTCACTAACTTCTCTTTTTTCTGAATCCTTCAAATTCTTGACTAATGCATTCTTCTGTCATCTACATACTGTCAATATTGCTCATTCTGGAAGGTAAGGAAATGTTTGAGCACAATATGAAATGATGGTCCAATCTTTTAAACTAAAAGCTAAATGCGTTGGACAGTATTCTCGCTTCTTTGTGGGAAGTCTAACTACTTCCTGTTTCTGTTAGATGAAGAGCCAATCCACTCATGTATAAGATTCTCTACATTTTTAAGTCTTCTGTGAAATGAAATAAGACAACAGTAATGTTGACGTAGAGTTGATACGTGTCCGGTGAGGCCTTTCTCCTGAGCTACAGCTTGGCAGTGCGGTCTGAATTTGGTGGTTACGTACTAACTTAACCTTCCATTTTGCAGTAAAAGGGCCTGTTTGGTTAGTAGCCACCCTGTACAGTTTTTCAGTAGCAGAAATTCCTTCTCTGGACTATATGCAAAGCAATATTTCCAGTACTATATTACTACAGTCTGTAATAGTAGTTACATTATGTAGCAAATGAGCACCAATAAAAATAAATCTATGCTCCGTGAAGCTCACAAATCCCATTATGTACCTTTTTAATAAAATCCTCAGGACAGTATTGGAGCAGCCTACCTAATGATCCACCTTCCTGACTCTTCCTAACTTAAAGCCTGGAATATAAAAAGTGATTTAAATGCCATAGCATATTTGAAATCAAGCTGTCCTTCCATGGAATACTCATGGCCTGAGGAAAATGTCACAGGGCTGCCTTCTCTTCTCACCAGGAGGTATGTTAAATTTGCAACAGAAAATGTTACAAGTGTAGATGTACATAATGAAAAGCTATTTGTGAAGCCTAACCTCTTAGTCTTTGCTTTGAAATGTTCACCTGTAGAAGAAAGGAAAGTGATCCTTGAATTACAGCAGATTATTGAGTCAGTCTGTACCTGTTGATGTGATATACTGAGTATAAGTTCTCTAGATTATGAAATTGTCACTGAAAAATAGTAATCAACAGGAGCAGCTTCAGCCAAAGATATTGATCGTGACTGGGTTTGCTATCATAATCCAGTCTGGCATAGAAATATCAATAGATCTGGGGGTGAACTGGTGCTATAGTGCACACAAGATGAACAGTCTTACTTTGAGGATCATTTTTCAGTGACACTGATTCTAAAATAAGCAGTGTTTATTCTCATCATACATTTCCATCAAAATGGAAAGTAAATTTAAACAGCCAATATTGTTTTTTGACTTAATGATTAAATATATAATTTGTATATGCAAGACGTGCTCATGCAAGCATGAACTTCTCCCTGATGATTATTCTGCTCTTGCCTTGCCAGTGTTCAGTGTCACCGGTAGTGGCTGAAACAGATGAGCTGTACTGTCACTGCAACTGGTTGCCTGCGCTTCCCCTTTAAAAGTGTCTTTAACTGTGTCTTTACCTATAATTATGTGCTGTTTCTTTAAAGGCTGCGTACATTAGATACTTGCATTATTTTACATCAGTGAAATGTCCTGATAATAGGCAGGTAGCATCTTTGCTTCAGGTACCTCATCTCTTTTCTTGCATTAATATGGTTTTACAGAATGTTCCTTGCTTAGCAGCAACTAAGGTAGTTGGCTTTAAGAACTTTATAAAAGATGTATAATCCTCTGCATCTAACTTTTTTTCTTTTGCAGGACGGGTTTCTCACCATGGCCATAACACAGTTTCGACTCTTTAAAGTCTGTACTTGCCTGGCAGCAGTGCTTTCTTTCATTAAAAAGTTAATATGCAGGTAAACATGTCTTATGTAGTTTGGTTGCATTTTATTTTTCAATTACAAGTTCTTGCACTTCTTTCCTTCTCCCAACACCCATCCACCAATTTCCTCAGTTCTGATTTAACTAACTGTGAAACAATCAAGATGGATGAAAAGTAGGACAAATTCATTCTTTAATTTGCATATTCCTTTGAGTTCCAAAAGTCTGTATTTTGTTGTATCATAGGTGAATGAGGTTTTCTAAACAGCTCTAACAGGGTTTTAAAATTGCCTTTTAAAATTATTCCATGTCAAACTAGAAGGAAAGCTGTTTTCATTGTTTTCTAAAAGTACTTGGTAACTGATTGTTTTTTAAGAGATTCGGTTAATGGCAGTATCTACTCTGTCATCAGGCAGTTGTCTTTCACTATAAATGTAAGCAGTTCTCATCCTGATTTGTCAAAAAACAGTTGCCTGAGACTTTAAATTCTTCTGCCTATTGAAGATTCAAGAGTTTGGAGGACAGTGATGGAAGTTCAAGGGAAATGATTTTTTTCTTTTTTTTTTAAATGATGAATAATGACTTATTTTTTGCTTACATATGTAGAAACTGCTTGGGAGTAAAAAAAAGTAGAAAACTGTTTCTTTTGTGAATAGCATTTAGCTGAAGGAATGAAAACTTAAAATCTTTCACATAAGCAAGTCAGTGGATCAGATTGATTCAGTCCATTAACTACAGGTGTTTATGCTGTTTACTGTCAGCTGCAAAGTGTAGCCTGATAAATTTTGTTGTCCTGCAATGCACCCCTTCATATGAGTATGCCTGATAACCAGCAAATGTGATTTAATTAAATGTGCATTTTAGTTCAATGGATATGAGCTAGTACTTACTTAGATTATATAGTTTATATTAGTTTTCATTTGAACAAATGCCTGTAGAGACTGTGTGTCTTTCTAGTAAGAGTAGAGCCTACATGTAGTACTAGTCATCTCTTTAGTTAAATCCTTTTTTGATAAACAACAGCCTGTCTGAATCCAGTTTCCAGGAAATAAAAGGTGTAAGTGTAAAAAGAGATGAAATTTCATTCTTTTTAAAATCTCTAGTTATTTTCTCCAGCTGATAAATGTGGATGTTGCTATTAGTAAGGAGAAACAAAACCAAGAATTCTTGAGACATCTGACATTCAGAGTGGGAATCAATATATATCTGACAATGGTTGTGAAGCAACTATTCCTATAAGAATCTTGTTCCCTATGTAGAAGTGGAGATACATAGCCTTGCTCAGTGCTGCTCTGTGTAGCATACTCTTCCCATGTTGTATGACAAAAGCTTTCCTCCTACCTTCACTCTTGTTATTGTAATCATTTTGACTAGATAAATGTTTTTTACAACCCACTTGCCGGAGTCTTCTAAATCATACAAACAGAGAAATATATGTAAGTGCAGAAGTGATGGCTTAGAGTGGTATTAAAGATACGTATGTTGTACAGGTCTGAAGGAGGATGTTTCCAAGCTTGGGTTTCCTTTAGAGATGTCACCTAAATCTAGTCAACCAGAAGTCTCTAATGTGTTTGAAGGAATGGTGTTTTCGCCTTTCTTTACCCTTAAACTCCTGCTTTTCACTGTAAAGGAACAGTTTGGAAAGGAGCTAGAGTTAATTATATAAAACTTGAAAATTTGATGATAGCACCTGATCTTCCCTAAGGAGGAGTCTGTTGAGCCTAAAATAGAAAAAAAATATATCTAGTCACTCACCAGAACACAGCAGAGGTGATATTACAAGCAGTTCAGCTAGTCTGAGTTGATGGTAGTATGTTCTATAATACTAAAACTAATGGATAGAAATTACAAATTGAAGTTTCCCAGCTTTATTCTTTTCAGCAATAAGAAACAAATCTTAACTTTTCCAAGCTGCATAAGGTCAATTACACGTGTCTCTTTTGCATTAGGAGCTTACAGTCTTTGGGGAAAACATGAGTGAAAGCCTTAATTTCATTCTTTTGTGTTATAAGGTTTTAAAATACAGTGAATGTCAGCTAAGGATATTTTAATTATTATTGTGATCTTTGAATGCTGTCATTAAGTAAATATTTAGGTGGTTTATCTGCAATGCATTACTGTTTGTTTTCTATTAAAATTATCCAGTATAGTTGCTGAAATGCATTGAAACAGTATTCTTTTAGTAGAAGCATGAATTGAACAAAAGCTGTTGACTTGCATAATCTTGTACTATCTCTGTTTAGACATTGAAGAAGAAAGTATTTTAGAGAGGCTTCAGCAGCTCAGAAAGTAATTTATTAGACACAGTTTCACATCTAAGACACAGAAAAATTTCATGGTGTACAGTAGAAATAATTTGACAAAGGTAGATCGCTAGTGCTTGCTTTATAAGCACTGGCAATCTAAAAATTGTAGCTGACTTATGTGAATAATAGTTAGTTTGTCCATTTTCGTATTTCTCCTCAATTTCCACTGCAGTTAAAGAAATAAATTGCACTTGGAAGTTCATGTGAACACCGCTTTAAATTCATGATGAAATTCCTTTGCTTAGCAGACTTTTACTGGCAGTAATTAATACTAAGGTAGTTGAAGCACTAAATGTTTTAGCCATGACTATTTTCAGTAGTGCTGTTCTCAGACTTCCCTTTTGTTTTTTTTTAAACTTAGTGCTCATGTTTTCAGAGCTTGGAGGAATCCTACATTTTTCTTTCAGGTCTGGAAGAGGGCGAAAGTTAAGTGGAGACCAAATAACTTTGCCAACCACAGTGGATTATTCGTCTGTTCCTAAACAGGTAATTGTTAAAGTGGTAGGTGACTTAATAGATAATCCCTTAACAGAGTGATTATACCAATCCTACAGCTGAGTTCATATATATCCAAGAAAGATATAATACTATTATGTATGCTCTATAATATTAAGTATATGTCTTACCAAGATATAAAAGACCAAGTTTTTACTTGCAGATAGTATTAACTTTTACCATATACTTTTATTCAGCCTGAAGTAGAAGACTGGTCTTCATGGGATGAAGATGCACCTACCAGTGTGAAGATTGAAGGTGGCAATGGTAATGTGGCTGCTCAGCAAAATCCTTTGGAACAAATGGAACCTGATTATTTCAAAGATATGACACCAACTATAAGAAAAACTCAAAAAGTAAGTATTGTACTTTCAACTAACAGAGTTTTCATGTTTTAAAATAGGCTATAAGTAAATCAGCAACTTACAGAAAGTGCTCTTAGTAAAACTGAACTGTCCTGTTGAAATGAGAATAGATCCTGGTGTGTAGTTTAACACCGCCGGTTAAAAATGCTGACTTTGAGATCTTTAACAGTGTGATGCTATTTCATATTTACATCTTCAGCCTTAATGTTATTGGAAACTTTTGAATAATTTCAGTCTGAAGGTTCTGGGAAGTATAGTGTCAGAACCCTCTAATCGCTTTAATTCTGAAAGTGGAGCACTGCACTAAGATGCTTGTACTAACCCTTCCATTACTTGAACAGAGACATTCCATGTCCTGTTCTACTGAAGTCTGAGGGAGCAGCACTACAGTTTTGGAAAACAGTGATTACTTGTTTAACCAAGCTATACTGGGGAGGCTGGAATTAGGGAATTGGTATTTCAAAATAGTTTGTTCTTCAAATGTCCATTTTTATTATGCAGACAAGAGAGAAGGTCATATCTACAGGAGCATCAACATTGTAAATAAATGCTGATTTAACTTCTGACAATTGCAAGTTTTGTTTCTCTTTGCAAATCTTTCAGCTGGGTACTTAGAGGTCTTTGAGTCAATTGGAAAACCTCACAACAAAGACTGTCAGTTACTGGAACAGGTTACCCAGAGAGGTTGTGCAGGCTCCATCTCTGGAAGTTTTCAAGCCCCAAGTGGATAAGCACAGAGTACTTTCATCAGCCTTAGACTTGACAGTGCTTTGAGGAGGAAGTTGGATTACAGACCTCCTGAGGCCCCTTCCAACCTCAATCTTGCTGTGGTCCTATGAGCTGGAGGTGGTACTGGTGTCAGTTTTCTGCACATTCAGCATCTACAGTATTCTGTGGACTAAATTCTTCTAATGATTTTGATCTCCCAAAATCTGAGGGACAGAGAAGGACTGGGGAGAGGTAGATTTCTCCTTTATACCTACTGACATTTTTTGTCTAATAGAATGACCTTCAGGTTCAGAACAAAACTGGAGAAGAGTCCATGCTGCTTGAGTACCGTATACTGAATTTGGTTTAAATGTGTTTTTAGGGATGACTGCAGGGACTGTAAAGAACATTCCTGTTAACTTGGCCTACTTGCCACCTTTAAATATGAATTTATCTTTGCATTTTCACTAAATGTTGGCTCAATATAAACCCCAAGATTTGAGGTAGAATCTACTCATGTTACCACTCATCTACACTCATCTATTTGGCAATAGAACTTCAGTCAATTAAGAGTCATTGCCAAATAAGGTTGTCTAGTCCTGTTTCCTTTCTTGCATTTGTACAGTCAGTGTAACTGTGAATCTACCTCATTGCGAAACAGCAGAGACTTAGAGTAGGCTAAACAAAGTAAGTTTGTGACTTGAGGTAAAGACAAAGGAGAGGTACGTGATCTTAGCAACTAAATTTGCTAATATGCCTTTTGGGAGAAGCACTAGTGCATGTTTTTCAGCCAAATTAGCATGGAGCTTTACTAGTTGATGTGATAGAGAATTACTTTGCAGCTGTTGAAACTGTCTGCACAGATATGCTGTTGAAGCAGCTGAGAGAGCTCACATTGCAGTGCAGTACAGCAGTGCAGACAAGCACTGCCCTCAGGAATAGTATCTTACAGTGACCTATCAGAGAAGCAGGATTTCTCCAAGGAATATGTTATGTAGTTAGCTTTTATGAGTACTGGGAGATGTAGCTATTTGATATGTAATTCTGTGTGCTCGTTCTCTGTCTTGATACAGTCATAGGTTTCCATGTGATAAAGAGGAAGCTAACGTGGGGAGGGAAGTTCTTGTCCTTTGCATCTTTCACTCCTCAGTTCATTTGGCTGTACAACTTCCAGAACCTGGCGAAGTTTGAGACACGCTGTGGTGTTGTATGGCTGTACCTTCACGGGCACAGAGTTAAATGATCACTAAAGAATTTGTGTAGTGCTTTGATTTACCACTTTCTGTTTCTGTTTTTGAATATTTTCAGATAGTTATTAAAAAACGAGAGCCTTTAAATTTTGGGATCCCTGAGGGAAACACGGGATTCTCTAGCAGATTAGCAGCTACACAAGATATTCCTTTTATTCACCAGTCTGTAAGTATGCTCTAAGTATTGATCTTGTACTTGATTGTTAAATGACTATTCTGTAGGGGAAGGAATAGTCTGCCTAAGGTCTACATTGCATGGACTAAGAAGAAGAGTTGTGTAATAATGTAAATTGTTTTAAAATTGAGTATTTAGTTCAAAGAGTTAAGTAGTTAATCTAATTTTAAATAATACATTCTACTCAGAAACTTGACAGATCAGTGATAAAAAGATAAGAAACTCCCATACACTTCTGTGCTTGCAGATCTCCTAAAGCAATGAACTATGGGGCTTTTGGATTCTACACAGCAAGTTACTAACAAGAGTAGATGGCTTTTTTGAAAGCCTCTTGTGTTACCTTTGCTTCATTATCTTGGACCCATTTTAAACTTCCTGCTCCTCCCTTTATGTAAGGATTGTAATCTAACAGTCTCTTAATTTTTGCTCTTTAGCCTTTGAAAAAACAGTCTCGTTACCCAGCAGCCTGGCCATTTAGTGGAAGATGCTCTCTTCCCCTTGCCCTTTGCATTCTTTAACAGTGCTTCTGCTTTGATTACATAGTGCACAAAAGGGTCCAGGCAGGAAGCAGTACAGGGTGGTTGTACCACCTCCCTACACTGTCCATAATGAAAATAGTTCAGGAAAGGACTTTCAGTGAGTAAAAGTGTTACTCAGCTGATACTGGACATGCAAACATATGGATGTACATGTTTGTTTGTCCATGCAGCTTCCACAAATCTTTTGACACTATCTAGTTATTTGATCTGCTCAATTTATCTTCCTCTTCACAAAAATGCACTTCATTACTTCTTTCCTTCTTTTGTCCAAAAAACTCTTTGACAACTGGAAAAGTATTAGAGCAGGGACAGAAGTACAGACAATAAGTTGAGAAGCACTGCCATATCTTAAATACTTCTATAATTCTGAAGTATTAAGATTAAAAATAGATGTTAAGGAAACTTTCCTGTCTGACCATCCAGGAGCCACTCTGGCAGTCATACACCAGCGTTTTATCTTTTTCCATGTGCTTAGAGTTTCTGTTTGGTTTCAGCCTGAACTGGGAGATTTGGATACTTGGCAGGAAAATACTAATGCCTGGGAAGAAGAGGAAGATGCTGCCTGGCAGGCAGAAGAAGTTCTGAGGTAAGTGAAATTAATGTGACATGTGAAAGAATCAAGCTTGTTTATTTGTTGGAACACCTTTCTGATAAGTGCTAAGAATGGTTAAACACATCTTAAATTATTTTTGTGCATCTAATCTCTATGTAACTGGTACTTGGCAGAAGACATTTTGGATCTAATCAGTTAGTGGATGAAATAGTAGGGGAAATCAGAGAATCACTGGAACATTGGAACAACATGTTAACACATACACATGCACGTGCGTGCTAAAAACTAGCCCAGCAATGCTTCACCAATCTCAATGATTTATTATGAACAAATAACATGTTTGAAGTTCAGTAAAATACCACTTGATGTTCTTATAAAAAGTAACATAACCCTGTGCTTAAAGTAAAAGTAGTCCAGGATAGAAAATGAAGTACTAAGTATATTCTTGGAATCCCTGTAGGGGCTATAATTTTCTAGTGAACTTAACTAGAGCAGCTGATAAGGCTGAATGTAAAACCAGAGTCTTGCAAAAAGTTAGAGTGAATACTTCATCTGTTCTGTTTGTGTTCTTTTTTTGGCCTTTAAGAACACACAGAAGGAGTATGGATGGTAAAGAGGTGCAGACTGAGTTTAAGTTAATCACACACAATGATTTGACTTCAGAGTGACTTACGGTTTTATGAAAATTTATTGCTTGCTACATCATTTGGTAACTGGCCCCGGATAGCTGCAGTTTCTGCAGTTTCCTAGACTTCACAAGTACATGGCTTCTGTGGTCCAGTATTGATAACATGAAATAAAGTCATGATATATTCAAAAATCATTCTAGAACTGTGAATCTTTAAAGGAAAAAAGGGATTTTTGAAAAAAAATAAAAAGATTCCAATCAACTTTATTTTAATGTTTGAAAATTTCAGTCTGTGGAATAAGATGAGGAAGTCACCAGCACACTTTGAATGTGTTAGTCATAATTGTTTCAATTTATTATCTCTGTCTTGCTCTGCAGCATCTTAACATGTGAAAATAGGATTACAACGCATATATTTTTGTAAACTTAAGCATCTATCTCAATCTCTGGTCAATATATTTTTTTAACTTCAGTACTGTTTCAGGTCTTGTCTTCCAGTAATGTATAACAGAATTACAAGCTTTATGATATGAATGATGTGGTTTTGGGGTGGTTTTGTTCCAAGGATAGCAATTTTTCTCATAAAGAAAGCTTGGTAAGATCTTTAATCTCTAAAGTGCAGCCTACTGAGATGTAAATGAATGACAATGAAAAATGCTGCTTTTTTTGAACTGAGAAGTAAAACAACTGCTTTTGCCAACTGCAGAAGCTGCGTTGTACTTTACTCTTGCCACATTTCATTACACATGTTTTTAGGACTATCAAAAGCAGTATTCAAACTTTCCAAAGCGCTGGCTTATCCTATACAAATTATCTACTAAAGTGATCTGGTGTATGTTTATGCCAGTTTATTTCTGGAGTGTAAAATTTGTTCAGGACAGTCAAAAGTATATTGTTTGCCAACTGTCAGGTTCATGCTCTAGAATACTTAGGAAGAGCGATCTCTTATGTGGCAACAACAGCGAGGTTTTCCCCAAACCTTCATTTTTCAAACTGCCATGTTATTGGGTTGAAATTATTATGAAGATTTCAGCCTGTCATCTTTATTATTGAAAGGCATCAGCTCAAGTTATTAATTTTGTTGAAAGTTCTTCTTAACTACACTAAAAAGGATCAGAATCTACTTGTTATAGAAGGGATCTGTATGTGTCTAAATATTTCCAGTAGCTAGAACATGATCAGAACTGTAGCTGTCTTTTTGGCATACCACTTGGCTACCTCAGTACCACTGGTCATTGTGTAAGCAGTATCCCAGCTGTGTGAAGTAAGACCTTTGTTTTATTCATGACACACAAATGACAATGTTTATCTGTAAATGAGTGAACTGCTGGCTGATCTTCAGCAAGATTGATAGGAAATACCTGCTGGATTTACAAATTCTCTTGCAGCAGACATTGGTGATATATTTAACATCCGACCTTTAAACGTAAAACTTAAGTATAGTACTTGACAAGCCTGGCTCTGGTTTTGACAGACTGCAGTAAGGAAGTGATATGGAGTCTCCTCTTAATGCTAGAAGTCTGCATCCTGCTCTACAAAATTATCTGTAGATCCCTTGGCCTCTCTGGTCACTTAGGTCATAAGTGTAACAGTTGAAAGAAGCATGCATAGGATTTCAGACTGCTAAATGGAGGACAGAGTCCCCCTGACATTCCAGAGTGTTGATGCTGACTGTACTCCTGTGGTGCTTTTGAGAATTAAACGAGTGTGCAGAAAACATAAAGGTCTTCCTTAGACAGCTGTGTCTGTGTACCTGTTGGCACTCAGTTAGTGTTTAGAAGTATCTTAAGACCAGAACAATTTTTGTGTGGTAATGGAGAGCTGATCAATCATGCAAAAATGGGCTGTGGCTTGCTAAATAGCAGAGCAGACTGTATACTGTGGCCTCTCTGGTGACTCAGTGTATAAGCATAACATTTGAAATAAGCATTTATTCCAAGCCAAATGCTCCCTGGAATCAAAGCATGCAGAAGGGCAGTGCTGAGGATTAGTCTACTAGTTCCTGTAGTCTCCTTTTTTCCCCACTCTCCAGCAGGTTCTGGGCTGGGATGGACTAAAATTTTCCAGTAAGCTATGAATCAGTGTAGCAGCTGATAAACTGGATTTTCAGTTAATTTGAGTTACTTGGAAGTTGATTTCTTCTGCAAATTTTAGATACCTATCTACAACTCCAGAATTTCTATTACCAGTGAAGCTTTTTTTCCCAGCGGCAGCAATTAAGCTCATGCATTTTTAGTTTATAGTAGCTACTTGTTTATATTTTTTGGTGACCAGTTGCTCTGTCTGAGGTAAACATGAAGGCCTCTCATATTTGGGTGTAACCGAATACAATTTCTCGCCCGTAGAGGGCGCAGAACCACCATTGTGTCATCGTGGGGAAAGGAAACCAGAGTGATCAACAGCACTGCTTAACAGCTCATGTGGCTTTTTGAAGCTACTGTCTCTACATACTGGCTGGCGTACATAGCATTTCTTCCCTTCTGCATCATTTCAGAGGTGCGGGGAATATAAGAAAATCTGCTGCTGTAAAGTGACGAATACTACTACTCTGCATATGCTTGACTGATAGCACTGTCAGCTATCTGACTTTCATGTGGAATGCAGAGTAGTGGGTGATGATCTCAAAAAACCCCAAAACTTTTGAGCTGCTGTGAACTTGGGAGGTAGGTCCTGACGGGAATGACTCACTTCATTCTTCCATGACTGACAGCAGAGCAGCTTAGTAGAGTAGAGGAAAACTTCTGGCCATTAATAATCAATCAGGGGAAACAATGAAGGTATTAAATAAGTGCAGTCTCTCTCCTGTCCAATGTGAAGATAGTATGTAGACTTTGTACCTCAAATATTTTGAAGATTTGTGTTCCCAGTTTGTCCATAGTTGGAATCTTCCAGAGACGGTTGCTTCAGGTGATAATTTTAACTCTGTATGTGTCATACACCTAAGTGGATGTGCACAGTTAATTGAGATACATTTAAATTTAACTCCTTACTGCCTCATCCGTTAGAATTCTTTATTCTCTTTTAATAAGCAGTTCTTTATGCTTACTAAATCTGTGTTAAATTTCACCGTTTCAAATTAATGAAGCTTTGTTTTTCTTCTTAAAGTCCTCTTGCAAGCAATTTAGCATTTTTTTCATATCTAATAACTTGAATCCAAAGCAGACGTGACCTACTTAGGCAACATAGGAGAGAGCTGCAGTGTGTCACTTTGAGTATGAATCTAGCTTTGGTCCTGCACCACTCAATAATTTGTTCTAGCTAAAGCAGGGGAATAAAATGAGTTAATTTTTTTTGTATTCTTTCTTGGTTTGCTGTAGTCAGTTATGTACTTGCTGAGATTGGAAACCTATTTCTGTAGACAGATTCTTCGAGCTAAGAGAGTGATGTCTGGAGTTTTACAATGATTATAATGCTAAAAGGATACCGAACTGAAGACTTTTTAATTATTTATTTCCTTAAAGGCTGTTGTTTATATTTGTAGCAGACAATAGTGTACACCACAGATTCTCAGCTCCTGATGGGGGGAGTATTAGAAGTTACCATCTCATCTGATCATGACAAAACTATTTGTAGAACTTGCATTAGAAAGGGGGTCACTACTGATGTTTCTGCTGAGGGAAAGTGGGGACACAAGTCACTGTTGTAGACAAGTCAAACTGGTTTTGTGTGAATTTGAAAAGATGGGTACTCTTGCTACTGAAAGCATTAGACAGATTTTTATTTTTTGCATTAGGCCTTATAACTGTCCTAAACTCTCACTGATTCGCTTACTCTGAATCTTTGAGAATTTAGTGGCTTTTAGATTGCAAAATAATTAAACAAATATTACTGCCTAAGACTAGATTGGATTAATATGGATATTAGGAAAAGGTTTGCATCCAGGGGGTGGTTGAGTACTGAAACAGGCTCCCCAGAGAAGTGGTCACAACACCAAGCCTGACAGAGTTTAAGAAGCATTTGGATGATACTCTCAGGTACATGGTGTGACTCTTGGAGCTGTCCTGTGCAGGGCCAGGAGTTGTACTTTGATGGTCCTTGTGGATTCCTTCCAACTCAGGGTATTGTGATCCTAGATTAATCTGAAAAGAAGACTTCAGCACAGTAAAAGACTAACTGTTCTGAGCCTAATGAGTGTAGACTGAAGCTCTTGTTTTTATTAGTTATAATAACCTATGTATTGACAGGAACTTAAGGTATGACCATGCTGAAAACTGGATTCCTGTTATTTAGCAATTCCTGTTTTTTTTTAATTCCAGACAACAGAAGATAGCAGAAAGGGAAAAAAGAGCAGCAGAACAGCAGCGAAAGAAAATGGAGAAAGAGGCACAAAGGCTAATGAAAAAGGAACAAAACAAAATTGGTGTAAAACTGTCCTAACAGAAATCAGGCATCAATGGCAGTGCTGGTGAAAAGAGAATTTCAGCTCTACAACGTACATATGGGTATTGATTTAACTATTTATAGGACTTAAATGCACTGCTTGGTTTCAATGCATTCTTCAGGTCATCTTGGAAGCCAGGATTTTCCCAAAATATCTTGAACTACCTTAAAGGAGAAAAACCCCACAGAAAATCATGCCTTGATGGAATGTTTCCTGCAATAGTTCTATTCCGGCACCCTTCTTTGCAGCAAAAGTGATTGACAAGGATGTTGATTGAAAAACACTCTTAATGAACAGCTCAAACCTAGAGAAAAGAATGTAAATATTGAGTTGTGGGAAATTACTGTATTGTCTGTGCTTACCTGAAACATGTAATTAAACAGTTTTAAAGAACCCTTTGCTTCCTGCCTGATAAAGAATATCTGCTTTTGTGTTTTTATCAAAGTATTTATAAACACTTCAGAGTTTTTCATGGGAGATCATATTGACCTATTCAGAAAAAAATAACTTGTTATGGGTGACCTGCAACTCAAAATGTGGTCCTGGTAGGTTATGCATCAGTAGAGCACAAGTTACAGCTGAACACTAGAAGTGGATTTCTTGTCACTTTGTTACTTCCTGTAACTCCCTTGTCCATTTACATGTGACAGTGCAATGGCTACCAGCAGTGGCATCACTACACAAGAGTGGTGCACCTTTTTACAAAGGCTGATGTTGAAAATATAAGGGAATGTTTTAGTCATTACTTGTATTGGTAAATTTGTATTTCTAACAGAAAGTATTCCTACAGTTAAGAAAAAAAATCCTCACACCTTGTGCTTGTTGCATAGGTAGTGTAATTGAGAAAAAAAAATCATGGCCTGCTGTTAATAATGCTAGTTTGAAAATTCTGTTCCAAGCACTTTTCAATTTCCATTTTTTTGTACACTTGCTGTATGTATGTACACTGGAATTCCCTTGGTCAAGTGTGCATGGTAAATGTGCAGCAGAAGGCAACAGTGCTTTAGTGAAGAAGAGAAGTTTAATGTCTGCTGGAAAGAAGTGTATGGGAGGAGGGGGATCGCTGTGCTACTTGTGTCCAGCTCAGTGCTTCAGTGGATGCCTTTTCCATCTTCTGGTGTGCGGATGCTATTACCCTGAATTCGTGAGTCATACGGATTTCTTACCTTATGACAGATGAGTGAGGTCAGCACATTCGGTGCCTTTGTTTCCTATGCCTACATTTGACAATGAAGTTTTAAGAGAATGGCAGGGGATGGGGGGCCATGTGACTAGATCTTGCCTGCCTAGACAAATAGAATTTTTAACTAAGTTGTAGTGGGTTCTGGCCCAAGTTTTCCTTAAAAGATAAGTAATTGAGCAAACAAGACAGTAAGAATTATTTTTAATGGCCTTAGTCATGGAGAAAAGTTTTTAAAAATTTTTCATATAGTTGTCATGTAGCTTTAAATCTTGCACAAGTCAACTGATTTGACCACAATTTTCAGATGTTAGATTTTCAAATTTATTTAGAAGGCCACAGTGCTGTGCATATTTTCTGCATAAGTGTTCTGGCTGGAGTAGAATGGGTTACTTCAATGCAACAGTATGGCAAGTAAATCTGCTCCAACTACACACCTCTAAAATATCTGACGATGAGAGATAATGAAGTTTATGAATAAGCGTCAATAACAGTCTATGTTTATCCTTTTAACAGCACTGAAGAAGGAAGGAGGTACCAGTCATAATTCTTTCACTATTGCTGACAGGGCAAGGAAATGACTATCTGCTGCCTGTTAAAGGTGAAACCTGTTGGAATCTGCGTCTCATTTTTTAAAAAAATAAATAGTGCTTACTGTTGGTATTTCTGAGACAGTGTAAAATAGATGCAAATCAATACTATTTATTAACAACAGATGGGCTAATTAGTATATTGCAAACAACATCCCTGAATACACCATGTAAACACATCTGATTTTTGAGCCTTCAGCCATTTTAAAAACCTTTGGGTGCTGCCACCTTCCTGTGTGTTAGTCCTGCATTGCTTTTCCCTCCTGCCACCATACTGCTTTGCTGTTATCCCGTCTACCTGCCCAGACTTAAGCTCAGCTGCTCTAGAGATTCCTCCCATCTCTGCCCTGTGCCAACATGATGCCAGTAGGGAGGACACGGCTCCCAAGAGAAAGTCACTTGCATGGTAATAACCCATGCATTGTTATCTGTTTCGTCTTTTTCCTGTGCTTTTTCCTTTCCTTCCTCCTATATTTTGATTTATCCTCAGCAAACATGAAAATACTTTTGTTAAACTTACTGTGAGGCTACTGGTCTGTTACTATCTTTTCTGTTGGTTTGATTTCCTTGAGGGATCCTGTACATTGACCATGTACCCTTGTTTTCTTTGTCCCCAGCTGCCATAGGCTCCTTTTCTCTCCCTTTCAACCTTACCCATTTTGTGATTCTGTGAAGGGTACAGGTGAATCTGTGGTGGAGAGGGGGTCAGTGCCTGAACCTCAGCATTTTCAGCAGCTTCAGAGGCATGTTGGGTGCCTCTTGAGCTGCGTATTAAAGGCAGGCTTCTTTGTTCCTGGGTTAGAAAGAAAATGTTTAATGGGATTATCAACAGGCATCCCTTCTGCCCAGGAAGGAGCAGTCTTGCTTTCTATGCTATAAGTCTGAATACAAGCAAACATCTGGTACTTTACCCTTAGCCTATGAGCTGCATGTTCTCCCCACCTGCATGTTTTGAGAAAAGACTTTCCAGTGTGGTACAGGTGTGGGTGTGAGCATCTCAACTAAGAAGGAAGGATTAGAGTTTTTATTGAACTGTTTGGAGTCTGATGGGCCTCTCCTAGCTACTCTGTACAGCACCAGCAGGATCCAGGTGAGATATGACTAAGACTAAAGCGTAACATTAGAGGGAAAAAAAATAAGATGGTGTGTTTATAGCAAGAACTGGCCTATCCTCTTTGGATTGTGGAACAATGCCCACTCCCCTCAAAGTCTGAGACTGGAGCATTTGGTACTTCAGGCCTCTTCTTACAATGGGCACCTTGAGCTGTCTACGTTCCTGAAGTGTGGAGGAGGAAAGGTGGAGGTTTAGATGTGAGCTGAATTTTGGACAGAGATCAGAGCAAGGACTTTTTATCAGGAATCTGTTGGGAATTCTGTCACTTCTCACTGAGTGCAGTTAAATGCCTTACAAGAGCTGAGCAGACTGAAAAAAATTTAAGGGCAGGAAGAAACTTTGATGTTAGCTGGTGTTACTGTCTTATGTTGTAAATAGAACATTTAAAAAACACTACATCTAAATGTAGCCTGCCCAAAACGTTTGAAATCTGTTTGGCCTGTTGACATTTTTAAGTGTAGGTTTTTGCTGCTTTGTTGCCTCTTGCTGCAAAAGAAACCCACGTAGTCACAGGTGAATGCATCTTGTAGAACTAAAGATCACTTTTCCTCTAAATTATGCTCCAGTTCACAGTCCCTCAAAGCAAAGATCACTTAAAACAATAGTGGCTGTAAAAGAGAAATGCGACATTGTAATGGATTTGGTAATGTCATGTATAAAATATTAGTCTCTTGGCCTTGCACAGACATAATTTGAAGTAGAAATAAGGTACTTTCTGTAATATGTTTCAATACCAAGAGGAGATACCCAGGAATTAAAAAGTTCCATGTTTATGTAAAATTTACATTAACCCCTCCAACTATTAATTTTGACTCTAAGTCCATGTAATTTAAAAACTTTTGAAAGTGACCTTTGAGCACATGCATTGCAGTGGTGTCACAGGGCAAGCCAGCTGGCTGCAGGCACCCAAGACCGGAGAGCATGGGAGATGAAGTTACGGCAAAGTAAGCGAGATGCTCTCATGGTCATCTCTGTGAACTCTTGGGGACTGTATTACACCAAATTATCTGTTAGAGTTCTCTGTAATGTAATGCTTAATTAAGCCTCTGGAATCTCTTGTTGCAAACACAAAATAATTTCACAGCCCAGGCATCACAGGCACGTGGAAGGTGCACAAGTTGCCTGTGTGTCAGTGCAAGTATCACTCTCCCAAGTGTTGCAAATGGTCCATGCACACTGGCCAATTACACTCCTCTCTTGTGGATTACTTGTAACTCCCTTCCCAAAAGCTGCAGAGCAATGCATGGCAGTGTCAGGCTTCACTGGACCCCTTCTGCTTTGGGTTGCAGAGGGAAATACTACACTTGTTTTGCTGAGTGGGAAAATGGAGGCCAGTGAGGTTTAAATGGCCAGAGGTGTTGAAGACTTGGGTGGAGCCAGACAAACCCCCCTTTCCTCTGAGTGGTAGTATTGGTCTCTTATCCATCCACAAATCTTAGGTTTTGGACAGGGTTTGATGGTCACTGTGTGTACACTGAGACTGCATGACTGTCAGCTGGGTTAAACGAGGTCTTCTGAACCCCTGTTAAATGCCAGAAAGACTGATACTGCTCTGGGATTGCAGTAATGAAAAGTTACAGGTTTCTGGATGATCACATTGGGTTAAAGATTAGGTCACTGTGAATGCAGCATGAGGTGGCAGAGGGGGTGCTGTGTGCATCTGCAGACAGACTGGAGCCTTTAATGAGCCTGGCTGAGTGCTTACACTTGGAGCTGTACTCGGTTTTCTCCATCTCTCTTCTCTCTCCCCCAGCTCGGCCTGTACCTGACAGCTCAGCTGGGATGGGTGGGTTTTTTATATCTTTGCTACAGTAAAACACTCACACGTTTGACAGTTCTATCATGCTTTACTGAACTTGTGATTATAAAGGTAATTTACAATTAAGCAATTAAATAAACAATAAGTTAAAACACAATACATTTATACATAGTATTTCAAAGGGCTCAAAAGACTATCAGATTCCAATACATTAAGACTTTTAAACAACATTAAGAGTCAAAGTGTATTCACGCCTATCCCTTATCACTGTAACAAGTGTGAAGACTCCCAACAGTGTACATTTTTGGTTACAGTCCCTGTATACGCACAAGACCAGTGAAATGCTCAAGCAATTGCACGATTGAGAAGAGCACTACACGAGACAGGCACAAACGATATGCTGGAAGCTGCCTGGGGAATATGGGTTTTACCTTTAAACTTAATTGACACTTGGGACAACAAATGGAAAGCGCTAGCATGCTTTCTGGAGCACAGGTGTGATACCCAAAGGGGAGTGAGTCCCCATGTCAGTTACTTAACACTGTAGATTCACAGATGTTTCAGGTTAGTGCTGCCTAGAGAAATACCCCACCTTTCTCCAGCCCTCTTTCCCTGTGCACATCTCACACAACCCTTGAGCCAGTGCAAAGTGCTCAGTGAGCCCTCCAGGGAAAGTGACTGAACTTTATGATAACTCAGCAATTGAACATAAAAAAGCACTAGCTGTAGTTCCTGATTTCCCTGGTCATGTTCACTGTGCACATGAGCTGGCACCAGAAAGACACCAGCACAGGGGAGGGATCTGGTGCCTGGGAGCAGGAGGACTATTTCTGTAAGCAGCAGTGCTGTTAGAAACATCTGTTAAAAACATATTCAGCTTTTTATTTTGAAACAAGATTTTGAATTGATTTATAGTGCAAATCAAATAGTCAAAAGCAAAATGATGGACTCTGCCATAATATACTGTAACTTTTTATGATCTATTTCATCCCTCTTTGCCTCAGCCAGTTGGTGCCCAGGGAGAGAGTAGACTTCAGGTTTTGATATTGAAGGATGCTCGGCGTAAAGAGTGCAGGGCCACCAGGCAGCAACCACGAAGCAATGCTCCAATATTGTAAATAGGATCTGTTCCTCCTCTCTGAGTGCTCAAAGCCCACACAATAGTCGGTACAACAGGGGCTGCTACAGCCAGAAGATCTCCAAGAAGGCTGCTGCTCCAGTATCTCCTCTTTATTCCTGTATTGACATACTCAAAGGCTTCATCATCATGAGGTTCTGTAAAATCAAGTTCTTTCATGAAACGGTTTTCATTAACTCCGTGCTCCACCTTCCTGCATGGAGACTCCATAGGAGACAAAAGGATGGCAGAATTGGGATCACTTGGAGTTAAGTCCACTATGATACCAGAATCACTGAAACTTTCAAGAGAAAATTCACCCAATTCCTTCAGTGAAGAAGGTGGGCTTAGAGGGCAGGTATCTTGAGCTCTGAAGATGTTTTGAATGAGCTGCTCCACATCTAGGCTATATGGCACCACATCAGTCTGGATGGCCTGCTCTACCATCGTGTTGTTGCTTTTCTCTTCCTCTTGGCAATAAATTAGTTTTCCTTTCAGAACAATTTCAAGCATCTCTTTAGTCGCAGCAGCACTGAAGGGAGCTGGATCACTCAACTCAGAGGTTGTGGTGGTCAAACTCTCTCCAGATGAGTCAATACCATTAGCTCTTTCCTCACTCAGAAGCAGCTCGCTGTCTGCCACCTCCTCCAGAGCTTGGTCCTCTGTGATGAGGCTGTCTGGCACAGTGGCACACAATGCTAACGGCTTCCCCTCTGAGCTGCACGTGTGTTCCAGGCACTGCTCATCCCTCACAGAGTGGTTCTGAGCCATCTCCATGCTCTGCAGCAAAGACTCCAGTTTCTTGTTTTGAATGTTTATGTCTATGAAGTATTTCTGAATTTTTTTGTCTTTCTCAGCCAAGCTGTTTTTCATGGTTTCAATAACCTGCTTGAGTTGTTTAATTTCACTTCTTGCTTCCTTTAAGGCGAGCTCTGCCTCCACACGATTGCACTCTTCCTCAATCCAGTCTTCCCTCATCCGTCCCAGCTGAGCTTTAAGCTCTTCTATTTCTGTTTCCCTGTAGTAAAATAAAAGTGTTGTAACACTTCTGCTGACTGATCAGTTAAAGTCAACATGAGGCTCCATCACATGCTCTAAAAAGAAAGCAAATTTCTCTAGGTGTCAGTTGTGGCCACCTCTGAGAGAGCCAGGACATGCCGGCTAATGGGAGTCACTGACCTTGTCACACAACCAACAGCCTTGCGGGCTGTGCAATATCTCAAATATTTTGAGGCACAGGTCAGGTCTAACCAGTGCCAAGTGCTAAACATCTCACCTACTGCCTTGCCCTAGAGGAAATGGGAAACAGCTGCCTGAACTCATCTACTGTGTCTGCCAGCAGCTTGTCACGTAAAACAAGGGCCAGTGCTGGCCTCAGCCAGCCAGGTGGCTCAGAGCTGCAGGCACCTGGCTTGCTTTTCCCAGCATGGAGCCAGAGGCTGCTGCATGCAAGTGGGAAGAAAGTGGGGAGGGGGCCCCTATGAGAGTTCCAGCCCTTGCAGATGCTGAGATGTTCCATGGGGTCCCCAGGACTCTGTCTTGGGACTCCAATCAAACAGTCCTTTGCAACCCCTTGGATTGTCTGTGCTGGAGAGCCAGCTCTCAGAGTGCAGTTTTAGTAAAACAGATGACATCTGTTGCTGTGTAATGCACATTGTCACTTCTTGTTATTCTTAAAAATTCAGTACATATAAGCGACAAAAACGCAAGTGTGCACACTGGTTTGGGTGTGAGCTTTTCTTTCACTGGGGAGAAGGGTAACATTTGTAGTCACATTTGTCTGAGAGAGGTAGAACAGGACACTAAGGTAATACATATACTAAGGTAATACATGCTGGCAGGTAGAAACTGATCTATGTATAAAATGTCTCAGTGCTAGATCAGACTTGTAAAAAGTTATCCTTTCAAAATATTCTATTGTGAAAGTTCCCAAAAGGGAAAGGAGCTATATTTGTAACTAAACTACTTGGTATGCATCCCCTTAGAATGCCATGAAGCTTGAAATACCTGAACACAACCTAATCAAACTGATCATATTTCAAATTTGTTAATGGAAGCTTTATGTGGTCAAGAAATGAGCAAAAACGTTCAAGATTCCCACCTCTAAATGTTCCCAAATTAATTGTGTGACTGATTTCTGAAGTGAAGTTTACCTTTCTTTAAGTTTGCTCTCAGATTCCTTCAGCTTGGTTTTCAAATGCCGTACTGCCACTTCTTTCTGCTGCAGAGGAGTCAAATACTGCTCTGGATTTTGTGGCTTAATGCTGTGATTGTCAGCACAAGAATTGTATCTCCCTGATCGCCTGAAAAAAACCCCCAAACCAACCATTACATAATATCGATCCTAAAGTGCTTAAGTCCTGGCAGAAAGAAAAACATCCCATTGACTGATATATGCAAAGCTTGACTCATTTGGGGCTCCTCAGTGTCCACACAAAGTGATTCCTCTTGCAAGTCAAAGTACTTAAATAAACAGCTGAATTGTGGCTATAGTGCAAAATTTACTATTTATGTGCTTGGCTTCAGTGTCATTACATCAAATAAGACTTTGACTTTAAAATGCCTAGCCATCCCCTCACCCAAAACGGGTGGTGTGCCCAAGAGCAGGCAGCCTGGCCCCTGGCAAGGGTTCTCAGCTGCAGACACCGCCAGGCAAGGCAACATGAGGAGTTCAGCTCTGCACAGGAAATTGTGGAGCTGAGCATGCTGAAACCTACCCCCAACTTTAGGTGTGTATCTGACATGCTTGGCTGTTAAGAGTTCTGAGAGTGAAACAGCAGCAGTGTGGTGGCAATTTCTTCTCTGCAGTATGTGTCACACACTCTGGCAGGTATCTGTGCTCTTTCCTGTACAGGAAACTGCACTCCTTAGGGAGGGATCTAAGCCTAGGCAGGGTGAATTTTCGCCTGAGTGTATCATGTTTCCTGTACTACCGCACCCAGCTTTCTGCAAAGTGAAAGAACTCTACAGCAAAAGAACCAGTAAATACTCATGAGAATGAGTATTCTTCAAATATACTTCAAATGAAGTATCCTGCCTTGGAGTGAAAACCAGCTGCAAAGGGCTTTGACTTAAGCTTGAATTTTAGCATTGAAACCATAAGGCTTTTACACCATATGGAGCACACTATTGACTGTCAAGCCACCAACAGGAGGAGTCACACCTGTGCTGAGGTACAAGGTGACCTGCGCAGGGACTCCTACAGCTGATCCCACACTACAGTGCAGAGAGGGTAAATCAGTGTGATGAACACCGGGAGGATGAAACACAGACTTGCCTCATCACTGGGCTGCTGTCGCTTCCTTTATAGGAGCCTGAGTTGCTGCTGCTGGCTGAAGAAGCCCTGTAACTCTGATGGATGTTAGCAGGACTCAGATGGGTTTTGCACAGTGAAGGGTCCTTTCCATGGGAAGCAGGTGGACTGCCTCCAGACTTGCAGGATAAGGATCCATTATTCCGACCATAAGGGCCACGACTGGAAGAGAACCAAAATGGTGGAAGCATTATCTTCATCACACAACTCATTATGTGTCTTATTTTACACACAAAGTTCTCTACACACTAAACCAGAGAAATAACTGAGTGGCCAGAAAGAAACAAAGTCCTGATGTCACCAGCCAGTGCATGTTCTTTCACTGGCTGGGGGGTCTCAGTATGAATTACGTGATCTAGGGAGACCTCAGCCATTTTCACATTTCTCTGTGGACAGCACAGTTCCCAGTGACTCCATCAGATTGTCCATGTTCCTTGAATCTCCATTAAGTAATCAGAGGCCTGTGGTCTGGACTAACGCCAAAAGAACCACACTTCAGCTTTCCCTGGCCAGGCCTGTGGAGTGGTGCCTGCACATGGAAGACTGCTGTAAGGCTGCTTTCATGCTGCTCGGCAAGCAGCCTGAGGGAACACAGCATGTAGTGAAAACAGATTTTGTATGGGCCACTGTTCTTTTCTGCCTTTGGCATACTGGGTGCTTCATCTGTCATGGTCAGCTATTCATTTACTTAGATATAGTTTGAACCCCACAGAGAACAGGCTGAAATAGTATTAAAACAGACAATGGAAAGCACAGTCTTTTCGTTCTTTTTCCCAGTTTTCTCAAACATATCTACCTTTCTTTTTCCACTCTTTATTAAGTAATGTATCAACTGTGTGTGCTTGAAATCAATTGGTATCCTCACTGCCTGACAGCTGCCCAAGGGCTCGAGTGCTCTGAGGACAGCTTCCCAGGATGTGTTCCTCTCCTGCTTACTTGGTTTGTCATCCTGCACTACTACACTGCTACCTTCATTCTCCCATGGAAGTATTTCTTCTAAATGGTAATGAAACTGCAGGATAAAAAAAAAAAAAAAAGGAAAGGAATTAAAATAAAACAAAAAACCAGTCAACAAAAAAAAAAACACACAAAAAACCCAAAACAAACAAACAAACAAAAAAAAAAAAACAAAAAACCAAACAAACAAAAAGGTAAATCCAGCCAGCAAAAGAGAAGGCTTGAACATAAAAATTTAAATGCCGCAGAACTATGAAGCAACATCTCTTCTTTAAATGGTTTCACTTGGTTTCCTCCCTTCTCTGCAAATGGAACAGTTTATAAGGAACAGATGGCTCAGTGGCTGCTGTGAACCTTCATCACACTGCTGTGGTTTGGGTGATTTTATAATTATTTTACAATGAAGTGCAGGACTTTGGTTTGTGACAACATTGAAATGCTTCATAGTGAGTTAAGCCAAACAGTTAAAAAAGAGCACACTGCAAAGCAGGTATCTCTACTTTATACAGTTTATCATCAGCTCTGGTGCACAGCAGAACTCAGACTGCTTAACACAGCAATGCGTCTGAGGGAGCCTTACTACAGAGGACTTCTGTCCAATGAAGTAGGTTAGTATGCCCTAATTTAAAGTTATATTAAAATGCACAGTAGTATATGAAATGATACACTGTCTTACTGAAAGTAAGATCATTAATCTTACTGAGAGTAAGGTGATTTTAGGGCTTCATATTATACTTAGTACCATTTTTTCCCACAGCCACTAACTTTACTTGATAGATGTAATCTAGAGAGAGCTTAAGTTATGTTTATTTTTCTAGCAGTCTCATGATACAGATAGGAAACCACTCATTAAGCATCACTCTGACATCTCAGTATGCTGGGGCACATTGTGACCTTGAAGATGTCTGTGTGAGTCAAGCATACGGGTATCCTGCTGCTGGTCCCAGCCTGCCTGCCAGCTTTTCCACAAAGAGCAGGAAACCAGGCCTGTCAACTTGAACTCCTTCCTCTTACTCCACAAAATGTAACCAGCAGGGATTGCGTGGGCAGAACACAACATGCACTGCTCCATCCCAATGCCTCTATATTCACAAGCTGTCTGAATTTGGAATTCACACATGACAGGAGGAAATCTTACAGAAATGTTTCATGAAAGGTTCATTTAGATAGATGACTATGATATGATTTTTTAAAAAAACCCCTGCATATAGTTGTAGTTATATTAAGGTTGGGTAAGGGTAGTTCAGAAAAAAAAAAAACCAGCAAAAAACCGTCAAAGGCAATATTGTCTACTTCTTCCTACAAAAAATAAGATAATGATCTGGAAAGGTGTATGCTGAGCTGACAGTTTATGACAGAGAGAAAACAAAGTGATAAGACCAAAAGGTTTAGGTTAACTGGTTACAAGTACTGCCGTTACCTAACATACACTCGCTGTCTCCTCCACTCCAGTCAATGCCTTTGCTGCCTTACCTGATTGTATCTCCCATACTTGTTATGAATAAACAAAAAAACCCCAACAGTCAGCTGATCTGGCATACTGACAATTTTTGTGCATCAAATACAGCTTTTCTTTCTCATATCACAGTTCTCATCAGTGTTCTCAACCTAGTGCTACCTCAATTGTTTTAAAATGCAAGACCTTACACAGTAGTCTGTCTTTGCACTTTCAATATTCAGGAAAAAATGCTTTGCTTACTTGCGAGAAAAAGATGATCTTTTGCTTCCAGCAGCAGACATATGGACTTCAGGTGCTGAAATACTGCCCGTGCTGCTTGAAGAGCTAAAATCAGCTTCACTGCCTGGAAAGGAAAAGGGAAGAGTATAAACATGATGGAAATTATAACTCAGATTGTTTTCAAAATAACAGTGAATCACAAACATCCTTCCTTTGTCTGTTCTGGGTGAATTTCAGAAGTTGCATGGATTTTCAAACATCCCTGAGGACAAGCACTGGATTTGTTCCAGATTTTTGATATTTCTTCAGAACTGGCACTTCAACAAGAGCAGAAAAAACATTTGGACACAAAACCCTCACGCCACAGAAGCCATTTTAGGAGTCAGATAGGAACAGTTGTTGTGACAACCTGTTTGCTTTCTCGCAGCCCTCAATAGATGAATGCGGCTGTCCACGTGGCTCCTTCAGGAGCTCAGTGATTAGGAACACACAATTGTAACTGGATATTTCTCATGTTTTAAACCATACAGAAACACTGCTTGCTGTTTTTATTTTGGTTTCTGAGAAGTCATAAATGTACATGTATATAGGTATAAATGTGCATCGGCTAACGGGGTACAATGCATATATATGTATGTATACATATATGCAGGTTTCAGGTGGCGCAGAAGTACAAGTGAGACAGTTCTAATAGCTTTAAAATAATCCAAAATCACGGGTAGCTTCCAAGTGTTTCTTGGATACTATGTTATCTGTCTGATTGCTGATTTTCTGTGGATCACAGTTTTTATTTCCCAAGCTCTGGCATATACGAGGAAAAGTGCTCTCATTTTCATAAAGCCAGTACCAGATAGATGTACTAAGAAAGTCTTATCCTCTGGGAAAAAAAAAACCAAACCCCAAAATTAGAATTTTTTTTTTCCAGTTTGTCACTCAAATGGCCAACATCCTAAGGCATAACCAGGTCTCATGCTGCAGAGCCACAATAACGAAGGGTGACGTTAGCTGAGGGGATGAAAATAACTTTCCTATACCCTTTAAGCAGCTGATAGGGGGGAGCATCTCTTGCCTGGGAATTTCTGAGTGCTGTCCCACGCACAGACATCCCCAGACAGCAACTGCAAACTTACCATTTTTGCTATTTTTTTCAAAACAGGGGAGATGCAGCTGCAGCTGCCATCATCCCCACCACGGCAGACAGACCTTCAAGTGCTCAACCACTCTCAAATTCTCAAATTCTTGATGATGGGTGCATCCTGCACTCCAGCATACCTGGGACTCGGAAAAGGCCTTCAGAGCCTGGCGTCACAGCCTTAAAAAGCCCGAGACAGCCGGCAACCATGCTTACCATCTGACAACACTTAGCAACTGGCCCTAGGATCAGGCATGTTTGGATTTCATATGGTATTTTACCTATCGCATGAGGACTGAGACCAGCCCCCGTTTCTCTCTGCCTCTGCATCAGCCCAGCCCAGAATATTCCTCAACCGAATTTCAAAGTGCTCAGATGCAAAGTTTAGCTCTTCAAAAGGGGATCCCAGGAACTCAGTTCTAACACCGCTAACCAACTGTGTAACCAATACAACACCCCCCATAATCAGAACCAAGTCATCACAGCTGTAACCAAATCAGAGCTGTGTGAAAATCTGCAAGGGAAGGGAGAACAGCAAAGCCACTTAGTTCTACAGAGTATTTAAATCAAGGCTCAAGATGTAGATGTCAGTGACCCTTCTCCTCGGGGAAGCAAAATGATCATGGGAAGCTGCAACAGTGTTCCTGATAGACAAAACATTCCCATCTACAAGACTAAAGTACACTCCCAATAATCTCTCAGTACCTCACTACACCCAAAACTGTATTTCCAAACAATGCCCAAACAGGTAAACATGTCACATGGATGTCATACCTCTGGTGTTCGGCTCCCCAAAACATTCCTGTGTTTGCAAGACACCAGCAGCTTTCCTAAGGCAAGTCGTGGCTGTGGCACAGAGAGCAGGAGCCCTAGCCAAGGCTCATCTCTGCGTAAGTAGATCACATCATAATCAGATCTCACTATTGAAAGCATCTCAGGGTAGCAAGGCTTAACAATTGCCTCTCCCTGACCTGCCTGGATTGGAGCACCAAGAGCTGCAGAACTTGGCACTGCTGATAAGAGCCAGCAGACCCTGAAAATGCAACCACACCAACAGCACTTTCTGAAAGACTGAACTGCATCTGAGACCCGGAACTGTGTCTGCAAAGTACGAAATAACCTTTCTGGCCCCAGTTCTAATAACAGCTACACACAAGCTTAACACTTAGCACAGGAGACTACTTATGTTTAAAATTAGGCATGTGGCTATTTATAGAATCTTTGAGAACATTTTATAAGTTAAAGGGGTCACTGCTAGTAATGGTTCCAAGTGTGTAAGTGATGTTCAAGTCAGCTTTGTGTGTAGCAGTGCTTGACAAGCAATGCTTTTAGGAGACTTTGGAAAACAGTTTTTCCCATTTGGTAGACAGCTTTAAGCAAAATAACACGCCATTTATCCATAAAATATCAATTGCACCATATTCTCCTGGGTAAGCGTGACTCCTGTATCACAAATATTTTAACAGAGAGGTGAAACTCCTCGTCCGGCAGCGATGTGGGCAGGAGGTGAACGTGGCCTCTCATTCTCCGAACTCCATTCTGCAGGCTGACAGCTCCCTAAGGACGCCTGTGGACTATTTTTGTCACTGACAACGTGATTGCAAAAGCCCCAGGACAGCCCACTAATTCAGCACTGACCATGAAAGAGACTGACGTTTCTCAAAACCACACTCCTTTGTCCTAACTGGCCGTATCACTTGTTCAGCTCTGATGGGAGACTGTCCTGCGAAGCTCTTACTAACCCTTCCCTGCAAAAGATGCTTCCCGTCGAGTCTCCAGTTTCAGCGGTCTCTTTCGGAATTCCCTCACGCATGTTCTTCCGTGCTGCAGCCATGGGTGCTGCGGTGCCCAGGGAGCCCCCCAGCAGGGGATCCATCCGGGATCCGATATTTACGGGGTGCTGGAGCCCCTCGCCCCGGCCCCGCTCCGAGCGGCAGCGCGGCCCCGCCCCGGGCGCTGCTCCTGCGAGGGGAGCAGACACATCGGCACCGCTGGCCAACAAAATACTGTCATATTTTCCAGGGTGGCTCCTTGCCGGCAATGGCAAAGCAGCAGGAGTGAAATCCTGCAGTGCCTGCTGCTGTCCCGATGGGCAGCGGCCACGACCTGAGAGTGCTCTGCAGCAGCACCGCGCTCCGTGCTGCCTTCTGGCCCCTCCCGCCCCGACAGCACCGCGGCAGCCACCGGGCTCGGCTGGCACCGGGCTCGGCTGGCACCGGGCTCGGCAGCCACCGGGCTCGGCAGGCACCGGGCTCGGCTGGCACCGGGCTCGGAGCGGTGCCGGCTGTGCGGGGCAGGGAGGCCGACGGTGCTCCTGCAGACCCCGTGCCCATCTGCGGCCACAGCTCGGGGAGCTGACGCTGCCCTGCCGCAGCACGGGAATCCTCTGGGAAACCTCCCACGAATGTCTCCTGGGCACATCTCCCATCCTGGTGTGATGCAAGAACAGATTTCGGGGCGGGACTGAGAAGCAGAAAGGGCTGCCTGCGCCAGACCCAGCACGCCTCCAGCTGGCACCGCGGCGTGTTTATCCCGCTAGTGCGGGGCAGCCGCCACGCCTGTACCGTGGGTGTAGGAAAGCCCAGCCTTTAACTCTTACCCTCTGCCTTAGAGCAAGGACAGCGCCACAGTGCAGTGCTGTGTCACACACTGCATTCACAGCTTTTACAGGCACAACTGATTAGGTACACTGGGCTTACCAGGGCAGTACACAAGCACAAAAATATACACATATGTATCTATGTATCTTGAGACAGTATATACCCTTCATACACACGGTCCCACAATAAGTCCATGTGCACTCCTGGAGCATGGCATCCCACTCTGCTATTTCTAGCCATTACAGATGCTTGGATACTTTGTTCTATGGTCTTCTGGCCTGAAAACCTTTAAATGTTCCTTGTGCTTTAGCATTTAATCTTTGTCCTTTAGTAAGAAAAATGCTCGGACTTTTTTGTGTGCCTTTTATTGCCCACTTGTAATCAAAATAGTAAGATTAAAATAAGGTAAAAAGGAAAAATTCAAGCAATATCTCTGACAGGAACACTGACACCCCAACAGCAGAACTGGATTCCCAAAACTCAGAATGCATACTGGCTTATTAAAATTTAGTTTTTTGTGTACATCTTTCCTATTTCAACTTCACCATTGCTTCACAGCTGCCAAAGTATATAAACCACAGAGCTTATCCATCTTCTGACTCCATAAACATGACCTCTTTATAGATATATCAGTCTTGAAGCAGGTTTTGCATATAGTGAGTGAAAGAGAGCTGTAAATAAAAGTGCTGACAGAGATAGCTTGTCCACAATATGTAAAGCATTTAAATTTGTTGAGCTTTCTTGCCTTCAAAAGCACCTTATTATACGGCAAAGAGACCGGAACATGCAAGCACATTCACTACTTTGGTGCACTTACTAGAGGAGTAAGTGGCATGCTGTCTCCCTGGACAGCTTTATTTAGAGACCCCAGGGGAAGAGTTTTGGCCTGATTGAGTAAAAAAAAAAATCCAGCAAAGTCATCAGAAGCAGCCAGAAAAGTAGAGAGAATTCAGTTGTAATGCCCACTACTGAAAAGACCTGTATTTTTAGGAGACTGGGTTTAATTTATCTTGAGACATTTAACTAGCAGAGACATTTCTAGCTCCAACATTTAACAGCATATGCAGCATACTTCCAGGAAACACTAATGCTGCTTTTATTTTTCCATTTAATATGGGATGGTTCCCATAAGATTGATTTTGTACACCATGAACAATCTAGGAAAAAAACCCCATACTGCTCACATGTACTGATAGATGCGAGAAAAAGAAGCTGCAAACAAGTGATGAAGTCTTGCTACAGCATTTCAGGCTTTTCTTCAGATAACACCCTTAAAAATGACCCACTTCTAAGGCAAAGTTTCCTACTGGGAAATGCACTGAATTCACAGTGTCAAGGCCATAGATGATAGTGGGTTTTGGTTCCAGTCCTTGGCCCCTGACTTACTACATATTTGACTTACTATTACTGTATGAGAGACTCTTCTCTTGGACGTCACTATTTTCTTTCACACCAAACAGTAACTGGGAAAAAGCACATGTAACCTTGGGAGCAAAGAACAGGACACAGCTCTCCTCCATGTAGACTGCTCTTATCTTTGGGTGACAGAAGCTGTTCCCACACTGCCTCTATAGACTGTCCACTATGATGAGGTCCAGCATCAGAGGAGGAAGCTGAGGATGCCCAGTAAGTCACACTGGCGGGCACTGAACTCAGATCTTTTCCTCAAGCTCTAACTGCTCAGCTCCAGCACAAGGCAGAGGGGTAGCCCTATATTAGAGGAATGAAATGTGCTGGAATGCAGCACTCACAGAAATGGTCTGGCTCCAGTATGGAGTTTCACAGTGAATCCAAGGCACACACACGAGCACATTCAGGACTACAAGTGGGCAGCTAGGTCTGGGAGATGGACACTCCTCTCTGCCGTCTCCAGTGGGCTGGTGGGGAGGTGTGTTCCTGCCTGGCACACCCTCTGCTGTGAATCTTGGATTTTAGTACCTAACCATCCCTTCTGGTTTTACATGCGGTTTAGTTATTGAGCTCAGATTTGTAAGTTGTGCTCCAAGAATGATGGCAAGAAGCTGAGTACAGCAATGGCTAACATGGTCAATCCTAAGGGCACCAACACGCATCCCTTCCCTATCCCACTGCCCTGGCTGATGAAGTCATCTCTCCCCACTCTTTAGTGGATGTCCACCCAACCTCTCCCCAGTGGTCCTTCATCAGACAGATCTGTGAATCACACTTCAGCTGACTGCACGGGCCAGTAACAGCTGGTAGCTTGGACACCTGAAAAAGAGGCAGTCAGAGGGGATGTAAGTTTCAGTGTAGCTTCATCCATAAATTGTTCAAACCTTCTGGGTGAGGAGACTTCCATCTCAAAAGCAGACAGAAGATTTTACAGAAGGACTACAACACAAATCCTGCTTCCCTCTGTTTGGATCTAAATGTGATTTTACAAGTGATTATTTATCTTGATTTTTGCTCATCCTTCTTGCTTATTCTTCTTACTTTGGAAGGATTGTTATCAAATAATTAAAATTTATCTCATTAAGCAGTTTTCTGATCTCATCTAAGTTTTGGTAGTAATCTGAACCACACTAATGCAAATTATAAGCACTGCAGTTCTCAACATGAATAGGGAATGTGATTTAGTATGCTGTGAAACCACAATCAATCAAGCTCTTCTCTCAAAACACAGTCACTACAAACTAATTACTGATATTGGCTGAGAGCCATCATGCATATTCTGCATATCACTATGATCTGGGCTTGTGTTTTTCTTAATTGTTTTTAATTCATGGATTTGTAGAGCAGCCACAAGCGGATGTTGTAACAGACAAAGAGCATTACAAGTTAAGAGTTTTTTGATGCTTTATGTATCTTAAGGAGATTCTTCATACAGAAATCAGCCTGACCTAATTCTTTTTTTGTGCTTCTATATGCAGTTTGAGCCATTCTAACATCACCTTAGAAATGGCTCCCATAAATTTACTCTTCTCAGCCTGATGTGACCTTTGTCAGGAGCAACATATGCCCATGGAGCAGAAGGGAATGATCTGGGAAACTTATCTTTGTGTTCAAACAAAAAGGCTCTGTTAACAGAGAGCGAAGGATGCTGCTTTCCTGCACCAACCTCAATACAAACATTGAGACTGGAGGTTCAAAAAGTATACCGAGAGTTGTATAATTTAATGCTCAACTTGCATTTGACAATTTTATAAAATATGTATGTAAATCTAACTATGGACAAATATTTTCTATAAGCAAGCATGTAGTGCCACCTTGGGAGATTTTTTATGGTACTATTTGGTCTGTTTGAAGGGAAATGGATTGATTGCTCAGAAGTATTTTTAGAAACTGGAAAATGCCATCTTTGGCAGGGATGACTTAGCAGTATACAGAAAGGCAGCAAACTCCATCACAGCCTGGGAAAAGATCCCAGCTCTCCTGTCACATTAGTGGCAGAACCTTAGCAAAGGGCTTTCAGAGGCCCCTTCAACATATATCCTAAATCTGGTTCCCGTGCCTAAGGAGGAGAGAAGCTGTCTGGGGCACAGCATTGAGCTGCACAGGCGCAAGTGCACAGTGTATATGTAAATGCATGAAATCACATGCTAAACATGATTCAACTGAAAGCTTTTGCACAGTCACCCTTAATATAAGACACATGGCTTTCATTATAATGTGCATAAAACATTTTAAGTCAGTGTGACATGTTTTCAACAGGCAAGAGAAAAACACTGGAAGGATAAATACATCTGGGAGGTAACTGACTAAATAACCCTGCAGTACCAGAATGAAAAGCAAAATTTGTCACGAGCTAATCAAATATTTACTGATTACAAAAAAAACTATTAAAGTTCAAGTGTCATCTTTAAAAGAACAGTAAAACCCTACCCAGTATATTGATCGGTTGCCTAAATTATATTTTTTCCAGTAACAAAGCCAACGTAGGTCTAAAGGCAATGCATTTCAAGATATGACTGCCATCATTTGCTGCTTTCCCCCCCACAGCACTCTTACTGTTAAGAAGCACAAATGACAGACAAGAAGCCTGTGCTTTTTCAGCTTAATAATCCTTGTGGGTTTGTGGTCAAGCTGTATTCCACCAACTCTAACAAACAGTCACAGCCTGCCCAGATTTCAAAAATCAACAGCTTCCTATTATTTACAGAATTTCAGAAGGGTGGAACACCGACCTGTAACGAAGTGCCTCAGCATGGAAACAAGACAAGGCTTGTAACACTAATAAAATATGAAAAAAATCTGCCAGAATTTTCACTTCTTTTAAATATGTTTTAATGTAACAGTATAGATAAGATACACTATTATAAAGTAGGTTTACTATTTTGTCAAATTAAAGGCAGTACATTTCAGGCTCCCTGGAAAAGCAATGTCCCCCTTGCAGTGGCTGAAGGCTGGATGTATGAAAGTTGGCTGGGTCTCCAGCTCCCAGAGGGGAATTGTGGAAGTGGCACTCTCCCTAAGTGCCATCTCAATTGGGAAACACATTCCACCAGTCTCCATCAGAAAAACTTCTCAGCTCTGCCAAACTCTTGTTTCTGGGCATGCCTAGAAGCAGGTCAGCTTTAAAAGCACCAAACAGTTTTGTATCTCTTTCTAAAGACCAGGGTGGGTATTTCACACTACACCACATAAATCAGGGTTCCACACAAAACAAGTCTAAGGAAAGCTCTTTTATGCTGCTTTACTGGGGAAAGAAATATCCACCTGGGATTCTTAGAGCAAGGTTTAGCTTTGAACTGGGAGGAGGCTGCACATCATCTCCCCGTCACACCCCCAGGAACACTGCATCCAGCAGTAAGAACTTGATAAAGAGATGAGGTTCCCATCCTTTTATCTTATCATGCCCTTCTTCTCCAGCTCCTCTGTAAAGCCACACAGTTTGGAACACGTCTTTATTAACCCATCCTACATGGGTGATATTCAAACAGGCCTGAAGTTCTCACAGCTCCCACCTCCATCAGAAGACCCCCCTCAACCACTGCACACAACACACCTGAGAAAACTAAGCTCTGCAATCTAAAGTTTGGGGCAAAGTTGGACAATCTCTATCTAGTTGTTCTTCTGGCTCCTGGGTTTTATTTATTAATTGTGGTTTCTTCACTGAAACAGGGACTGGATGTGCATTTTTTCTTTCTCCTAGGTTCTTCCCAAACTCAGATCATTAACTTCAAGTGAGAACCAAAACAGTGGGAAGACATCTAAGCCACAGTTTCATCAGGATTTAGATTATCTAGGTACATAACAGCAAGTAAAATTCCACTGCTTAAACAGGCCAAGAGTTCAAAATGACACCACTATCTGCAAAGACATGCTAAGTTGTTTATGACTGACCTTCCACTTCTGAGCCCAGTCACCACCCACTCACATGATGTCTTTATACCACAGTGAAATCAAGTGAGATTTGCATGACTAAAATAAAGACATCCCCTTAGCTTGTCACGCCTATATATAAATGCAGATATATAAACAGAATGAATATATGGACTAATCCACTCAATACTACTCAAACAATATTTAAAGTAATGACTCTGAGGGAAAAAAAAAATCCTTTTGGTAGTAATTTGGTCACCAAAAAAAAAGATCAGAGAACACTATTTACGATTTTAAGTCAAACATGCACATAAAATGGAAACTCAGAATCTTCTACTTTCTGTTTGAAATGATGCTTTAATTATAAAACTAACAAATTTCTTTCTTCTTTTAAAAAGGGGATAAAAACATCAAAAAACCTCCCCAAACATTTAAAATATTTTAGATTGAATATGGTCTTTTTTCAGTCTGAAATGAAGATTTTCTTTAATGTTTTGATTTGGCAACAACCCCCAAATCAGTTATTTGCATAGCTCTGCTTTGAACACAGTAAGATATCAGACAAAAAAAAGCAATAAGGAATGTAAAGGAAAATAGAAAAGGAAATAATCTATCAATTCTTAAGTAAACATTGCTCAGAAAACAGTTTAAAGCCCAGAATTTTCATTTAAAAGGCATTAATAACATCAAGGAACTCCAGAAAAGGTCAACAATAATGATAACAGGATTACAGGGCTGTTTATGAAGGGAGATTAAGAGAATGCAATTTGGGTATTCTGAGATAAAAATTTTCACTGGCAACATGGTTTATCATAGGAGGAAAAAAACAGCTGGGAAACTAAAGAAACTATGTAACAGCAACACAGGGTTCTGGCTCCTATGAATGTTATTTCATGAAAAATTACTTGAAATCAAAAAGTGATGGTGGGTGGGAGTTGTGCATAGTAAAATCTATCTGGAATAGGTTCAGAATACTTTAACCGAGGACTCGGGAAGCTATTTTAAACATTGGCATAAATAATACAGATTGCAATTTAAAAGCAGAGCACCAAAAAAAAAAAAAAATCTCCTAAGGGAAGATACATAATGGCCTCTTTCGTATGCACAGCATTTCTTTCTGTGGAGGTGAAGTGGGCTGAAACCCACAGAAAACAGCCAGAAGGAGCAGAAAATTCACTGCAGTAAATACACAAATTGCAAAGCATGTTCTAGCTTGACCTACGCACATTTTAAAGTAAATACTTAAGAGTGCGCTATGTGTATAGCATCAGTTTCTCCATTTTGGTATTCCACTCTGGATTAGCAGAAGAGACTAAGCACCCCCAAAAAAACAAACCTGTTTGATTATACAAAAAAGATGTTGTTGTTTTTTTTTTTTTAATACTAAAGACCACAGTTATTGCCATCTTCCATACCTGCCTCAAGGCTGACCTCTAAACCCCAGGGCCCTTCTCATGCCTGGCCCCAGATGGCTTTTCCCCATGCAGGAGCACGTCCCCACAAGCACCATGAGATTTTCATCTCTATCAAAAGGCATTTGGATGTAAAAGATGTATTGCCTGGCAGGGATCTCATCAGCATCCCAGGCAGTCCCTGCAGAAGTCCCATATCCAGATCCCCTGCTCACTCTGATTTGCAGTGAGAGCCGTGGCTCCCTCCTGGACCAAGTGCCAGGCTAAGCTCGAGGCTGCAGGCATCCTCAGGTGAGAATCTCCCTTTATCAGCGGCTGTCCCACTTTCTGTATGTCTGGAGCAGTATCAGTACGATTAATGGGCCAGGGAGGGAGAGACAGAGGAGTTATGGTGTGCCTGCTGGGAACTCCACTTCAAACCCCCAGTAAAGGAGTAACCAAATTAAAATGGAACAGCCTCCCTGGGAGCAAACACCCTGCCCAGCAGCCCTGGTCCTCTTTGTGCTAAAGTCCATCCGCAGAACGACACACAAACAGATCTAAAAATAAGTTCCTTTTTCCTTTACTGAACTAAGCAACAGGGACCTTCTTATAGTTATTTTTTGTAAGGAAGGAGTTCAGTACGTAATTGCAGAAAATTTGTGCCTGAGACCCTGAATTGCAGGTGGCCTGTGCCACCAGCCCACAGCTGGGCAGGTCACTATGCAGGACAGGTAGGACTCAGGTTTTCACCTTTGACTTGCCAATTTCTCCTTTGGAACTTGATGGCTTCTTTTTTGGATCCTCCATTTTTGCTGTGACATCTGGGCACTTGCTGCAGCCTTCGTCTTCTGACCAAAAAGATGTATGCCCAAAGAGGCCACAGCCCAACCACTAATTGCCTATGTCTCTACTAAACAACATCTAAAACAATTTTTTAGAAGAGGGTGGATTATAAAATTTTGATGCAGAATTAAAATATTGTTTTTCTATGCCACTTTAACAGGAACTTGCAGGTTTGGATTAAATACTACAAAACAAAGCCAAAGCATTACTTGTAGCTGCTGTTTTGCTTATTCATGTTTGAGAGAAATATTTGGCTATTTGAACATGTTTTCCACATCAATTCAAGCAAATCTATTTAAATTCAAAGTTAAAATTGAAAATATATAAAAATCCAAAATAGTACTATGCTAGTAATTTTAACCTAACTTTCTAAGCATCCTTGTTTCACTTTAGTACCATTTAGTTAGTTTATGTCCTAAAAATCAGTAATTCCTATGAATCCATAGTGCAAAATGAGATAAAAAAAGTCTCCCTGTGCAATGCTAGGTAGCTTGGGCAGCAGTCCTCAGAAACAGGACAAACAGAGAGTGTCTAAGGTTATCAGGGATGAACAGAAGAGGAAAAGGCATCTAATTAGACCTACTTGAAGATCCATGTGTGATCTTCAAGCACAAACTTTCTCCCACAACTGACTGTCTGAGAATGAGAAAAAAAACAAAACGAAAGAACAAAAGGGAACTAAAAGTCACAGAGACTGTGCTTGCCTTCACTAAGGGCTGACAGCAGTCACCAGAGATCTAATGAGAACATGGGAGATGGGGGTAGAATTCACCTGATCAAATGTACGTTTCTAACGCAGACACTCATGTCCAAGCCGACCTTGGTCCCATTTTTAGTCAACTGAGAGTTAGTCAACATAACCACTGAATCCTAAAGTAAGTGTTTAAATATTTGGTCAGAAAGACCAGGCACTAGAGTCACTGGCTTCATTACATCCATCTCCTTTAAAACACAGTAAGATCTAAGTGCACTCAAGCAAGCAATTATCCCTGCATTACAGATCAGGAACTGAGGTCAGATAAATTACAAGCCATCTCCGCTCTATTCAGCTTGGCTAAAAACCATGAATTCACATCTCCCTCACTTCCAAAATAGCTCCTGCAACGCCCAGAAGGGAAATGGCAGATTCACCTTTAAAAGCTGTTCCATGTCCTTTGAACAATGGGATGATCACTTGGACTAGAGAGAGTCAGACCCCATTGGCAGCCTACGGCTCCTGAAGGTCGTCTAGGGAGATATGTAGATTCAAATTTCACCTCTTTTGAATCACAAAAGCCAAGAAACTGCAGACAGAGGAGCTCCAACAGGATCTACTGTCTGCACCAGGCCTGTTGACCCGACTAAAAGGCAATACTCAAAACTGCCTTGAGGACCCAGAGATCCCAAAATATGCTGGGGAGGCTGGGCTTTGCAAATGCCAGACCCCCCAACAGCATCTTGCCCACCACCATCCCCCAGACCTCAGAGGCTGGCCACCTTCCAGACCTCACAGCACAGACTGCTACAGCCACCAAACCTCTGAAGGGTCATACCCCTCTCTGGGCTCAACTGCAGGACACAAGCTATGAGGATGGCATGGACTTGAACCCAGAGAGAGCATCCTAGCTCCTGGAGGGTGAGATGTCCATGTGCATCCCCCGCCCTTCCAGAGCATAGCCTGGTCCTCTGGGACCCGTGGAACCAAGGCTTTAATAACTCCCTGTGCTGGCAGATCAGGAAAGCAAATCTACACAGCTCCATAGCAACAGATCTGAAATTAAAGCAGCTCCCATCAGTAAAATAGGCAGGAGGGTTCATTGCATTCAGAAAGATTTTTATTTAGAAAAATCAGCAGTAGCTATTTTTTGTGGGCCCAAAATGAAAGGCGAAGAAAAGGAAGAAAAGCAAAAGTAACTGAGAAAAAAGAATAGAGTTGAAAACTGCAACAGCTGTATTTGTTGCGCTCTGTATGAGAAAAGATCTCAGAAACTTTAGTGTCATAAAATTATGAAATGCACATATAAGGAAGGGAGAACAGTGTGATTAAAACTGTATAGGAAATAAATATAGCATTTTTTGGATTTGAGTGTCAGGATGATTACAATGGTTGCTATCAGTTGTGGGAGAGAAGTGAGGCATTTGAAGCATGTGCTTACATCTGAAAAAGATGACACATACCCAAGTGCTTCCACCCTTTTTATTGCCAAGGTGATGTTTTAAAAAACAGATCAATAACCTTCTAGAAGCACAAGTAATTGACCACTGTCTATTTGCTCTTTGCCAAATATCGAGCTGTTTAAAGATCTAATGCTCAGATGAGTCATCTTAATCTGGTTTAAATTACTTGGGGAACCTGGGCTTTTGCTCTTCCTTTGTTCACTTGCAAGCTTCTCTGCACCCCTCAGAGAATCTAGGCTTTACAATAAACACGTTCAGATAAACAGATGCCTTATTATTAATTCAAATACTTTAAGGGAAGAACTAATGGACAGTCTTAGGCAAGATGTTCCACCATTTGATATCAACTCACTTCACTTGGTCCATCTTCAGAGAATTTTTTGTTCTATGATTAATTTTTTGAAGTACACTGAACTTGTTGTAGTTCACTTCCTAAATTCAGGATTCTTATGCATAAGACACCAACCACATGTTTATGTAATTGAGTATTCCTAGGAATGGAATTTCCCATCTTCACCACTCAGGTAAGGTTATGACTGATTGCAGGACGGGAACATGGTGTATACTGATTAAATACCGCATTTGTAACCAGGTTAAATGTTGTTTGGCATACCCTTGTTCTTAATTATCCCTCCTGCAGAAAAGGGGCAGTTTTGGAATGTGGGTTATGAAGTACTGCTAAATAAGTCACAGCAGAAAGACAAACACCAGTCTTCTCATAACTCTTACCTTTGTGAGATTCTGCTTTTAAAATGAAGAATACCAATTTATTTTAAGGGTCAGTCAAAGCAGTTTGTTATCTCCAAGTACAGGTTTTCTTTTTTTTTTTTAAACAATCAAACAGTCTGTGTTAGAATACACAGTACACTATCAGCATTTTAAAAACTGTTTCAACGTAATAGGTAGGTGCTCTGGCTAGTAGTTAAAAAGAACCATACAATTCTTTGCATGCCATAGGAACTGTTCAAGTTAGCACATTCTGTAACTTGATTTTTGTATTCCGTACTGTTGTTTCTGAACAACAGGAACAACAGTTCTATTATTTTTCCCACTGCTTGCAGAAATTTGGTACAGAGAGAGAACAAAAGTCATGCAAATACCAGACACAATGTTCTTGGATAAATGCATCAGTAAAACGTGTCTTTCTAATATTTTATCAGACTTTCTCAGATAAATTAAGTCCTACCATTGCATCTTTTTGCAATCAGAAAGAAGTTCTTGAGAGTGATGTTTATTTCCAGAATTATCTCTAAGACAATCCTCTTGCAGAACTTACACACCAACTCATCTGTGTTCCAAGTGAAGCACATACATACATTACACCAGTCAGACACTGTTATTCCCAGTAACAGTGAAATGAGGAAGTGAATCGACAAAAGAGCTGCAAAATAATACAGCCAAATGTCAGGAATATAGCTTAAATCAGAACCTTTATGTTTTACTTTTAAAATAATCAAAGTGACTGCCTTTAGAATACAGACACGTGGAAGTAGAACAGCAATAAGGATAAACTTACCTGCTAATTTTATACTAACAGATTAACTAGTCACTACTCTTTACTTTCACTGGGAATCTGCAGAAATAAGTATCCTGAGAATCTAATCCTCACACACCAGACATTAAAAAACAAAAATAAAATCAAGAAGACCACTATATTTTAACAGCTAGACATTTTTAACAGATGAGACATAATTTGCAGCTAACACTTACATTTCCTCTCCTACCTGTTTGGCTTATATAAGATCTAACTTTAATATTCCCAATTGTCCAGGGTCATTTCCCTTGCCTCCTTTTTGATCACTATCAGCTGCAACACTGACTAAAAACACACCTGTACCTACTAAATACTAGCAACCAAATAAGGCAAATACATTCTGCTCCACCTGTCTCTCCTAAAACTCCTAATAGTCCTGAAGCCTTCAAAGACTGATCTGTTCAGACTGGGATATGCTGCCCCAAGGCTCATTCACTCATGACTTGATAAATTCACCAGAAAGAAGGAGGAAAGATCAGTCTGACCATACATGTGGAGTTACTTTGCCTTGAAGTTCAATGACATTTTTAATTAAACAGTGATTGTTAAAAGTTACTTTTTTATATACTTTCATTTTTATGAACTTAAAAAAGGAAAAAAGGGCAGGAAAAGCATAAATTCTGTCTTGCAACTACTTAACTACAGACCTGGGTGAGGCACTGTTTAAATGCAAAAAAAGTCCAGCAACACAGGATTACAGAACTGCTGGGAGATGGAAGGGACCTTTTGATACCACCTAGTCCAACTCCCTGCTCAAGCCAAGTCTAGATGAAACAGGCTACCCAGGACCATATCCAGTCTAATTTTGAATATCTTCGTGGCTGGAGACTCCACAATTCCTCCAGGCAACCTGTGCCAGCGTGTGACCACTGTCACTGTACAAAACGTGTTGTCTTGTGTTCAGATATAATTTCATGTTTTTCAATCCAAGGAATCCATTGCTTACTGTCCAACAAATGTAGATGCTCTGTGTGGTGAAAACCTCTGAGATTTTCCCATTAGTTTGAACAGAAAAAAGTTTTAATGCCTAAACTCTCAATGATCACCCTTCTTGAAACATAAGACATAGCAGTTCAATGGAACTGTAATCCAAAATGTTGCTATTTTAGCCAGATTCAGTAATAGATGGCCAGATGTTTTATTAGCAGTGAAAGAAATATTTTCTTTTTATGCATAGTCTGCTGCTACCTGCAATGGTTATTACTGAATCAAGCTGTGAATGACAGACACCAGTCCTTACAAGGTTTGGGAGCTGCCCCTAACTGTGGCTCACCTAGGTCTCCTTTTGTGCAGTGGTGCTTACACTTCTGCTCTGCAGGGTCCTTAATAATTTCATGTGAAACCTCATAAATTCCATAGGCTCTAAGAAACAGCTCCAACAGTAACATCAGCATATTCAGTAAACTGTCCCAAGTGTGCCTACAACATCAAAAGCAAAAAACACCAGACCTTTGTCAGAAATGCTGAACACAGTCAGATGATCAGGTGCCCTTCTCAAATTCTGATGCCCATGGAGATTTAAACACCTCTCTGTGTTAGTTTAAACATGTATGTCTTTTAAAGGTTATTGACACAACTCCTGCTAAAGACTGTCATCTTTATCCATGTCTTTGAAAGTTAATCAGTACTTTATAACTTGCAGATACAGATTTTGAATCCTTTCATTAAGTATTCTAATGCAAGTCAAAAAAGATGAGAACAACTGTCAAAGGAAGAAAAACAATTCTCACTCTTTCAACAGGATGTGGACATCAGCTGCAGGAATTCAGGATGGATCCTTGCAGGAAGACTACACCAAGAATGTGAATATGTAGATTCTGTTTATTCAATTACAAAAACTGTACGATTCAGCACAGCATTTTGATACAAAACTAGGACTAATGTTAATTGTTTTTGTGCCTTTTTGCAAAGGCATTTTGTGCAACATATTTTGCATTGCTTTTAGTATTGTATAGATGAATCACATCCAAAAGAAGGAAAAGCTTCTAAAATCCTGAAATAAAAAGGCTTTTAACTTTCTGGAGTAGATGTTACATATCATCCTTAATGTTCCTGTCCTCTCCCTTCTTCCCTGGGAAAGCAGGCACAGGTTTTAAGCCAAATTCACTTCTACACTGCTATGATTCCAATTAAATGCACAATAAAAACCACTATCAACTTTCTCAAATGTATAATTTCTCCCTGATTATAAATATTTTAGAGGTTTAGCAAGATGCATTCTAGGATTATGTATGTTCCTTCATGTGAACAACATAAATTATGAATGATACCCAAATCTAGCTTGTTAATACTTCAAGAGGTAAAGATGACTCAGATCCGTGACGGTCTTATAACACAGTCTTAGGCTGTTAGAGGGGGAAAAAAAAAAAAAAAGACTGTGTATTTTGTATTTTGAAGTACAGAAAAGAAAAATGAAGTGATCTTACTACAGCAGCAGAAAAGTATCAGAGCTTGGGAACAGCCTAGAAACATCTCAGGGTTCATTCTCAGTGCTATCCCATTCTGACATTTCCTGAATTATCTAAATATTTATGTAAGTGTTTCTTCTGAGATTCAGCATGTTCCAAGAAAACACTCCTGGAAATGGATAGATTTTCAGCAAAATGACAGGCATTTTGAAGATGCACACTGATTGATATACTTGCCTACAAAAACGTAGAGCAGGACATGGTAGAAGATAGTGGGAGGCTGATTTTTGTCTCTCATGTTTGACTCCTGCTATGTGGTCATTATCCCAAGACATTTCAGATAAATATGAAATAGACATAATCTCCCTAAATCAAGAAGGGCTTTTGGTAAAGAGAAAATTGTGCACAATTCCTTTTATGTATGACAAGGATACACTGCTGTTATTCTCCTTCCATATCCCACCTCCCTTCTACTGCTCATGGTGATGCCTCCTTTTTGCACAATGGCTAGATATGTGTAACTGAGTCACCAGAAATTCATGCCCAAGTAGGTCATGAGGAAGAAACTGGTCCACCTGAGGCCAAAATATAGCAATGGAAAAGGGTCACATGAATCCCTGTGGCCATCACTGAGGAAAATGAACCCCAGCTGTCCCCTGTCATGCTCTCCATTTCTGAAAGGTCCCTCAACTTTGTCATCTCTCACACTGACTATGGTGTGATTTTGAACAACTTTCCAGTTAAAAGAGTGTGAGATATTTGGCAGGAGGAACTTAGAAGTGATCTGTAAATCAGGCCTGGTTGCTGCTCTGAGAGTTTTCATGGATCTCAGGAGTGACACGCTTGAAATCTAGACACAAGTTTTGCAATCTTAGAGATCACTGCAGAGGTACTAACAGCTACATAGCGGCCCACTTACGAGAATATGTAAATACCTAAATTAAGTCTGTTCAAAGACTTGAAATAATGCCATCAATAATGAGACTTCTAAATATTGAAAAAGGCTAATAATTTGATATTATAAAGCAATTTAAGGGTAAAATTGAAAACAAGTAGTTTACTGAAAAAGATGCATAACTTTTCCATGTGTTTTTCTTCAGTAGAAAAAAAACTTTTGCAATTCATTATCCACATTTTGCTAGGCCATATTCATATTCAGAAACAAAATGGTTGTGGTAGCCACAGCTGCAGATTTGACTGTCTTACACCACACTCACTGCATTCTGCCGGCATTAGATTCCTTGCTTTAATGGAACAGGAAACAAACCTTGAAAAAAATATTATCTGTCATCCATTACGCACAGCAATGGGAGACTGGGAACACTCGAGTAACATGGTGCTATGAAATGAGTCGAAGAACTTGCATGAACAGTAGTAAATCAGATTTAATCAGCCCCTTCAGTGACCAAGCCAGTGAAGAGATTTTGCAACAGATTCTCTACTATTTCTAGATTAAACATGGTGCTGGCAAATCCAAGCAGGTTTTTCATGAAAGCATACAAATTGCTTCCAGAGATAAAATGACTCTGGAAACAGTATATCCAGGAGGTACCTGAGCCCATAAACCATGTCAGCTCTGCAGCTGGCTTTGTACAGGGCCAGCTCTGTCTCTATGATTAATTAAATAACAGCACAAATATCCTGACCATTTGTAATCAAGAGCTGCCTGTACATGAATCACAAAGATATTTTATATCTACTCATTAAAATTACAACAACCAATGGCACACCAGGGTATTTAGTCTCGGATGTGTGACAAGCAGGTGCTGGTTTAGCTGGTGGTCTGAGGTGTCCCAGTAGCCTGACGCAGTGGGAGACACACTCTTGGTTCAGCCAGTGCACTACAGGTCCAAATCTGCCTGACTGCCTCATGGAGGCTGCTGGTCCTCTGGCCTTGGTGCGACATGTTGTTTCCCTGGAGCTATCACAGCCTGGCAGAATAAACTTTAGGCAGAGTCTAACCATAAATCTAAGAACACTGCAAGACTTTGCTTAGATATTAAGAGTCATTTATCTTTGGGAAGTGAAATATGTGTGCAATTACTACGACACAGGATAAAATCCATTTCAGTTATTTGACATCACCGTTGAGCTTCATAAAAGAAAGTGAAGATGTCAATTAATTGTATTTCCATGAAAAAGACGACATCGATAGCGTTTCCGTATCTTGCAGGTGGTTCCACAGAAAGAACCTAACTATTTTTTCAATTTGCTAACAGCATCAGTGGTATCACAGGCTGTACAACCCAATGTATGTAGACATCTGTAAATGTACCAGTCAATTAGAAAGCGTAATTAAGGAAGTGAAAGGAATATACTCACCGGGCTTTACAAGGCTTGTCTTTGTCTCCTTCTTGTATCGAGCCAGCTGCGTATTCCCTTCACTCATTGACCCTGGACTGAATTTCTTCCTGGAGAAGTCTCCATCGCTAACAGTGCAAAAACTGATTGGACTGTTTCCAGCATCAGGAGGAGTCTTAACTGGAGATACTGACTGGCTACTAGGACAGCCAGTGTCATCTGAAGAGAAAAGGAAAAACATCAACACTTCTCACTAATAAGTACATTAAAGATAGCAGAATAAAAGAGTGTTTGAACTACAGCTCTTTACAACCTCTGAAACCTGGGGAGAAGCTACTGGTTTCACCCATTTTCTGAAGAAGTCTTGAATATCCTACGGCAGATTAAAAGGGCAAGTACTTGTTTTGCTAAGTGTGAGAAAATACAAAATCAGGGGCTACAAAATAAAAATTCTTATCTAAGATTAATTCCTTTACCTAAGTTAAGGGAACGTTACAGCATGAAGATACAAATGAGAAATAAAAATGCATTGTGCAGTACACACTGGATGCAGGGCAAGTGTGGGAGAATGGTCTTATGAAGAATGGAAAAAACAGCGTGGAACAGTTTTGAGACCTGGAGATGAAGAAGACTATCCGAGCACAAAAGAAACACGTATACCTGGACACTGTTTTAATAACTCCCAATGTTATTACATGTTCTCTCAGTTTTGTATGTTTGTTGTTATATTCCTATGCACATATATTATATTGTTCAGAACAGTTCCCCAGTTCTCCCTTATGTTCTCCCCATTTTCCCATTGGTCGAGATCTGCCACAGTGCTGTCTCACCATACATGGTTATCTCCTCCCCAGTTTTCCCTATAAGGTTGTTGCCCTTCCTTCTTTTACCACACATGTGAGAGGATTTGCATGCTCCTGCCAATCTCCACCCCAGTTCTGGAACCCTCCTGCAGCCCTCTATATAAGCCTGAGTCTCAGTTCAGTAAGTGGCCATTCTGCCTCACCCCTTGTCAGGGTGTGCTGTGTCCCCTTTTCCCCTTCAAAGGTGTGTTAGGCAAGCATGGGCCACAGGCTCTCCTTCAAGAAATGTTCCCATATCTGAACAACAAGAGAACAACCTACAGCCCATATGCACAAATTAAGGAATTTCATTTAACTGGAATTAATGAGTTACTCAAAATTGTCTTTCCCTTAAAAGCAATTGTGATCACAGAACTCTTCCATTTTTGACAAGCGGCTGTGAGGTACCCAGTTCTGAAGGGAGTAGGCTAAACACAGGCTGCTTTTGTTTAAAGCTGCGTTCATGTGAGGGCACAGCAGCACCCAGGGAACAGACCCGGGGCCCTGATACAAACACTCCAGCTCTTTACAACTGAGTGCAAAGTAAGAAAGCTGATTCTGAATGACATCCACACATCAAACCTCTGTTTCACCTAATCACATCCCCTGTAATCTGGAGTAATTGCAGTTCCCCTAAAAATCATGGTTGTTTAAGTGAGGCACAACAAAACCAAACATAATACTCTGACTCTTCCGGAGAAATGTAATTGCTCTTCCCCAGAACAAAATGAAAGCTGCCGTGTAAATTATGCAATTGCACTCTTCTCCTGGTGCATTATCTTTACCTAACATGAAACCCAAAGAAGAACCTGCAACTGAGCCAAATAATTTGCATGACCATATTGAATTTACCACTTCCACCCTGTTCATAATTTAGGTCAAGGCTCACCTTGCAATGAGTTTTGCGTGGGCAGATTGATTTAAAATTCAGTGTATGACTGCACATCTGTGCGGCAGAAGGGACCCCTCCTATGTATTTAACACCTCCCTGTCCACTTCCCCTTAACTATTGCTCCCTCAATACAGTAGAAAAACCTCATCCTTTCATGTGATCCAGTTTTCCTTCATGACTGGCCGGTTTTTCTAACCCCACCTATCTGTTCCCAGTGTTCTGCTTCTCCATGCTTTCTCCATGTCCTGCCTCCACTCCTGAGCAAAGCACCCACAAGTGCTGACCCTCCAAAGCAAGCCATATGCATAGCCCGTAGGAGCAGCCAGCACCCTGAGGTGTTGCATCCCAGGTCTCTGTCAAGTGCCAGGCATGATGCCAAGCCATGGGGCAACCCAGCCTGCTGCCATAACCACCTCCCAGGGCACAAAGGGCAGTAACAGTGCAAAGCACTTAATGCAGCTTAATCACACTTAATTGTTTCAAATCATCACAATTAAACCAACAAGCATCTCCTTCTGCCATCTTGCTGCTATCTTCTGAAACTCAGAATTAGTCAAGAGTAAAACAACAGGAAAAGAGAGACCAGTAATAAGGTTTTCCTTATTATTTACAATAATAAGGTCCCCACATTCATCCTGACTAAAGCCGGATTCCTGCCCACATGATTTTAGTTTACTTTTTATCTTTTCCATTCCCATCAACATCACAATGTAACTCAACACAGGGAAGAGAGAAGGCAGCATATTTCCTCACAGCACCTGTTTCTTTCTCCCCAAAGTTCAGAGTCTCTTCAGCAGGCTCAGCAAATACTACCTACCGGGCAGTAGATCAGCACCATGGAGTGACCTTCTGAATTCAATTTAACAGCTCCTTTAGCTACATCCAAAGCACCCTCTCTCTTTAAGCACACAAGCATTTGTAATCAAATATATACAGAAATAAGTGAAGGTTCATGCAGTTTGTTTTTAATCACGACTTTTCCACTTACATGGTTCTGTATTATTTTCCAAAATTTGTGTTAAAACAACAACAAAACAAACAAAACAAAAAACTCTTCAAGAAACTACTTTATCTCTCCACCAATAAAGTTATGGTGATACCTGCACAGGTTCTGCAGCCCTCACAGATGCATTTAATACAGGAGACTTTATATACAAATAACTCCCAAATCTCTAGAGATGCTACCTGGAAGAACCATAGGAGCAACGAAATAAACAACAGTGTTGAGAACTGGGACATTAAAAAACCCAAATGTGTAGAACTAACTGAATTAAAGAAATAAGGTAGCTAAAGAATTGCATACAAAAATTATTTTATTTACCACTCTCCAACATTGCCTCTGATATCACTGGTGACACCATACTGTCAGATTATGTCATATCTACATATCCTGGTTTTACCCTTAAGACTTTCAGCTCTCATTTCAATGGGGCATTTTTTTAATGAACAAATGAGCCTGGTACAAAGAAGAATAGCTCTTCTCTACTCATATCCCTTGTGACCTTTAGATACACCAATAACCAGGTGAGCACTCCCACTCCAGCTGCACTAAATGAATGTTTTTATTGTACTCTCTAAATGAATGTTTTTGTTGTACTCCCTCTCCTCTGATCACTTGTTATCTTTTATGTAATGTACAGCTTCTACTCCTTCTACCTCATATTAGCCAGAAACATGAACAAAATTATAAATTTTGCAAAACTAGGCCAAACTGCAGAGAAACATTTTTCTGCATCAGCCTTTAGAATAATCAAAATGCTTACTACCACAGAAAGGAAGAGCTGCCTACAAAACACTGGTTATCATCACCAAAGGCAAGCAAAGCTCTGCTGAACACTGGGGGGATCCACCACCCACCTGACCCACAACTCATCATCCTGGCACAAGGAAAAGTCCTGGTGAACACTGAAGTGCTCTGCAGCTGTTCAGTGCCAGCCAAATTGCCTGCGTCTGACTTCATGCTTCCCTGCTACCGAAGCCTTAAGAGGTATTAATTTGTATTTAACACTGTAGATGAACTCCCCACAGGAGAGCAACAGACTTGCCTGTGGACCCTGACAGCACATCAAGCTGATTCCCCCTACATCTGGCAGACAGCCTGCCCATCTGCCCTGCCCACTGCCACAGGGAGCAGCTCTGCTCCTCGTCTGCATGTATAACGATGCAGCCTTGGCACTGTGGGTTCAGTATTTCCAGCAGACCTGCAGGTTCCTCTAAAATCCTGCTGCAACTCTGACAGGAGGTGAAGACCTGCACCTCCCCAGAAGAGGGCCAAGATAAGGAATCTCTCTCCAAAAACAGGGTAACAGGAGAGCAGATGAGCCCACGATGGGATTCACTTTGTGCTGAAGATATGATGTATGTGTAATTTTCAGCAAGGTCGGTTAAGGATTCAGTCCTGTAACACGGCAGGAGTTTTGCCCCAGTATGGATTTCAGGTCCAGACTTCTCAGGAATACAGGTAGACCTGATTTACCTTCTCAGGCACATAAGCATCAGGAATACAGAAGAGAGAAGGCTGGCAGATAGTGCTGTGAAAGCCTGTAGTTCTGATCTTGCCTGAATTATTTACTCACATAAGAAGGAAAGTCACATAAATTTATAACACACGACTTTCATTGCTTTCTTTCATGGTGTCTTTTTTCACAGTGACCTCCTAAGAGCGTTCTGGGAGTAGGCTTTTCCTTTGAACCTCAGCTGGATTTCATCACTGAAATTCTGTGTCCAAGCCCTTTCCCAGATCAGACACGCCTACCAAATTTCAAAACCAAGCATGGAATAGTATCTCCTCACACAAACAATTAGGAAAGTTGCTCAGCACACTAACATTTGCATGCACTGACTAACTTTTAAATAGTAAAGTCAAAAGATAAACAACAGAGTTAACAATACTCTTAACAACTGACAAAAATACTGTTCCTGTAGACTGTTAGGCTGTATGTTCTGATGTGATGATTTTCTCTGATTTTCTGGGCACAGAGACTTTAGAAAGTTTACTGGAATATGCCTTAGAACATTCTTTAGAAAAATAATTGCCTTTTTCTAAAGGCTTCAAGAAGCACTGAATATAGAAGCTCCTTATATAACACATCCAAATAATTAATGATGCTCTCGCTGAGGAAGCACTCACTTCTTTCTACTTTCACTCTTAGCTGCCAGATCTACTTAGGCACGCCTGTGAGACTGAACTGCCCAGTTCCTACCTGATTCCTATTACACTGTCCAACTTTCATCTCCTCCTAAGTTTCCCTTGACCAATGTTAAGGCTGTACATATTCTGAATTTCCATCAAGAAACGTGGTTTCCAGAATTAAAGATGTGCCTCTAATGAAATTTTAAATGTTCAGTGTACCAAGCCAAAAACATTACCTGGCAGTTCCCTTTCCATTCACCCCAGGATCTGTTAGACCGGGTAGACACAGCTCTGCCATGATGGTGTACTGGCCTTTAACAGTGAGGGTACCACCAAGGATATTTCCAGACTTTTCAGGGTAATCTCACAGAGTGCTTGTCCACCTCACAGTTTTTGACCCCCTACAAATTGGTTTGGTCTTCTTTTCATGACTGCTCTTGTAGCACAGGGGTGTTTTATGCAATAATGAAAGTTGCTGACAGATGCTGAAGGTTCCACCTGTAAGGCTCCTTCTGTATTAAACAGAGAGAAAGGGAGTCCTCTGGAGAGGGAGTCACAGCACCAGCCTAGTTCAGGCCAAGTCATCCCAGTACTCTATGTCACTGCCTGGAGGATCTCACCTCTGCCCATGGACTAGCACAGCCACTGCTCTGACTCGGGCAGCTGAACCAGCGCGGTGTAAGGGCTCACTGCCCAGGCAGAAAACACTGCTAATGGAAGATTTGCAATGTCATTCTGGAACAACTGGGAAACACAGTAAAAGCAGCAGATGAAATATACTAGTATAAAATTAGTAGTACACACAGAAGGCCAGAGGTAAGAGCATATTCACATCCACACCATGAGGGTCTCAATGGGTGTAAATCCAGCCTCACCACAACACAGAACAGCCCTCTGGAGGCACCCTCACGTGCCCAGCAACCAGCACAGCTTAAAGTCAGAAGTGGGAATATTCTCCTCAGCTCCTGATTGTACTAAAACTTTTCATTTTCACTGAAGCCATTCCAACAGATGATTTTATGTACTCTATGATTTGTCACCTACAGAATCACTGTTGAAAAAGTATTCAATAACTTCAATAAAAGTAGAACACTAAAAATGCTACTAGATTTGGTCCTTCTGATCAATTATAAACTCATTTTTAAGACCTGTTTAGCTTGTTATCTAAGAAAATTTATCAGAATATTATGTGCTTTGTGACGCAAGTGTCTCATGAGAAGTCAAACGCACTAAAGCAGAGTAGAAGGGCAACCAAACCTATATCCTTGTCAGGAAGGGAAAGGAGGCCTACTTATACAAAATCCTGCTAAGCAAATTAATTCCATATTTAATCTCAGTGTCTCTGCAGACAGAACTTGAATTAACTGTGCTCCATTTTGCTTGTGAACAAAGGCAGGCTAGCAATCCCACCACTCCCTGAGGTCACCTACAGAGGCTGTGCAAACTCTTGTCCTTGAAGGGTTTTGAGTATCAGACAAAACCCCAGCTGCTGGGACTTAGGGCTGGAAACAGTCCGGCTTCAAAAAGGAGGCTGCATGAAATCATCTCCAGAGGTCCCTTACAACCTACATGCTTTTTTGTTACATTTGTTAGATATTCCACACGGTTATTCCCAGTCCTTCTTTCAAGCTGGAACTACTGATTTTAATGTTCTGGTCATAAAATCTAACCCAGTAGTCAAGTAAGTAAAACCAAGACTAAACATGTTTGACTTCTGATGCTTGCTGAGGTTCCTATCATTAATATACAGACAACCTTTACATCTGGTACTCACCAGCCCCTTTGACCTTGCTTCTGTCAGACCCACAGGCTGCCCACTAATGGTCACTGATGAAAATTTAGTATAATAATACGAGCTGCTCACTGAATTTGGTAAGTAGTCCTCTCTGTCAGTATGTCTGTCAGTATGGCAGCAATGCTGACAAGCTAAGATTATGTATTAGAGTGGAGACAAAAGTGAAAAAAGATGGACTGACTTGCTCCTACAGCTTGGGCATCTTTTACAATGCAGGATTTCCCACAAACATGTCCTTAAAGCTATCCAGTCTTGATATCTGATTGTACAATAGCTAAGTCATACTGAAGTAGCAAATTTTAATCTTGACTTTGGCAGTAAGTGTTTCTTCTATTTGAACATTTTACTAACAGGCAGGACTGATGTGACTTCTATGAAACCATCTGAGGAAAAAGGACTATATAATTGTGGCTTACTGACTTTGTCATTACATTTACAGCCCCACTAATGGTATTAGCATTATGGAACAGAAGCATAAGGGCTTAGCAGTAAAAATATCAATAAAAATAGTACTGTTACTAGGAGAGTGCTGTGGTCAGGAATAGCACAGCTCCTTGAGTTTTGATAGCCAGTCACAGATAACATTTGGACAAGGGGTTTAAGATGATAAAGGACTGAATCTATTAAAAAAAAGTTACAGAAAGTTTTTAACTAAAGGTTAGGCCAGGAAAGGGTCTGAAAAAGAGACAAAGAAGAGTCTTTCCTGTTTGGTATGGGTTTTTAAAAGCACTTTAGTAGACCTCACTAACCTTTCCTGAGGATAACTGCTGGAAGCAGAACCGCTGCTGCTACCTCATGTGGGAGAGCAGTGACTACATCCAGTATAAGGAATATCACCCATTCAGTACTAAGATTATGTGAAATATATGCATATGTATCGATGGGTTTCTGTATGTGTGTTTTTATGTGTTTTATTCCATTATGCAGCAAAGGAAGAAATTATAAATATTTTTTCCAATTTCTAAGGTGCCATTTTTGGAATAAAAATTTTCAATAGACCCCATAAAAATTTGTACCCATTCCTCAAATGGTGCAACATATTATACTCCTCATATAGCTTTGACTCCATGGCTGGCAGCATGCGACCCTCACAGCTTTAACATCACCTCATAAGGTTGCACTGTGTATCTTTGAATGGAAGAAAGCCACATATATTCTATTAATTGTTGGTTTATGCATATTTTTTTTAACTGTCCTCAAGCCAAGACTGGCACTCAGCATCACCATAGAATCCACTCATCATACCTGGTGATACATACACCTCAAAACACTTCCAAAATTTCATGGATATATATTAACCTTATAAATGTAGGGTCAAAATATGTCATGTTGAATTTCTCTCAAAACATCAAGATTTTCTTTTAACACAAAACAGATCAAAGACTTCTGAAGAAAGTTTAATTCCTCCTCCAAGTAGTGACTTTCTTCAATATGCATGACAACATTCAACTCAATAGAAAGCTGCATGAAAAGCACTGTAAAAAAAGGATTAGATTGTGCATTTGTGGTGAAGAAAATACACAATATTATTTAGAATTTAGCCTATAGTACACAGCAAGCTACAACAAACATGGCAGTAGAAAGGGTGAGGTATAGTAGAAAGGGTGACTGTTCTCAGGACACCATCCAAAATGTGCCAGGAACAGTTCTACTGACCTCAGGAGGCTCTAGGTCAGGTTTTAAAGGTTCACAGTACTGCCAGATACATAAAAAGGTGATAAAAAACATTCAAAAGGTCAAATATTTTGGCTTACAGATGTTGTTGTGTGGCAAAAGGAACAAAAGGATTATTACTTAGTAAGAGGGAATAAATAATGAAGTTGAAAGGGAAGCAGGGACAGGCCAAAAACTGAGGAACAAGCAGGCTTTGCTCTTTAGTACCTAGGCACTTTTCTAATTTCCATGTTTGGAACAGATCTCTGCGCCACGGAAACAGAACTGGCAGCTCACAATATGAAGCAATAATAAATTATTTGCATGTAAGCCGATCCAGCAGGAAATTCTCTAGGGAAGCAGCAGTGAGAAAAGGAAGCATGTCACTAGTATCACCCTCATGCAAAATGCCCATATGTGCATTTTTGAAAGCAGACTTTGTTTTAACAATTTTGAAAATTAATATCACGGGGACCACTAAGCTGCCTTACAGAGTGCAGCAAACAAATGCACAGCAGAAGATCTCCACTTCGGAAGTCTGAAAAAAAAGCAAAAAGACTGTGGAAAAGCATAGCATAAAGGACTGCAGGAAAGAGAAGTTAACCTTCAGTATCACATAGAGAACATGTCTCTTTGAATCAGTAGCTCAGACTAAAAACCAAAGGAACTATTTAAACAAAATACTTTCTTTTATAACAAGGAACAAGCAAAATGGGAGAGCTCAGTATTTCTATAATAATATATACGTATACACACACAAATAATAGGAAAAAATATTTTCTGTAATTGACACTAACTCTCTGGCCTCAATATGTTGACTTGTTAAAATACTAAAAAATTGTTGTCCTGCATCTATTTCTGTTCGGGAATATATATTGAAGTACACACACTTTAATAATGTAGCCTCCAAGGCTAGCTGGTTTACAATATAACCTATTTCAGTGGTCTAGCAAAGAAATGATTTATTGGAGTGCAAGAAGGGACAATTTTTTCTTCAGTAACACCTGTAAAACCCTCTTCTTCTTGCCTCTGTCTATCAGTATGGGTTGCACATTCAGATGGACTTCAGTAAGCCTGTCTAAAGTCTACATGCTCTTTTTGACACACACACTGTGAACTCAGCCCCAGCATTGATCAATATAGCAGGGCCAATGGGCAAATTATCTCTGAGTTTGAGGGGCCTGTGCCCAGGAGCAAGTGAGCAGGGAATGGCAACACCCAGATTCCTGCTGCAGCACCCACACCCCCAGGCTTACAGTGCAGCTGCTGTACAGGTGCACATTTATTGTGCCACACATGCAAAGGACAAGATTTAAAAAAAAAAAAAAATGCTTACACTAGAAAAGAAGGAGTTAGGAAGTAAGGATGGAACTTGAATAAGCATTGAACTAGATTTTGGAATTTTAATGACAAAGCAAATACTGGTTTTCAATAGCCTGTAGAAATATTCAGTCTAGTTAAAAAGCTGATTTACAGGTAAGCCCAAGAAAAGAGGAACTGTTTGCTATGGGCATAAACCAAGTCCTCTGGCTTGGTTTTGCTGAACCAATTATTAAATACACAAGGGCTTCCTGGAAGCTGCATCTTGGTTACAAAAGCTTCACTGCATGACCTGCAGAAATTCAGGCAGCTGGCTTCTGGAAAAAGGCTGAAGGAGAGCTTGAGCATTTTTATAAAGGCAGCATGTAACAAGCCTTGTTCATGAAGAGAAATTTAAAAGCTGAGCTATTCAGAAACTGAAAGTAGGAAAAAAGTATATCCCAGACTAAATTCCTTTTAAAAAGAAAAGCTAAACCCACCTCCTGACCTTATCATGTCCAGGCTGACTTTGAACCAATATGCAACTGGTTTGGTATCAAAAGGACATGGACACCAAAATCAAGGATAATGCCCTACCCAATGCATCGTATTTCTTACAAGGCAAACACTGGAAGGACCAAAGGCCCATCAGCTGCTCTGCCATGGATCCATCAGCAGCTGGCTTGTTTGAGATGCCTTAAATCGTGTTCTCTGCCCGACTGATAAGGTAAGTTCACGCAGCCACTTTGAAGCCAAGTGCAACTTATGAGAAAAACACGTGTGACACGGGCAAATGCTCAGTAGCAGCTGAGCCAGACAGAGCTGCAGGGAGAGTGTTTTTTCATCATCTGACATCATACGAGTTCTGTGGCCGACATCCAAGCCAAAGGAGAGAAGTGCTCCCATATCAAATGGCCACCAGGACCCCAGATGCTCTAAGATTTTAAGGAAGGATTGTACATGGTGAATACTGATACAAAGGCTCAGCTTGCCTACACAACATCCAGACAGTGTCCATGTTCACTTGGCAGAAACAAAGAATATTAAAAACACATTTCATCAGGAATATTACAGATAAGACTAACAGTCTCACCGTGTCTCATGTGGACTTACAAAGCAAAACTGACATAAAGTCAACTGCAAATAATTGGCCAACATGGTCAAGTGAGTCTCTGATCCAGTGGAACAAGACAAAGAGGGAGCTGATCATGCAAATTTAAAACCTATCACAGCCAGAACTAACAACTTCTTCAAAAGAAACTAAGCATTACAGAAACTGTCTCTTTTCTGTTGCCAAGAAGTATTTTTTGCTGTTGCCACCATGCTTGCAGCACTGCCGTGGTTCCCAAAACCAGCATTAGTAATATCTAGAGGATCCTGCCACTTTCATTTAGAAAGAAAGACCTTCAAGCCTTCACTTATGCATTGGGCCAACGTAAGCACACAGGGAAAATGGACAACGCCAGAAGCTCTAGGGACTCAAGCAGAAAATACACATCTAATAGATGCGGGGAAAAAAGTAATTTCTACAAGTGTAAAAAATAATCTACTGATCATAATTACCCAGTGTCCATAACAATGGAAGAAATGCAGAGAACAACTTGACAAGAGAAGGGTAGAGAGGAAAGGAATTATTCCAGGGATCAATTCATATTATCTGCTCCTTATCAAGAACATTTTGGAGTTTAATGCTCAAAAGAAACTACAAAAAAGGCATGTACCCAGATGTACATGAACTTTTCCATACCACTACATTATTGTTCATATAATTCATTTGCTCATATCTTCCAAATGTACTACTTGCTAATTTTAAATACCCTTTCTGCACATGCCACTTCACAGTCAAGATGAAATGCCAGGAGAGGCAGGTGAGAGGCTGCTGCTGCTCCACTCCCCTCTCCATGCAGCTCTTCACCATTCCCTCCCCAGAAACTGGAACCAGCAGCCACCTACTGCTGCTGGGAAATTTCAATCTAAATTAGAAATACTATGATAAAAAAGGATCATAAACAGAAGGAAGCAAAGAGATGTCAGAGAATGAGGAAATCAAGTCAGTGACTGTTGTCATACCTGCATCACAGTGAAAAATCCATCAAACCTAGCAACAATTGAACCAGGTTCTGGGATGGAGGACAGTGCCTTGGCTGATTCTTGGCTGCGTAAGATCTGGAGACTCACAGCAGTCAGACTGGGTAGTCTGTACATGTGCAGGTGCTGCAGGTAGCTTTAGAAGCACAAAGCTATCAGCATGGGGAAAAAATTCAAACTAAATCAATGCAGCATGCATGAAATAATAAAAGTTGAATAAAAGAAAGAAAAAGATGAGCAGTTGTGCTTAAGACACAGGTTAAGAGACCAGCACTGTACTCTCTGCCTTAAAACTGTAAGTCATGAGATCAGACACACCCAGAGTAAATACAGCGTGCTGTTGGGACTCAAGACAGCCTGTGTGGTGCAGTGGGACAGCAAGGGTATATGATTCTGGCAGCTACATGTTGAGTAGATCTGAAGAACATGGTACAAACCCAAAAAATGAAAAAGAAAAAAAAAATGTCAGTAATCAAGATGAAAGGCTTGTCAACACACACGGAAAAAAATCTGGCTGAAAAGGAGCCATTTGGGAGAGATCATAAAAATAATGTATTTCTAGAAAGCTTCAAAAGATTTTATTTCTTTGGAGAGGCAAATGGGCTTTTCAAGCAGGTAAAGTGGAGGGATTAAAAAAGCATGGGAAAAAGACTCCAGCATTCTTACAACCCTATGATGTTTGTTTAATGAACTGCATTGTTCATTAAACAATAACCAAATAGATCATTCCACTCAGTCTGAGTTGCAAAATCTGGCAAAGCTAGACTCAAACATGGATATTGTGTTTCTCACCTAGGAAAACTTGTACACTGTGCTCAACACGCTGTTTTTCGTTAAAGGAATTAATAATAATCTGATCCACTGTAGTGAAGACCAAGATAAATATGAGCATTTCGGTCTGTTCCCAGGAAAATCTCTGGTAACCAAGATACTTTATGAATAATAAAAAAAAAAGGTTAGGAACTTGCTCTGATATTTATTACAAAATTAGTTGTTACAATTCAGATTTTTAGTTGGAGAATCACAGAATCATAGAAAGATTCAGATTGTAAAGACCTCTAAGGTCATCAAGTCCAAGCATAAACCTAGCACTTCCAAGTCCATCACTAAAAATGGTAGGATCTCAAAATACTCACTATTGAAAACAAATTTTGGGATCCCAAAATACCTTTATAGAGTCCAAGGTGTTCATGATGTGTCCCTCAATTTTGTTATCCATGTGCATAATGTCATACACGGGGAAGAGTTTCGCTGAATTAAAATGACTCACCACTAGTAGGCATCTGAGTCTTTCACTGCTGGCTGAGGCACTTAAATTGTGCTAAACTCTACACGGGGCAAATATTTAACATTAAAAAAATGGGGTTTAAGCTGTGTCTCACATAACGGGCTATACTTATTTTGACGAGCAAATGACACTTTTGTGGTCTACAGCTGCAGAGTAGTAATTTACTTCTGAACTATCACCCAGCCCTTGGCCTCTCTGTGGAGAAGCCATCATTCCCAACCTATGTCTGGCGACACACTGATCAGGAGAAGCCTCAATTCTAAAATAAACAAAATTCAGTATGACAGTGAAAACGTCAACATCTTCTCTTCTGATTCATGAAGATCATCGTCTCTACACCAAAAGGAATTGCAGTCTGATACCCTTAATATTAACTCCCCCGTTTTACAGACTCTTGACTTAAAGGCTTTTCAAAATGCCTCAAACCCACGCCGCAGTTTTTAGGGCACATCTTTCTCTTTAAAGCAACTCTTTTGCCGCAATAAACCCGTCAACTTTTTTAGCAGCGGACAGCAGAACTCGCAATGGAAACATCTGGTGTCGTTTACGGACACGTATTAAAAGAAGAGATACTAGATTTCCCTGGAAAAATCAATGGTTGCCGCTCTCCATCCCCAAAGCGGGCTGCTTGTCAGGGCTCGGTCCGAGCCGGACACAGACCCTGCGGCTGGGGCGGGGGGCACACCCTGTCCCCGCACACCGTGTCCCCGCACACCGTGTCCCCGCACCCCCTGTCCCCGCACACCCTGTCCCCGCCCACCGTGTCCCCGCACACCGTGTCCCCGC
>JAWWEW010000078.1:133593999-133624744 GCA_035583185.1 Anabacerthia variegaticeps
TCCCCGCACACCGTGTCCCCGCACACCCTGTCCCCGCACACCGTGTCCCCGCACACCGTGTCCCCGCACACCCTGTCTCCGCACACCGCGGCGCGGGGGTCTCGCTGCGGTACCTGAGCAGAAGCTGTTGCTGCTGATGGTCCTGCCGGAGCGCCCGGAGGAGCTGGGCGGGTTGAATTCCCGGCTTTCCTCTTCCGAAAAGGGCGATTCGGAAGCCGGGGATACCTTCTGCTGCGGCCGGAGGACCAGGCGGGGGATGCGGCTGCGGGACACCTCCTTCTCCAGCTGCGCCTTCTGCTCCTGCTGGGGCAAGGACACCCCGGCGTCAGGGCCCCCTCGGATGTGCCCTCCTCCTTCCATCATCGCGGCAGGGGCAGGCGAATCCCGGCCCCCCCCCGCCCGCCCCCCCAGGGCGGGGGCAAGGGGAGCTCTGCCTGCCCCCGCCGCTCCCCGCGCCCCGCGCCCCGTCCCGCCGGCAGCGCTCACCTTGCCGCTCTCCCGCAGGGGCCCCATCGCTCCTCAGTGTCGGGCACAGCCGCCTGGCATGGGCGGCAGGGATGCGGGATGCGCTGCGCGGGATGCGCTGCGCGGGCTGTGCCGGCGCTGCCGCTCCGCTGCGGCGCTGGGGGTGGCGGCGCCCGGCCCGGCCCCGCCGCTCCCCGCCCCGACACGTGGTGCGGCCGCCGCAGCGCCCGCCGCGCCCCGAGCGCCCCGGGCAGGTGCGGGGGGCGGGATGCGGGGGGCGGGGTGCGGGATGCGGGATGCAGGGGGCGGGATGCGGGATGCGGGGGGCGGGATGCCGGATGCGGGAGGCGGCAGCCGCACCCCCGGCCCCGCAGCACAGCCCGCTGCCCGCCGGGCTCTGTCCGAAAGGAGCGTGAACGTGCAGAGACAGGGGCAGGCCGAGTGCGGTCTGCGTGTGCGGTGTTAAGGTACCAAGGCAGATGCGTAACAGAGGGCAGCAGATACCAGCACAAATTCGATGAATGTATAGCTATATAAGTACCAAACGTGTCGACAAATTTTCTCTGCTCCTTATTCATAGAATCACATAATGTTGGAGGGGTTGGAAGGAACCTTAAAGATAATCTGGTGCCAACCTCCCTCCCACTAGACCAGATTGCTCAAGACCTGGACGTGAACGCTGCCAGGGTTGAGGCATCCACAACCTCCCCGGGCAACCTGTCCCAGTGTCTCACCACCCTCACAGTAAAGAATTTCTTCCTATTATTCAATAACAGCTCTTCATAGAACATATGAGATAAAAACTTTCTTGATTCTCAGATGTAAAAGCATACTTGATTCTCAGACAATGCATTCCATAGTATTTTTAATGATAGTATTTACTCCCTTACCATTCATTGTGGCAGTTGTTCACCCTCCTATTGATTAATGCACATGTTGTAACCTTGTTCATCTGCTCCCCAGAGTGCATGCATTAACAGGGCTGCAATCTGGGCTATATGCATATGCACATGCACACAGTGGGTGAAAAGGACTGCTTTTCCATGAAAAGAAGGATAAAATTCTCGATCTGAAGCTCATTTGAGGTTCCAGATAGATGTTTGCTCATAGGACTTATGAGTGGAAGTTGTACTTTCAGCAATTACATTTTTGGGTGAAGATTCCCTTTATATGCTTCCTACTGTCCTGGTTTCATCTGGGATAGACTTAATTTTCCCATGGCATCTATAAAGGGCTCCAATTCCTGTTGGGAGCTTCTGTTTGCTTTTTCGAGCATAAACATTAAATACTGTCTCAAAAATAATTAGGAGCAAATGTGCCTTTAACGTGTAGTGCAGAGAACATACCAGCAGTAACAGGAAAGGTGATGCTTTCATCTAGACCTCGAAGAGGAAAGAGGACACTGGTGAGTACTGACACACTGATTGTTGAATATCCTAAGAGTTCTAATTACTAATTTATTAACCTGGCGTCAGAATTAGATCAATTACTCATGTAGAGCTCCAAGCTGTGCTCTGCCAAAAATATGATACCATCCTCCCCTGGCAGTGTTAAGACATCTATAATTCAGAGAAGTGAGATAGTTGCAGCTCCAGAAAATGCTTAAAATTCCTGTATTAAAAATCCTGTGTGGTTGTACAGTATATTTTAAGCACTGGAATCTACCTTCCTGAGGCACAAAAAGGCAGGAAGAATTCTGGACGTTTCTCTACTGCTCCAGGACTGTTTCCATGGAAAACTGCAAATCACATATTTTAATCACACAAATTTGCTCTTCTGTTCAGTAGACATCAGGGCACCTGATACTGTGGGCTTCTCCTGCGAGCCACCCATGGCACATGTGAGGTGGAAATTTCCCAAGTAAATTTGCAAAGCTCTTGTACCAGTAGTAAGAGTGAGAAGAAGCTGTGCCGCAGCACTGCTATTGCCATAGTAACTCAGCTCCGGAGCTGCTGTTGCCAATTCAATTGTCAGAGCCTGTTTTATCTTTTCCCATTTCAAGCTCAAGTTTTTGCCTTGCTAAGAAACAAGATATAAGAAGTGAAGTCTTCAGGCTGCCTCAGGATTCATAATGGGATGTAATTCCCTTTGATCTCCTCTCCTCTTGGCATAGAGACTTACAGCCTTATCATAAATCATCAAACAATCATTAACTTTCAAGCAAACTTTTTTTCCCCTTACAGTCATGTATATCTAATAAATATTGAAACAGTAAGTCATTTTTCAGCTTATTAAAATATTTTTACTATGCAGTAGTTAATCATCAGTACTGGGAGGAACACATACTTGATATGAACACGTGATCTCACTCTTATTCCTCTCATGTCTTTTACAAGCCAGCAGCATCTCTGCAACACCTATAAAACCAATTTTCATAACCAGTGTGTAATTCTGAACAAATCTGTATTTGCTGTGGAAAGAAAAAATGTTATACATTTATAAGGGCTTCAGAAAGCCTACAGAACATAGTGTCTTCTTGGCCTTTTTCTTGTTTTACTCCCTCCTGAACTATAACAGCTCTCCAGGAAGCCGCAGAGGGCTGCAGATTCAGCAGAAGCGCCTGGACTCCAGGAGCTGCCAGGGGAAGATGGGCACTATGCCAGGCCCTGGGGTTAGACCTTATGCTTTCCTGAAAGGGGAGCAAGGTATATGAAGCAGTTTTTTTTCCAGGCTTTGCTACCAAGATCTTCACTCTGGTGGAGTGCTCTTCCAGAAAAAATTTCAAGGGAAAAAGGAAGGTGAATTATAGAGGATCACAGAGTGTGTTCTACTCTCATCTCTGCTCCTGTCTTGCTGCCGCCTCGGAATCTTCTCAGTGGGAGGGGGAGTGGGATTCTAATGCAGCAGAGTTTTGCTGGCCAGGAGTTAGCTGTGTCTGCTAGCACAGTCACAAGGAACTCAGTGCATTGCCACTTCCACATCTGAACTGCTAGGAGAAAAGCTTTACCTAATGTTTTTGCAAAGCTTTCTTTGAAATTTGGTTTTCTAGATTTATTTGTTCTGTCTGATAGCACATTGCTTCTAGACATCTGCAAATGCTGTTTCCCAGTTCTCTTTCTTGTAGTGTAGTAGTTTTGCTCTTGAGCTGTCAGAATAACAGCAGGAGAGCAGTACAGTAATGGTCTCAGCATCCTAATTAAGTCTCCAAATACCTCTGTTCAGAATTGGACACTTCAGAGGAACAAGCAAAAACCATAACATACCCAGGAGAGAATCACCTAGAGCTCAGCAGTAGGTACAGGGGTACCTTTGCACCATTCCACAGAAGTGGTTCATTGGTGCTCCAGCGGAGACCAAGTCTCAGTTGTGACCCGCTCTGTAGCACAGCCTTGTAAGTGTCTTTCTGATTCCATGAATTTTCCTTCTTTTCTGTGCAGTAGTTCAGCTTCAGCAAGAAGGCTTGCACTACTCACTTTTCTTTAGACCAGTCCTTGCACAAAGTAATGAGGACTTCTAGGAAATCAGAGGCTGTAGTCCTCCCAGGTGGCAAAAGGATTGCAACATTAGTTTTTGCTTTCTTTCTGTATGTTGTGTGTGTGTGTGTGTTTGTGTGTGTGTGATAATTAAAAGGGTGAAAAAGAATTCTTGCACTATGTGAATTCTTACTCAACACCTCATGCACCTTTGCAGTTTTTGTGCTCTCATCATTTGGTAGTGTTGAATGTACTTGCAAAATTTGACTTTGGGGGGGAAGTGGCATACTTCTGCACTCTGTTTATCACCTGGAGGATGCTGGTCCAAAACCAGGCTGGCTCAGACCAGGAGTTACAAGTTTTTGTAGTATTTGAAAGCATTTGTGGACATTTTGGAATGAAAACCAAAAAGGCATCTTGTGATCCTGTGCTCATTAGGGTTAGATGGCTTTCTTGCAAAGATATTTTGAATTGGAGTGTTTTGGTGCCTAAATCTCTCTAAATTCACTTTCAGGTGGCTGATTTTTTCTTTTTTTTTGGCACTGGGCTTTCACAGGTCAATACATTATATGCAGACAATACATTATACTGCTTTAGGACCATAGGCCGTGTTTTAGTTTTGAATCACATCACCCTCTGAGGTCAAAGGAATGCTGAATGAGGCAGAGGGCAGAGCTGGGCCTTGTAATCCCAATACTACATGGTTTCATTAATGCGGGCACATAGCTGATAATGCTTCTGTCTGTGACTTAAAGAGCATCTGCACTTTGCCAGCTGAGACTGGTTTGCTTATAAAATGTGTTGATCCTGTTTTTCTATTCAGATGGGTTGTATAATATCAGCAGATCTAACTCAAACGTTACACATGCTAGAAAGAGGACCAGCTGGAGCTAACCATTTTCATAGCAATAGTTTGTATTAGATGTCTTCAAAGAATTACCTGAAAAATTCTCTCATCATCTTTCAGAAATTCTGGAAAACCAGGGAAAGATGAGAAGACTATGAATATCATTATAGTATACAGAAAACAAAAAAAGGGAAGCACTGTTTCATGTTGGTCTTGGGCAAAATAATAGAATGATTAATTTGGGACTCTGGCAACACAAATCAGAGATTAAAAATGTAACTAATAGCTATCAGGATATCTTTGTAGAAAACATATCTTGTAAAAAAGACTCATTGGAGCAAACTGTAACATTTTAAAACATACAGTCAAATTCAAAGAAAAAACATCTGGGACAAATAATAAAACTCTGCCATCAGGATGGGAAACTGTTTTGGAAAGTGAATATGAGAAAAATACTTTGGACCCATAGTAGCAAATATCTCAATATGAGTTCTTCGACCACGACTGTGGTTAAGGGAACTAATGCCAAAGAAATCGAATATTTAGCTGAAATGGGGGAGTGATCTTGCCTGTGTACACAGTGTAAGATGTCTGTGTGTTCACTGCTAGTGGGAAAGAGTTCAAGGGACGTTCTGCAAGATGTTTATTTAATCTGACTTCTGATAAGAGTTGTGTGATCTGTTTCTAGTAGACAGATCTCTGTCAGTACTACTCAATGAAATGCAATCCAGAAAGCAAGCTAAAGCACTGCATGCTCTCAGATGTTTGTGTAACAGCCTATACATGTAGAAGTGACTTGAGCTGACTTGTCTGACTTCAGGCTTCTGAAGTTTCTGTGTGAAGTTACGAGATATATAGAGGCAGAGTCATGACAAGCATCCTCATCCATGCCTGTGCCCACACTGGAGGTGGAGGCACAAGGAAGGATCTGTGGCCAGCAACTCCCTGCATTTAAGCTTCTCTCCCCAGGAGTCCCAGAGGTCTGCCAAAACTCATGACTCAGCTCTGCATCCAAGCAGTTTGGGAAATATGTGAAATTTGGGTTAAAGTGCAGTTCTGGATCTGCTTTTAAAGTAGTGTAAACACATTAAAAAAGTCTGTCTAGAAACAATTGCTAAACTGCCTTACCGTGACAGGCACTCCCATCAAAGGCTGTTTGTAGATGTGCAGCCTAAGTGGTACAGAAATACCCTGTGTATTATAGACTTCAGCTGTGCCTGAGCTGTAACAGAACAAAATCTGATATTTCTATATAGGTCCAATTTATCTAATTCATAAAATGGTTGTACATAGCAGGACACATTGTTTTGATAATCTCTGAGAAGATTACTGCTTGATCCAGTGTCCAAGTTTAGGAGCGGCCTTGTTGCGATTCCTGAAATCCAACCATCTGAGCTCAATAATGGTGTCTTACTGCACCATATGGCTTTTTTATATAATGTAAATTCTATACAGATTTGCAGTAGAGCATGAGCTGTGGCTATGGTGAGGTCCTGAAAAAGATGATGGTGTGCAGCTATTTCTGCTAGAGAGCCATGGTGTAATCTACAGCCTCAATTGGTTTAGGTTTTGATATGATATTTCTGAAACATGAGTACTCAAGAGAGACAGATTGTTCAGAGACAGGAATGTACATAATGACTCTTACCCAGTTTTGAAAGCTTTTTTGCTTTGGGGTAAGTGTTTACTTTTAATTTGGCTCAGTGGGTATCAGCCTAGCATCATTTAAAGTAGAGGATACTGGTATAGTGAATCTGACCGACATTTTTCATATTAAGTCAGAATGAATGAGTAAGTAGTGGTGATATTCAGGAGTTAATTATTTCTGAATGCTGCATCTCTTAGGATTATCAAGGAAATAATTTAAGTATCTTGTGTTTTTTTTTCCCCTCTGTACCTTCTGTATGTTTACATAGTGTATAGCACTTACCTCACAGAGTGCATATAAAAGGTGTTTGATTGAGAATCTGGACTGAAGTATTGCTTGGAGAGGCATAGTTGATATTTTTAGTTCTATCTGGAAACAAATGTCATTTGTGAAAGGAGTTTTATGACCTCAAAATGGGTGTCTGAGAAGTGTTTGTCCATTTAATTTACAGACCGAATTGGATTTTTCTGTTCTGATGAGTAAAAGATTTATTTCTGAGCTATTTTTATTCTATTAGCATGCAGGTAGAGAAAATCTGATTTCAAATGCTTTTCAGCGTGGGAAAGACAAGGGACACAGTGAAACTTATATCAGAAAGTTTCCCAGGATCTGGAGCGCACACTTGAAGAGGTTTTTAGGTGAGCTTGAAAGTGGCTAAAGACATTTAATATGGTTAAGGGTATGAGCTCTCACTGACTTGGTTCTTAGGAGCTTTCCCATTTGAATCAAAGTAATGCCTTGCCAATTGCCACACGCCTCTGGCAAAATGCAATGGTTGGAACAAGTACAAATTTCATCAGTTTAGGGGAACACTCACAGGAGTGAAAGGCAAAATGAGAGACCGTAATGGTGTAGAAGGAGATGACATTGGAACATCCCCACAGGCTCCACTGTATGAGCCAGAAACTGCTGCACGTGCTGAGGCCAAGTGAGATGTGATATAAGAGGTGGCAATCAGTTCTAAGTCCCTGGGGGACAAACACAAGGTAATGGTGAAAGGATATCAAGGGTGCAGATGTGATCTGAGGCGCTGCTGATCAAAATAGTATGGCTTTACATGCTTCACATATAAAGCATGAATCCATCTAAACTGCAACTGGAATAGGAAAACCAGCATAAACGTACCTAATTGCCAGTGTCAATAGCTGTTCAACTTAAGGGAAGAGCTGAAACTGAATTAGTAGAATGTTGCAATTTGAGCTCGGGATAACTGAATTGAATTTAACCATATTTCACAAGTAGTATCAATGATTAATGGCCAAAGTCAAGACTTTTTACCTCAGTCCTTTTAAATGACAAAAATATGAATAACACTTCCCACACACCCGCACTAAGTAGACTTTATTGACTAAGAATCTTGCAGTTTTTTATCCTAATCTTCTTAATAAGTACTATATTAGTCCTTCTGGGGCTGCTTTATTAATAAAATTTTGCATGGGTTTTCCAGTACTGAGGTCCGGTGTTGAACATGTAGAAATTTATATGTGGGTGGTCATATATAAATTAGTTCATGGAAAATTGGAAGAGCTCCGAAGAGGAACCAGAAACATGTTTTTAATTTATTCAACTGGTGTTACAATATTTATATATTGATCTAATTTTTTGAGCCTGGTCTTGCTTCTATTAACCTGATTGTATCCATATATATAAGCCAAGGAGCATATCACAGTTACTTTCATCCTCGTGCCCTTGTTCCTTTCTGATTTTACTTGATGTTCTTGGCTGGACACTTACATAGAGGTGTCCTCCCAAAGGCAGTCTCAGGGAAAGTTTAGAGGCTGAATTGTGAACAGGGAGAAGGTCTTCTGATCTGTTTTTTCAGTATCTGTTGAAATGTGGTCTTGAAGAGGGCCCTGAAATGCTACTTCATGTAACAATGATAATGACACTAACAGGAATAAATTGTAAAGCTTAATGCCTTCAGCATCAGAAAGATTGTTAGGATACCAACTGGACTACAAATTTTTAAGTAATCAGTCAGATTGTGTAGTCCTTGATGGCTTTTAAATCACTGGCCTAAGGATTTTATGCAGTTTATGTGTATGGTTCCTGACAGGTATATTTGTGCTTGATAGCATCCTATACGTGAATGAGTTATGTTGTTCCATCCTCCTGTTCCATCCTTTCTCAATGACATAATTGTGCTATCTGGGGCATATGCTACTCTTTTTTTTTTTTTTTTTTTTTAATCTAGGCATCTACTTTAGATAATGGCTGTATCACATTTTCCACAACTGTCAGTAAATAGCAGTGACACTGCTTTGTTACAAAGGCTTGTGAAGTTTCTGAGAACACTGAATATATGAAAGACAGAAATAGGAGCATTCCAAGAAAAGATGTATGTTTGTAGGGTTACTGAAAAATTTTAATGTTTGTAAATGTCAAGAAGAGGAAATAGGATTTTTAATCTTAATTTTGCATCTGATTTGATAATTTTGTGTACAATGTAAGTTGGTAATTTTGTTTCATTTTTCTCTAAAGGAAGACAAAATAAACAAGAAAATATTTCCTACCGATCCTGAATTGTCGACACTGTCAAATATGTAGTTGATTTATTTATTTAAATAAATAAAGCTATTTAGCTGAAAGAAATGGGTGCAGTCTGAGCCACGAATTATGGACAACAGTGAAAGACTACATTGGCCTCTGTTACCTGCTTATTGAGACTCAGCTGCATTTTGCAGGCATTGCCCTTCTCTCTGGACGAGGCCTTTGGCTGTAGCCAGGCACGATGGCAAAACTCCTGCTGAGAAATGTGTTGGCTCAGGCCGTGTTGTTCCAAACTGGCTGGAGGCGCCCAGCCAGCAATCCCCAGCTGCACATGTCTGACACCCAGTCCCTTGACTCAGTTTAACCGCTAATTGCAACAAATGCCTCCTGGAATTGGAGTGCTGGGGGATCTGTGTAAGTGCAGGGACAGGAAAGAATCTCGTCAGAGTTGATTTCATATCCCATTCCGTGTGGGAGGTGCCCTGGGTACAGTGCCACCTGGCACCAATGGATTTCAACATTCCCCGCTGCAGCGCAAAACAGTGCTGGGCAAGCTATAGCTCAGGAAAGGCTATAGGATTGGGCTCAAATATTTCTGAAATACGGTTCAATTCCATAGTCCTGGTATATCCATAATTATCACCATGGCTGAAAAGTTATGTCCTGCCCTGCAGTTCCTACCTAAAGTAAAGTGTAAGCTTTGAAAATCGTCTACAGAGAAATTCCTCCAGATACTTAAATGAATATAATTGTTGTGCACCCACTGATGGCATGAATTTCAGAAGATTCAAAATCCTCATTAGCAAAAAACATCTGTTATTAAAATTTACCTGTTTTATGTATTTGTTTTTCTGATTTCCTCGCACTTTGCTCTCTTAATCTAGATGTCGAGACATCAGTAGGCCTTGTAACTGGTTTGGAGGGTAACCAATGCAGGTTCAGTCTCAGTTGCAAAACTGTTCATTTTTCTATTGTAAAAGTGTATCAGATGTATTTAAGTATATTAAATGGTAGATTCCCTTTATTATTCCACATACCTTTTATTTTTTCTTGTCATTTTCACTGACATTTTATATTTAATATAGCTATTTTATAAGTCATTATGAAAGACTACCATTCCTGTTTACTGTGGGCTTGAAGTGAGTTTAAGCAGTCAAGTGCACCCACTCAACCCACTCAAAACATTAGTCTTAAATTTTTATGGAATGCAGATTTAACCCACATCAACGCACGATCCCACAAATGCATGAGCTTGATGAAAGAAGGGCTGCCGTTCTGTTCATTAGCAATTATGCACTGGCAAGTCTGCAGGATCTGGCCTCAGATCAGTATTAAAATTGTATCACTGCTGGAAGACAACTTAAAATCTTCATAAATGATATTTAAATTGCACCCAGTGTTATTTTTTATGGTATCAGTAGAGTTAAAAGAAACATACTTCGAGCCTGGACTCAAGAGACTTGTGACAAAATGAAATATAGCCTGCTGAAACCTACTGTAAGCAAATACCAAAAGCTGTGCCAAACAATTATGCTAGTTTCACATTAAAAGGAACACCAAATACAAAGAAAGGACTTGCATATTCCTGTCACTGTTGTTTTTAAATGGTACACCCATGAACAAGGCTAGCAGTCTTCTGGCCAAAAAGTCATTAAACCATAATCTGTTTATACAAATATTCAACACAGACAGGAGTTTTAAAGACTTGTTTTTTAATTCAGGAAAAATGGATATGAATATCAGAACTGCTTTCTATTACCATTTAAGAGTATTAGAAACACTGTTGTTATTTCAGAATTGAATCTTCACTACAGTTTAAATACTGGTTGGCTCCTCTGGTCCTGTAACATCCAGACTATTTTTCTAGTTTTTGTTTAGAAAAGTTGGGATGTAATGCATCTGCTCTTTGCAGCAAAGGAGCAAATATGGGATTATGTTTAGTTCATGACTAGTATATTGTAACTCTTGTAACTTGATAAATGGATTTTAGTGGACACCACTGAAGCAGTGAGTTTATATCTACATAAAACAGCATGTATCAATTCCAGCAACTTCTGATTAATTTTTGCCCAAAGATACTAAATTCTATATGCTTGTGTAGGAAAAAATAGGCTGTCACCTGGTCTGAGATCTGCTTCTGGGTCAGGGACATGATGCAAATTTTCATCAGATACTGCAGTACTGTTGCAAACATTCTGTATCTGTGACCTGACCTCAACCTCCAGAGAAACTTCCTTCTTCATTGCAGCATATGAAACTGGATGTGACTGGAGAATACAGAGCTTGATAAGAAGGGGGCATTTTATCTTCAGAGTTTGTCAGAACACACTGCCAACATTTTTGATTTCAGAGCTAAGTTCAAGGTTTTTTTTAAGGAACCCTTTGTTTCTGCCAATTAAGAATGTTCACAAACAGGTTTAGTAATGCTTCAACGGGAATACAAGAATACAAATATTTCAAGGGTCTTATAGCTTTATTTTTCAAAAGTTTGTATATTGATTTATTTGGTGCCCCAAATATATGTTGGAATTCATCTTTCCCTTGTACCTCAGAAAACTTGTTTTTCACAGTCTATCGTGAGGCAAAATTATCAACATATCTCTAATCCCACACAGTCTAATCTCGCCCAAAGTTACTGAATATGGCTATTTTATTTTTTTTCAGTATTATTTACCAAATCATTCAATAAATTTTCAGGGCAACCCAATTTATCATCTCCCAAGTACTGTACAATTTCTCATTCCACCTCCTGTCTTCTTCAATCTGTAAGAAATATTAGTTCAGAAACCTGAAGGTTTTTTTTAAGATAATATCATTTAGGGATTTTTAGAAGCAAGGAGGTTTTTGGTGCTTTGTAATGTGGAAACATGCACTGACAATGTCCACTTTCAATGACAGGCAAGTAATAGCATCACAGAGGTGGTGGTACTTCTTTCTTTTCCAGTTAGAATCTCATGTTCTGTAGACATAGAGAAAGTAATTGCATCTCTTACTGGATTTGTATTGTAATGTGTCACAAATGCTGTTCATTCTCCCTGGCTTTTTCACAGTTCTTTGATGATGTGATGCTTTTTCTAATTTGTTTTAATGATCACTTACTTCTGCTTTTATTGAAGGTATTGTAAGCTTTCTCCAGCTTCTTGTCAGAAGCCACTCTTCAGTTCAAAACAGGACTAGAAAAAAATATGGACAGTATGAAATCATACTTGGAATTGTTCCTACTCACAAAATGCTTTTAGATTTAAGAGTGTGATCTCATTTGATAGTTAAAATAATGGGAATATTAAATAAACCTGAATTCGCTTTGTTCTATGGAGTGAATAATAAGTTAAATGGTACCTTACTCTGCAGAGCAATTAGGAAGTTTGGGAGTTGATTCAATGTTTCTGACGACAGGACCGTTTTTACCATCCTCCTGCAGGTTCTGGATCTTGGCAAATATTATCGTCTTATTATAAATTAATTTGAAATGTTCTAAGCAGTAAGATGGCATCTTATTCTGTTGCTTCATATAGGGGTGTTGGAGAAGCATGAGAGAAGCCTTGATTCTGCAGATGCAGTAGTGTGCATTTGCATCCCCCAGGGCTGTGTAGAAGCACAGGCATGTGCTTATCTGGAGACACTCGGATTTTTTTGTTGCTGCATGTAACAAATCAGGTTCCTTCCTATCATCAGTCTGTATGTGATTTGGTTTTCTCATTTGTCAAACATACCAAATAATAAATGCGTTCTCTGTAAATGGCAATAGAAATTATTCAAGGAGTAAGAGGTTCAACTATACCTGTGTTGATTATGGTAGACACATGTCTAGCTTGCTCTTAGAAGTCTCCAGCGATGGTTTCCATTATCTCCCCAACTGTTATTCTTCCACTCTTAATTATCTTTGCTTGGTATTTGACTTTCTGTGCTAAAGTGTTAAAGTCATTACTTCTTGTACTGTCCCCACAGCCATGAAGAAGAGTGCACTCTTTGTTTTTGTAGCAACTTCTTATGCACGTGAATATTGCTCCCTGCTTATCTCAGTTCTTCCTCATTCTGTTCAGCTCATGATTCCTTCATTAATTTTCATTTATTCTGTTTAAGACAATCATTCTATTATTGTAAGATGATATAACATGTTAGGATTATTTTAAATTCTAAGCATTCTGCAAAGCATTGACATTTGTGTTCAGCTTGGAGTTGTCTGCACATTAATATTACACTCCTTATTTCATCGTGCAGGCTATTAATGCAACTGTTTTCCAGACCTGGGACAAATCCTTGAGGACCCTACTGAAATTTATGCTGCTGTTTTTACAAGGAACCATTGATAACTGTCCTCCTGGTATGATTTTGTATCTGGCTTCTCACATAGTCAATGATATTTTCACTTCTGTCTTGTGTCCCTAGTTTGCTTTGAGAATGCACTGTCAAAGCAGTGTCACAAGAAGTACTAAAATCAAAATATATGACTTCAGCTGTTTCTCTCTTACCCACGGGCCTGTGACCCTCTCACAATGGAATTTATATTGGCTTGACATGATTTATTCTTAACTAATCCACATTGGCTCTTAGTCATGTCCTTTTCCTCCGGATGCTTACAGATATTTTGTACAAAAATGATAATTTTGGTTAGGACTGGGAGGGGGGAATTGAAATGAGACCAGCACTGTGGGTGGCTGCCAGCTGAATGTCGGTGTATATTACCAGAACGAATTCTACCTCTCCAGGCTGTTCACCCCAGTTGCCCTTCAGGCTGCAGCAGGGATCCTTGCTGCCTGGGAGGTTAGTAACAGGGCTGTGTCTGTGCCAGTCAGCCCTTGTGCCAGGGACTGGTTCCTGGCACATTCACTTGACATCTTGGGATGCAGCTTCAGACTTCTTAACCTCTTGCATCCCTTTTCAAAGCTGAGATCTTTCACAGTTCTCACCAATGGCAACCACTTGATGGCAAGTGATCTCTTTAGTGAATTGAAACTTGGCAGCATGATTTGTTCATACCTTCTGAGTGCTAGACTAACTGTTCAGGTTTTCCTCTTACGATTCAAGGCCTCCAAATGTCCATTTCATCACTTTTCTCTTTCACTTGTATGAGGGCAATAATTTTGTCTTACAATTAAAATCTGTTATCTGATAGTTGGTTTAGAGTGTATTTCCATTGAAGTGTTGGCTAAAGTGCTAATTTTCACTAAAATGACAGTTTACAGGTATATTCATGCCACTGCATTTTAAAACATAACGCATGATTTTTTTTCCAGGAAGTGGACATCGTAAAGATAAGAACAAATAACATAAACCTATATAGATTTGTATGCATTGTGTAAATATAATAAACGTTTTATATAGGAGTAAAGTTATTATGTATGCTTTTTTAAATAATAAATTCATCAAAATCAATTTACTGAAGCTATTTATTTATAGACTTGATTTTACCCCTTGAAAGAAATAAAATTGATTTTGGTGTTAGGTAGTTAATATAGCAATATTTTAAAAAGCAAAGTAATGAATAACTATGGTGTCCTTGCATAGTATTATAAAATGTCTGCTAATATTACTCCAGCTAAGCAGAATTTTTGTAAATTAATAGAAATCCTTCCTCCATATCAAAACCAGAGAATAATCTGTCTTTAGAAGAAATGCCTTCTGGCAGGTATTCATGAGAAATGCAATAATAACACTAAAATCGAACATATGTCTTGAATATAAGGGAAAAAGTTATTAGCTAAAATATCATACTGGAAGGGAACCATCAAACAGGCCCAAAAATGATGCTGTACTGTCAAGATTTACTTGGAAATTTTGAGAGTAAATCAAATTTTCCTTTTGGCTTTTAAATTCACATTTGTTATGTTGCAAACACTTAAGCTAATAAAAACCTAAGAAAGTCCATAGGAGCTCAGGCTAAAGGCTGTGGGACAGTGTCCCCCTGCCACTGACCAGCATTTGCATGCATGCAAAAGAATAGAAGGACAGGGTTATGCATGCAGTGCTATGTTTGCAAAGTATTTTCTCATCCGTGACAATTCGTAGGCCAAGAGCTTTCCGCAGCAGAGGTGAAATTGCTGTATTTTGTAGGTCTAGCTGGATTTTGATCCATGAATTCACCCAGTAGTTTTCTGCGGCAGTCTCTACAGTTTTAAAGTCCACCACTTTCTGCAGAGCAGCCTTCTGTAGTTTAATTAGATGTGGGCTCTCATCAGCACCTTTTGTTGATATTTCCTCTCTGGTCACTACTTTTTCCAGTTGCTCTTTCCTCAACTGGACAAGTCGGTCTAGGATGGAAGAGACTACTCTCCCATTGTTGATCCTTCCCTTATCTACTGCTTCTCCCATACCTCTAACACAGAAAAGATGGGACATGCATTGGCAAAGCCCACGGATGTGGCTGCAGGTTCCCTGGATGCTGCCAGCCAGGGCAGTCTGGGGGATGGATGTTTGCATGTCCTATAGACTCAGGCATGATTGGTGGAAAAAGTGCCTTGGAAGGTTGTAACTTATTCCATTCCAGAGCTGTGTACCAAAAAGGTGACTTTGCTGTCTGTTGTTCTCTCCTCAGATGATTCAACTGATGATTTATATGCAATGCCTCTAGCTAGAAGTTTGCTTTGCCAGCGTGACACAGACCTGGTGAGCTGGGTTCTTCCATTGAAAACTCCCACACATTAAAAAATAATTAAGGATAATTTCAAAAGCAAAACAAACAAACAAACAAACAAAAAACCCAGGTCAACTTAGGAAAAAGTTCTGTGATAGAGTAAATGATTTGTTCCACAAAAAATCATTATGCAGTTAATTTTAACAAGATGTCAAGGAACTCTCTTCTTTGCATTGATACATCACACAAAGGGATTTCTACTGTCAAGATTGCAGAACACAGGTGCTGTAAATCTGGAAGCTTCTGCAAATAATTAAAGCATGAGAGAAGGGAGCTCTTAAACACTGTGTCATAAATAGTTATTAGCCTCAATCTTTTGTCTGCCTGAAAGCAATGTCATCTGTCTTGTTTTTATTCTTTAATTATTACTGATGTTTGTCACTTTATGAGCTTAGGGGACCATAATAACATTTATAAAAGTAGGAACACCATAATAGTACATATGTATTTAAAAACATCAGAAACATTCTGATTTAAAAGGTGAAACAGTATACTTTATCAAATATTTCCCATTCCAGAATATTTCGGTTTCCTAATTCTGCGTTGCAGGCTAAGAAATTTAATAATTTTGCTTCTGGAAACTTGGACAGACTATTTGATGGATAAGGAATTTTCTGAACGGCCATAGTTTTAAGCTAAAAGAGAGTTATGTTTAGATTGGACATAAGGAAGAAATTCTTTACTGTGAGGGTGGTGAGGCACTGGAACAGGTTGCACACAGAAGCTGTGGATGACACATCCCTGGAAGTGTTCAAGGCCAGGCTGGAAGCAGCGTTGAGCAATCTGGTCTAGTGAACAATGTCCTTGTCCCTGAAAGAAGTGGTAGATGGTCTTTAAAGATCCTTTCCAACCCAAATGATTCCATCATTCTGTGGTTCTTTAATTTTATACATACCCTTTAAATAGGTACATGGGTGAGGCATGAATTCATATTTAACGCTAAAAATGTTAGGTCTTTTTGAAGTAACAAGAAAATCCATCTCATCAAAATTCCACAATTGAAGAGATCTGGTATATTATTTGTCTGCACTTGTAATATGCCATTTGAAAAGGACACAGTGGGTAGCAAGAAGTTTGAATTAGCAAGAGAACGACTTGAAGAGATGAGATAATAGAAAAGCATGATAACTTTAATGGACTTTGGTTTGCATTTTGAGGAAAGAAACTACCCAGGGAGCTATTTGGCAGACTGTTCTCCGGCACCCTCTCCTGGCTGGCTCAAGTGTGGCACTACAGCTTGGAAAGTGTCAGGTTCTTTGGGGAAGGAGAGGATGACACACAGCACCTTTTAATGGAAAATCAAAGTGGAAATGAAGTGGATGAGATAAATAAAATTAATTTCCTCTTTCCTGTAGGTACCGTGAGCCTACCTACAGGATTGAAAAGGGGTTACGTTTCTCATAAATTATTATTCATAGCCAGTTGGTAAGTTTGTGTGGGAAATGAAATCATACAATTTCATCTTCATATGCTCAGAAACAGACCCAGAATAGCCACTTGCAATATATTGCGAAGGCACAGTGCTGGTGCTGCAGAAGAGAGGCTGATCCAAGGGATACAAGGACATCCACCTCCCCTCTGCCTTCCCCACCAGTTCAACTGTGGCTTTCAGTCACTAACCACAGTATATCTCAGGGAATACAGTACAGGGCTTTTAGCTGTGGTTCTGGAGCGAGGGGAGCAGTAAAACAAAATCCTTGTACTGCCAAAATTGGTTTTATGCCTAACATCAATAATTTCTACAAAGTATGCACAATGGAGAGAGGAAGAACACTTACTTTAGTTGCAGATATAGTCCTAAAATGCAGTAATTGCATTATTATTTAATTTCACTTAGTACATATGAATGCTAAGATGTCATGAAATGAAAGACTCCGAAGATGAGGCTGTTTTATAAAAATGTTGACAAATTCTATATTGTAAAAATGTATAGATAAATGAAAGTTAAATGTTTTTTGTGACTTGAGGGATTTTTGTAAGGATGTTTATACTTACGATATATGAAATACATAAGAGGAAATGAATCATATCTAAGTAAGTAAATGCATATAGAAAAGATTGTGTCTAAAAAAAAAGAAAATAAGTTTACATTGCTATGACGATTGTGATTTTCAAGGCTTTGAGAGCCATTTTCTCATAACAGCAAGAATAAGCTAAATGCAAGGTGGTAGTTTATCAGAGACTTGCTATCTTTGATCAGTGGGTATGGCACAAAGGTGCACAAAAGCAACTTGATGCTGATAAAAACCTCAGCCACACTTTAACTCACAACCAACACCAAAGGCCAAAACTAGAACACAAGAGGGTAACCTCAATGACACTCCAGTGAGAATTTGCTGGTTATAGGATTGATGTGCCAGTTACCAGTTAGGGATGTTAGAATGATGGAATGGCAGAGGTTGGTAAAAGACCTCTAAAATGACCAAATCCAACTATTAGCCTAGCATCTCCACCATTTTCACTGTTAAACCATGTCCTCAAGTGCCATATCCACATGTTTTTTGAATGTTTCCAGAGATGGTGACTCTGCCACTTCCCTGAGCAGCCTGTTCCAGTGCCTGGCAACCTTCTAATGAAAAATCTTTCCTGATACCTGATCTAAACCTCCCCTGGTACAACTTGAGGCCATTTTCTTTTGTCCTGTCAGTTGTTACTGGGGAGAAGAGACTGACACCCGCTTCATTTCAACACCTTTTTTCAGAATCATTTAATCAGTCTTCCACTCAGAGTAATGATAGTCACATACCAATGTCTCCATAGACATGAATTTGACATAAAATCACACCCCTTGTGCTTTATGAACAATGGGAAAGGAGATTTTTTTTCCTAAGGCACATCTATTTCTACTGTTGGAGAAGCTATTACTATCCAAATAAGATCAAAGATTGGTTGAAACTCATTTATCAATATTCTTTTCATTAGCCAGCTATTTTTAGGGTTTTAGATAAATCACATTTTTGGTAATTGTGCAGGGGAAGAGAAGTCCTTTAAAGATTCACTTACTCAGACATTGGGGAGGCAAATGCAACTGTCTGACCTGTTTATTGCAGAGCAGTCTCAAAGGACTAAGCTGGTAGCAGCAAAGTTCTGCATAAGAAGTGTGACAGAGGCTTTTAAACAGGAAAGCTCAGAGAATGGAAGGAACCCTGCTCTGACCAGAGGTGCTCAACACACCTGCCTTCATGGGCTTCATCAGAGATCCTGACCTGTCTGAACTGATGATTTTTAGGGGGGAAAAAGCACTTTTCATTCTCTTAATATACTCTGAAATTTCCTATGAATTGTGCTAGAAATATTTGCTGATCAAGATTAATGTAATAATTATATCTACATGAAGAATAAAATGGAGATAATGCCAATTAACTTGATAATCTAGAATGCTGCAAAAATTCCTGCAGTAGTTAACATTCATTTGTGAAAGCCTTCAGCATCGAGATAGAGGGTAACTACTTTCCTCCCACACAACATTTAAATAAAAATTGAAGTGATACAATTGAAATAGTATAGATATCAGATTCTATTTTAAGTTGGGTTTTTTGTTTGTTTGTTTGGGTTTTTTTGTTAAAGAAATAATAATCATGACTGCTACATTTCCCTTCTAAATCCTGCATCTGCGTTCAAACCAATTGCACTAACACCTTTCAGAAATACTGCATAAAAGTAGGTCAGGAAAAAATGCAGCACTGCTTTCAATTTTACAGAATTTAATGGTACTACAGAAGTTTTAAGACTATTAATTTCTTTATAAATTCACTGAAGTAGCACTATTTGAGTGACCCGGTCACCATAGCACCACTGCAGGTTGTGTAACTCGAATTAACTATTTTGACTTGCAAATAATCTAATGAATAATATTTTCGGTCCTATTCTTATTGAGATTTAATGACAGATTATCTTCCAAATCTTAGTATGCTACAGGTTTTTAGTAAAAACTCAATTGATTTTTATGTCTTATCAGCATGCTAAATTTTTTTAACTTTATAAATAATTTCAAAGGATTTAAAACTAGTTTACCATTCAGCTGCTCTTCTTTTAGGCAAAGAAAAAGGCAACACAAGCCATACAACGTTTGAAATGCATATAAGGGAGTTTACTATTTTCTGATGAAAGCACAGCATCCCTTTTTTGGTGAATATGTACTAGGAGTGATGCTCTGCTAACAATTAGATAGTGGGTTAGGTATGGACATAATTTGCAATTGCAAATCAAGCAGTATTTATTTAAAAATCCAAGGGAGATCCAGATCCAAAATGTTTTAAATTTTTAGTTTAGGAAGAGAGAATTTGATAAAAGAAGTAGTTTTTCATATCCATGTGTCTGAATGAATACTTCTTCAGAATCTAATGTAAGACACTGGCTGGCCTTTAGACTTGTCTGTATGAATGGGGGAAGGGCCACTGGAAATATGGAAAATGACACATGAATATAAAAATATGATGTCTCCTGCTTCTTTGTCTATGCTTCAGATTTAGATTCTCTCACACAACTGTATTACTTAAAACAGTTAAAAAAATATGGAGAGCACCTTGGGTAATTGATAACCTATTTGGAGAGATGACCAAAAATCCAATTCCTCAGATCCTGAACTACCTTCTCTCTCTCCCAATTTTCTGAAATATTCAATAAGAAAGCATTCATAGATTCTTCAGTTCTCCTGACTGGCAGATGCTCAACCACCTGAGATTCCACAGTGCTCATGTAATCAATGTCTAGGACTGTTTTGCAGCCCACAGTCTGGATTACTGGCTCTGAGGACTGACTTACTGAAATACATCCTCCCACTGTCCCCACACATATAGCTTGTGGCTCAAATGATTGAGTACACTGTCTTGGAGGTGGTTGTACCTCCTTTACCTGGCTGAGGAGTTGTCCCACTGTTAAGGAAAAGACAACACCTGAGGGCTTTGATAATTCTCAGGCGGAGGTCTCTCAGCCCATTTGCAATAGCCATTCAATCAGCTGCAAAATATTAATTAGAGCCAGAAAAAAAACCAAAACATGCCTGTCTAAAGAACCCAAGATTAATTTCCAAAAATTATTTTCTAAGCTATTTTCTTGAAGAAGATTAAAAACAAAGTGTCAGATTCTTTCCATGAGCAGATAACTGAAGAAATTTGTCATGTTAGCTAACAACTTTTCACTCTCGCAATGGGTAGTTAGTGCAATCTGAGTCAATTTACCTCTTCTATGCTAATGTTTATTGATGCAATTTTGCTGCATTCATTGTGAACACTCGGAATCTTCATACACAGAAAGGAAAGGAAAAAATTTCTTTTGCCGTTATTTGAATCCACGGCATGCACAAATGACATGGTATTTTTTAATTGCTCAGCTTTACACGTATTCAGTACATCCTAGCGAAAAGCAATTATAATTAATTCTTTCACAAAAGTGATAACTTTAGTATGGTAATTCCATGAGAAATAGCAAGCTCCAAAGCAAATAACCAACATTTATAATCTCAAAACCCATTATCATCAGTTGAATTATCTCTTTAACCACCTTTGGTCCAAGAGGATATGTTATGTTGCCGGTGATCTTCCTTGTCGTTATACAAAACAATTTAATTAAGTTCATAATAAATTCATCCTCTGTTCCCTTACACAGTTTATGTGGCAAATGCATTTCATTTATTTTTGCAATATATAAACTTCAATAAAGTCAATAAAAATATGTCTTTCACAGTTGTTTTGCAACGCTTATAATTTGTTTTTATTGCAGTTAATGTCTTTGGTATAGACAGATGAGAAATTAGTGAATTTCTGGAAAACACCATAAACGTCTAACCCAATGCTATATGTACCTGTAAAAGCACAAGAGACTGACTCCAGTGAAGTCACCATGGCTCTGTTCTAGGCACATTTCTAAGGTTGTACCAGGTACAGTGGAAGGTTATAATTTCACAGCCTGACATCTTGTTCTTTTCCATAGTCAGCAAAGGCTGAGAAAGAGCAAATGGCATCTTCATACTGTCAAACCTGTGTTTGCACAGCTGAGAGCTGTACAGAATTACTGTCATATTCCTTCTTCACAGGTGATGAAGCAAATTATCCATATACTAAAATTGGTCCTTAAATGATCCTAATAAAGGAAAGAAGTGAGGCACAAAGCTTCTCTAATGTAGCAATTTATGTTGCATTAATTGAGCTATAGTGATGAGCTCCATGCTTATTTTATTGGAGATGCAGAGTCACTTGAGTTAATTCAGCTATTTTTCAATGCAGCTTAAAATTACTTGAATTGCATCACCCTTCAGCCAGACTAGAAAGTTCAGTCTAACTCAGCTGATATAATTGGATGCTTGTTTCAGTCACCTTTTTGTATGGAATATTTTGTAGGTATTTTCCTTGAATAAATTATGATACTGTAGAACCTCTGTATTAAATTTAACCTTTCTTATGCTTATACACTTAGGCACGTTGCTTTATTTACTTCACATCTGTAGAGGTTTAAAATATAATCATGATTTTGAGTGTATAAAAATAGTACAAAATTCTGAAATATATAAATATATATAAATTCTCTATTTATATAAAGATATATAAATTTTGATAAATAGGGCCAGTGATTCAGAGTATTGCAGACTATACAGCTGATCATAAGTCTTCCCATGCAGAAGATGGATTTAAGCTGAACCAGTACATCAGCAAGCTACTGTACATCAGTAGCTTTCTGGCAACTGGCTTTGGAATTGTTTGCTTCTCTCAAATGAACAGGCAATAGTCTTTCAATATATAAAGGGTAAGCTTTCTTAAATTACATCACACCTTTTAGGGGATAAGAGGGCACATGGACAATTACTGTGGAAAAAATGATGTGTAGTTCCTTATTCTGTGCACTGAAACTCGATGGTAGAGCTAAGCAGTATCACAGACTTCCCTGTGGAGTACTGACTGGGAAAGAGAAAATTACTGCAAATTATTAGGGGACCTTAAGGTAAATAAGCATGGCAGATCAGAGGGAGCACCTTTTAAACCTTCTTGAATCCCTAGCCTGCTAGAAGCATTTCTTTCTCAGGTCTTTTGAATAGCAAAGATTATATGTGGTTTTGTGACAAAACTGAAAGCAATAAAGAATTGAGAAGATAATTGATTTCACAGATACTAGTTATATTAGGGTATCCATTCTTTATAGCAACCAGTACCAAAGAATTATTCGTACTGAAACTCCATATGAACTCTTTATATGAGTCAAATAATTCCAGTAAATGTCAATTAAGACTGTGTCTGTATCTATACTGGAGTAAAAGCAGGCATTCGAGGTCATGTGCTTTATTTATGCTGGCTTCAGCAGGGCTAGCTGTGAAGTGCATCAGAATTTGAGTGTGGCTGGGTGAAGCACATAGCTGTGGGCATTCTTGGCATAGGGAACTTAAAATACAAATGAGAATTTCAGCTTTCATTTTCCTATGAAGATAGTGCAGAAAAGGAAACCCAGCTATTTCTGTGTGCAAGCTTATGTCAGGAAAAACTAGGGCACCTGTCTGTAATGGTGTTGCCTACATTTTGTTCAAAATCATAGGCTCTTCCCATAAAAAATCACTGCTATTCCTTTCCTTCCTGCAGCATATTTACCACTTAACATCAAGGAAGAAAATAACAGTGATGAGCTTTAGTATATACTCTCAACAAATCAAGTCAGAAAGAACAGCACATACCACATGGTGCTCTTCTGAACTGCATGCTATGCACCATGAAGACCTCAGAACTAAATGCAAAATGATGTGGCACTGCTTGTGAGCCCACATTTTCAGAGAAGAACACGCTGCCTTTCAGGCAATATTGATCCTAATGAGCTGAGCACAGTTAATGTTCACATTTGCACATTTTGACCTCCTAAGGTACTCTGACTTCAACACTTTGATGTTAAATATCAAGATTTTATAAAAGAAAAGGATAAAAATAATGTACATGAAATCAAACAACTATCCAGACTAGACCAGACTGAGCCTTCTCAGTTGAAAGGGACCTACAACAATCATCTATACAATTGCCTGACCACATCAGAGCTGACCAAAATTTAAAGCATGTTATTAAAGGCATTGTCCAAATGCCTCTTCAACATTGACAGGTATCACAACCTCTCTCAGAAGCCTGTTTCAGTGTCTGAGTACCCTCTTTGTAAAGAAATGTTTTCTTTATACACTTCAAAACTCAGCAAAATTTACGAAGAATTTTTTTTTTTTTTGTGGGACCTTTCCAATAAAGCTTTCACTTCCTGAAAAGTTACAAGGCTAAATAATATAAGGCTAAATAATAAGCCTTAAAATATATGTGTGTGTATGTGTATATATATATATATATATAAGTTAGGGATCTGCAATTGGGTTAATAACTACTGTTTGTCTGTCAGACACTGCAGTTATATTGGATTGTATAGGAGATCTGGGATGGTTTTCACTCATACCAAAATATTGTCTACATTGACAAAGACTATTAAAGTCAGCTAGTGTGAAATGCTCTCTAAAAGGCCAAAAAGTATCTAAAATAATATTTTAAGGATTATTGCAACAGTCAGAGATTAAGATTTCTTTGTTACTATCTGAGATGAAACATGCTGATTTCTTGATTGCTGTATTATTTTGAACAATGAACATGAAGGATTTCTGAAAATATTTCCCTTCCACAAACATTATTTTCTTAATCTTTTTAGTACTGCTGCCTGGAACAAGTTCTGTTGATTTGATTCAGGAAAGCAAGCAGAGCTTGGCCGGCAGTGTCAGTACAATAGGAACGATAAATCTCCTTCACACTTAAACAAGAAAAGACTTGCCTTTTGAGAAGAAGAGATGAGATAACACAGAAACAGCTGTGTTCTGCTGAGAAAACCCTGTCTTGGACACACTGGTAAAAGATATATTCTTTTTTGATCTGTATCCAAAGAATAAAGCTGTTTAAATACACTTAGCATGCGGCTGCTGTGCTCCTTCCAGAACAGAAAACAGAGGCACATGCACTAAGTCCTTATTTGCAGAACTGCACCTTTGTTCTAAGCAGAACGCTAATGGAAAACCTGCTACTTCACACTGCTCCTGCTACTTTACAGAGCAATGATTTGATCTGACAAAGAGCTTCCAGCCATATATCGAGTTAATAAAATCAGATCCACTGTACTGCACCCTTTCAAAGCAAATGTGGGCAGAAACCAGCAACAGTTAAAGGCATGAATAAATGAAGCTGAATGGTAGTGTTTGTTGCCCTTTCAAGAAATTTTTGTACAAGCATATTCAAGTACTGAAAATAAGATTCGACTGTTGAATAATTCTGCCCCTTTCTTAATATGCTTCTATCAGTTTCTGTGAGCCTGTCTCAAAGACAGTGGGAATCAGACATGTCCGTCCTTTTTCTGGAGTACTATATGCCTTCTGTGAAGGACATATACTGTTTAAAATGAAAAAAAGATATGCAAACAGCAGTCAGAAGATGAACTGAAGCAATGAAGACACAGTATAAAATCAGGAACACTTTTTTTTTTTTTTTTTAAGTCCATGATAATATTTGAGCAATTTAATTCTGTGTGGCATGAATTAGTGGAATCTGGTTTGGGCAATGCCATCTGTCCCATGGCAAATCTCACAGCTGAGGCTGGAAAAAAAAATAATTATTTTTTTAATGAATGTACTCACATGCACTGAACACTCTAAGTTGAAAGAAGGTTGATTATATGGACATTCACCTTTTTTCACTCTTTAGTTATTATTCACAAACTCCTAAGTAAAGAAAAAAAAGTATAACAGTTGATCAAATTATAGGATATAATTTTAGTTAATCCTACTCACTAGAAACATTCTCACCTTACCCCAGTTCCCTGAGGATTTTCCATGTCTACAGTCTCCTTTTTTTTGGGATTTCTCTCTGGTTTTCTTTGTCTCAGGAGTACTTTTCTGCACTGCTTATGTGTGTGACTGCTCTATTACCTTTGTTTATGTGCTTCTCATTCATTCCTTCTTTCCTGGCCACTTGCCAGCCAGAGAACAGCTTCCCATGTCCCATTTATCTTCCTAATAAGTCTCCCCTTGAAACTCCTAGGGTCCCCATACGAATGACTTACAATCCTCCTGTGGAAGTAGCTGTTGTCTTAAGTGCTTCCTTGACTCAGGTGTTTGATCTTGTCTTTTTCTGCTCTCTCTGAAGTACTTTATTAATTCCAGAGGGGAGAGACTATCACCTGAAACTCATGTTTCTTCTTCAGTTCAGCCTAGATGTTCTCTTGTTTTCAAGAAAGAGCATGAAATCTCTGAAAGTGCACTGCTAAAACCAGATAACTGCTAACAAACACTTGATTACAAGAACCCTTCCATAACTTAAATGTGATTATTTGCTTTAAACCTACAGCAGATTCTGAAAAATTCACTGTGAAAAATCATGGCAGAAGCTAACTGCACTTACGTTTGAGAAAGCTGGTTTATTCTAGTGGCATCGATATCAAAATGTGTCTGTTTTGGAAAGGGATTAGCACTGTTTAAATCTGCTTTAATATTCATAGAATCATAGAATGGTTTAATTTGGAAAGGACCTTGAAATATCATCTAGTCCACCCCACTGCCTTATGAAGTGACATCATATAAGGAAATTTGTATAACAATTCATTTTCTCCCACAGCAGCAATTTTTTTTTTTTTTTTTAAAACTCAGCGCAGGTAAGACTGCCAAAAACCTTTCTCCTCTGCCGCGGTGCCTGCGGGGAATCGCGGCGGCGATGATGCTCCCGCCTCCAGCACCGCGGACAGCGCCGCGAAGGGGCCCGGCATCCCGCGGACCTTCCGCCGGACGGGGCGGGCAGGGCAGGGCAGGGCAGGGCGGACGGGCTGCGCTCCCCTCTGCCGGGCAGTTCCGGCCTTACGGCGTGGCTAAATTGCCTCTGAAGTGCGCATGATGTGTGCATGGGACGGCCATTAGTCTTAATGGGATGGAAACCAGGCTCCAGTCTTACGGGAACCTGTTTATGCAAGGAGCATGATGGATGATAATGGGAAATGGACTCACCCTTGGACATAAGCTGAGTGATTTGCACCTCTCTGAATTTAATTTTGAGAGGGTTTTGAAAGAGCAGAAGACTAGTATAACATAGCAAAATATAAATATGATGAGGGCCACTCAGTGTTACAGTAGATAGATTTTATCTATGGCATAGGCTGAGTATTTCACTTAGATGAGTCAGAGGGCATGCATGCTTCATAAAACTTATGCTCCAAGGTGGATGGTATGCATTGAAGAAATGAAAAGGTATAGGTAAAACATTATTTACATCTTATGTTGTTTATAGGGTTGAGTCTGTATACCAAATGACAACAGTTGTGATGGCAAGTAATACAATTCAACATTTAACAAAATAACATGCAAGCAGATAAGATAGTCTTTCGGAAGCTTCTTGGGTGATTCCAGTGCTTCCCTGTTGCTTAGTAGATGGGAAGAAGACTGATAGTTCCTTAAATATTTGCTTTTATTGCACATGCACCTCTGGCTGTGGAGGACAATAATGAGAAAATCTCATGATTTTCCTGCTTACTAGATTTTGGCTCTTGATGAAAGATCTGAACTCATTGCTGTCGTATAGCACATGCAGAGTAGTTTGAGCCCTTTCATCTGAAACAAAATATTATTCAGGCAAAACTTCAAACAAAAAGGCAATTCGTCAAAATTCATGCAGGCAAGAGAGTTCAGTGGAAAAAAAAAATGTTTCTTTTTTAATGGAAAAAACTGAATATATGGTAGTCCTGGTTAAGAATAAATGGTCTTGTCTATGTGAGTTTAAAGCAGCGTTGGAGATTATTATTGAAATGTTCACATGTACATTAAATGGGCTTTTTATATATCCAGTTGTAGCTGCTTCTCCCATCTTGAAGTAAGAAACGCCTTTCAAAAAATCAGACATACTTCTGAACAAGTGCAGCCTGTCAAGTGCTGTTCATAAAAAGAAACCATCATATGACCTGCTTTTCTGTTCAATGTGTTAGCTAAAATGTTTTTGGCACAACAACAAGAGAGATGGCTCCTTGCCATATGCCTCTCTCGTACCTGGAGCCATCAGCTACTTAACTTCCCTCCCTTTCTCCCTCACTGCAGCCCTAGAACACAAAATGCATGATAAATGTATCGTAATTATAATCTAAGTTAATAATGGTTTTCACATCACAATATTAAATTGAACATATATATATATATATATATATAAAGTTCTCTAAAATGAGATATGATATCCTGTTTGTAGGTTCTTAGGCAGAAAAGAGATAATTCACAGTAGTATTTTTAGATGTGCATGTGTTTAAAGAATAAGTTTTTTTTCCCCCTTGAGCTTCACGCAGTCCTAGGGTGGGCTGACAGAGAGAAACAGAGAAGTAACATGGTGCCTCAACAAGCCATGATCTAAGCACAAACTGAAAAATAATCAGTTTCCTCAGTAGTGTTTCTGAAGGACAGAGAAGGTGTGAGGAGCAGTGACATCACATGCACCCTGTCAAAACTCCAGTTACAGCTGTGGCGGTAGCAGAGTAAGCTGTGAAGCAGCCATGCTATCTCCATAGTAACAGAAAGGCAAGGATGACGACTCAGTATTGAGCATGCACTATATTCCCATTGCTATGCAACCTCTTGCCTCAGGAATTTTTATGTGCAGTCTCCAAATAGAACCTTGCTTTTGCCCTAAATAATCTGAAAATACAGAAATTGCAGAGCAGTCCTGTACTGCTGGACAAGTTTGAATAAACAAAGGAAAATTTTATGTCAGAATAATAAACCATCACAAATGTAAAAGCCATAAATATATTTTCTGAAGAGACTGTGGAGTAAATTTTACACTTATTGAATAAAGAGTTTAGTGACATTACATGCTTTTAGACTCCTTCTGTTCCCACTCAGGAAGTTCAGCTGCAAATTTTTCAGTTGCTCAGTGAAAGGAGGTGGATTAGATTGTATGCTACTCACAGCCACCTCTCTGAATCACTTAGACAAATCTGTTGGTTTTCTTCACCAAATAGGAAAGCACAAATGGGTTCAAATTAAATTACCTGAAAATATCAAAGGGGAAAAGGCATTTTCTATACAATACCTAAAAGGCCTCCAGACCCTTTGGAACCTGATTACTGGTGGGTACATCTGTGTGGTTCTTTCAGCAGACTAGAGCCTGCTATATCCACATGCCAGATTTCTGCACTTTCTATCAAGCCAACTGGTACCCAGGTAACTATGTGTGAAGGTGTAGTATGGTGCACCTCCCTCTTATGAGTGCTTAATAGCACAGACACTGTCCTGCTCACCACAACTTCTGGGATGCAGGCAACATGAGCTCAGTGTCACCACTGACAGCTGTGCTGATAAACCCCGAAGACTTTCACATACTCTGTTCTTTGATTAGTGCAGTAAATTTATGTGCAGGCACCGCGTTGTACATAACACATGCCTGAGATTCAAATTCGCTCATGCAAAGGGCAGAACATGGTGCAAAACCCCACAGTTGGAACCATGACCTTTCTCTTTGCTTATAATTCTGAATATAATTATTATATTTAGAAAATATGGAAGTGTGAATAGTTCTTCTCCACATTTTTTCCAAATTTTATCCTTCTATTGACACCTTTCTCATTTCTTTCCCCAGCAAATTAATTTCTTTTCTCTATCTCCGTAAGGTTTTTATCATTTTATTATTTTTATTGCTTCTTTCTCTGGGATTTTCTAGTGTGTCTGTATAGAGAAGGTTGACATGGTCAATGGGCAGAAGGATTGGAATCCCTAAGGCAGGAAAATGTAATCTGATTTGCATAGTATTTTTCTGTAATGGTGAATCTTCCACTGAAGCATCAAAAAGAGGATTTATACATGGTCAAGGATTTAACCCACGGTTCCTGGGTGTGATGGTGATGAATATGTCAGAAATTCACCCCAAAAGACTTTATTTCTAGTATAGGCAGGATATTAAGTATGCATAGCTGCCTATTCTCTTTCTTTCTAAGGACTAGATTCTGAATCTTTTCCTGGCTTTAAATGAAATGTTTTAATTAAACTTCTTTTTAAATCTGTGTATATTTTTTTTCTGAACATAGCAAGTGTTAAGACAGGAAACCACACATCTAAAGCAAGTGAGAAGAATAAAGAAAATGTTTCTGAGATGCTGTTTTTGATATTAACATTTACTGACAAGTTTGTTACACTACCCAGCAGTGCTGACCTTATTATGCCAGTCTCATCTTCAGGCAGCCTCCATGAAGCAGTGGGAAAAGAGGATAGGCTATTTCTATAAAATATAAAATGTACGCAGATCACAGTGCTCACTGAAGCAAACACATCTTATGATGACTTTAAAGGAATAGTAAACAACAATAATAATAATGGGCTTGTTTTTTCTTGTACGCGAAAATCTACTACTATTCAAAGCATTGTGATGGATTCTAACTAGGACAGATAGGCAGTAATTTTGCCTGGGAATTCAATGAGTAAGGCATTTGAGAATAAATATCTAAGCCAGATGTTGCTAACATTGTTGTGTATGTTTATGTGCCAAGGTTTTGGGAGCAGGGGGCTGCAGGGTTAGTGTCTGTGAGAAGACACCAGAAGCTTCCCCCATGTCAGACAGAGCCAGTTCCAGCTGGCTCCAAAACAGACCCGCCACTGGCCAAAGCAGACTCCCTTAAGCTTTGTTGGTAGCACATCTGTGATAACATGTTTGAGAAAGGTGAAAAAGGTGTTGCTCAGCAGCTGTGACAGATGAGTGAGAAAATGTGAGAAAAACAGTCCTGGAGACACTAAGGTCAGTGAAGAAGGAGGGGGAGAAGGTGCCCTAAGCACTGGAGCACAGATTCGCTTGCAGTCCATGGTAAAGACCATGGTGATGCATGTTGTCCTCATGTAGCCCGTGGAGGACCCTGCACCAGAGAAGAGGGATGTGCCTGAGGGAAACTGGAACCCATGGAGACCCTACAGTGGAGTAGCCTCTTGGCAGGAGCTGTGGCCTATGAGGAGCACCCATGCAGGAGAGGGGTTTCTGGCAGGACCTGTGGAGGACCCACACTGGAGCAGTTTGTTCCCAAAGGACTCTACTTTGTGGAAAGGACCCACACTGGAGAAGTTTGTGAAGGACTGTGTCCTGTGGGAGGCACCCATGCTGGAACAGTGGAAAAGCATGAGGAGAAAGGAGCAGCAGACACAAAATTATCAGTTGTGTGCTGACTCCAACATACATGCCCCATCCCCCTAATCTGCTTGGGCCAGAGAAAGTAGAAGAGTCAGGAATTAAATGAACCCTTGGAAAAAGGGA
>JAWWEW010000078.1:133628144-133643323 GCA_035583185.1 Anabacerthia variegaticeps
TCTACCTGTCAGCAATTGCATTTTAGATCAAAGATGTTATTTATGTGCAGAAACTGTAGTCCATCTCAGAAATCAAAACCACAGTGAAAACAAAGCCCATAGAATTGCCTGTTGGCTTTTCCAGGCTTTCCAAAAGATTTCATCATTCTTTCTTCATTGACAGAAAACAGGAGCCTTTCAAATATTTTCTTTTTATCTTTTCATTATCCTACGACGTGTCTGTGTTCTGTGATAAGAATCTTTGGATCCACCCTCACACAACCTGCATTGTATTCATCACTGAAAAATCACAAAATCTTAGTCATGTGGATGTTATCTCTTCCTTTCTCCTTATTAAACCATTTTGTTCAGGTGCTGTGTGACACAGAGACCTCTGGACCTGAAAGCTCCTGATGTGGGTTCTGTTGTGTGAGCTGATCTGAAGATAATTTGACCCAGAGACTCTTCTTAATCTTGTTTCAGGGGCACTTTTATTTCTAGTCTTAAGCATTTCAGTTCTGAATATGATCTACGATTTTATTCATTGTACAATTACATGTCCCAGATATTTTGCATTTAGACTAAAACATATTTTAAAAAACTTGATGAGAATTTCATTTAAATTATAATGTGATGGCCATCCTTCATATAGGGTGGTTCTAAATTGAATGCTGAGTATATCTTCTTTTACATTCACGGTTAATAGGATACAAGTAGGGTAGAAGTTGTAAAGCCACAAACTTATCTATAAAGTCCCCTCCCCATCCTCCACCTTGTAATCAAAAAGTCTTAATGGAAGACAGAAGCAGTAACTGACAGTGAAGATCACAAAGATCACAAGCACTACATCATCTTCCATTTTTCAGGCTGTCTGGCTTTCCTCGAACTTGTCATGGGAGCTGTTTTTCAGCAGAGACTGTATTTTCATGCACTGTGCTGCACAAAGGAGAGTCAGAACTGATCAAGTAATAATAGTAATTCACTTTGATTTGTTTTTTAGAAGCAAGAACTTCTACTCCTTTGCTACTGAAGAATAAATTCATAAATAAAGGCAGATCCTGAAAGCTGTTCAAAGAAACCTTGACCTTCCAGTCTGTCTCTTTGATTTCACTCTGAGGTTATTATGGGTTACTTATGCCTTGCTAAAGCCACTTCTACAAGTCTCCAGCAGTTCTATGACTCAGTCATCTCATCAAACAAAGCCATTAACCATGATGGACCCTTGATACATCTGTGCTGGTTGCTTCCAGTCAAATTCTTGTGCCACCAAATTTTCTCCAGGAAAGTTTACCTCCTATTTTTTTTGTGAACAGACATTAACTGAACAGGCTACCCTTTTTCTTTTCTCACCCCTTGAAAATGGGTGCTACATTTGCTTTTTTTCCCCATTCATTGGCGATTTCACCTAATTTCCATTACCTTCCAGTGAGGACTTAGAGTAGCCTTACAATAGCAAATGGCAGCTCTTATAGTGCCCACAAACACATTTTATCTAGTTCTATGGCCTTGATTACACCTCTTTTCTTAAATTATCTCTAATTTAGTTCAAAAAGTCATAGACAGATGCATAGCATGAAAGTGTTTTCATACTTGATCTTAATATGGGACCATTTATACCATTTTCATTAGACTTGGGAATTATAAAAGCATCTGTAAATCCAAACCAGTTTAATGAGTGACTGAAAGGGGTGAAAATTTGGCTATGTTAATATTGCTCCACCATCTTTATGTTAGATCAGTCCACATTTAGCATGGCAAGGCTTCCTCTTATATAAATTTCAGGGCTTTTTTGTTTATTTGTTTGTTTGTTGTTGTTTTTTTAATTTGAATCTTACTTCTGGCAGATGTATTTAGCCAAAACAATTATGCCTGAGTTATTCAGTAAATGTCCTGCATTAAATCCAATCTGAAAACAAGTCTTTTTCAATACACAAGAAAAGGGGGGCTTTTGAATATTCACTCCTTCTAAGGCATCTGTTGTGTTAGCTCACATCCCAATGCAATGAATAAAAATAGAAAATTTCATTAATTCCAGCATAAAACTGTTTGTCATGCTTCAGGGGACAGCATTCTAGCAATACACTGTGATTGTGAGATTGAACTTGTTAATGTATGATGGTGTGAATATAAGTCCACATGGGATAGGACATTCTGGTTTGCATGCATGAATTATCAATTATTTCTGTTTTTTTTTGTTTTTGTTTTTTTTTTTTGTTTGTTTGTTTGTTTTTTTAAATTGGAGATTATTGGATTATACATTGTATTTTTTTATTCAAGCACAACATTGCCACCTAGTCAAGGGAGGTGATTGTCCCACTCTGCACCACAATGGTGTGGTCCCACCTTGAGTGCTCTATGTAGTTTGGGACACCACAGCATAAGAAGGATATAAAGCTATTGAAATATGCCTAGAGAAGGGTGACCAAGATGGTGAAAGTCCTCAAGGGCAAGACTTACGAGCAACTGCCGAGGTCACTTAGTTGGTTCAACTTGAAGAAGGGAAGGTTGAGGGGTGACCTCATCACAGCCTGCAACTTCCTCAAGGAGGGCAGGAGGGTGGGAGGTTGCTGATCTCTCTCTGGTGACCAGCAATAGGACACAAGGAAATGAAACTGTTTCTGAGAAAGTTCAGACTGGGCGCTAGGAAAAGGGTCTACATGAAGAGAGTGATCAGTCACTGGAACAGGCTACCTACGGAAGTGGTCATGGCACCAAGCTTGCCAGAGTTCAAGGACTATCTGGATGATGTTCTTAGTCATATGGTTTAATTTTACATAGTCCTGCAAGGAGCAGAGATTTGGACTGGATGATCCTTGTGGGTCTCTTCCAACCTGAAATATTCTATGGTTCTATCTGTCTAATTGTGTCAAAATAGAAGTAAAATCATCTAGACAGATGGATTTCCATGGGACATGCTTAATCCCAGTTACTGAGATCTAGAGAAATTTTACCAGCAATGTCTTTGAGTGCACATACTAGGAGCTATAGAAAAGCAGAGAATTGGTCCCAGGAGGGGCTGAGTCCCTTCAAATCTTTTGTGTGTTTCTGAGAATTGGGTGCTATGGAGATCCTGCTATGACTAAGCCTGCAGAAGTCACACTGCAACCCCACTGGGTTTCAGAGCTTAGTGGTGTGCACCAGTAGAGCGACTGAAGGTATGCTACACTGGACAGGCATTATGGTATTTCTGTTTAAATAATCACTGTTCTCTTTCCTCTTTACTCTTCTGCTCTTCCTCCACGACGGCCATGACTGACTACATTTGTGAAGAGCAAAATGGCCTTTCTATAGCTTCTGTCCCCACCACCTGGCCACAACGAAAGCAGGAGTAATGCAGCCTCATACAGATCTTGGCCCAGAGGAAAGCTTTAGCTTGAAATAAAAAGCTGTGTCTAACTTATGCTTATTTGATAGTGTATCATCAGCAAGTGGATAGCATAGCAAATGCTTGAACCTGTTCTATTTCTTCTCATTTCTTCTTTCTTGCTCATGGCTTGCAGTCTAAATGTTGGGGGAAAAGGTGAATTCAGGATTGAGTCTCCCTTTCCCCTACATCTTAGAAGTGAAATACTGAAAAAAAAATAATCCCTTCTCAACTACACAGAGAATATAATTTTCTGACTTGGGATAATTATTCCGGTCAGACCAAACTGTTCAAACAATTTCAGAATGAGAACTGGAATCCCTCTGGCTTCGTAGTTCCTTACAGACAAGTGATTTTAAGGACGTTTTAAAAATGTCTCCAAATCAGGGCAAATGCTGACATCCAGAGGCAGGATAATGTAACACTTTACAGTGGCACATGCAAACGTGAACAATGAATGCACATCAAAAGGAACTTCAGGAATAGCTTCTATGGAACCTCTTTACATATTTACAGCTTTAATATAAGTAAATATAAAACAGATTTAAGCAGGAGGTCAGACTAGAGATTACATGCCATCCTTTCCAGCCTGAATTGCTCTGTGGTTCTGTGAGTGAATTCACACAACAATTTTGCATATTAAGAAGAGCATTAGGCTATGGACTACTTGGAGAAATTTTCGTTTAATTGATTAGCTTAGCACCCTTTGGGACAGAGGTCAAAGAAGACAGAGCTACTTACATCATCACATCATTTTATCTCATTCTGTAACATGGGGAAAGAATAATCTACAAAACTACCTTTTGGCCTGGAAACCAATCAGTCTGGAAGGCTGTAAAATATCGAAAAATGTTGGAGCACAGTCCTTGAAGATCTTTCTTTAAAAAAAAAAAATAAATCTATCCTCAGAAACAAGGCTAAAAATATAATATTTAATGACCATTCATTGCTTTTATAAATTAAAGCTGCTGTGGGCTTATTGATCTGCAGAAATATTTGTAAAATATTGAGCAGCCCTTGCCTTACAGAAAAAGCAAGGGAAGACTGATCTAAGGAACAGCTTTTCCTTCCTGTTATCATAAAGGGCCTGAATGATGATTGCCGTGGACATTCCTCAGAAGTAAATCTGCCATCATATAGTCAATAACTCTGTCATTAGATTTCAGTGCTGGCATTTCCTAACTTCCAAGTGCGTTATTTTACACTACTAGTCATATTTTGTTCTGACAGAAATGCTACCATGCTAGGATGAGTGGAAATGTTGGAGCTATTAAATTCACTGCAAAGACCTTAAGGGATTCCCTCTTCCCTGCTATTTTTCCCCAGAATGTTCATCTTAAGAGCCCTCAACTTTCATGTTTGTGATCGCAGTGCAATGTCTGCATGAATTTAGCCCTTACAGACATGAGTTGTGCTCAGTCTTTACCTGCCCTGCCAAGGAAAGCCATTGCTTCAGTAACCTTTGCTGAGTTTGGCCTGTGTGAATGGTGCAAGCTGTCGTCACTAAAAAGCAAGCAGGACCTGTGAATTTGATGCCAAAGGCTCTCAAGAGCTCTCAAATGTCTCTAGCTGGGATAAAGCAGACTGATGTCTCGGATGACATGTTGCTTGAGGCAATAAACTGTTTGTAGAGTCACATTTTCTGCTGATGATACTTCTTGTGGCTGAGCAGGAGCCAGCCCATGGCATCGTAGCTGTGGTGTGTTTGGAGAAGAGGCAGCCTCTCTGCATGGCTGATCACATTATTGTACAGTCCCAGCCACTACAGTAATATCTGATGTGGCTTTAAAGACTCTCCTCTGAAACTGGGACAGAGCTCTTTGTTGCTGCTCCAGCCATTTCCATCTGCCTTTTTGTTCTCCATGACAGCTGTGGCCTGTCCTCATATTTGAACTAGTAAATTCAATTTTGTCTCACTTGCTGTGAAGCCTTGTGTAGGCTCTGCTCACGTCTTGCACTACAGCTCTGCTGACCATTATTTCAGTGTTCCCAAGTCTGCCTGTGGCTTTTCCTGGTTCTCCATATTGCTTTATCATTCCCTTCACAGATAATTACAGAAGGGAAAACAACCAGTTATTCTGGACAAGATTTGATTTCTGATTTGGTACACTGTCCATATATTTCTAATCCAATCTAATCTCCCCTTCTGACTCTGAACATTTCCCAACCTGTTGATGGGAACATTTTACTTCAGACTTGTCACCAAATTCTGGAAAAAGATGGAACCTGTTACCATGGTGTGTGCCTAACATGGAATAATGTAATCATTTAGGTCAGAAAAGACTTTAAGATCATCCAGTTTAACCGTTAGCTCAACACTGCCAAGTCCACCACTAAACCATGTCCCTAAGTGCCACGTCTACATGTCTCTTAAATACCTTCAGAGATGGTGATTTCACCCCTCCTTGGGCAGCAGCACAGGGTGCCTCTGAACATGAGCAGTAAATAAGCTCTTAACGGTGGGATGAGAAACAACTTGTGCTTTGCGGCACCTCAGTCTGGAATGATGATTTTAGCTAGAGCTGAATTAAATTTTTACTGCCACAAGATGGCAGACAGGAACTAGACAAGACTACAGGGAGGGGATTTACAGACCAGGAGGTTTTTCTCACCTTTGAGTCAAATTATAGTGATTCATTTACCTTGTGGTCCACAACGGGACCTCCATAGTAAATAAGGAAATTTCTTCATTGATGTTGGAGGCAAGCAAGTTACCCTTGGTAGACAGTTGACACTGAAAGAGCAGCCTAGAATAACAACTCAGAGACTAATGAGGTGAAGGGTTAAAGTAGCGTTCTGGCTTTTGCAAATATGAATTTTAGACTCTCAAGTAAGAGCATGATTATAGCAAACAATCCTTTTTTTCCTGAATTTGTACTTTTTTTTAATTTTTTTTTTAAATTATCTCAACTAAATGTACCCATAAGGATGCAATCCCTGTCCTGCTGCAGTATCACAGGCCATTGCATCTCCTTAGGTGCCTGAAAAATCTTCCCCTGCTCCTGGACACTGCCCGTTTGAGGCAGTTGATCTTCCCACCAGAGCTGGAGCTTTGCTGCTCTAAGGAGCCCTGGGCACCCTGGACCCACACCCCCAGAGCGTGGCTGCTGAGGTCCCTGCCATTGTGCTCCATGCAGCCGCTGCTGGGAGCTGCAAGGGGCAAGGCCAGTGCTCTGCTAAGTGCTTGTGACTCGAGTTAACAGTCTTGGAAGCAATTAACAAGTCAGTTTTCCAGCCAGTGGATCTGGCCTTATGACCTACAAGTGCTTCTTTGAGTGTTCATTTGAGAGGCAGTAGTGGCTCTGTGCAGATTTGTCACTGTGTGACATAAGCCCAGTACGAGTGACGCAAATACACCGTGCCTTAGCAAGGAGCTAAACAGCTCCAGCCTGGCAGCTCTCCAGGGCATAGGCCCACAGAATTAAAAGTGCAAAAAATCAACTTGCTCGGCTTTTAAGCCACTGCCCACCATTTGAAGTGGCCTTGTTAGATGGCCCATGACTCTGTGTCCCCACTGCCCCAGGCAGCAGCAGTATGCAGACGTGGGGACATGGGTGCAAGGGGCCATGGCGGCTTGCAGGCTCTCAGCTCCCTGCAGACCATCACTTCTTCCCTCAGAGGTGTTTCTGCTCTCCAGAGCAGGGCAGTGGGGCATCAAGCCTCTCCCTGGAACTGTTGTAAGGATAATATACTTGGTTTCTGGACAGCTAGCAGAAACCAGGAGCCACGATCTAAGGAGCAAAAGCAGGATGATGCTATAATCCAACATGGGGGTAACACCATAATAAGCTACTGTTGAAGCCAAAGTAGAATTTTGCTTGAACTTTGTGCTGCCCTTTAGTCACTGACACAGCGAAATACTTGCCCAGAGGCTGCAATTGCCCCTTACTCACATAAGCCCTTTCCTCATAGAGCATGCGTGGTAAAATGGAGCTGAAAGAATGTATAGCCCATTTCTTTATCTTTATTTTGTTTCCTATATGGGAAATAATGATCTTTCACCATTCAAAAGTGGGTAGCTGGCATACTGAGGATGTGTGAAGAAATGATAGAAAACCCCTCAACTCCATGTGAGAATTGGCTTCTTGCGCAGCAGGTAGAACCACATTTGGGGCAAGAGGGACGGGCTGAGGCGAGGCTATGGGCTCACAGGTGGGCCCTGTGGCGGGGCGAGACAGGGCTGTGGTGCCCCAGGGCCTGTAGCTCAGCCTTTAGAGCCTGTTAAGAGCAGCTGCCCAGGGTCAGGTTGGGCCATGGCCTGACATCCCAGTGGGATGGGAGCCACCTCAGCTGCTCCAACTCCGACCTGGCCCCGAGTCCCTCCTGCCCTTGCCATAGTAACAAAACCGGATAGTCATCTTGCTAATTTAGTCCTGTTGTTTCCTAACTGGGATTGGTGACCCCTGTCTTTCAGGTAGCATTTTAACCTTTTGAGTTTACCTAGTAAGCCCTAAATAGTTAACTGATGACAGTTTGAGGGATGACCAGTGTTGGCACATGGAGTCTGGCTGGGAAAATAGATCCCGCCTTCACATGTGAAGGTTTGACACTTATTTTGCAGGTTGCGAACAAAAAACAAACACTTTTAAAGTTCCAGATAGCTAAAAAATGGACTCTTAAATAGCTACCAATATAAAAGACAGCATTTCCCAACCAAGCAAAGTGGAAGCTAGGGCAGTCTTTTATGTCCCAACAGATTGATCAAAGGTCTAGCATGTTTAATTGGGCTGATCTGCTTTCTGTAAATAATTAAATATTCATTAGGCTTCTGGGTTCTGTAGCACTTTTCTATTCCCTGTTCTGCCTCTTCACTGTACTGGTTTTCTTGGGTTGGCCTCTCAGCTGAAATCTGAACATTTCTAAGGAGGCCATGCAGAGATGCTCTTCAGGAAGTTGAATACATCCTGAAGGAACATTAAAGTCTTGATGGAAACAATAAAAGACTGTCCACCTTTCTGTAAACAAGCTAAAATATCTTAAGGATATTTTGACAAAATGCCCTTCAGATTAAGAGTTGGAGAGTGGTGGCAGGATCATCTCTCCTGTCTGTTAGGCTGCCTTGGAGCCTTAACATTCTGGTTGAAACAGCTGTAATTTCTTGGTCCTCAAAACAGGCTTTACTGCTGTATCTTCCTGTTCTGTAATGAAAGGGTAAGAATAAGGAGGGATAAATGCTTTTGTCGAAAATGAGAATGAAACTGTTACTGGACAGCTAGGAAATAAAAGTTTGTTAAAGATAGATATAATCTTGCTAAATAACAGGGAATAGCAAAAAGTGTTGCTTTTCTGCATCTACAGCTATACATGAAGAGCTCATTTTTCTGACTGTTCTCTTTCATGTTTCCTATTTCCCTGAATATTTCATGTGGGATTTCTCCACAGGAGCAGTGACTCAGTCCATGCAAACCACCAACTCTCCCACTTACCCTATTCTGAAGGAAAATTTATTTTAGTTGAATTGAGCGATTATAGTCAAGGAGGAGAAATGTTTGCCTTTTCAAGCGGAGGAGAAGTCGAAGAACCCTCAGAGACGGTGAGTTTTTAAATGAGATTAATGGCATCTCCTAGTATATCCCCTTTCATCCCCAAAGAAAAATCAAACTCTAGGCCACACTGGATGTCCTCTGACTTCAAACCAGGATATTATTACCTACCAGTGCCAGGATTACTGCCTTTGCTCTTATTTACAACCACGCTCATATACAGCAGGGAAAGAATGACTCAAAACACACTCTCTGGTAGTTTAGAGGTAATAGGAATTGATACAGGCATTGCAGGAAACTGAAACAGATTAGTATCAGTCTGCAATGGCTTGGCCAAAGACCAGGACTATATGCCCTTTCTTCTTTGAGGTCTGAGTGTAAGTGCTTCAAGCATGGTAGACTTAACAGTTACCTATGCATATATTTTCATGCAAATATAGGCACATACATATATATCTCACATATGTATCACACACATACCTCTCTATATGCACATATCTGTTCTGGTATATGTATGTTATGCATAAAATATATGTATTGTACCTATATATATAGATACATTTCTGTATGAGAATCACATTAACATATATACCTTTATGTACAAATCTATAGCTATACATACACACACACTTTATACATGAGTGATACTCTTATGTATGTATACATCTATGTGTGGTAAGAATGGATCAGGTACATACAGTATTTATGTGACTGCTCAAATTTAAGCCTTCTATGATCATATGCTATTCAGTAGCCATAATTCAGCTCTTTGTTGCCTAGAGACTGATGTCAAGAATGAAAGCACACTTCTCTTAGTCTGTTTCTTTCCGGCTGTCTTTGAGAGAGGCACAGTACTGAGGCAGAGATCCTGATTTCTGAGACCCCACATAACTTTCATACCAGATACTGAATATTAAAGTCTCAATAGTAGTAATCATCCCATTCACTGCACTGTAAACAGGATTTTTGATGTCATTTGTATAGGCTTGTGCTGACAGTAGTTACACTCTGCTGAAATTTAAACAAATATGGTGTGCAATGAAGGATTTCTTCTGTGAAAAGCTTTGCAATTGTATCACTCCTGAAAAGGCCAGACAATGCCATTTCAGGTCCTCATGTCCACCTTACTTAGTGCCAAAACCTATCCTCCTGATGACTTTTTAAATACCAGAACTATAGCTAAAATGATCCAACAGAAGAGCTGATTGAGAACCAATTTCATGGCTTTTCAACAGCAATCTGTTCCAGCACTTCAGATTTCCTGCCAAGAAAAGATAATGGAATTTATTCCTCCTGGTCATGCAGAAAAAAGAGTATTTGAGGTTGTTTTCCAAAAGAAAGATTATTATGGGATTTCTCTGTCTTTTACTTCTCTCACTGAAGTAGGTTTTGAATCTAAACTTTAATTTCAATCACATTTAATGAGTTATTCCAGTCCTGAAACTTTGATTAAAATGATGGCAGGGAAATGAGATAAAATTAGTGTCTCTGATGAGAAAAAGGCTTAAGTCTGAACTCAACTAATATTTCCTTTGTGTTTTGCAGGTTAGTTATTCAGCATGTTCACATGGCAAGCAAGTCACCATGAACACAGCTGGAATCAGCTGGGAGTTAGGAGGAAGCGGAGAATTGTGAGACTACAGATGTGGAGAACACGTATATAAATTTCAGTTTTTAAATTAAAAAAAACCCCTAATCTGTTGGAAGACAGGCTTCAGTAACTACAAATATTCAAGGGACACTTTTCCCATCTGTGATTAACTCAAAGATTTGTTTCATCACTTACCAGCCCCATCACTGCCCTTCGCAATGTAAGCTGGACAAAGATGCAGCTTTAGCCTTAGGGAGCACTCAAGGGGGCTGTTTAGCCAAACATGAGACAGGCTGTCATGCTACTTACTATAGTTAACCACTGTGATGGTAACTTTTGTGCTATTTTCACATTCTTTTGCAGGTTTGATTTGCTAACTCCTTCTGGACTCTGAAGTCATGCAGCAATGACTTTAGAAAAACACCTGACTTTTGGTTCCTTTTCACAGCAGTTAGTGTAAGCTACCTTAATTGATGTTCCTTAATCAATTACACTTGGATACTGAAGTTAATAGTTTACAATGGAAGTATCCTCAGAGGTGTTTTTTTCCTCACACCATCTATCAGAAGCTGTTTTTTTCTGATAAAAAAGAGGCCAGGGTGAAATATATGTAAAATTTTGGGGAGTTAAAAAGCTTCTGACTGACAAGCACTAGTCTGTGCAGTATGAATTGTTAACAGAAAATCCATATAATATCAGTAAAGGGCTATGATGTCAGAAACTGTTCACAGTCAGTGGAGGTCTTACTAGTTGTCTGGAAAGAAGCTGTTGCAGTGGTGCCACAACTGTCACAGCTCTTGTTTAGAGTAAGATAAAGACTTCTAAGTATTTATCAGAACAATCACTTCCATTAAAAGCTACAGTACGTACCTAGGAACATATGAAAGAAAATTCTTTATAATTAATCTGATTTATGTGATACCAGATTATTCGCATTCAAGTGTTTAGCATCACAGGCTTCTTCTGTGCTAGTAGATCATGCAGACCAAGCTTTGGTTGTGAGGCTAGGCAGTATTGTATATTGTATATTTCTTTATCTAAATGACCTCCCCTGATAACAGGATCACCTGGTCTATACAGCTCACTAGGAAGGGTTTGTATTTTAAAGTATCCCCTGAAACATGCTCAAGCATTCCTTTTCTGATATTGTTGCTAGATGGTATAAACCAAAAGCATGCTGGGCATGTGTTAATGGTTAAAGAATATGAACAGTCATATTTGAATGTTTCAATGAGGCTTTGACATTACTAAGCTTAGTAATAAATGCATAGAAGCTGTTCTACAGCTAGGCACCCAACTTAAATATCAGCCAATTTCAGTCTGAAACGTAGAACAATACAGTCTATAGTCCATTACCTGCCATCTTTCTAGAGCACCTTTAGACATGGATCTTTGTTACATGACAGGTGCATAGCTGGTCACATGATGAGCACATATGTGTAGCTGCTGGATCACAGGACGAAGAGGACATTTCTGACATGCCAAGTGCTTGAACTTCTGTTCTTGTGCTTGTAGGCTGGTCCTGAGAAAGGCCTAGGCCAGCTATGTGCAAGAAGATTGCAAAATAGAATTACATCTTAATGACGTCACAAAGTTGAAATGCATTTGGTCATCTGGCATTAGGTTGGATATGTTAAATTGTGTGACAGGTACAGTGCCATTAAATGTGGGCTTTAAGTGCTTCCATAAATGTCTGTAAAGTTTATGGAAGGGAAGGATTTCTGCCACCACTTTGTTTTTGCAGTTTGGACTTTGTACAGAACAGAGAGTGCCTATGGCTGCAAGATGCTGACACAAAAAGGAGGGGCTAATCTAAGAAAAAGCTTTTATGTATTTCTGTAATTACAAATAAGCAGGTAATGAAACAAGATAGATTGACTTTCATATTTTGACCCAATTTCTTTAGGAGAAAAATCTAATTAATGTCGTGAACACCATTTGCTAAGTTTCACACAAAGAACAAGAGACAAGTTTATTTAAAGACTGTGAAATGTTTGATGTGACCCTGGAGTCAAGGCAAAATTCCCTCTGCAAGAGACAAGGCAGCTGGGCTCTGAGGGGAAACAACTATTATGAGAAAGGTAGTTTGAGGAGCCTGCTTAATTCATACTATTAATTGAAGGAGTTAGGAGCACAGGGAGATAAAAATAAAACATTTTCTCAGCTGCTGTCACAGATGTGAATCTTCATGCAGCAAAAACACTTTAACCGGTAACAAGCAAATACAGAGGTGACAACAAGTGCTTGGAGTCTTGTTTAATTGAGCAAAAAAGAGGAAGACAACTCTGGTACATTTGCAGGGTATTGCAAGGTCACATCTACTTCCTCTAAGTAGAGTATATTTACTGCTAGCAGGTATTTTTCAAGCATGAAGGATTCAGGAGGATAAAGTTCAAAATATTAATGCCATTCTTAGTACATGCTTCAGTTTAGACCAATATGAGACTAATTAATAACATGTACAGTATTTTTTTAGTTACCAGCCTTGCAGGAACTCAGAGATGAAACCACATCTTGTATAAAAGTACTTAACATCGTACCACTCAAAGACAATCTCTAATTACATGCATCAGTACTCCAGAACATTTCTATTGTAAATATGCAATTAATTTGCATACTAAAATTATTTTGGGTCCTGAAAATATCTTAAAGATTAATTATTGAAATATTATTTCAAAAATATGGGATTCAGGAAGCAGTCAAAACTGGATCAGAAAAGTATTATCATGTGATATTTCAGTGAGATTTATGTTGAATAATGAAACAACTGGGGAAGGAAACAAACATCTGTTATAGTCAGACTATGCATTGCTATATGACTATTGCCCTTTATATTTCTGTAGGGAAGAGGCAAATAGCAGACATCACAAGGCAAGGGACTTTTCTACTGAAAACTGACTGATAAGAATATCTGAATATTTCTATCTCTAAGTATTTTCTTTGAATGTCAGTTGGAGTCTGTGTTTCTTTGCAGGACAACATTTTCACAGCTGTCACACCAATGGCAACTTCATATTAAGCCAGAGACAGACTATTCTGTTTGATGAATAATATTATTGCCCCCTTTGAATTACCTCTCATTTTGTGTTTTTTTCCATCTGAGACACAGACATAGTATGTTATTTCTCTTATTTTCAGAAGAAACATTCTGTTGGCTTTACTTGGCTGACATCTGTATGGATGTACACATGAGAAGTAAAGAATAGGAAGGTAAGCTCAGAGGACTTCTGGACCTGAACCAATTGGGCAGGGAAAATGATTTGGTTTCTTGTACTGTTCCTCTGTGTTTCTACACATTGCCTCCAGACAATGCTTCTGATGGCACTTACACAATATTTCAGTTCCGCGCTGGGTAGAGTGAAAAGAAGCCCTGCTGAAATATGAAAGTGGTGAAATTTGTGAAAAAGATTTGTGGGACAAAAGTCATGTACAGTTGATCCCATTTTACCTGTGATCTTTTCGCTCTTTCTCAGGGATGGTGTAATTAAGGTTTTCAAATTCTGAGGCTATTTTTCTTCACATGATTCTTGTTATTAACTAATGATATTATTGGTTGTATTGCTTCAATGTTGAGACCTTTATACAAGTGGATTTTATGAATAAGTTAATTTCTCCTGAGGTCAAGATCAGGAAACATATTTACCTTAGAATTTAAGAATGAAATTTTGTCTGATCAAACTGAACTTCTGAAGAAAGCAAGTAGAGTTTAACATGTGCTTAGGAGATAAGAAACCTTAACGTTCTGCAGAGAGTGCTGTGTTGTTACACCTCAGTGCAGCCTCATCAGCACTGTCTGGGACTCTTTCCATAAAACTTAGCTTGGAGCTCAGTGGTTAATTTTTATCCAGATTTGCTGGGTGATGTTGCTGATGTGTGTTCAGTAGCAAGCAGAATGCCAGTTCATCTTCTTCTGGGACAGCCAGATGCTGAACATCCCCTCTGAACTGAAAACTGCAGCATGCTGCAGATGTTCCCTGAAGGAGCAGATAGACTATCCTTCCAGAACTGAGAATCTCGAATTGAGGAAAATCTTAGAGTTTAGTAAAATGCATTGTATACTCCTTTTTCAGATCCAGACTGTAATCCATCACATGAGCAAACTTGTTGCAGAGTTACCTTAAAAGCTCTCAGTTCATACTTAAAACCAAAAGAAGCATATTGATCAGATAGTAAGGATTACTGTGTGTTACTTGACTGACTTTAGAAAGAGACTACTGAGGACAGTCTGTTTCTAAGGAGCTAGAACACTGTTTCTAAGGAGCGTGCAAAAAATCTCTGTGGAAGTAGATGAGCTACCTTTATCATATCCCTCAGTGTTGTTAGCCTTCAAGGGGGCACATAGCAGCTCCTCGTCTCTTCAAATCAAATCAATGAGTGCCATTTAATTCAGCTACAATGTGGAACAGAGCAGCAAAACCCAGAAAAATTAAGTTATTGCTCTGAGAAGTTGTTTGTTATCTTCTCAGTGAGCAAAATATAGTTTCCTGTCTTTCCCTTAAGTATATTCAGCTGCAACTGATTTGGACAACTGATTTAAACACTGCCATTTAAAATCTGCAAGTCTTAGGTAAGAGCAACTGCCCATTAAGAATGTTCCTGAGGCCTTCTAGGCAGGGATGAGTGCATAATTGTACAGGTCTAAGTGTGCGTGCAGAAATGTTTTCACGTTAGCTATCTGGAGTTTATGTTCCCTAGACTAAAAAAACCAAAAAACAACAAAACAAAGAGCTCTGATTTGGACACATTTTGCCCAGCAATTCCG
>JAWWEW010000078.1:133645318-133668026 GCA_035583185.1 Anabacerthia variegaticeps
AATTCCGCCCCCCCCCCCCCCCCCCTTTTTCCTTATTTAGATAAGATTTGCTTTGTTTTAATTAAGAAACACAACTGGTACAGTATTATTATCATTTATTATTATTATATCATTTTTCTTCCAGTTTTGTAGTAGATAAAAAAAAAGAAGGTAAATTCAAAAAGAGCTAAAGGTAGCCTGAACAGACTTTCTGGTTTCCATCAGAAAAAAAATTGTCCAGTTCTGTCCTTGTATCACAGTTCCTCACAGTTTCCTTTAGTAAATAATAGTATTTGATTTTTTTTCTATAAATGTGTGAAGAATTATTGCAAATGATTGGATTTTTTTCTGCCTGAAATGTCTATAGTACTCCTGCCAAAGACATAATCAGCAAATTACAACAGGAAGTACTCTATAAGTGACTTATTGTCACAGCTCTGAAAATCTTAGTATTTAATTTCCTTAAAAAGGAAAGGGTAAAATCAAAAGAAAATCACGCAGCATGAACTCATTTCTTTGGTTGTAATGACGAAGGTGTTAAAATCACATATGCTCAGTTTGTTTCTGATGCCTTGTCAGATGATGTCCTTTTCAACGTCTCCAGGGGCAGATTGTTTCTCCTATGCTTGTATTACATGGCTGTCAGTTTGAGGAATATTATTCATGTAAGTGAATTTGGGATATTCCCTGTTGATAAAGAATTTTTTTCTAACTAGCCACTTAATTGAAAGCTGAAACCAAAAGTATCATTTCATTTTCTGATTTGCTGAAACCAGTATTGGGGGAATAGTTCTTGTCCTTCCTTTAAGATCAAAGGCCCAGACAGGCAATTGTAAATTACACTGGAAGTTTGGAACAACAAAATATCCAACCCTTTTTCAGAGGGAAATTGTTTTCATGGCCATCTCCAATAGTGAAATGTGCTCAGTGACTTCTAATGCATCAAACACATTATAACCGGCTGGGCAAAAGTGGGGATTACCCCAATGTATTCAGCATTAGTGTGGCCTCACCTTGAGCACTGTGCACAGTTCTGTGCCTCTCCTTTTAAGAAGGAACAAGCTGCCCAGGGAAGTGGTGGTGTCCCATCCCTGGAGGTAGTTAAAAGGTGTCTAGATAAGGCACTTAAGGACATAGTTTAGTGTGGACTTGGCAGTTCTGGATTAATGATTGGACTCAGTGATCTTAGGGGTCTTTCCTAAGCTAAACAATTCCATGTTTATCATGTGGTTTTATTCTATGATTCTAAGTCCTGTTCTCCTCTGGTGCGTGTGTAACTCATTTAGTGGAAAGATGCCATCCTTTCTTGAGGTTCATCTGGACATCTCTGCTGAAGGTAGATTTCTGCAGCTTTAAAAGCAGGAAGCAGATGTCTGTCTTGCAACCTGTAATCTAGGCTGGTGATTAAGGCTTACATTTAGGAAGTGGGAAGATGATTTTCTACTGATTTCCTAATCAGAATCTTATTATGAATTGAGCCCCTTTTTCCCTTCTTCTCCAGAGGGAGCCAGGACAGAAGCAGAAAAAGCAGATCCATTGGGGCCAGAAGAATTATGTGGAGAGGATGACAATTTTGAAGACTAGTTTTAGGCCCTTTGTGTGCATTATGCAGCTTTAGACCTATATACCTCATTAGGAATGGAAATAGTATTGAGAACTCCCCCATCACAAATGTGTTCTCCAACGAGGGAGTAAAAGCCAGTCTTTTGCATTTCTTTTGACCCAGTGACTCATCCACATTTCTGCACAGTGGCATACATTTGGAAAATATGGTATCTAGGATTTTAAGAAGATAGCTGTGTTTAAATTAGAATTTTGGTCAGCCAAGGCCAGCTTTCAGTGTGCACGTCCCCTGCATCACTGTGTATGTGTACCTCTACCTGGACTACACAGTGCTCAGAGCATAAATTAAAAATCCCACGCTTGTGAATATCTTCATACAAGGACTTGGAACTTTCCACTCCGAAATCCTGTTCCAGATGACCTAAAAGAAAAAAAAATAATGGGCAATGTGCTTACATTTAGTCTAACTTGTGAGAACAGTTATAAAGGTTGTCTGTATATAGCAGTGCAAAGTACCTTCACTGAAATAAAAATGAGACCGCAAAAAAGGAGGTTTTTCTGATTATGAGTCCTTTCTTATGAGAAACTCTTGAAAGGAAATACATTTAAATCACTATGAAGAGTCATTGAAAACCACTAGATTTTATAAATTCACACTTGTATTTTGTTAATAAAATAAATGCTATGTTGAAAGGTAGGAACATTGTCTTATTCTGCTTTCCTATAACAAGGATAGTTTGATATGGATCTTTAATTTTTCTCAGTTTTTGAATCTGATTTCTGAATAGTTATGTGAAACAGGAATGTTTATTTTTAGTGTGTCTGAGCTGTTCTGGCATCTTTTTGTTCAGAGACTGGAAGGGTGTCTTTTATGCATTCTCTGAAGTGTTCGGTTACTATAAAATGGAGAGCTGGGTTTCTCTCACATTGACTCCATGCTGAAAAAAAATCTGTCATCAGGTACAATTTTCTTATCAATGCAAATGGAAAATAAATGTAACTATTAATGAATGTTTAAGAGGATGGTTTGTAGGCAGGGTATAAATTGAATTATTTTCTCTTGTTTTCTAGTAAAGAACTCTGAGATGTAGTTATTATTTGAAGTGTAGGTAACAGTTTCACTACTGACAAAGCCATTATTTGCAGCCAAAATTTTCATCCCCGATTCCAGAGGGGAATGTGGGCCAAAAGTCAGTCTGCTACAGACACGCTCAAACTCTGAAGAGGTATTGGGAATAAGATTATCCTCAGATATCCTACTGACTTGTTTTGCTGACTAATTGTGTTCACTGTTGAAAATCGTACACTCTGTTCTCCACCCATGATGTGAGATCATACCTGACTGGAGACCTTACCTAATTCAAGATGCTGACCGAGGTGTGTGCTGGGGCCTTTCACAGCCCTTTCTTTCCTAAAGTTTTTAAGCTTATATTCTGAACAGCTTAAAGGTAAATTAGATGCTGACTACGTCAGAGGGAAAAACAAGAAGCAAAATAAGAAAAACATTTTTGTTCACAGTACAGACAGACACACTTATGAGTCCAGGTGCCTACAAGAAATCTTCCCTCTGCTAGGTTAGAAACTAAAAGAGTTTATACAGTTCATTGCCAGAGAAGTGTAAAGGAAGAAAAACTTTCATGCAGAAAAAGAAAAGGTTCAGACATAGTACCTCAGTTGCTGCTTTGTACTTGGGAGGGTACAGAAATAACCAGGCAAATGAGTTCTTACTTTAAAGAGCAGATGGATGATGGTCAGAACTGAACATGTGAAGATGATAAAATAGAAAAGCAAAGAAAGCCTGATTAAGCAGTACACTTACACTTACCTCAAAGTGCACATGTAGATATGGAGCTGGACACTGAAAATTGCCATGATACAATGTACAGCATTAATAACCATTTTCTACCTCACTGTCCAGCAAGAAAAGATTGTCCAATAATTCCTTAGAGCAATTTTGGTGTGTTATGCATATCTGTGTTGACTTTACTGAACTGCTCAGATTAATCAAGGACAAGGCTATAATAAAGCTTTCAGATAAGAATTCTCTTGGCAGGAAATGTACCAGAATTTGGAATTTAACAATTTGTAATAACAGCGGAAAGCCCTTTAGATAGTGACATATTGCAGGCAACATTATCAATAGTACTGTCCTTTCACTAACTCAGGTAGAATGAAATACTGGTCTTCATCACACTGAAAATATTAATTGTTTAAAATTTCCCATAGAAGAAAAGAATATCAGGATTGAATTTGGTCAGTGCATCTAAGAAAAAGCTCACTAATTTTAAAAGAAAAAAAAAATTAAAAGCTAATTAAGAGTGAAAATGTGTCCTGTACACATTTTGACTGAAGATAAATTCACTTTGTTATGACAACCAATAGCATTTATCTTTTCTTATAGGACTTAATTTTTTAATTCTATAATGAATAACTTGTATTACAGTGTTCATACTGTTTAATGTGCTTTAGGGCCTGGATGTCTCTTTTATGTGGATACATCTAATTGGAGATTTTAACAGAGGTTCTTCTGACACGAGACAATAGCAAAATTGAAAAGAAACATGTATTAACTAATAAGAAAGAGTTAAATAATAGGTTTCAGAGATAAAAAGTGTAGAGGAACTGGAGTCAGCTCAAATCTAGTCAGGCAATGCGGAAGGACACTGACACTTAGGGAATGTATATACTAATGAAAGCAGAGGGGACAGTCTCATTCTCTGTTTTTCATGACAATTAGAACCAGAGAGTTTTTATCTACACAGCCAAATTCTTTCTTCCTCTAGAACAAGATGGCTGGTCCTTGGTGCCTCCTTTGAATAGTTTCTGACTTTTACAAACTCCTAAGCTATCCCAGGTGTTGCATGTGAAAGTGCTAAGTGGACAAACCAAAAATATGGCAGGGATGGTGCTGTTAGTGTGGATGAACTCTGCATTTATGTGAGAACTTTGTCTCTTTTGGTAGACCAGTAGCAGTATATATTTAATGTTCAGAAAGTCCAAATACCCACGCAGACCATATGCAAAGAAACGAGATAATATCTGAGAAAAGCCCAGACAACCAAGCAAGCAGACAGAGATATAACCCAGCAATAACAATATTTGAGGGATTTCTTCTGTACACATCTAGAGAAAAGACCTCAGCTATAGAGGAAATTAGGCTAAAAGTATAAATTAATTTATAAAAGAATGAATTCAAATAAACAACAGTAACACAAAAAAGGAAAGAAATCCCCAATATGTGAGCATGTATTTGCAGTGTAAACTTCATCCAAATTTCCAACTTGGATACCATTCTACTTCCTGTAGTTCCTGGGATGTAATAACATTCACAGAAAGTGTGAGCTTCAAGACATGCTATTAAGAAAAAAGGAAAGCTACTAAATGGACATTATTCCCTTTTTTTGAGAACTACAGATGCACAGAAATATACAACATCAAAATATTGCTCTATTTTTCACATACAAAATCTACTTTACATTTGCTAAGGTTAGATGAGTAATGTTTTCAACCTAATTAACCAACTAGCCCACATAGTAAGTTACCTCCCTCTGAGATTAACATGAAAAATAGCAGACTGTTGTCTGTTGCAATTATAGAAAAGAACACAGAATGTGATTTGTAGACATGAATGAGATATTGTAGTCACTCAAAATTATGCATAAAAAACTCTGAAAGAAAGTGAAAAAATACCAATGGAAAACTGAATACTTTCTAGAACCATGAAAAATACTACATTTTTTTGTTTGTTGTTTATTTTTTTTTCCAACTTTGCATGTGTTCAGAGTGATACATCTATACTTACATTATTATTAATGAAGTCTATATTCTCTGGTATCTATTGCAAGACTTTCTTTTCTTTTTTTTAATATTTTTTTTTTCTTCTGGCAATATTTCTGTCAAGTGAATGCTGTGACAGAACCAAGGAAAAAATAGCAAAAAAGAAAGTTAATCTGAAGGTCAGCTGGGAACACGTACTGTTCTCTTTCATGATGCTTTATTACAGGTCTTCTAGTGTGACAATACTTGATGACCATTAGCCCCAGATCTGTGCACTGCCAAATCATTTGACAGGATAAATCTGAGCTGATCTACACATGGTTACACAATCCCAGGCCCAGTGTGCACTACAGGACTAGCAAGATGCTGCTGTAAGCCCTCAATCATGTTGCCATGCATAGCAGACTGCGTGTGTCTACTCAGTACTTTTCTGATCTAGGGATTATGGAACACCAGCTGGTTTGTTCACTATGTTTTGGGCAGTTCTCTCAAGGCAGAAGTCATATGTAGGCTTGGACAATCTGTTTCCCAAACCAGCCACCACGCACCAACTAGGCACATTAAATATTTGACATCAGACAAAGGCAGACTGCCTCCTGCATTTCAGGAGAGGGGGAGCCTTGTGCCCTTTCCATCTCACATCTGATCAAGTAAAACATCAGTGGCCTGGATCCACATCTGCTTCATTTCATTATTGTCTCTTGTGTCAGCTGTCATGGCACAGCTGCAGCCAGACTCATGGCACGACTCACTCTCTTGCTCCTTCTGGACCACAGACATGGCAGATGGCAGAGGTGGAGGTGAACTTAGCATAGTCTGAGCTGTTCACATTGCTAGGAAATCCTGTGTTGCCTCCAGTGAACAGTAACTTGCTTCAGATGTTTGAATTCATGAGGAAACTGCTGATTATGCTAGCAGTTTGGCATTGGGGTGCCTGATGGGAGGAGACATTCAGACTAGGAAGAAGCTAATGGTTATTGGTAGAAGAGTGAACTCCCCCCTAATTTGGTATGGTGGACAGTGAACATGAGGATGGTAAGGAGTTTGAGGATGAAGACATTTGTAGAATCATAGAATGGTTTGGGTTGAAAGGGAAGTTAAATACCGTCTATTTCCAAGCCCCCACCCCCCCATGGGCAGGGTACCTTTCCACCAGACTCAGTTGCTCAGAGCCTCATTCAACCTTTCCTTGAACACTTTCAGGGGTGGAGCAGCCACAACTTCTCTGGTCAACCTGTTCCAGTGCCTTCCCACCACCACAGTAAAGATTTTTTTTTTCCTAACATCTAATCTAAACCTACTCTCTTTCATCACATTAGGAAGGATGGCATTCTGACTGCTGTTACAGTCACTGACCTTCTCTGGGTTAGTAAGATTTGCAAAATAACATCCAGCCAGGTGATGAACACATGAAATGTTGTATTAAGCTTTTCTCCATGAGATGCCCCTGTTACACAGATACTGTTGATGGCATGCATTTTGTTATCAGTGTCTCCTAGGGCCCAACACACTTTCTAATCAGTAAGAAGGTAAACTTCACTGCAGGGCTGCAAACCACAGTAGATAACCGAGGCCACTGAGCTTGGCAAATGCTGAACTGGTCTTGACTGCAAACACAAAGCCTGATAAGATCGGGCTGCAAAACACTAATGTCTGTAGAGACAATACCAAGGCTCAACACAGGTGTGAAAAATAGAAGATTCCTCCTTGCTCTCAAGGCATATATAATGTAGAAATTGCTTTCTTTTTTTCAGTGACCGAGTTCATAAATCAATGAAATTTTTTTCAGCCAACCCCATGGTGAAGATATAAAGACATTGTTTTGTAATTATGCAGTCATTCAACATTTCATAGTAAGACTGAGAATTTCCATTCTGTTTGTATCCCCTGCAACTAAGTGGTAGAAAATGAAGTTACCTTTTCATGAATGAGATCAAATACCCAAGTAATTACTGGAAGACTGAAAATTTAATTTCCTGATAGGTTTGGAGGTCATCTAATTAAACCAGAGACTCCAGGTGACTAGAAATATCTGATCTTCATCTTGATTTGCTATCTTTAAAATATTGAGCTAATTCCATCACAGAAAATGATTTAAGGTGGGAAATAGATAGGAATCGTTCTGTTTGCTTTTCTGTATGTATAAAATTACTTGGGATCAAGGAAAGGGAGTAACTTTACTTAAATTGTTTCCCAAAACTGAAATTTGATGATACAGAAAACTCATCTACAAGTTTCCTAGCACTCAATTCAAAATGACAAGTTCATGTGAAAGCACAGCCATAGAAAGTTGTAAATTGCTTTTTGCTTTTGTTAAAACGTTGTAGCAAGCTGATGTCACTATGGCTGAGCTCGTGCTTGTAACAGTGCTACAAGTCCACACTAATGAATGATAATGCCCTTTAAAAGCCTTGATAAGTGTCACAGGCTGTCTAAAAATAACTGATATCTGGTAGTTAGTGGCTTGTCCCATTACACTTACATGTTTCCAACAGTGTTCTGTGAAATCAAGCTGAGTAGTTCCTATACCAAAGATGCCTGAAGAGGAGATACTGCATCTGAAAGCTGATTATCTATTTTCAGAATTTGTTCCTTTTGATTTATATTCCATGGTGGGATTAAGGTGGGAATCTGAAGTGTGAAAATAGTTTTCACTCCTTTTCAAGGTAACTAGTTATTTCTGTTTCAGATCAAACCTATAGCATAAAAATAAAAGCCCTGTTTTCATGAAACAAAATTACCTGACTTAAGCATCTTCATTGATGCTTTTTTTTTTTTTAAATCAAGACAAGTTAATAATAAGGAATGTTTTTTAGTATTTCAGATCTTCTCAAATATGCAGATATGCACCAAAGTCTGAGGCATCCAATCAGTAGAAAACTGCTGTTTGTTTCAGAGTTTATTACTTCAGTCTTTATCTTGTGATCCAGAATGAAGAGCAAAAAAAGAAAATACTGAATCCATTTGTTTATAGTTCCACTATCTAAAGGCAAATGTAATTAAGTTTTGAGATTTTAGGTATTTATTCTGAACTCAGAAATTTAAGCTATGACAAGGGTTGTGCAAGACTCATTTTAACAAAAGGATATTTTAAAAATGCCTACTGAAACTAAAAGAGCTAGCTATCAATTTTCTTCACCTTAGCACTTTGAGAGGTCCTTCTCATACTACAGAGGGCTGTTCATCCTGACCTAAGATTTTCTCTCTTTTCTTTGGTTATTGAAAAAATGTAAACAATTAACTCAGACTGTTTTTAACCCTCAGATAGCTGAAAGCAGATAAATTCCTTCCATTGCATCTGAAGATTCTCAGATCTCACATACACACTTTGGGTTTGAAAAGGGCAAATTGTGTTTGTTTTCTCAGTGTGATCCTTAACATTTACAGGACTGGTAGGTATGCATTTACTGACAAACAAGTAGCATCACACTCTGCACTGTTTTCTTTAAAATTACTTTTTGTATTTTAAGTGCATCAGAGGTAATTAAAATAATTGAACAGAGACATAAATCCGTAGCAATTAAATTATAAATTACGGTCCGTGGAAAAGAGCATTAATAAAGTTCAGAAAGCAAACGTTACAGGGACAACTTGGAATATTTGGTCAACTGGCTTTAATAATTTTTCTGTGTTCTTCATTCTGGGAAGGAGGTTAGGCTGCTGGCTGTACCATTTAAAAACTTTATCATTAGCATTCCTGAAGAGCTCATTTCAATTCACTGGAATAGATATGATGATTTATGAGCAATACAGAATGGAGTCTCTGAAAATTTAAACCTCTTTCCATTTCCTTTTGGCATAGGTAAAGCAGCATCCACTTACCCAACTGAATTTCCCAGTCATGGGGGCACCATGACTTCAGCACTGTGGAAAGGTGCACTGCATTGCCACACAAAGTTTTTTAGGGCAGTGTAAAGCCATTGGTTCTCACTAGCAAAAACTACTCTAGATAAATAGTACCTGACTACAATGATGTTTACGAAAAAGGCAGGAGTGTAGGTTCAGGGGAAGCAGTGGGTTCAGTTTCTTTTTTTTCCATAAGGATGGATAGAAAAAAAATTAACATTTAAGAAAAGCTTCTCTAAGGAAGATTATAACATTTCTCAACCACGTCCCCTCTCTGCTCTTCCTTCCCTTATACTCTTCCTCATTCTTTCTCCATTCACTTTGTCTTTACCCATACATTGGTGCCCTCTGACACTTGCTGGTGACTGGATAGAATGTAAAGCTGTGATTTCTTTCCATTTGGTCCCAAGTACTAAATGGACATTTTATATCTTTCAGGCCTTTTAGGTCTTGATGTATATTTTATGACTGCTGTTGAGAGTCTGCATCTCCAAGGGTGCAACATCCAAGGGCTTCTAATCAAACATTCATGCCACCAAATGTTTTCTTTGATAAAGCACTTTGATATAACAATTTTTATGTTCTGAAAATAAAATTGATAAGATCCTTTAAGAAATTTAAGTTTTTCTAAACTTTTTTAAACTACATTAGCTAAGTTTTATCAAACTTGATTTGAAAATGAGAAATAATTTTTCCAATCTGAATCTTTTTCACTTTTTCCCTCAGCCTTCTCAAAATGCCAAATAAAAAGCAACACTCGTTTAGCAAAAAAAGCAGGATGTCTTGTTCCTTACTCTCAATCCAATATGTTTTCAAAACACAGATTAAATGATTTTAGGTTCTCAGTGTATGTCCTGCTTATTCTATTGACTTAAATCACTTCATTGTATTTGTGGGAAACAGGTCAGGCAAGATTTAATAACTAGAGATAAAAAGAGGTTGATGACTTATTCTTAGCAATTAAAATTATTTCAACTTTATAGTGTTACACCAATAATTGCAGGTGGACAGACAATATTGATGTGTAAAACTTCAGATTATTCCAGCCATCTGGGATGCAAAGATTTGTTGCCAGATTAAATAAACCAGAGTAACAAAAGAGCACGTGATACATTGAATGACTATGAGCTTCACTTGAGGGATCCATTATTGTTTCTAAGCCTGTTTTTATGTATCTAGGGTACTACAATAGCAATCTTTGGAACAATGCAAAAGCTATACATTTTACCATTGCATTTCTCTAACTGTATTATGCCTTTTCTAGAGGTCAGTATTGGTATTTCAAATAACTTAATCAAAAATCCACAATGGTGGTGTTTCTTCCTCCCTTTTGCACACCTGCTTTAGAAGAGAGGTGAGTACCTGAAAAACTCTACTTTCTTTAAATCTATCTGTTTCTCTTCCAAGGAAGAAAGTCTAAAAATATGAGTGGATAAATTCTAAAGATCTTATTGGGCCATCAGAACTACTAAATTTACAGTTTTAAACCTGTAATATTTCTGTATTATCCAATGATTGCTTTGCATGTGACCATTCACTGGAGCCCCTGACAGTTCTTCTACCATAATCCAGGTGCCCAAACCTGTGATTGATCTCTCTTACACATCCTTTGTCTGTCAGAACATTTTCATACACATTGCAGAGAGGTTGGTACCTAGACAGGAATTAAATCAGAAGTCTGTGGATCTTGCTTAGGGCAATTCACTTTAAATATTTGAATAACTCCTCTGGCTATTTTAAACTTCTCCAGGTTTGTTTAGTCATTTTGATGAATTAGCCTTCATGATGAAATCTAAGGAAGTATTTCTGTGACCAAATCTATATATGTGCCAAGGTAGCTAGGTGATTCAGTTTTGTAACTAAGCATTTATTTTCTTTAATATATCGATTAGGCACAACTTCAAGCAGCAATGAAAAAAAAACAATGAAAACAAAACACTTTAAAAGTCTCTGGAAATCTGGGCTTTTGAAAATCAAGTCTACAAGTCAATTTTGCTAGGCACATAGAGTAGCTATTCTGTGTACCACTGAAGGGCAGGATTTGTTCATTAGATATATACAATTAGTCATCTACACAGTCATCAATGGAAAGAAATTAGGCACTTCTAAAGTTAAATTCATATTTTCCTGAGGTGAGTGTGTAGGAAAGATAGGATGAGTTAGCTTTCACAGGTGCCCATCTCTGCTCTTTGGCTACAGTAGGACCCTAAGTAGTTCAGTGTTAGGCACTGCCATCAGCAGACCTTTATGTCTAGCACAAGAATTTCTTAGATTTGGTACATTAAAAGTACCAGGGATACTTTCTGGCGCTGAATTCAGCTGGTATAATGTAGCTAATATTTTTATTATTGAATATATTTTCACTATAAAATACTGCAAAATGCTTAAAACCTGATGACTGTCAATAATCCCCAGATACATGAAAGAACTTCACAAAGAGTGCTTGCTGGTTGGGTTGCACTAAACAGGTGCCAAGGATCTTTTTACCAGTTTAGCAATGTAGAGAATTAAGTCTGAGCACCTCGGAGTGCTCCTTGGATGAATTAAAGCAGCAGTTCAGAGACAGCCAGTGACAAGATGGCACTGAAATATATGTGTTGGACCAAAGAGGACTGCTGGAATTACAAGGGAGGCGAGAGAAGACCTTTGTGGTGGTAGGTCAGCTGATAACTTGAATCCAGTGATCTGTGTGGGATTTTTAATTTTCATGTCCTATTTAAATCCAAGTTTTTGTAGGACAGAAGAAAATTCTTCAACAGAAAATTATGCCACAGTGTGATTTACAGAATAAAACTGCTTTTCACTGGGGAAAAAACTTTCATTCATTGTACATAAATGCTTTCTTACTAGTTGTTGTTGGTGCAGATGCAAATATATTGATATACTACTCAAAACCAAAATTTTTTATCAGAAAACTCTTAGGAAAATTGAAATAGTATATCTCTAGGAAAGCCATTTCCAGGTCCTGTAAATCAAGACAGTCAGGATGAAATAGCAACCAACAAGTTCATTTCTTAGCTTCTAATGTTTCCCTAAACATTAGTTATGCTCCCAGTCACTTCAAGGTAAAATCATTATCTTACTTTAAAATTTTAATTTATCACATATTACACATTTTTTCCCTGTATATCTCATCTGAATTATTGTGCAATAGAAACTTATCCAGAAACACTACCAGTCATAAGCTCAGTTCATACGGCTTTTGCCATCTGTGAAAGATGTGTATCTGGAAAGAAAAGATAAATGTGACTCCTGGAGAAAATTAAATTATAGATTTTCCTCTGTAACAGAATTATTTAAGTGTAGGAAAGTGAGAGGTCTACTGGTGATATGAAAGCTATCAGGTAACAGGTAACTAGCAAAGAGAAAGGGTAAAAATGGATAAAACTAGAAATAAGAGCAGTAGAAAAGAGAAGGGGAGGCAATGGTACAATAAAACAAGTGCTGGTGCCAAGGACATCATCTATTGTACTCCCACCTGCAAGTCTGTTGTGCTCTGCTGCTCAAATTCACTTTCTTTTTTTTTTTTTCCTAGAGTAACTTTCAAGACAGTCTTTGTACAATCATATTTTATTGAGTCAGCTGAATCAAATGTATTTTAGAAAGCCACATGGATTCCTGCCCTATTTCAATTATTTAAGCCACAATACATTATTTAGTGGTCTGTGTGTTCATTGGTTTTAGGACAATCAATCTATGTATATCAAAGAAATGCCATTCAGATTTGAGTGCTTTTTTTTAAAAATAGCATTAAGCGTTACTCTCAAAAAGAACTTTTAGAGCTCATAATACTTTGTGTATTTCAAGAAACTATAAATGGCTTTTTCCTGTTTTATGTGATAGTTTGATTTAATTTCCCAGCTCTCAGGCAGATATATACTGTGCAATATAACAGTATCACCAAACCTTTCAGTAGCGTAAGTTTAGCCCGTGTTGTTTATGTATCTTTTTAAAACAGTGGCATACATCCTCCTGAATACAATCCTGACGTTTCTGTCCCTCTTGCTGGGCTTTACATGCTCTCTGGGCACCTGCCTAAGTCAAAATGCTTAAATTAGAAGGGATATTGCCATAGAGAAGGTCTTTGCATGCTCAGGAGTGGAATTCCTCCCAGTCTGATGGGTACTCTGTATTCCCAACTTTTGGTCCCTGTTTTTATTTCACATGCCACAAGCGGCAGTAATGGACATCAAGGGGACCAAAAGGAATGACAAGAACTCCCAGGCTTAAAACCTTCAAGGAAATTTCTGTTCCAGTGTGTCTCTGGAAAAGGGGGACCTTAGGTTACTGGCAGAGGAAAGGGGACTGCCTGGGCAGAGCAAACACACCAAAAGACACTGAAACCAGGAGCTAAAATATCATGGTGGGAGGAGAGAGATGGCAAAAGTTCATTGGATAACTGATGGGATATAGGGATACCTGTGGTCACCTTGGTCAGGGAAAGGACAACAAAGGAACATTCTTGTGAAGCAACTTCAAACACTGCCCATTGTCCTTTCATAGGAACAAGGATCTAGACCTGAGGCACACTCTTCTAGTGTTACATCCTCTTACAGGTGGTGTTAGTCCTGCCCTGAATAGCAATACTACATTTTTGAGGTGACTATCCTGGCAATTTTCCTTCTATAATGTCTGCTGACAGATTTTTTGTCATTTGGAAAAATTGATTTTTTCTATTTTAAGAAACAGCCCCCCCCCAAAAAAAAAAAAAATAATCATCAGTTTGGCTTCTAAGACAAATAGTGGGACAGTAAGTCAGCTTCCTTCAGTTCTCCAGTTTTCCTGGAATAGAAACAAACTGATAAGTACTCCGATGATGCAGGGAGATTACAAGTCTTGGAGCCCCAGCTCCAAGTGTGTGTTCATGTATGTCATACTTTCCCCCAGGCAGTCTTTTCAACAGAGACCCAGGATTCATGTCATGAAGCAGGTGTTGCAGAGTCTTTTTGGTGTCATATATTCTGCAATCCATGTAGCCCTCCAGGTGAGCTGGCAGGATATTTGGTAAAATTCTGAAGAAAATATTTCTGAGAAATGTTTTGAAGGCCTGTCATCTTTTCTATACTGATTTGGTTTTATTGTAAGTTTTCCAACCAAATCCACTACTTTTCACATGTACATTTCATTAAATGTGCAAATGTTTGGGGATTTTACCTTATAATTAACTACACTGAAGAGGAAATTAAAAGAGCAAAGCCTGTTTTCTTCTCTTACATATAATTTCCTGTTGCTTAGATCTTATTGATTATAGTGAACCAAAAGACTAGGGGAAGAAGCATGTGTTCTGTGAATGAAATGGAGGACTTACGTGTTCTTTTGCATCTGTGTTTCCTAGTCTTGCTTTGTTTCCTTAATCTCACTCATGTGACTTTATTCAGTTTGAATTACAATGTCTCTTGAATTTTAAAAATTACAAAGCCAAATGATTTTCCTGGTTATAGATATTTGTGAATAATAGTGATGCCTGGTACTTTATATTGAAAAATTATTTTCAGGAGCCAGCAGATACATATTTACTTCAAGAAAGTTGAGGACTAGATGAAGTAGGAAAGCTAAAGCCCTGATAGAATAAAATCTGACCAAGACAATTAGGGCAGGAAGAGATGTTTCTACAGATATGTCAGCAATAAAACAAAGACTGGGGCAAATGTGGGATCCTCTCTGTAAGGAAACTGGAAACGTGGTTATCTGCCTGAGTTTTCACCAAGAAATGCTCCAGCCACACTGTCCAAGTTGCAGAAGGCAAAGATGGGAACTGGGAGAATGAAGAACCAACTTCTCTAGGAGATTAAATTTGTAAACACGTAACGACTTTAAGGGTTTGCAAGTCCACAGAACCTGCTGAGATGCATCTGCAGGTCCTGAGGGAGCTGGCAGGTGAAATTGCTAAGCCACTATCCATCATATTGGAGAAGCTGTAACAGTCAGGTGAAGTTGCCACCGACTGGAAAAAGGGAAATGTAACCCACATTTTTGAAAGAGAAAAAAAGTAGACCTGGATAGGTCAATCAGTCTCACCTCTCTTCCTGGTAAGACCACACAGCAGATTCTACTGGAGATTATGCTAAGGTACCTGGAAAACAAGGAAGTGATTGGTGTTACAATCTGACTAGTAAGAGGTACCTCTGCCTAAATTAAGGTGCAAGCAAGACCATATGCTGAAGTCAACAATACAGATTTTATTTAACAATTAATGTGAGGTGGAGAGGTAGGAAGAAATAGAAAAGAGGGAGAAGAGAGAAATGGAGAGAGAGAGAGCTGGAGCAAGCAGAAGATAATCACCACCCGTGGATCGAGAGGCATCCTGTCAGTCCCTCTTCACCCTGTGCCTCTCAGTGGGGGGGGTCCTGGATTCATTCTTCTTGGAGTACCAGCTTTATACAGTCCAAGTTCTGGGTATCCATGGAGATGTATTCCTAATTTACATATGCAGCAAGGATGGACATGTCCTCCTTCTGTGCATGCCTCCTTCAAGGTTTCAGGGTGCCTCAGTGGTCATTGGTGGTTGCAGATGCTGTCTGTCCCATGACTGAGGAGAAACATGGTGCTCCTCTGTAAGCAGATGATTTAACAGGCCCTGCAATTCCTTCAAAAGTTTGTCCTTCCCTTTGGTCTTCTGTGTTGTCTTTATTGCTTCCCAGTCTTTAATGTCTGTGAAATCTCCTTCTTATTTGGTATTTCCTTCACACTGAACAGCCCTTAACCAGATAACTTAATCAACCAGAAGCTTTCACTTTCCATGTACCCTTACGACACCCCTAGGCACTTCTTTTCTATGTCTTTCAGGATGTGTTTTCTTTATTGATTGAAGAACTTCTTAATGTTGGAACAAGGTTCATCACCACTGTACATTTCATATCAGTAGAGAGAAGGCAGGTACATTAGAAAGGAAATGTTGGCTTGAGTTCTTCCACAAAGTAGAGGAACAGTAATGTTCATTATGAAATATTTGACAACAGGGGAAAATTTCAAATTTCAGGTGTTACCATTCTTTGAGATCAGAGCTACACTTTCCCTCATATCAGATTTTGATATCGTAGAAAAAAAAAAGTTTGATATCAAAACCATTCTGCAAAGTACTGAGAAATGTGTCTATTATGCGAATCTTTGAAGAAAAACTGACCTAGAGCATGAGAGAATAGTTGGAAAAGCTGGCTTTTGGGCCTGGAGTAGGCAATTTTGACAAGATAAAAATCAGACAAAAAGAGGTATTATGAAGACTTTAACAGTAAGAAGAACATCATGGCTTGGTTCTGTTTCCTGGAAACAACCAAGTGCTCTAATGTGTATCATCTGTTTCTGAAACAATTGATGCTACCTCAAAATATCTTCAAATCATCAGCCTAATGAATGTTGTGCCTGTAACAGCAGAGTGTAAACTACTGCTTCATGACAGAGTCACTCTATATAGAAATATGAATAGGAATATATAGCAGAATTTACATATCTGCTTTTGCATACTAAAGGCTGCAATTTAAGACAGTCAACAATAAACTTAAAACAAGATCTTGAAGAAATATGGTAAATCTTTGTATCTGCTATATAAAAAGAACTTGTGAGCATGTACTTTTATTTTAATTTTTTTTTTAATAAGAGGTGCAATGGTGAAAGAAATATACTTAGGAGAAATTATCCAAAGACTGAAAACTCTCTACAAAATTACCTGTCTTTTAATTGTTATTTGCTCTTAGTACTACAACAAAGTATTGATATTTGTGTACGACGCAGAGAAGTATCCCAAAGCTATCAAGTTTGGGATATAAATCTGTATAAATCTATAAAGTTTGGGAGACAAATTAATTTTCCTACTCTCTAAAGCAAGTATAGAAGTGGTGTTGCCAGAAAGACCACTTTAAAAGATTGTTCATCACAACAAATCCAATAAAAATCTAATACAGACCCAATTTTAAGATACTGCTTAAGATGACTGCAATTGGTTGGTGTTGTTTAGTGTCCAGTCTTGAAAATGATCAGTAGATTATCACAATCACTTTGAGCACAATTTATAACAAATGATGATTAAGGAGACTGCAAGTGTCAAGAATGGGACTTTTATGTTTAGACTGGGTTTTGATAAACATATTATAAAGGCAATATTTGCCATGGCAGAGCAGAGGGAGAAATTACTTACATTAATTTTTTAATGAAATATTCTGATGAAAACTATTAATTTTGGACATTAAAGTTCCTGGTATTTCTGCAAATAAAAGAGAAATTCTGCAAAACTCATTCATAAGCAGTAGTTCTTTAAATGTTCTTTTTATTTGATGGACCATATACAAGCAATTAAGGAGAAAATTCCTTCTCTTGCCTTGAATGGTAATACATGAGTCTCAAAAGTAACTAGGAAAAGTGTATATCCTAATGCTTTTTTGTTTGCTATAAAATCATCTTGAGGTTTAATAACAGAAACAAGCAATTGATAGTATTCAACTGGAATTCACTAATCTATTCCAATATATGAACTAGAAAAACTGAATTTATCTTTTGAGAATAAAACTCCAGGATCAGGCAACTGTAGAGACAATCTTTGTCTGTCAAAAACTCTTTAGTCATCCTATTGTACAGATTGTAGGCATGACCAGCCTGTGGTACATATTCCACATTTTATGCAGTTTGACTAAGAAGGCACAATATACATGATTAGTTGAATGAATTCCATTAATTTTAAAAGGAAAATAAAATATACCTGTCTGTAGACATGATTGAGTTTGAATAATTCTTAAAACAGGAAACAGGCAAAATCACTTTTGAAAGTTCTCCCACATGGGTCTGTAGACCTGGAAGCCATTCATCCCTGGCTGAGCTGGAGTTGTCCTGTTTCTGGGCCACCTGGCTCTCCAAGCTATCTGAGCATCCAGTGGCAGGGGAGAAAGGAAGGTTTCCAACATAGGTTCTTTGAAATAAACATACTTTCACAGGACATTATGCTTTATACAAACCAAAAATTGCCTATCAGAAAACCTTTCCATTGTAAAATATCCAGCCAGCTTTTTTAAAGATGGCAGCTCTTACCTGGGAAAAACCAAAACGGTATTCTAACTTATGTTTGAGATCTTTATCCATTCTAGAGTTCTGCCTGCTCAAGTCTTCAGAAAAAATCAAATACAAGACTATCCCCAAATGGATATTAGTGGCTCAGCATGGAACATAAAAGGCAGTCTCTCTGGATAAATGATGGAATGGGTAGACACAATTTTAAGATAGTGCGAAGGATGTTAAATCTGTCCATCCTCAGAAAAGTGACTGCAGATGTTCCTGTGACTGAATGCCAGTGAGGTTAATCAGCTGAACTGCTGACATCTGCTTATAGGAAAACTATAATTAGGGCATGGAAAACCAGCTGGAGTATAAAATCTGAAGTGCTCACAAGGGGTCAGAATGCATCATCAAATCAGAAGAAAACAAAGAGGTTAATACAGATGTGCACATGCAAAGAAAGAATAAAAAGAAGCAAACATGGCTTGATACATGCTAGAGGCATGGGCAGCTCAGTCCAAAAGTGCACATTCCCTCTTTGTACTTCTTCCAGCTTGCATCTCCTTTTCCCCCTAATGGAGACATTGAAAACTAGAAGGATTCATCCTGCCATTGCCAAAATCATCTTTTTTTTTTTTTTTTTTTTTTTTTTTTTTTTTTGTGTGTGTGTTAATAGATCAGTTCCCTTTTCAGCCTCTTCTATTATGTTTCCTAACATGAAGTGATAAAGCCACTGCCTACAATCTGTCCAGGGATGTATTAGAAAACATTCACAAAACTGAAAAATGAACTTTTACTGGTGAATTCAGGATCACTGTAAGATCTGTGCATTTCATGTATTCCAGTGAAGCCTTTACACATGTCACAAGTGGTGATAGGTTGGTGTCTCTCCCTCCATAGTAGAATGATTTTTATGCAGAGCTGACATGTCAAAGTGCTAGAAATAATGTACTTCTTTATAGATGGTACCCAAATCCAAATGCATCCTCTTAAGTCTTCTGTGCTGTTGTAGAGACTTTTATATGTATCTGTGAGAACAATTCTTCCTCTGTAATCCCAGTGCAAGAGCCCAGACACCTGAAGCTTTGGATGCAGTGAAAGCTGCAGCCCTCGCAGTCAGCCACATAGAAATGGGTTTCTAGTCTTATCTGCCCTGCCAGTTTCCCATGCAATAGACACAAGATTCTTAAAGAGAAGACTTGGAGCTGAAAGTTTGCAGGGTAAAACTATACTTGGCAATAATTCAACCATAAAGGTTTTGGTTTCAAAGACAGGCCTATTGAACAGCCGACACAGAGTGACAGGTCCTCAGCATATCTGACATCAGACCTCTTGCAAAACGATAGTGCCTCCAGTTGTAACCCCATCGAGCTGGTTTGGGGCCAGAGTCTCACACCACACAGGAGAGCAGTTCTGCTTGAGTCCAGGAGTGCACCATTCCAGACCTGGCACATAGGCCATACTAGTCTCTAAAACATACCTATGTTAAATATCCTTATTCACTTAACCTACAAGAAAGCTGTGACACTTGCTGTACTAAAGTTCATAAGGTTATCTTAAACCCTTTCAGTGGCTATAGAGAAATCAATGGAAATATTTTTGAACAATCACAGTTTCACTCTTAGATATTTGGAAAAATAACCAGACAGTTACAAATAAAGAGTTGAATCCCATAAGGCAGTTTATGCTGCATTTGTAATCACTCTGTGTGTATAAATCAGATTTTCTTCTTCAGTTTCTATTAGCAAGACAGATGGATATGAAGCCTTTTGTGTTTCACATAGTTATAATCATAAATATCTTCAGATGTAAATATCCAACAGCATAACTGAACTGGTAAAATCATTGTCATTGACGGAGAATTTAATATACAAAAGTATGTGTAGAAATACACACATATACACACAACAGAGCAGATAATCTGTACGAATACAAGAAGAAATTTCAGATTAGATTTTTTTTTCCACGTAATTCATGGTGTTAACCAGAAATCCTTTTGCAAAGAATTACTTGACGAGAGAGGTTGTGGACACCCCATCCCTGGAAGTGTTCAAGTCCAGGGCAGATAGGGCTCTGAGCAACCTAGTCTAGTGGAAGGTGTCTCTGTCCATGGCTGGGAAGTTGGAACCTGATGATCTTTTACGTCCTTTCCAAACCGAGGTACATTGTGGTTCTGCGTTTCTATGATTCTATGAACCATATATTAAAATATGCTTGCTAAAGAAATAATGTATTCTTCTCAGCAGCAGGATGCATACATTTACTAATTGATGAGCTTCTTCAGAAATTAATTTGACATGCAAGTTAATGAAAGCTAATTTTGTTGCAACAGCTAATAATTCTCGTAATTTAATAGCCAACTAAAATGTACTGATTTACATTTTGAAGGTACAGAAATATTTTTATTCTTTCTGAATAAGGTTTTCAAATATGATTTCTAAAATAAATTTGCTAAATGAAGCAACCAAATGAACATTCAAAGGAGTACATGCTAACAATGAAATACTACTGCAACAAGTAAGTCAAACAGTTGTAACTATGGAAGGACTTAGTTAACTTTTAGTTTTAAACTGTTAAGAGGCTTTAATAGGCTATAAGCCTATTATAAGATTACAAGGTAAAGATGTGGAAGTTAGTGAAATGTACACATTTGAATTGCACTTGAACTTTCATGATGTTGAAATAAAAAGTAGGAGCTTGGATGTACATTGAAAGAGATGTGAATGTGAGTGAGAGAGATGCAACTTTGAGATTAGTTGATCTCTTGCCTTTGACTTAGCTGCAAAATGGCATGGCCTAGAGATGACAGGGTATTTAATCTGTTTTAGCAAAGAATGACCCCCCAGGAAATGGCATGAAGAGCACTGGCATGCTGCCCAAAGCAGGTGCCCAGGGACCATCTCAGCATGTCAATTCCTTCAGCGTGCACCCTTTCACTGGTGCTGCTTCCTTCCAGAGGCTGTTATGGGGTGGGACTAGCAGTTTCTCAAAGAGAAGATATTCAGATGGCATAGCCTGACTGCTACATATCTCAGGACTCAGAACTGCAGGTGGCTCAGGGCATCACCTGGACATTGCCTTCTACTTAACTGCAACCTCTAGGTGGTCTTCTAGAGCTGAGTCAGATCAGAGGCTTGCTGTTTTCCCAGTTTTCCCTGCTAGTGCATTCCAGTGGTCACCTACACATTCATGCTTTACCTGAATTTCCATCGCTGAATCATTGATCCTCAGGTTCATTTATTTTCATTCCATATTAAGAAAGCCCATTGGTATTCTGTCTCTGTGAAAGTATGGTTCCAGTTTCATTAAACTACAACTCAGTTAACTAAAATGTTAGCTCTTGTGTTAAGACTTGAAGATTAGAACAGGTCCGTCTGTGACGAAGCAGCAGTAGCCCTAATCTTCTGTGCAACTTGTAAACTCTAATTTTTAGAGGTTTTCACCATGCACTGATTCAAGCAAGCAAATCTGGTGATTGACCTTCCCCTTATTGTCATGCAAATAAATGGATGAATATAGTCCTATTACAGGGCTACTCCTATATGATTCCAGTGTGCTGCTCTGAACACCTCAATCACAAGATTAGACCTGGCTCTTTAACAGCAAATTAAATGTTATAGCATAAAAGTTCTTTGCCTTGCCTCTGAAGTAAAAGGCAACAGAAAAGGTGTTTTTTCCTTATGTTTGTCTTTACCAATACTTTATATATATACACTTATATATATAAATTATATATAATTTAGGGATATCCATTCCTTTATGTTTATAGCTCATACAGGACTTTATGAGCAAAACCTTTCAGAGCTTCCATCAGCTAAAGAATCCTTTAGTTAGAACTCCAAACTGCTCTTTTATACGAAGAGTATGGCCATGTTGAAGAAAATTTGTCTACTGATACCATTTCTGTTAATGCTTTTGTCAAAACACCAAAGGTCAAAAGCAGCATGAAATAGTAAACATTTTTTTAAAAGTATGGATGCATTAATAATAAAATTGCTAGATGTGACCTGCTATGGCAGGAGGCTGCAAAGTCCTGAAATACCTTCCCAACACTCTCCTTCTGGAGTCTAATCTAAAATCTTATGTATCAGCACTTTTCTGACCTGAATTTCCATTTTCAGCCATGTGAAGCAGGAGGTTTCAGAATATTGCTATTTGAGAGAATAGACACATCACAGCCTGCAAAGAATTTGATTGTTTTTAAAAATATTTGATTACTTTTCAACTATAATATATGACATGGCACACCAATACACAAGATACTTTTTATCATCAGAGAGATGACATATAGGAGAATAAGGGGATTACTATGTCCTCTGAACACACAAAGCAGGATTTAAGCTTCAGCAGTGTAATCTAATGGGAAAGAGCAACTGGTTTTCCTTTAAGGCAGCTATGTAAAGCAACAGATAGGACACAGCATGTACAGAAGAACATAAAAAAAATCTTTATAATTCTTAAAATTCTGCTGTGAGAAGGTAAGGTAAAGGGAGGAGAGGAGAGGAGAGGAGAGGAGAGGAGAGGAGAGGAGAGGAGAGGAGAGGAGAGGAGAGGAGAGGAGAGG
>JAWWEW010000078.1:133668646-133693646 GCA_035583185.1 Anabacerthia variegaticeps
AGAGGAGAGGAGAGGAGAGGAGAGGAGAGGAGAGGAGAGGAGAGGAGAGGAGAGGAGAGGGCAAGACAAACCTTGCTACCCAATTTTTTCCAGGCAAACTTTCCAGAAAAATTGAAGGAAGACAAGCAGAGTACAGGAAAAAAAAAAAAAACCAAAACCCTGCGACTTTCCCCCACTGTCTTTACTGCCTACAGCTTTTAATTGCTTTACTATCATAATGAAGAGTCATAATTACTGGATTACAACTCCTGTGTCTTACATCTGTGTCCAGTCCAATGATGCATTATTTTTGGAAAGAAACAAAAGCAAATAAAAAAACACAACTGCAATTAACAGATGCAGAATCTATATTTTCTTTTACATGCTCCTCAGGAGAAGAAATGCAAATATGAATCTGATTGGAAGGGGATTTTTCCTTCCTAGGTGCTTATAGGTACAAGGTTTTTTAATTTAGAATCAGGACAGGTTTTTTCTAGAATCTTCAAGGAATGGAAAATGCAGACTTTTGACCATATTTAGGGGAACTGATCATTCCTCAAACTTCAGTCTTCTCTCAGACTTTGAAAGACTATACTTGCCTGCTTTGGTAAGCCAGCATGGGAACAGTGATTCAGAAACCCAGTTTAGGCACTTTCATGCAATGAGTGCAGAGGATTGGACAACTAAGATGAAGTGCATAGTCCCCAGAATCTGTGATGCACAGGATGTGGGCATCTTCTGCAGTTCTTATTACTGTGGATGAAGAGAGAGGAACTTATGGCCCAGGGCTGCTCTCTTGACTGAGAAGTAGAGGGAAAGGGAAAGCAAAGCAAAGTCACCATTTGGGAATAGACACGTCACTGTCTAGAATTCTGCTTTCTGCTATGGTGTTTGTTTTTTTTTTTTTTTTGTTGTTGTTGTTGTTGCTGTTGTTTTTGCTTTTGTTTTCTCTATCTGTTTAATGAAATTGCACTAGCAGTCTCTAGTGCAAGGACCTAAAAAAGGTTTCTATTTTGACATTGATTTTGAAGGAGAATTTTTTTTCATTCATTTTTATTTCTTCTAGGTGTCTCTACAGGGCAAGGTCAAGGTTGATTGGTAACTCCAATAAAATATTCTACTTTAACAAAATACATCTTGCTTTTCTTTTTAAATGTACAAGGAAATCCTAAATCTAATACAATAAGCAAACCAGTGTCTACGTTGATAGTCAATACATCCATCTCTACTTTTTATATTATCCTTGTTCCTATACTGGCTGATGATTTATTAAATATATCACAGTTATTAAAAATGCAAAGGCTTTGATACTGCTTTTAGCTGGCAAAAATTATACATCAGCTACTCCAACTCCTCAGCCATGTTACAAAATTGATTCACCTTAAGGTCCAGAATTAAATTAAAATGAGGTGTAAAGAGTAGCCTAGTGAATGTTTCCAGGTGACCTTCAGAAATATTAACACAGCTCTACCTAAACTTTATTGCTTTAAACCTGCAACTCATACACCCAGGCAGCATAGTCTTCAGATAAAAAACCTGGTGACTTAGAAAATGAGACTTGGGTTGCCACACAGGTTTTGAATGTGCCATTTGCTTCTCTGGCAAGGGACTTTATGAAGCTTGTTGCTTCCTCTGCCCAGGTTGGGTGCCCTAATTTGAGTGTTTCTAATAACTCTAGTGTAAGGTCTGCCTGGAAAGACCACAATTTTTCTTTATATATATCAGATTGTCATGTATATTATTAAGGACAGACTTCTACGGTTTCCCACCATGTTTTCTGTCTTTTTGCTTTTTCTTACTGATTTATTGTTCCTGGCCTTTCAGTGAATCCAAAACTCTCTTGCTGCTTCAGGATGCCTTATAGCTCTAGGCATTCCTATGGAAGGGAGAGCTGTAGTGAAACCTTCTCCAGAAACCCTTGGCATACTTTTTATCACAGTAACATGAATGAAGTTCTTTCATAAATGAAGCTCTTATACTGAGGAAAAAAACCAATTTATGAAAGCTATTTGCATCTGCTTTGCAGCATTTTTGTGTGGCCAGAGCAGCACAAAGACCCTATCAAGCAACTAAAGTTTAGGTATGTATAAAGCATCGATACCTATATAAAAGTATAGATACACATAAAAAAATTTTCTGGGGTTTCAAGAGATTTTTGTTAGCCCCCTAACATCTGCCTCCCTTTTCCCATGCTGCTGCCTGATTTCTGTCAGCACAGCTGCCAGGGCTGGCAGAGTGATCTGGCTGAAAAATGGTGATTTTGCTTCTCTGGTGGGGACGTGACTGCCTGGGGACAGAAAAGCCCTATAGCAGCCTGTGTGCTGAGCAGGGAGCAGCTGGTTGGAAATGCTGACTGTGGGGGAACATCTGAAACCAGAAGTTGAGCACTAATCACTGTTTCAGGACGGTGTTTCTCTCCCTGTGGTTTATAGACTGGAAAGACTTTCTTTTGGATGTACTGATCTTAAATACCTTCATAGTCTGGGATATATTTAATGTCTTTTTTTTTTTTTTTTTTTTAATTGCAGTTTTGCTATTGGAATCTATTTTATGTACTGGAGTACTTTTTCTTTATGTGGTCCAGCTTAACTTTAAGGAAGGGTTTGAAGGCTATCAGCACAAAAAAGAACAGATAACAAAGAAAGAATGGTTAAAGGCTTTTTGCTGCTAAATATTTTAGTAAGAAATACTGCTTCACTTAAAAAAAAAAGAAAAAAGAATGTTTCCATTTTGATAATAAATATCAGGGGAAAAAAAAGCCAGCTGGTGTACTGTTAAAAATATTCCTGCTGAGTTTTACTCTTTTATTATGTTCAGAAATCAAATATATCTATAGGTAAGGCAAGTATGAAAACTGTTGCTATTAGATTTGCTAAGAAGATCAGAAACAGAGTTTGTCCATTAGACTGAAGCATCTTTCATATGCAGCTATAATTTGAAATACAAACAAACCTTATTAAAGCTGAAGTTATCAGCAGTTTTAAAGGTGGGGACTTTATTTTCATAAAAATGCCTCATCCCCACTCTCATGTTCGCTGAATGTTCATGTTCATTCTACTGTAAAAAGGACTAGTTGCTTATAATGGTTAATATAAGGATACTACACAAAGTCCTCTGTTCCCTTGGGACTGATCTGAACACTCTCCCCTCTTTTACAGGAATATCTGCACTACTTGGAAAGAAATTTTCAGGCAGACTGGAAAACTGCTAAAGTCAATGGACTGTCTTCCATAAACGTTGCCAGAATTTCTCCCATCTGTTCTTAATAACAGTAGCTGCATATGTTTACATGAATGTAGAGGGCTTTTTCAAAGCAGTGTTCAGAGCATGCAGACAGCTGCAATGAGCTCTTGCTGGGGCCAGGTCATCCTTGTACATGCACAGGAAAGGACTGCTGCCAGCACAAATCCGTAATTGCAAAGGCCCCCCAGGAGCCTGCAGACAGCCGAGTTCTGTTTCCTGCTGCTGGAACAGTCCTGAGCCGGGTACTTGACCACTGCATCTCCTCCTTCCTCAACTTGTCAATGCCTGGCATGCCCAGCTCCACTGCCTCATCCACGGTGTTCCTTGCACAGGGCTCCAAACCTTCAGCCTGGCCATGTTCCCCCTTGCCCTCACATACCCAGCCAAGCTGCTGTGTGCTCCCTGTTTTGGGGGGCTGTAGCAGGGGTACAGCACAAGGTATGTCTTGTTATCAGTGTCCTAATCATAACGTGACCATGTTTCCTATATTCAGTAAAAATGATACGTTTTGTCCAATACCCGCCGTGTGTCCAAGCAAAGCTACTGAAGCTATGTGCATGCTAAAGCTTAAGAGAATTGAAAAGGTCACCTAGCATTAGAGCTAGTTGCCAGTTTGTTACTGGCTCATTACTAGCTCAGACCACTCTGAGACAGCGATGCTCCACTTACAGCAGAGAGTTCCCACTTGCAGAAACTGGGTGTTCCTTGCCTTCCTTTAAGGATCTTAACATAAATCTTCACATCTGCTCTAGCTTGGGTCTGTCTTGCAGAGCAAGCACTACTGACTGCTCTGTACCTACATGGGATCATCTCAAACAGATATTGATCTTTTATCAGTTACTAACTACTAACTGGGGAATTTTTCACACTAATACTGCAGTGCCAATTATCATTGCCTCCTTAACTGTGCACTAAGGAGAAACTATGGTTTGCCTGTCCTTACCTGGTACCAGCTGGAGAACAGTGCTCATTTCAGTGGAATTATGTCAGCTGATCCTGCTGAAAACACGGTGTTGTGGCTGTTATATGTGGCCAGAATAAGCTGAATGTGTAACTGCAGTTTTAGAAAGCTGTGAAGATGGATGCTAATAGTTTAAAGGTTGGACCACATGATCCTTGTGGATCCTTCCAACCCAGTCTTCTGTGCTATTCTATAAAAACGGTAAATTTATCACTGTTCACATCACCATATAATTATAAGGAAATTAATAACTTTTGTATTTTATATGTGAAGGGCCTTCTGTATTGGGGATGATTTATTTTTTTTCTCTTCAGTGCTCCTGGGACCCCTGAACAGCTGTCAGCCGTACCTAAGCAGAAAAACATGGCTATTGACACATTGCCAAGCAAACACTGTGTTATTCACTGCTGCATTTTTAAATTGCATTATCCAGTATTTACAATTTAAATAACATAAGCATTCAGAAATTGCACTGTCAATTTGTGGTAAAGTTTCATTTATTAATTTTTCATTTCAAAATATATATTTGGTCGTGATTTTTTTCAATGAGTGCATTGTTACCTAAGTGGAAAAACCCTACAAATCCAATTTAATTTTATGATTTACTTAAGAAAATAATACCTGTCAAATACAATACTAAGATTACTGTTATGAAAGTCTTACAGAACATATGGAGTTTGGTTGTGGATTAGAATACTATTTGAATAAACAACTGCTTATGGCCCAAGTTTGCCCTTGTGATCTGCCATTTTTGTTTCAGGTAGGCTGGCTATCACAAATGAACTGAAAGTTTGGGAAGCCGTAAATATAATATATAACAAAATCATTTATGTTGTTATTTAATCAGTGTAGATGCCTGTATATCCATGGTAGATATAGTGATGCCACGTGACTCCTTTATACTTTTTCTTCTCAAACAACACAAATAGAGAAATAATTCTGGAGACTGTCCTTAATCATCACTGCTGAAGGAAGGAAAATAACATTTTCCTCAGTGGACTAGTTGGTCCTTGAAGCTTCGGACTTGGGATAAGTGCTTCTCAGAATGCAAAATTGAAAGTGTCCATATTTCTAAAAGACCATGGACAACACAGAGAGACATTCTACTTGTGTCCTGCAGCTCCACGTGTTTCCTTTAGGGTCTGTGAATTTTCTGTGATCAGAAATTGAAAGTCTGTGTTGGAGGAGGTGACCAGACTCTCCCTGGATAGTTTTTCTGCTGTGAAACTTAGGGGGTTTTTTTTGTTTGTTTGGGTTTTTTTGTGTGTGGTTTTGGTTTGGTTTGGTTTTGTTTTGTTTGTTTTTGGTTTTTTTTTGTTTGTTTTTAATATATATGGTATTTTTTATAGTATAAACAAGTTATATTATATGAAGAGAAAAGGATTTCTGTAATTAAATATATTGAATGAGTCACTTGAGTTCAAAGATGCTATGCTATTTTTCACCTAAGCTGAAATTTCACAGCATCATAGAACAGTTCAGGTTAGAAGGGAAGTTCAAGGATCACCTGGTCCAACCTTTTGTGGGAAAGGGAACCTCAGTGAGATTATCTAGCACCTTCTATGACTGCAATTTAAAATTGCATCCAAATAGCATTTCCATCTAGTTCAGTTTTCAAATCCATGGAAGAAACTTAGTTCTTGCTGTTATTTGTGAATAGGAAATGGCTCTCACAAACAGCCGCTCAGAGCTGCCTGGGCCCTATGCTCAACCTCCTCATACTACCTCTTCTATATGCTAGTTACCTGGGAGAAGTCTGGAGGATGCCCTGCCCTGCATGTACAGCCCTACATCTCTAGCGAGTCATTACCTGTTGCACTCCACAGGGCTGGTGGTCATCATGCTAAATCTGGTCCTGCAGAAGGACAGACTTGGTGACAGCAGGACTTGCTGAGGCATCACAGTAACAAGGACCTGTAGGAGATGGGATCTGCTGTTTGTCCCATCTCTTGTGCCCTGATGCAGTCTGGTCCTGTTCATTTCCTTCAGGCTGTGCTTGGAGAAGGAAGGAGAAGAGTGGGAACTGCAGGGAGAGTAGCACTGTTCCTCATTCCTGCGAGTCTGCAACTGAACTTGGAGATGCAGAAAGCAAGGACAAGGAGACTAAAATCACTTATTGCTTTAACTTGAGGCAGGGTGTAGCTCTGTCCCCACTGTCACTGCTGACACAATCTTCTATTGATTTGAATGGAGTCAGGACAAACTCCTAAGAACCAGCTCTCCATAATGGCCTGTTTAGCAGGTTATAACTTCTTGGGGAGGTGGTGGAGCCAATATCTCTTGAAGTGTTCAAGAGGTGTCTCATGTAGCACAAGGGATTGGTCTAGGTGTGATTATGGTGATGCTACGTTGATGGTAAGACTGGGTGAACTTGAGGGTCTCTTCCACCCTTGATGATTCTGTGATTCTTTTAATACAACTTTACCACTTATGATCCTCATTAATCATGTTTTTATTGAGGGATGTATGTCCCAGCTGACAGTCTTATGAATGTCATTGCACATGAATGTCATCATGATTTCAGAACAGCTCAAACTACAGAAATGACTAAGTCTTACTCTTAAAATTTTCCTGTGGACAGCAAACTAACATTTTATCACTTTAGTAGTTATCTTCCTGTGCACTTGAATAAGAAATCTGTATTGTCAATTAGTCAGTTTAAAAAGTTTGTCAAAATCTACTTACGAGCAGCTGTGCAATAAAACCCCTTAATTATGTTTTATAAAGTAATGACCACAAAAATTTTCTGCAGTAAGGAGAAGGGGTAAAGGATGGTCCTGGACTGAATCACAGAATCACAGGATATACTGAGTTTGAAGGTTCTCACAAAGATCATTGAGTCCAACTCATAGCCCTGCACAGGACTGGAGTCACACCATGTGCCTGAGAGTATCATTCAGATGCTTCTTGAACTCTGTCAGGCTCGGTGCTGTGATCTCTGCCCTGGAGAGCCTGTTCCAGTAACTGACAGCCCTCTGGGGAAGAACCTTTTTCTAATACCGAACCTAAACCTCCCCTGACACAACTCCAGGCTGCTCCCTCAGGTCCTGTCACTGGTCACTACAGAGAAGAGATCAGTGCCTGCCTCTCCTCGTCCCCTCACAAGGAAGCTGTAGGTTGCAATGAGGTCTCCCCTCAGTCTCCTCTTCTTCAGGCTGAACAGATCAAGTGCCCTCAGCTGCTCCTCATACAGCTTCCCCTCAAGGCCCTTCACCATTTTCATTGCTCTCCTTTGGACACTCTCTAACAGCTTAATATCTTTCCTATATTGTGATACCCAAAATTGCACACAATATGCACAGTGAGTCCTCTCCAGTGCAGAGCAGAGCAGGACAATCCCCTCCCTTGACCAGAAGAAAACTAGAAACTCCAGGTGAGGCAAGAGGCTCCCTGTGCTCTGAAAAGTCTGATGTAAATAATTTACAGAAAGTTGAGAACATACATTTAAATGTTTTCTGAAAGCTACTTCATAATTAGTATGTAGAGGATTTTTTTTTTAAAATACGTTTCTAAATGGAAGTTTGAGAGTGTAAGACCAACATTACTAAAAATGTTTTTGTCTTCCAGTTTTAGGTAGAAAAATCTGCTCTGTGAGTTGCAGAGCTAATGTTAAGATCTACTGACTGACCCATCTATGGTTTACACTCCACAGTACTTAATCTGGAAGAGAGGTCTCCTTTAGCCAGTAGAATGAGCATTAGAGTGACCAGTACATTTTCTAGATGCTTGGGTAAACCCCATTCTTTCTCTAAACCAACTGGAACCTGTAAAAGATATGTAGCCTAAACTATGTATCACAAGATATGAAAGAATAGGTCTTTCTCATCACCACCATCAACCTGCTTCAAATCCGTAAACAGACTCATTTGTTCCTTGGGGTGCCAGGTAAGGAACAGACTCCATTCTGCTAAAATGACTGCATTGGGCACTCTCATCCACAAGTAGAGGAGAGGAGAGAGCCCAGCTCTGTGCAGGCTGTAGCTTGCTGCTTAGTGTATCTCCCCAAGAGGAGAGAAACCCTCCAGCAAACCATCTTGTGTGACCACAGACCATCAGAAAAATGCAGTTTGTCATTGCTTGCCACCACTTCTGGGTTTTGTGGGTTTTGATCAAAAACTGAGTGTAAGTCTGGTTTTGGTACTCCCCACATATATTTTAAATTGAGCTAATCTATTTTTGTGGCAGCTGGAAACAACTCATTTTGAGAGCTATATAAAAGTATGTGAGTCATATATCTTAGGGAAATTGCACAGCCTGGTGTGTTTGAATAATTTTTATCAAGTCTATTATAAACTGTATGTTAAACTATTACAAAATCTAGATGGGATAACTGTCTCCTGAGAATGAAATCTAATTAAGTGCTTGGAGACAATTTGAACTGGCAGAGCTTAAAATGAAATTAAAACTAATTATGAAATACTCATGTACAGTTTTGGATAAATTGAAAAGAGAAAATTTAATTGATAAAAAGTAAATCAAAAGTATGCCCTGGGATCATATATTGTTAAATAAAAAACAAAGATAATTAGTTTTCCAAGGAAGAAGAGAATTAACATAACATCCACAATGTCATAATTATTCAAAAAACTGTGCCTATGAAGTGTTTCAGAGTTGAAATGTCAAAGTATAATTGAAACTGAAGATATGCTGGGATGGCTTTAATCAGGTTTTCTAAGGGAATATTGACCTAATGCTACTTTAGCACAACATTTTTTTTGAGGGTTCTGACTTGAAATGCCTTTAAAGTAGGGGATTTTTCAGAAGGGTTTGAACACCGCACTATTCCAGGGTGGTGCATCTCTGAGGTGTACAAACCCAGTTGTCACTCCTCACAGCATTGATCTTCTGTAAGAATTTTGTGTTTATCTTTCTCCTCAATGTGGAAATATTTAAAAATTAATTCTGAGAACAACAATGTTTCTCTCTTCAGCTATGCCAAGTCAAAGTCAATCTAAGCTGCAATCCCAGAGAGCCAAGAGACTGTACTGTACAACATAATTGCAGAGCATTGTGTCTCTGAGGGCTAACTCAAGAGGAGAAGTAGATTTCTTAGGATTCTGAAATTTCACACCTAAAGTACTATAAGTAAAGGAGGTCTACTCAGTAAAATTATAGCCACCATTCAGACCATCTTGACACAAACACCTAGTGCTTGGCTGCCCAAAAGTTCTTTAGACTATATTGACAGTAATAACTTGTGATTTGGTTGTCTAAACATAGTGTCCCAATATAACAGTGCCCCAAAGTATCTTGTCTAACCTCCTGCAGTAATTCTTGCAAAAGGTCTTGAGTCCCACATAACTTCTCCTGTTATGTCTGTCCTGTAGAAATATCTTAGATATCCTTGGATACCCAGGAGCATCTCAAACGGCATTAGATCCTTCTTATTAGGCAAATTATTCAGCTCCCAGAAACCCACTGACACGGCAGCAGTTTAAAACTTAGCACATGTGAGATATTTGGGTTTTCACATCTTAATTTGCATATGAATCCCATCCACTGACTACTTTAACTCAGCTGGCAACATGTAAGTGGACCCCAGGTACCTGAGATGTGCATGTGAAGCTGCAGATATGACGCAAGCTCTCTGAGAGGCCACCACCTGTGCCAAGTGACAGCTGGAAGCCAAGGATATTGGGAGCCCAGGTGTATCAATGAGTCTTGGTGGTCTTGACTAGCCTCGCCTGAGACCTCCACCCAAACCCATGGGTCCAGGAGCATTATTAAGCCCAAATTTAGAGGTTTGTTCGCTGCCTCAGCTGAACTGGAGCTGGTTTCAAGCCCAGCCACAGCTTTGCCGTGGCTGACCCTGCAGCTGAATCCTGCCCTAGATGTATACTGCATGCTATGACTGCTTTTTGCAATTGTATTAGCTCCTTTTAGCAGTAGATCACAAATGGCCTAAAAGGCTTTTTAAGAAGAAGGAAAAATATGAATCTGAGGACAGTGTTTCTGTGATGGTTGCTCTAAGAGTTCCTCCTTCCCACTTCTAGGAATTTTGGCTATCTGTGTTCCAAGGCACCCTGGGGTCAGTGCAGCTTCATTGTGTAGATGCACACTTTCAGATAAAATTCCTTAAAGAAGAAGAAATCTGTGTTGTGACTTGTTCAAAATTGTAGGGTGCATTGTGTTGTCTCTGGAGCTCTAGGGGATTTAAATGATAACATCTTATCTTTTCTATCTTCTCAGAAGGGAATACTGAGATGTGGATGATTTGATTAAAAAGCTTCTAAAGGCAGTCCCTCACATGATATCTGAAATCATTGTCCAGAATAACTCAAGAGGATATTGACACCCCACTTCTGTACCACCAAAACTTACCATCAGGAGCAACACAGGAGGCAGTAAGAAGACCTGTTTGTTCCAAGGGAGGGAGAACTGTGGACTATCTTAATCATTTTTGATTTTTTTAAGTACTTTGAGAAATTCTGCAGCAGAGAAAAATGATGGAGGTTTATTTACAAGACAGGCTGTTGCAGCCCATTGGCTCAGACCCTGTGCTATTGGCAGCTGGGAAAAGATGTGAAGCCAGCATTGAATAATCTGAACACTATTCTCTCCATTTGTACCCTATCCAACATGTGTCTGCAGCATCTTTTCAGTACAGCTGGGACCATAACTTCCAGTGGGTGCCCTTTCACAACCACAAAGGTTGTAGAGGACCAAGTCTTCAGGCTCAGAAACTCAGAAGTCTGTAGTCAAATCTTCACTAAATAGTGCTGCTTCTGTTCTTCAGAGCAGGCCTGGCCTTGCTGCTGAATCTCCTTGTCCAATTTTTGGGATTCAGTGGACTACTCTGGTCCACTGGCTCTTCTGGTATTAGAATGCAATCCCATAATGCTCCCTTGTAGTATCTCCTGAAAAAGAGTGGAGGGGGCACCTAATCCTTTTTCTTGTCTGCATAGTTGTACTTAGCTCCATTTTTCTGCCTCAGAAAAGCAGGGTTTGGGGGTGTATCCTGCCACGAAAAGGAGCATGGGCTGGGAAGCTGGGAACTGGCACAGGAGAATAGGGATGGGAGTTTTTCATGGACACTCTGACAGATGTTAATAATCATTGGGTGATTCACAGTGCTTCCTCCACAGCTGGATCAATTGCGTGGTGCCACATGAGACCCTTTTATGCCGTGGGCATGGTGCTAGCAGTTAGCTGTGCCTGGCTGCCCTGCCAGTACTGCCAAGGGCTTCCAGTTTGTGGGGATGCATCTGGACCAATGACAGGTCCTTCCACTCCATTCTCCTTTTTCCATTTTTAAGCATTATTTTTTGTAGTAGAGAAAGTGCTGTCAGTCTTTTATAAATTTATTTTCCTGTTTTAATTCTGCTCTGTTAGAACAGAAGAATAAATGACCACAAGGCACCCAGCTGTTTTCAATAGCATTCAAAATACTTCTCACTGGTGGTGCTGGTGTTTGTTAGGGTATGTGCTATAGCGTCACCCCTTCCTATGCCAAGGTCATGGTGGCAGTGCAGTGGGGGGGTCCGTGTCCCAGTCAGAGACACAAACCCCTGCCCCAGGCCCCTGGGGCTGTCCTGGGAGCATCAACCCCACAAATTGGGTGCACTGTGAGTCCCCAGGGGTGCAGCTTCTCTGGGACACTGCATGGACTTGGGGGGAGTCCCTGTGCTGGGGTATGGGACTCATTATGGGGTGCTCAGAGGAGCACTCTGGGCGTGTGCAAGACTTATGGAATGGTTTAAGAGAGAAACCAAAGGTGGAGGATGGGTGTGGATTGTGGAAAAACAAGCAAGATAAAATAGAGGAATAAGGGGATAAAAGTGGCCAGCTGCCTGTGACCAGTTTGCTGGGCAGTACATGTCTGGTCATGTCCTTTGCCCAGTCAGCATGGTCTATCCTGTTATCCCATAAAATTTAATTTCTCACTCTTTTTCTGGGTGTGAGCTCTCTATTCTTTGTGCATGTATCTGTGTGGGGTCTGAGTGCAGCACGCTGGAGTTCAGACCATGGGCCAGAGGCATTCGTGTGTCTGTGGTGCAGCAGCTGCAGAAACTGCAGCGTAGGTGGGTGTGTCAGCATGTGGTTGACAGCAAACATCAAGCTGTTGAGCTGTGTGGTGCGTTACCTTTTGTCTATAATAAGACTTGGAGTATAACAGAGCGATGAGCAAACTAATCAGGGGGAAATGCAGTAACTGTGGTTCATCTGCCTTGAATGTGGATTCCTTTCTGAGGTTCACTCACAGCAGGCAGAGGCGATCAGAGTCACTGACAGGGCAGCTGGGCTGCTGGTGGTCAGAATGGGGCTTTGTAAACAAAGCTTTCTCACTGATAGACTGGATCAGAATAAGAAAGAAAATGTTAAGTCACTGAATCATAATTTAAAAAATCAGTTTAAAATATGGACAATGTGACAGTTGACACTGTCAAGGCAATTCCTGGGTAGAGCAGGTGGTGTTTGTGCCCCTGCATTTCTTGGCTGTGCTGCCAAGAAAGCTATGATTCAGGTCTGCCTTCAGGGAGGGAAGCCTGCCATTGCACATACTGCATTCATGTGCTGTTCAGATGCCTTCAGCACTACTCCTGGGGTCCTCCTCGAGCCCCCCCTAAGTGAAAGTGTTTTAAACCTGCACATTGCCTTCCTGCAGATGCTGTCAGATCTATTGGGTCTTTCCTCTGATTCCCCACCAAATACTCAGTTGCTGTCTCACCAGGCCCCCAGCCTCCAGGTTCCAGCCTGAGTATTGGTGATGGGGAAATGGATGACACCCTGTGCAGACGTGGGGTTTGCTCTTCATGAAGGAGGAGCCTTGTCAGAGAGGACTTTGTTTAGCTAGGACATAGTCCTGCTCCTGCCCCTTTCCCTGGGCAAGCTTGCAGGCAGATCTCAGACAGTGCCTGGGGTACCAGGTTGGGACTATCCGCCTCCAACATCTGACCTGGAACACCTGGGTGGGGCAAACACAATCTGTGAATGAACCTCCTTTTATTTTTTGTTTGTTTGAACCCAATTTACATGGGTAGCAACCTTACCATTCTGTTTAGAGCCTCAGGGAGTTTTGTATCTATTTCCTGGTTGTATTTCCTTGAAGTTCTGAGCCCTCTGTCTCAGGGCTCAGCTAACACCAAGGTGTGCTGGAAGGCCTATGTGCATTAAGTGTGTGGGAAACTTTCTGAGGACACTGACAGACTGAAACATACCTGAAGACTGCAGCTAACTTTCTCTTGTTTCATAATTCTTTCTTATTTTTTATGCAATGGAAGTTAAAACTTTTTTTTGTTTGTTTAAATGAAAACCATTTAACTCTCAGTAAGGTGAATTAGAGGCTGCAGATAAAAAGGGAACTGAAAATTACCCCTGTTAAATCAGGTTCTAAAATAAATGCTGATCTTGCAAAAGCTTGTACAATTGGAAAAGCACTCTTTAAGGTAAAGGGATGGCTAGGTTGAAGACTCCAGAGCTGCCAGATTTTTTTGTTTTTCTTGATTTCTGTGTCTTTTACCTTCTTTGTCTAGCAAAATAATGCTAAGATGCATATTAGGGTATAATTTCTGAGACAATGGATTGCGTGCATTAAAGAAGCTCAAATCTGTAGCTGTATAAAGGATATGTCTGACATTAGTGTAAACAAGTACGCATAACTCATAATAGAAAGATAGAACACATTGAATTCTTATGTGAACCATTCAACACCTAATTCTGACTTCTTCAAATTTTACTTCCTTCAAATGCTTTTGATCTATTTATGGATTTTTTAATTGTTTTGATCTTTAATTAGTTCATAATGAGCTCATGATTTGGTTAATTTTCCTCTTACTAACTTAAAATAAACTGTAAATAGAAGGATAAAATAAATTAGAAATCTCTCTTTCAAAATGTCTTTGAGCATTTTCTTAATATTCGATGACTTTGGTTTGTTGTTTTTTTTTTCTTTTACACTCAGTTAGCTTAAGCTGAGAGAAAAAACCCACAGAACATATGTCAGATACTACAAAGAAATCCACACTATAAGAACTCAATAGGATCTATTTTCTGAAAAAAACAAAACAAAACAAAAACCAAACAGTAAACCCCTTCAAACACCCAAACTCAAAGTGTATGTCAGTGACACATTCAGAGAAAATGCCACAACCCTTTTTTTTTAAAAATATAATTTAGGATATGAGAGTTCATACTTCCTTTCCATGAACAGAAGTCATTATTTCGGTATGCTCACCTTTGGGATTTTTGTTTTCTCTCTTAAATGATTTCATCTGCAAATTTGATTATGGTTCCCATCTGGCATTTCTTATATAATGCTATGCCTTTGCTTTAGTGCACTCATTAAGGTAATTATAATTCAAAGTAATTTCTGAAAATAAGTCTGCTACTATGTTTCTGAAACTTTATTACTGTTTGTATCTATGGCACTAAAACTATCAGGATTAACAGTCCTGCACTGGTTGGCGCTTTTTTTTTCTTTTTGTTAAAATGTTCTTGCCACTTGTTATTTCAGACTTGTTGCTCTGATTGTCTATGAAGGAAAAATAACAAGGCCTGCTAAATGGATTGAAAGGCACTGGAAATACTCTACAATCTTTTTAAAAGCAAAAAAATCTTTTCAAATCAAATAACTGACTGCTTTTAAATCCAGCTGTGAGGTCTCATAGCTAGAGCCAGAACCTAGAGAGCCCATGGCAGACAAGACAGCTATGTTAGTAGAGCTGAATTTCCTTGGAGGTTTTATCCAGTCCTATTCCTACAGTTTCATAAGCAGTTTCTCCCTTCATCTCATCCCAGTTTCCAGCCGGTAGTTCAATATCTTGAGTTGAATGAGCTCCTCCCATCAGTAAATTGCTCGTGTTAATCTTCCCAGATGAAGTCTCCTGTAAAGGAATTGTGTGGTAACTGCTGGATGGATGTCAAAGAGAAATCCAGAGGAAAAAAAAAAAAATTCTCTCTGGAAAAAGACCAGGCTTTGTCTAATTTTTTCTGATCTGCCTTCTCAAGTGTGCCTTCACATTTTTCTCTATTCAATATTGCCATACTTACAGATGTGAGATATCATCCTATTATTTTCACTCTATTTCAGCTGACTTTATTTTTTTCCTTTTACCTTATTTTATTATTTTCCTTTCTCTTATTCTAAATTCCCATACTTATTTTGTTCTCATTATTTACACTGCTTTAAGCTTCCATACATTCCCTTCATGCTTCCTTTATCCCTCTTCACTGTAGCCATCACTGTTTCCATAATCTTTCCCCTCATGTGCCAAATCCCCTAATTTTGGGACATTCCTATTTTTAGTTTCTAATTCTCATCAAACATAGTGAATTTCTGCTCAGATCTTACCCTTCCTTAGGGAATTTCATGACTCTCCTTGCCTTAGTCTGGGTGGCAATCATACTTCTTGTGTGTGATCCATCACCACCATGTAACTGGGTAAGCCTTTTCAAAGAGGACCTAGAAAGCCAAAATATTTTTATGTTATGTATAAACTTTACCTGTAAAATCTATGGTGTGTGACTAAAACCTGAGAGATATTATGCTAATGCTCTAAACTCTCATTCAGAATAGAGACAACTTTTATTTTTGCTCCATGAATTCTTCAACTGCAGCTTTGCCCTGTGATTTCCAAGACCCACATCTCATGAAAAAAACACATTAATGAGAAATCTTCTTACCTCTTAGTGATTGCATTTTTCCTTTGTACCTCAGAATAGGTACACTAATGTCACAAAAAACTGAAACAGCAATTCTTCCACTAAAAGCTTGCAGAAATACCTAATTTCCAAAAATTCAGCTCTCTGCCAAGTAAGCAATTAAGCCAAAGGCAATTACTGTTACCCCCCCAATAGCAATATAATAATGGATGCAGCCTTGAATGCATATAGAAGAATTTAATCCTTGAAGGTTTAATCTTTTATAATGAGATCTGGGCATCAGACCCCATGAAGCTGAGAATATACACAGACACAAGACATTCATCACTCTGGAGATATCAAGTTGAATATATATTGGACAAAAGACTGTTATCAAAAAATTCAGCACTGATGAAAGCTTTTGCACATAAATTATTTACTTCTGAGACAAAGCTATCTCACTCATTTGGATGAGTAATTGTAAGTAGTTACTCTGTTATATGCTGTTATGGTTGATGTATTTTACAGCCAGAAAAGAGTATTATATTTTAATATTTCTTCTTTGTGTGGTACATTCTCAAATAACTTTTCTTCATTTCCCTGTAGCTCTCATTAACATTTCTATCTATTGTGTTTAATGTAATGCTGTAATCTCCGAACTCCTATTAAAAACAGTCAACATCACAAATATGATTGACATTAAAAAAACAGTTTCTGGTTAGGTTATGCATCTCATATTACTAGAACAGCTTTGGCTGTCAGGAGAAGACATTTCTTTGGCTAGCTGTTGTCTCAGATTATATGGTCAAATGATCTTGTGGCAATATTTAGCATCTTTTAATAATCCACTGTTTCATTAATGGAAGAAGAAAGCAGACAACCAAATAAACGTGATGAAAGATACTGATCTTGTCAAAAGGTTTTTCTTTCTATAAGGTCTTCTTAATTTGGGGATTTTTCAGAGCTATGAGCTGCAATGTTATGTTCAAAAGAACCCTCTGTAAGGCATAATTTCAATTACTTCTTAACAAATTAAAAGAACATACTTGAAGAAAGGCAATTTTTTTTTTAACAGATTGAAGATTGGGCCCATTTAGCATGTAGAGAAGTGAAATTTACTTGAAATTTCCCAGTTCAGGAGAGATGCCCACTGAAGCCCCTTGAAGGTGAATTCTTCAGCTATCCAGACTATTTCAAGCCTAGGAAATGCCAATGGCCTTTTATGTGTGGTCTAGGAGAGCTGGAACCCCTGAGAAAGCTGCACAGAGAGTCACTCCTCCTCATTGTGCACCCTTGAATTATGTAAAGCAAAATGCCAGGCGTGACAGGTCCTCATCACCTGCGCAGGCTGGTGTATGGGCTAACACATCTCTTCACCAGCCGTACCCTGGTAAATGTCCAGCCTTCTTCATTAAAGAAAAGTGAGTTGTAAGCCAGAAGGATTGTTCTCTCTCTCACTGAAAGACTTTAATAAGGGAGGACCACATGCACAACTATAGCTTCAGCCAGAAGCTGCCTTCCTCTTAAATGACTAGTGGACAGCCACTTGGGTGATCGGTGGCATTGCTACAACAATCACACTTTTCAAGACCTTTGATTTATAGAGACAGTTTAATCTGCCAAGAGCTTCTGCTCTGCCACTGCTAGCCAAATGACAAGATCAATGTTGTAGGAAGGCCAAATTTTACATAACAACCTCCCACACTGTAAGAATATTAGAGCAATCATTCTGGGCCACACCTAAGGTCTTGTGTCTGAAAGTAACCAAGTGGATGTCTTGTAAAGAATATGTTACGTAACAAAGCAATTGTATGTAGTATTTAATCTCTGTGCTTCCCCTGTTTTGCAGGCTATATTATATATATGTATATATATTTAGCAATATTTAATGTTTTTTCTTTGACTAACTTGTGGAGACTTGTCTTGAATCCAGCCTGCTAGAAGAAGCTTACATGACATTGGTCAGTGACAGACCATCTAGATGAGCAGTGAGATTTATATGAAGTTGTTTGTCCCCATCCAGTGTGTGCCTGAACTGATTTACTCTCCATTTGTCCAAAAGGACTACTCGGTCTAGCTGCACCTTTTTTGACTAGGTCAGTATGTAAGAACACTGGTATGGATTAAATCACAATTGAACACAGAAATAGGTATAGAAACACCAAATAGTAATACTATCTGGATGCAGAATATCTCATGCTTTAGGGGCATTGATGCCCTCATTTGTTCATATCTATGCTGGTAATTTCTGGACGTGGGTTGCTGTGTGGGTGAACAGTACAAGGACAGCATGGATCATGACTCCATGCAACTCCCACTGTTCTTATCCCATGTCAGGTGTTGGTATTCCGATTTTAGAATTGAATATTCACAATATCCAGTATTGTGGAATTGTATGAAACTTTAATCTCCCATGGACTTCAACAAGTTTCCTTATTGCTTATGCAAAGAAAAATAGCAGTCCATGATTATAAGGACTGTTCCATCAGAAGGCAGCCTATGCTCACCCTTTGTATAAGTACCACCTGCTTTTCTCTGCAAACGATTCTCCCATAGATCTGTTTGAAGAAGATATCTGTGGATTTGGAAAATGTTCCCACTGTTGATACCCAGCAGTGGAAATACACAGACTCCTGAAAGTGCTTCTTTGTGGTCCCTGAAGATTTAACTCAATTTTTGTTAGATATGCCAACAAAAGAGTGGAAGTACCTCTCTTCAGGATTTGTCTTACCAGATCAGCAAAATAAATGAACACAGGAACACTAGGACAAAGCCCAAGTCTTGCCAGAGACTGGGACTGGGTGGGCTCTGAGATCAGAAGCCCTTTCTTCCTTGTGCTGGACACAATACAACACTTAAAGGGGTTTCCCTCCTGCTCTCAGGGATCATGTCTCTCCCTGACCCTCCAGCATTGTGTCTGGGATCACAGTAACAGACCATGAAGGAAAGTAAAAGCAAACAACAGCATCTTACAGACAACACACACTCCTCTGTTACACAGGCAGGAACTTCTGCTGGTCCTGATGGCTTCTTCCGATGGATGGGTGATTGTGCAGCTGTGCTAGGTTCCACGGAGGAAGAAATTTGGGGTTGTATGGGCATTGAGCCTCTGTCCTCTGGCTGGCCTGGTACCCCTTGTTCCCCAGAGTCATGTGCATGACCAGCCACAGGTCACTACCTGTGCCCCATGCCGAAGTACTGCCACTGGTTCGGCCCAGCCACATCAATTCTCATTATGTAACAACATCAAAAGTGGATCATATGGAGCTCTGAATCTAGCTGTTTTCCTCTTTTTTTCCTGATAAAGGATCTTTTCTGGTGGAGGTGTCAAAATGTAGTGAATCCTCTTGATGATGTGAAGGCCTTTGTTTTCTTGGGGTGATTGAAGGGCAAGAGGAAAACTGCTGCTATATGAAAGGGAAGGAATATTGCATTTAAATTCTGTCCCCTCTTTTTTTTTTTTTTTTTTTTAATCAACAAGATATTAAAATAGTCTGAAAGACTGTGGTTTTGTTCTGAAAAACAAACTCACAAATATTGAGTAATGTCAGGCTTGTGATATATAATAAAATTCAGCATGTTTCACAGCTGATTTTTTTTTTTCTCCTGAAGAAATCTTTCTTCATACCAAGTAAGCACAGGGGAAAGCATAAATACAGCTGTTACTAACTTGCATGGCCTTGAATGTACAGCCTTAATATCCTTTCTTTTAAGAAATTTTTTAAAATATGTGAAGAAATATTTATTTGCACTACAGTAATGCCCAGAAGCCCCAGTTTGTATCAAACTTATTTATTGTGCTGTATATCAGAGACAGTTTCGGTATTGGAGTGAAAATTACTTGCCCAGGAAAAGGTCACTGAAGTCAGAAGAGAGCAAATGGCAATAATACATATGCCACTGCTCCATCCCAACCTATCTGCATCCATAACTCCAGGCTACGGAGATCCAGCGCAATAAGCCCTACAAAGCATTTCTTTTGCCCAGATAGAGACGCAAGGTAGCCAATGCTGAATAACTCATATAGTCCATAGAAACTCCTGAAACCCAACAGACAGTTCATAGTGATTCAGAACCCTTAAATCCTTGATGCATTGAGTATGTGCAATATTAGAGAAAGAAGATGGACAACTTCATATATTATGTTTTAAATGACATTTTTTGTATTATTATTTCACGATTTCTAATTTATAAGAATAGCTCCTCATCACTGCTGAATCACTGCTAGTCATTCAGTGCCATTTCTCACTCCTTCCCACTTGCAAGAAGTGTAATAATAAGATTTTTCCATAGCCTCTAAGTATACATGTTCTCTCATCTTCATTGTTTGTCATTGATTGCACTTGCCTGCTGGTGATGTGAGAATCAGAGATGCATCCTCAGTTAAAGAAAACAAGGTAAGAGCCCAGCAGTACAGGCAAGTAAAAGAGGATTTTTCTTTTCCCATAAAACTGTTGTCATTTTTAAGAGTGTCTTGCTGAGAAACATGCTAATTAGATAAATCCTATTCTCCATTTTAAACAACTTTGAACAACATTTGAAGCCATTGCCAAGAAAGTCCACCTCACCTTACTTGCATATTTAAAATAACATTATACTGTAAAGGGGAAAGTGAAATCCATCTACTCATAATGTCTATGTTGAATGAGTTAATCAATGCCATCTCTAACACCCTGCCCAGCAAGAAGTGATGTTGGAACCATATTGATTGCAATTCCCTGGCTCATTATTCAGCGTGGTGCAGTTTAGTGTCCCTGGAGAGGCAAATGGCTCCCCTCATGCAGCAGCAGGTCTTCCATCAGTCTTCTATGTCTGGTTTCTTTTTATAGATATATTTAGTTCTGAAAGAATTTTTTTTTTCCTCTTCAGAATTACCATTTTTCAGGATCCTATCTGATCACAACATAAGTGCATTCATCCCCATACGTTTCTGGAGTGTTAAAAAATCCAGAGAAAGGACACCACATTTATATTTCTGAATGTATACTGAAAACACTTTTCTCCCCAGTGAAATTTGTTCTTTTTAAATTAGTGTTTAAGAAGTAATTATTTTAGTATAATTACCAAAAGCAAGCAAACAAACACTTGAAAAAAATAAATTGGTGTATACTTGTGTCATTAATTAGCCACTTGGCAGCCATCAGAAGTCACCATTTTTATTTCCATAAACAATGACTGGTATTTTAGGAGGCATCTGAGCACCGTAGCAATGAAATTGATGAACAGATACTAAAGTACAAATGTGTTCTCTGAAGTGTAACAACATGCAAAGTTGCAGAGAAGCAGAATGATCGGTTGGTTAGTTACAACACACTGCCCTACAATTTCCATTATCAAAACCAATTTGACCTTGTTTTAAAACATATATTACATCCAAACTAAACATATATTTTATTTCTTTTATATACTGCATACATATTTCAGGTCTCTTTGCAATTAAATTGTTCAGAAATTTCAATAACTACTTGAGAGAAATGTCTCTACTTTTCTTTCCACCTGCTTGCATAGTCCTATTTAGAAATCAGCATCAATTACTTCATCAGCTGCAGAGTCAGATTTACTACCTGAATTCAGCCTTATAAGGGAACAAGTAGCACTCAAATCGATGTCTGAATCAGGACGAGAATTCTAGGTGCAGATATATGCATATTCAGTGTGTAAACCAACTGTTATACCATGAGCGTGTCCTTAACATTACTTAGAAGGTTTAATTCATTTTAAGTCACCTGAAAGAATTCGTTAAAGAAATATGAAATAGATTCTTAACAGTACAAGATAAACTGTGTGGGTCATGTACATTTTCAGTACATCCAGTCACTTTCAGTGGTCTTTTTGGATTTCAATAAGAAAAGACTTATTAAAGTTGGTTGAAATTTTATAGTGAGAACTGTCAGTACAGTTATACAGTCCTAAGTGTGATGTTGAGGGTTGTGTTTTCCTTCTTTCAATTTATTTAAGAGGGGTACAAAGATTTCTCACTGATTTGACAATCTGCCTTCTTGTCCAAGCTTCAGTATAGTGAGAACATTATGCTTTAATCCCTTAGTATTCTGGTCATTATGGGCAGTTTAATTTCTGAATAAAAATCTAGATGTGCTTAAGCAATATGGCAAATTTGTAAAGTGATTAAAAATACAAATTAAAAAATAACCCCAAATATCATTATATCACAATTAGCACTTAATTGTTACTGAGCATGTCCAAAGCATAGAATCTGTCTTCTACTTCCAGCTTTTCAGTTTTTCAAACATACCATGATTTCAAGTCTCAGTGCTTATTCACCCATTTATTAATTTCTTAGTATCATTATTCACCTTGTATCAGAACAAGATGTTATCTTAAAGCAAACTAGTTTTATTTTGCTTTTAAGCTTATATAGATATGCTGTTCATTCAATATCATTGGTCATCTGTGTCAAACATTAATAGGCTGAAATGAAATAGCTAATTAGTTTTCTTGAAGACTCTTCAGGTTACTTTAAAGTGAAGTAAGAAATGATGTCTCTCTAAAGTGCCATTCAAAAGCAGAACAGATGCTGATGGAGATTGCAGTTCTTCTTTTCCATATCAGAGAAGTCCTTTGAAAGCAATTCTGAAACACATTTTGCAAAACTGACTTATAACACAAATAAAAAATCTCACTAAAGCAAAAAGAAGTACGATAGAAAAGATAGAAGAGATTTTGAAGACCCAAACGTTGTTTCTGAGTGGTGAGGTGCAACTAACTGGGAGGACTGAAATTAATTCTCCTTTCTTCTTTGTCTCTCAATATATATACAAGGTATTTGTCAGTGTCTTGGCTCTTACCATGAAGTAAGTAGTTCAGAGACTTTTTCAAATGTATTCCACTGTGTGATGCTTCATTGAGCTCCCGAGGCAAGCAAAACTGTGTTCTGTGTTGAAAGCAGTTTTCCTAAGAGTGTCATCAACTAGGGCAGGGAATACATAGGAAGGTTTGAGAGGAAACTCCTGACTGGTGGGGCCTCTGAAAGCAGAACAGTGTTGAGTGCCGGGGACTTGGTCTGGGACTGTGCAGCTGTGGACAGATACTTAGTGCAGAGTGCTGGGACCTCTATATTGAAATCAGTATCCCCCTTAAGTTCAAAACTGCAGTATTTCCCAAGCTTTAGTTTAGAAACCATGAGTGAGCTGGCTGAAAAATTATGAAAGACACTCACCTACCCCACACTAATAGCCTCATGTTTTCCCTAGGAGGAACTGCAGACTAGTGACCACATCCTCGTTGTAAAGCTACAGAGATCCTACAAACCAAGGAGACTGAGGAGCATCACAGAATGAAGGGGAAATAATCACTAAGCTTTCTTGCTTTGAGAAGTATGAAGCCACTGAAGTCTCTGCATAGGAAGAAAAACTTTCTAGGTGGAAATCAGTGAAGGAGTCAAGTGAGGGAAAATGCCATGGTAATAGAGAGAGTCTGTTTACTAAACTGACTGCCTTTAAGAACAGATCCTGCATGGAATAGACTGAACATCTTATCAGCTGCTAAGAGGAAATGCCCCTATTGAGGAATCATCTCCGTGGTACGGCATTTTGTGGGGAGCAATGACAGACAGTATCCTATATGAATACTTCATACTGAGCATACAAAAAAAAAATAGTGATTGTCTGAAATAGTTAAAATGTTCTGTGAAAAAAAACATTGAAAAATTAATCTGATCAATTGGAACCTAATATAACACCCATATCCTCACAGAACAGAACAGATTTGCGCTCTCACTGCCATCTGGAATGAAATTATGTTAGCAGTCTCTAAAAAATACAAATTAACTATTTCATGCATTTCTATAATACAGTGTGACCTTTTCCTGTTCATGTCTCTTCATTGGTTAATCATGACAGCTTTAAAGTCATTGTCTGAATATTGCATTTATTTACTGCTCAGATCAGAAACAGTAGTAATGTTTGTGGAACAGATACATTAAACATGAAAAATAATTTAAACAGAGTCTGCCTATCATTAAGTTGATGGCCTTTACTAAGACATAACTGTAACAGATGCTGCTCAAACTAGTTAGATTATATAGTCTTACAAGTGAAATGAACATCAGGTATATATGATCAGTCTTTTACAGGTGTTTAAAAGAACATACTTAACATGCAAACCATGAAAAGGGTCAGTTAAAATTTAGGAATATCTTTTTTACTGCTGGAAGAGAGCCCATAGTAGGTCATGTATTTGCTCAAATTGGTTATTACAATTACTGTTCCGTTTTAAAGCAGACCTGCATTTGATTTGCAAATAAAACCCCCGAGTTTTCCTTTTTCTCAACTACTTGTTATTTACAAGAAGTTGTGGAATAATTTTGCATAAATAAATTTCAGACTGAAGGTTGTTTGTGAAATGGTCACTTCAATGATTCAGTAATTGTGATTCATGTTTTGTAGCTGATCACTCAAAGCACCTGGTATTATTCTGTTTCTGTGAGAGGAAGACATAAAATAAAGAATTTATAACTCACTTTCTGAACTGATAGAAGAAATAGAACTAAAATTTATGATAAAATCAAGTTTTGTAAACTTCTTAAGTTTATCTGATGTGTGATATAGTCATGGAAGCCCAGCAAGGCTGAAGAAATAAGATAATAAATATTTAACCGTTTGTCCCCCAGAAATCCAGAGGTGACATGTTTTGTTCTGGGTGGTCTCAAAATCTGCATTGGTTAATTCTTCTCATTCCTTAAGCCTTTCAGATTTTTATCTGGCTTATCCCATGAATGACTCCATCTGGAAGACATGAGCTATATGGAACTGGAGTTAAAAAGATATCCTGTAAGACATCCAAAATAATTATGCCCAGATTAATTCCACTAAAGTTTATTAATTTAATTCTTGGATGTACTTGCACTAAGGGAGGAGTCAGAGAGCTGAAGAAGAATTTTTAATACAGTGGACAGAAGGAGAAAAAAATATTTAATTATTACTTCCAATTCAATAAATCTTCCTAGAAAGGACCATTATCATCATCTTCCCAGAAAGGATCGTAGCTCTCCATCTGCAGCCTGATTAGATTGATTCAGAGCAGTTCTATCTGGATCCAGAGTGAAGAGCTTTTCTGAAATCTGTGTGTTGAATGGTTAGACAATAAACTTGTTGGTGCCAAAAACGACTCCAGAGAAAATGATTCATCTCTCCCTGACTTTGAGTTCTAAGACGTAAGTGTCTAAATGGGAGCTAGTCACTCCAAAGTTCCCTTCTGCCAATGGAGAATAATAGGCAA